>CM069131.1:80198785-81398785 GCA_035221665.1 Okamejei kenojei
AAATTTCCTGTTTCTATGTTTTCTAAGAAAGAGGTGGGTGGCGGATTATTTTGGACCTGAAGCAGGAAATAAGCCGTTTGAGCAGTATAATCATTTTAAAATGGTAACGTGATTGCTACGCCAAGTAATTGTTTCCATAGGATTTAATGCATGTATAATCTTCAAGATGCATATTATTCTGTGCCTGATCATAAGAGTATCGGGAGATATTTGAATTAGCTGAATGGGCATTTATGCAGTTAGAGCACGCTAATGGTTAACCTCACCCCTCTCATATTTTTTTTAACAGGGAACATTACATACCACACAGCCTCCATCCCAGATTGCTCGAATTTCGTCCCAGTTACATTTCGATGAAGGGTTGAGCTATAGTCTATCAACAGGCAAAGAGTGCCCTTGTCCTTGTACCTATGCTGGTTCATAGAGAGATAGTTATTGGATCTCATCCGTTAATCTCCAGATTTTAGAAGGTGTTTTTAAATTTCTAATTCCCCCAGGCCTAGGTCTTCGGAAATCTGGGATATTAAGCATGGTACTGAATGCTGCTTGGTACAGACACGTCAATGGGGTACAGCCACATCCTTGTCCTTAACAAAGATTACCCTTAAGTTAGTTATGCTCATGGCGCTCGTATCAGTGCAAAGGGTTCAGACCTTGCATAAATTGCGCCTGGACAGGATGGTGTCATCATAGAATGATGTTAAATTTTACATCTATGACCTAACAATGCAGAATAGGGGTGTCCGGATTCAAGTTTGTACTGTCAACTTATCACACGGATTTACGGCTGTGTGTAGTGGCACACTTTAGGCCTTAGAGGCTCTGAGGAAGCATTGTTTATTAGCCACAAAAAGCCACATATGAAAGGGTCAGCTCAGACCATTTCACAATGGCTGAAACAAGTGTTGGGCTGTGCAGGAGTTAATACTGACAATTTTAAATCTCACTCCACCAGGGCAGCATCAACATCAGCGGCGAGGGCAATGGACATCCCTCTAGATCATATCCTCATGGCCGCAGGATGGTCGAATGAATTGACCTTTCAAAGGTTTTATAAATAAGTCGCTTGTTGAATCCGGGGTGTTCGCCCATTCTGTTTTAAGTTCTGTTTTCATAGCTTCTCCCTGGAGAGAGGAGTCGCTATTGTATATTTGTTCATTTGTGAATGAAAGCATTCAAATGTTTAAAAAGTATAATGTTTCGATTGTATTGCTAAAATCACTCCTCCTGAGTCAACTGATTGCAGTGTGAGACGCCTGGATTTGAATCCGTGTGAGACGCCTGGATTTCAACGCCTGTAAGCGTGAAATCACAGATCGTTGAAATCTTCACGGAAATCACTCACGTGACTCCGAAGTAAAATAGTTAACATTGAACGAGAAATTACCAGTTTGAAGTTTGATCTTTATTTTTTATGAGGAGTTACGATGAGCATTACGTGCCCACCGCTACTGACCTCTCATATCACGAAGCTCATCTGGTAGTTCTAGGTTGATAATCTTACTACAATACTTCAATTATTGTTCTTCTGTGATTTCACACCGCTGTCTTGGAAGATTGCTTGACGCGCATGCCGACTGGCGGGGTTCTTCACGTAATCGCTCATCGTAACTCTCATAAAATAAAAGATCAAATCTTCAAAACTGATAAGTTCTCGTTTAATCTTAATATTTCCCATAACAGTTCCCTCCATTTCCCTGTAACCCATTCTCTTTTACATTTTTGATTAACCTCCTCCCAGTTTCTGCCACACCTATACTAGGGGATAATGCGAAGTTAGAGATACCACGTGGAAACAGGCCATTCATTCGGTCTACTGAGTTCATGCCAACCATCGATCGTAGCTCTTAGGGTTAACGGAATCAAAGGATATGGGGAGAATGCAGGAACAGGTCTGATTATGGAATGTCAGCCATAAATCATATAGACTGGGCTTGTATTCACTGGAATGTCGAAGGATGGGAGGGGGTTTTATAGAGACATATAAAAATTGCCCTAAAGGTTTTGACAGGCCATGAGCAGGAAAAATGTTCCCAATGTTGGGGGAGTCCAGAACCAGGTGATCACAGTTTAGGAATAAGGAGGGGTAGGCCCATTTTGGACTGAGGTGTGGAAATTTTGTTTGTTTTCACTCCAGAGAACAATAGACAACAGACAATAGGCAATAGGTACAGGAGTAGGCCATTCGGTCTTCAAGCCAGCACCGCTTATTTCATTGTGATCTTGGCCCAATAAGTACCCCTTTCCTACCTTCTCCCATATGCCCTGACTCCGATATTTTTAAGAGCCCTATCTAGCTCCCTCTGAAAGCATCCAGAGAAACCTTCCTCCACCGCCCTCTGAGGCAGAGAATTCCACAGACTCACCATTCTCTGATGAGAAAACGTGTTTCACTCGCTCGTTCTAAATGGCTTACTCCTTATTCTTAAACTGTGGCCCCTGGTTCTTGGACTCCCCCAACATCGGGAACTTGTTTCCTGCCTCTAAGCGTGTCCAAAATCCCTTAACAATCTTATATGTTTCAATGAGATCTCCTCTCATCCTTCTAAACCCCAGAGTGTACAAGCCCAACAATGCTCCATTCTCTCAGCACATGAAAGTCCAGCCGTCCCGGGAATTAACCTTGTAAACCTACGCGGCACTCCCTCAATAGCAAGAATGACCTTCCTCAATATTAGGGGACCAAAAAACTGCACACGATACTCCAGGTGTGGTCTCACTAGGGCTTGTACAACTGCCAAAAGGAACCCTATTTGCTCCTATATTTGATTCCTTTTGTTATAAAGGCAACATGCCATTCGCTTTCTTCATTGCCTGCTGTACCTGCCATGCTTACTTTCATGGACTGATGTACAAGGACCCCCCCGGATCCCGTTTATATTCCCCTTTTCCCAACTAGCCGCCATCCATTTAGATAGTAATCTGCCTTCCTGTTTTTGCTACCAACGTCGATAACCTCACATTTATATCCGCATTAAACTTAATCTGTCATGCATCTGCCCACTCCCCCACCTGTCCAAGTCACCCAAGCATTCTCATGGCATCCTCCTCACAGTTCATACTGCCACCCAGCTGTGTGTCATCTGCAAATTTGCTAATGTTACTTTGGAATCCCTTCATCCAAATCATTGATGTATATTGTAAATAGAGCTGCGGTCCCAGCACCGAGCCTTGCGGTACCCCAACTAGGCACTGCCTGCCATTCTGAAAGGGACCTGTTAATGCCTACTCTTTGTTTTCCTGTCTGACAACCTCTTCTCTATCCATGTCAGCACTCTACCCCTAATGCGCATGTGCCCTAATTTTGCCCACTAATCTCCCTGTGTTGGACTTTATCAAATGCTGTGAATGCTTATCAAGAGTTGTGAATCTGTGGAATTATCTGCCACAGAAGGCAGTGGAGGCCAGGACACTGGATGTTTTCTAGAGAGAGTTAGATTTAGTTCTAAGGGCTAAAGGAAGCAAGGGATATGGGGGAAAAGCAGGAACTGTTTACTGATTTTAAATGATCAGCCATAATCATATTGAATGGCGGTGCAGGCTCGAAGGGCCGAATGGCCTACTTCTGCATCCTGATTTTTTTCTATGTTTCATGAATGATGGTGCTAGCTCAAAGGGCCGATTGGCCTATTCCTACACCTATTTTTTATGTTTCTATGTTTCTACCCAGATACTAGTTTTATATCCTACACACTAGGGGCATTTTACAGAGATCAATTAAGTTAAAAACCTGCATGTCTTTGGAATGTGGGGGATAAACCAGAACATTCAGAGGAAACCCATGTGGCCTGAAGATATATGTGACAGGCAACTGGAGGTGGAAGGCAGAGGGGCAAAGCCAGCGGATCGCTTTACCCTATGAAACACATTTACCGATCCCTCATTGCCCAAATTTCTGCCACGCTCTTCTATTGTTAAGTGATGAAAAATAAAGCATGTGAAAGAAAGATGAGCAAAAGCTACATACACTGGGAGTACGCCGACATTAGTGCCATCACCTATCTTTGTGCTTTTAGATTATTTTATTCGAATCATTTTAAAAATCAGGCGGCATTTCTTAGTGAGGCAAATGAAGATCTGCTTGTGCCTCATTTAGATGAACATTTTGGAGTTAGATTTGCAATTCAAAAAAATATTGATGAAAGAAAATACATTTATATTTTAAGGTACATTGCTTGCGTAATGCAAGAAAATATACCACAATGTAAAACAGTAGCAGCTTTAGAAAATGATCTGCCGAATGATTGATTTGAAAAGTTTTGCCTGCCAAAAATTAAGTAAAATGCTACACAAAACAACAATGTGTGTGATTCAAATTGCAATACAGTCTTTTTAAAACTTAAAGGGCATGTCCTACTTAGGCGATTTCTTCGGCGACTGTTGGCGACTGTCACAGTCATAGCAAGTCACTGAAAAAAGCGGCGTCTGGACCCTCCCCCACGACAATGTCTACCGACAACTGCCGACCCAATCGTCGCGACTATCTTAGGACGTCCCACCTACAACCACACGTACGACAACCACTATGACAACCAAAGTCAACTTACGTCCCACCCGCGACAAGATAGCTACAACAAGCAACGACCCTGTCGGCGACAACTGAAGACAATTCAGTCGCCTAGGTACCTGTTGCTGGTTGACGTAGGTTGACGTAGGTAGGCGCCAATGGAATTCACCAAAGTCAGCACATTGGCAACCGCCTTCGTCATCCTGGTGTACAACCTGTGACAGCACCTATGACAGGAGAAACAAGCTACGTCAAGCCCACAGTTGCCAAAAGGTTTTGAAACATTTCAAAATCTAGAGGTGACCAGAAAAAAACGTTTATGACTCGTTAGGCGACTTGAGGAGACCTACTCACGACCATAGAAAAGGCTTCACCCTGCGACCACCTAAATCATCCTAAGTGGGACAGGGCTCAAAGATTACAAAACACCATGGTACAGTTCTTAGCATACCAACATGTTAGCATGTTATCACTGCAGGCAGGATTTCTCATATAATTCAGGTAGCAACTTGTGTGACGAAATAACAACCTTCAGATCCAAAAAAAATAAAACAGTTTCAATTTTTTCCAGAAACCGGTCTCAATCCTGATACAAAAGACCCGTTCTTAAAATTAACAAACTTCAGCACTGACGTCTTGCTAGCATCCATTGAAACAGACAAGAATGCAAGTGTATCAACTTCAAGCTTGCAACTTTTCTCTCCCTTTTCAATACACGTAATTTTCTTAAAGTAAAGGGCCTTGTCCACCAGCATGCGACTCCATGCGGTGAGCGCAGCCAAAACTGGTAAGCGGGGGCCGCGCTGAGTTTAGGCTCGGGTGATCTCCGTACAGGGCGGTCCCACCAGCATGCGCTTGCATGCAGCGAGCGCCGACCAAACCGGCAGTGGGGGCCGTGCGGAGGTTGGGTGAGTGGCGCGACTTGGCCGTGAAGTTGGAGTGAAGTCCGCGGTAAGTTCGCAAGGACAGAGAGAGGCACACAGAGAGGGACACGGAGGCACACAGAGAGTATCTCGGAGGAGGCACACAGAGAGAGGGTCACGGAGGCACAGAGGAGAGGGTCACCGAGGCACACAGAGAGAGGGTCACGGAGGGCACACAGAGAGGGTCACGGAGGCACACTATGATTAGAGGGTCACTTAAAATGCACAGAGAAAGCGTCATGGAGGCACATATAGAGAGGACACGGAGGCACGACGTGGGTGCTTGCATAATGCGTTGAGAAACGGCTGCGGGCCAACCAGGCCGATGCCCGCGTGGAATTTTTTGAACACGGTCAGTTTTTTTCGGAGCCCTGCGCGGTGTCGGGACCAGCTTCCGCACAACTCCCATACGGCTCCGGCGATCAAAGTGGACCGACCTCGCGAGGCCGGACGCTCAAGCGACCACGTTAGGTCATGCTGGTGGAGCAGGCCCTTAAGGAAATAATTGCCTTCTGAGGTGTTGGCTGGGTTGAAGGTGGAAAACGTGATTGTAATGCCTTCCTGACCTAATGCTGTTGTATTTCTTTGGTATTTACTCATGACTTTTCCCAGGTGAGGTTCCTGGATTGCAATCCAGGAATCAGGAAAAAAAACATGAGGCTGTATTTTCAGCAAAGCAACCCAAGAAAGCCCATCAATTTGGAGAAGCACACTTCTGCCCAAGACTGATGGAAAATGTGCCTAGACTCACGCAATTGTTGATAAGCCTCTTATCTGGTTTTCATTTATTATATTGCCAACATTGCACTTGGGCATGTTTCAGTTTGTTTTTGTTATGTACTTATTTTAAGGTAGTTATATCCCATTCTTATTCATTCCTATCCTATATTTATCCTTGGGACATACTGAGCTGTCAGGTTCTTCTGACAAAGTTTCTCCCCCAGTAAATTTCTGCAGGAAATACTAGATACAGAGCTAGCGATTGCTGAATCGAGTACATGTGGCAGGCAGTATGTCTATCACCTACAGATCTATAAAAAAAAGATGTTGGTTTTCAGCATTGCTTGGCAATTGCCACTTGAAACAGAAAAGGAAGATATTCTATGTGAAGATCCACAATGACTTTTGTGTACATTTCATCAGCAGACAATTATGAACAAGAAACGACAGTCGTTATCAGTCAAATTCAAACTGTGGCACTCAGAATGAACCAGAATGACCGAAGAATTTTTATAATACAGAATAGTGAAAGGCTGGATAGAGTGGATGTGGAGAGGATGTTTCCAACTTGTGGGCAAGTCTAGGATTAGAGGTTAAAGCCTCAGAATTAAAAGGACGTTCTTTTAGGAGGAGATCAGAGAACTAAGGTATGTGGTCTGAGGGGGCGGTGAATCTGGTGGAATTCTTGCCACAGAAGGATGAGGAGCCAAGTCAGTGGATATATTTAAGGCAGAGATAGAATGGATTCTTGGTTATACAGGGGTCAGAGTTACATGGAGAAGGCATGAAGATGGATTTGAGGTAGGGATAGATCCGCCAAGAGTGAATGGTGAGTAACTTGATGGACCCCAAGTGCCTAATTCTACTCTCTATCGCTATGACCTTATGGACATTATGACCTTAAGGAATGAGTGATAAACTGAATGTAAAAAAAAAACATCAACATTTTGCAAAATTGATTATATTGGGTTGTAGGTTAATTGATCTCTTCAAATTGCCCCCTTATGTGGCATGAAGAATATGAAAGTGGGATAACATTGAACCAGTGGTAAACATGGATCTGTTAGGCCGGAAGGTCTGTTTCCATGCCATACATTTCATTTGGTAAAAAAAATAATAGGAAGTATAAATGAGCTATCCCAAGGATCAGTGTTTGCTTTACACAATGTTTAAATTCCACAGAGACCAGCATTCTGACCGTACTAGGGATCCAGATAAGGGCAAGTTGTAAATCAATTTTAAGTTTCTCCATCCCATCAGAACGAACAAGTGTAGTTGACACCAATTAGTCCTGCACTCTTAATGTACAACAAGTCAATGCTGGTGTAGGAAGAAACTGCAGATGCTGGTTTACACCGAAGATAGACGCAAAATGCTGGAGTAGCTCAGTGGGTCCGGCAGCATCTCTAGAGAAAAGGAATAGGGTACATTGCAGGTTGAGACCCTTCTTCAGACAAATCAATGCTGGAGCTGGCTGTTGAACCCCCTCTGTAGGCGAAGAACTCAAAGAACTGAGAGATATGGCATAAATCTGTCCATTCAAATCAGAAAGTCTATCATACTTAGTTTTGGAAGTAGCTAAATTTAAAAAAAAAACAGAAAATGTTAAAAAAACTCAGCAAGTCAGTTCTGAAACTGAATCCAAACTAATTTTTCAAGTCAGAGGCCATTTGTCAGCTTGTAATCTCAACTCCATATTCTCCTATCCAGGATTATCTTTTGCTACCTTGCTTGCCAAATATCCATCAAACCTCTATGCTGTCAAAATTATTCAGGAGATTTTGATAAAGAGTGTCCAGCCGAAACATTAACTATGCTCTAATCCGCCCTGACCTTATTGAGCATTTTCTGTTTTTATTTCAGATTTCCAGCTCTGAATGTATTTTTTGTTATTTTATTTGCTTGGAAGTCATCCAAGTCCAGCAGATGGCACTGATAAAAGAACACACATGCAGGCCCATGAAAAAAGCTTTGACATAATCCATCACTTTAGCTATGCGACTCACATGATGAATATGCAGATGCATTATGCAGAGCCGGGCAACTAGAAGGCTGCCTAGCGTTGGATGTGACAAAGCAGATGTGTTTCCAATGGCCCTTAAGTAGGAATTAATGCTGATTTGGAAACACTAACCTGGGCAGAAATAATGTTCCCAGCAGACATGCCTTAATCCACAGCCATCCAGTTTGGTGTGTGATGAGAAATTACGCAGCCCTATCCTCATCAATCACCTTCGTCACCTCCTTAAAAAATTCAATCAAGTTTGCGTGACATGACCAGACCCAGACAAACCCATGCTTGACTGTTCCTAATTATCCTATTCTCTTCCAAATGGGACTAACACCTATCTCATGAAAGCTCTTCAATAGCTTCCCCACAACTGTGGTGAATCTCACCAGTGTATAATTTCCTGGAATCTCTCTACTTCAATTCTTAACCAGAAAAACACAGTGGCTACTCTCCTATTCTCCGGGACTTCATCTGTGGTTAAAGAGGATACAAAGCTCTTCGCCAAGACCCCCAAAATCTCCATTCTCGCCTCTCTCAATAAATTGGTATTGATCCCGCAGGCCCTGGGGATATATCCACCTTAATGATCATCAAGAGCGCAGTACTACCTCCTTGATCTCAAACTGCCCTACATATTAGTATACTACCCACCAATCTCACTTTCCTCCATGTCTCCTTAGGGAGTACAGATGCAAAATATTAATTTAATATCTTGCCTACATCCTCTAACTCCAAGCACAAATTCTGTCCTTTATCCTTGACCAGTCCTTCCCTCTCTCTAGTTATTCTCTTGTTTTTAATGAATGTACAAAGTGCCTTGGGATTCTCTTTAATCATACTGGCCAAGGACATTTCATAACCTGTTATGGCTTCCTAATTCCCTGGAGTTCATTCATACTTTTTTTTGTTCCTTAAAGACCTTGTCTGAATTCATTTTCTTAAACCCTACGTATGCTTCCTTGTTCTTTAGACCAAATTTACAACCTCTCTCATCAACCCAGATTCCCTTAACTCGCCATCCTTATTTCACCTCCTTTCTGGAACAAGATGGTCCTGAACGCTGATTAGCTGGTATCTAAATGACTCACAAATGTCAGACAATAACAACTGCTCCCAATTTACTCTCCCTAGCTCTGCCAAACAATGTTGTAATTTACCTTCCCCCAGTTTCGTACTTTTCTCAAAGATCCAGACTTATCCTTATTCTTAATCATCTTAAACTTTAGGGATTTATGGTCACTGTCTCTAGTGAAACACCAATCATCTGGCCAGGTTCATGTCATAATACAATGTCTAGTTTGTCCCTCCCTCTTGTTGGACTCTCCACGTACTCTTTTAGAGTTTGTCTGAAGAACGGTCGCGACCAGAAACGTCGCCCATTCCTTTTCTCCAGAGATGCTGCCTCACGCGCTGAGTTACTCCGGCATTTTGTGCCCACCTACTCTTTTAGCAAACCGCTTTGAATGCAACTAACAATTTCTGCCCCATCTAAGCCTTTAGCATGAAGGAAGTCCCAGTCAATACTGGGGAAATTAAAGTCACCCACTGGGACAACCTGGTTGGTTTTGCATCCTTCCATAATCTATATGCATATTTGTTCCTGTATCTCCTGCCAGCTATTGGGAACACTATAATATAATCCCACCAAAGTCTTATTTTTTTTCCAAGAAATGCCCCGGAGGCTGAGCGAGTGACCAAAATAGTACAATTTTAAAATGTAAAGGAAAAGTAATACAGGTAACTTCGTATTACTCAGGTAGGAGTTTAGGAATGAATAATCACCGGAAATCAAGCAGAGCAGATTTCCAATGCAAAGTACAATAAAGGGGTTCACAAGTAGGCAATAGACAATAGGTGCAGGAGTAGGCCATTCGGCCCTTCGAGCCAGCGCTGACATTTAATGTGATCATGGCTGATCATCTACAATCAGTACCCCGTTCCTGCCTTCTCACCATATCCCGTGACTCTGCTATTTTTGAGCACTAACTCTCTCTTGAAAGCAACCAGAGAATTGGCCCCCACTGCCTTCTGAGGCAGAGAATTCCACAGATTCACAATTCTCTGGGTGAAAAAGTTTATCCTCATCTCCGTTCTAAATGGCCGACCCCTTATTCTTGAACTGTGGCCCCTGGTTCTGGATTCCCCCAACATCAGGAACATGTTTCCTGCCTCTAGTAAAACCCTTAATAATCTTATATGTTTCAATTAGATCCCCTCTCATCCTTCTAAATTCCAGAGTATACAAGCCCAGCCACTCCATTCTATCAACATATCACAGTCCTGCCATCCCCGAAATTGACTTTGTGAACCTATCCTGCACTCCCTCAATAGCAAGAATGCATTTCCTCAAATTTGGAGGCCAAAACTGCACACAATACTCCAGGTGTCTTCTCACCAGGACCCTGAACAACTGCAGAACGACCTCTTTGCTCCTATACTCAACTCCTCTTGTTGTGAAGGCCAACATTCCATTAGCTTTCTTCACTGCCTGCTGTTCCTGCATGCTTACTTTCAGTGACTTATGACAAAGGATCTCCAGATCTCGCTGTTCTTCCCCCTTTCCGAACATAACACCGTTCAGATAATAATCTGCCTTCCTGTTTATGCTACCATAGTGGATAACCTCACATTCATCCTCATTAAACTACATCTGCCCGCTCACCCAACCTGTCCAAGTCACCCTGCATCCTCATAGCATCCTCCTCACAGTTCATACTGCCACCCAGCTTTGTGACATCTACAAATTTGCTAATATTATTTTCAATCCCTTCATCTAAATCATGAATGTTCTTTATATTGTAAATAGCTGCGGCCCAGCAGCAAGCCTTGCAGTACCCCACTAGTCACTGCCTGTCATTCTGAAAGGGACCTGTTAATCCCTACTCTTTGTCTCCTGTCTGCCAACCAATTTTCTATCCATATCAGTATCCTACCCCCAATACCATGTGCTCTCATTTTTCCCACTAATGTATGTGGGACCATGTCAAATGCTTTCTGAAATTCCAGGTACACTACATCCACTGTCTCTCCCTTGTCCATTTTCCTAGTTACATCCTCAAAAATTCCAGATTATTAGTCAATCATGATTTCCCCTTTGTAAATCCAAGCTTCCTCGAACAGATCCTGTTACTGCTATCCAAACGTGCCGCTATTTCATCTTTTATAATTGACTCCAGCATCTTCCCCACCACCGAGGTCAGGCTAACTGGTCTATAATTCCCTGTTTTCTCTTGCCTGCATTTCTTAAAAAGTGGGATAACATTAGCTATCTTCCAATCCACAGTAACTGATCCTGAATCTAGAGAACATTGGAAAATGATCACTAGAGCCAGGATGTTTATTTAGGCACTTAAAAACTTTATTGACAAAAAAGGCATAAATAGGCATTTATTTCCACCACCAAAATATGATTAAATATGTTAATATAAAGGTATACTACATTAAATGACCAAAGTTGCCTGGTTGCACATAATTACTAACAATTTTTTCTAAATTATCTGGTGTTAAACTATGCCGTCTGTCAGACATAATATGCTTCAGTTGTGAAAAACATCTTTCTACCTCAGCTGAGGTCACTGGTGCATACCTGAAACAAGCTACAGACTCTATATTCATGTTGATATCTCGTACATTACAACTACCTTTGAGAACTTTAGCTATGTTATCTATTTCTTCAAGATCTTTGTTAGCTAAAATCACTCTCTCTCATTTTCCTTGTATGTCTTTACGTAAATCGCCAGGAACTTTACGAATATCGTCAGTTTGTTGAAAACCTGCAAGTTATTCACTACTGTTTTGCCACGTTTCTGAACGGAAGTGATAAAATGTGGGAAGTTTGCTAAATTGGAAGCAATAAACACAAGATTGTGATGTAGGGACTTTTTCTGCATGATTTCACTGACGATCCTGACTGCAGCAGATTCTTCTTCTTCAAAAACAGTTGACGATTTACTTTATTTTTTCAAAATTTGCAGCATAGTAGAGTACAGCAGAGAGCCATGTACCCCACTTTGTCAAAAATGGGCTGAGGAGGTAGCGGAATCTCGGGCGCTATTTTCTTGAACAATTGCACACGTGACGGTGCTTTGAGGAAGATTTTCTTGACATTGGAAACTAGGCGATCGACTTTTGGAAACAAGCTACGTATGTGCTTGGCAATTCTATGAAGTCATTCAGCTAAGCATGCCAAATGCAATATTTTGGGGAATAAAACGTTAAGTCACAAACAGAATAACATTCCTGTGTTTTATACATTCTGGCCAAAGTACAGCAAGTGAAGATGTAAACAACTGAGCAATAGTTGAGCTGTTTGGCTTCTCCACTACGTCCAATGTCAACTCCTTTGAAGGTTGACCTGCCTCCAGTGTACCGATGACCACATTGGCAACATTAGTCCCCACAGCATCAGTTGTCTCATCTATTGAGATCCATATTTTGTTGTGTGCAACTTCATCTCTAATTTTCTGCACAACAATGTTGAAGTTGCTGTCAACATAATTTTTCCGTAATGATGACTCGCTTGGTGTAGGTTCCTCTGTGTTTTTCCCTAAAAATCCTCTGAGAGATTTGTTTTCCAATTTCCACAGTGGAATTCCAGCGTCAATGAATGTCTTGCACAGATCATTCGAAAACTCAGATTTGCAACTGGAGCCAGCAGTAAATGTAGTGAGGAGACAAGCTACACCCCAGCAGTATCAACATTCACCTCTAATTTTAAATAGCCCTTTTCTTCTCGCTCCTCCCCCTCCCTTTCCCAGCTCTTCTTCTAGCCCTACTGTCTCCGCCTCTTCCTTTCTTTTTCCCTCCTCCCCCCACATCAGTCCGAAGAAGGGACTCGACCCGAAACGTCGCCTATTCCTTCTCTCCATAGATGCTGCCTCACCCGCTGAGTTTCTCCAGCATTTTTTGTCTACCTTTGATTTTTCCAGCATCTGCAGTTCTTTCTTAAGTAGATCTTGGAGAAGACTGATCCAGCGGGCAGCGGCATGAACAAATGAATGACCGATGGTGGCGCCCCCCGTTTGGTGGAAGTTTTCTTGTAAGTTATACTATGTAAACACATTAATAATAACATTAATATTAACGTGTTAACATAGAAAACATCACTGCAATCATGGTACAACTAGAGAAAATAGCACAACCTTTTAGCAAAATGCCAAATAAAGGCTGATTTAGATACTCGATCATGAAAAAGGCATTATCTTGGTGAAATCATCAAAAAAAGGCATAAAAAGGCACATGGCATTTATGGCAAAATCTTGGCTCTAATGATCGCCAATGCAACCAAGATTTCTGGAGCCACTTCCTTAAGTACCCTGGGGATGCAGACCATCAGGCCCTGGGGATTTATCAGCCTCGAGTCCAACAGCCTACTCAACACCATTTCCTGCCTAATGTGAATTTCCTTCAGTTCCTCCATCACCGTAGGTCCTCCTGCCACTAGTACATCTGGGAGATTGTTTGTGTCTTCCTTATGGGTCTGTCCCACTTAGGCGATTTTTCAGGCGACTGCCGGCAACTGTCAAATCATAGCAGGTTGCTGAAAAACTGGCGACTGGAACAGCGACATACACACATCGCTTCCTTCACCAGCCAGTTATGCAGGCAGGGGAAAAGGGCAAGTGGGGGAAGCACTGTCTGAGTGAAATTCTCATGGTGCAAAGCCAATGTGATGCAGACACACACCACGATAAACAGGAATGTTGGCACTGTAATTAAGACGGTGAAAGCACAGTGTACGGGAAAGCTCACAAGTCCTTTAAAAGAGGGAGGGGAGAGGGGGTGAGAGGGGGCAGAAGGGAGGAGAAGGGAGGAGAAGGGGGGAGAAGGGGGGAGAAGGGGTGGGGAGGAGTGGAGTCAACTTTTAAGAAGCCAGAGATGCACGGTTGTGAAGTTCGGCGGACATTAACATTACCAGTCGGTTATCCTTGTTTCTGAAAATTACTGTTTACGTGTTTTTTTCCCAATGAGCCAATGAAATCCACCATTCAGCATCGGCGACAACGTACGAGAATCTACGACCTCCTGGTGACACATTACCACTGCTCCTACGGCACGAGAATTCTCGCTACTTTCCATGGTGTCAAAGTTCTGAATGAAGCCGCAACTAGTTACAAGAATGCGGGAAATACTCACCACCATGCAGGCAACACCCCGGCAAACTTCGGTGAACATGTGGCGACCTTGTGGCGACCTCATAGTCTCCTGTAGTTGCCACAAAAGTTGCGTATAGTGAATATAATGAAACTTAAAAACAGACAGATGCCATTATTGTGAAGACTTAGATCCAAAGGTGCAGGAGTAGGCCATTCGGCCCTTCGAGCCTGCACCACCATTCAATATGATCATGGCTGATCATCCAACTCAGTATCCTGTACCTGCCTTCTCTCCATAGCCCCTGATCCCTTTTGCCACAAGGGCCACTAACTCTCTCTTAAATATAGCCAATGAACTGACCTCAACTACCTTCTGTGGCAGCGAATTCCAGAGACTCACCACTCTCTGTGTGAAAAATGTTTTCCTCATCTCGGTCCTAAAGGAATTCCCCCTTATACTTAGACTGTGACCCATTGTTCTGGACCTCCCGAACATCGGGAACAATCTTCCTGCATCTAGCCTATCCAACCCCTTAAGAATTTTGTAAGTTTCTATAAGATCCCCCCTCAGTCTTCTAAATTCTAGCGAGTACAAGCCAAGTCTATCCAGTCTTTCCTCATATGAAAGTCCTGACATCCAAGGAATCAGTCTGGTGAACCTTCTCTGTACCCCCTCTATGGCAAGAATGTCTTTCCTCTGATTTGGAGACCAAAACTGTACGCAATACTCCAGGTATGGTCTCACCAAAACCCTGTACAACTGCAGTAGAACCTCCCTGCTCCTATACTCAAATCCTTTCGCTATGAATGCGAACATACCATTTGCTTTCTTCACTGCCTGCTGCACCTGCATGCCTACTTTCAATGATTGGTGTACCATGATACCCAGGTCTCGTTGCATCTCCCCTTTTCCTAATTTGCCACCATTCAGATAATAGTCTACCTGCCTGTTTTTGCCACCAAAGTGGATAACCTCACATTTATCCACATTTTACTGCATCTGCCATGCATTTGCCCACTCACCCAGCCTATCCAAGTCACCTTGCAGCCTCCTAGCATCCTCCTCACACCTAACACTACCCCCCAGCTAATTGTCATCCGCGAACTTGGAGATGTTGCATTCAATTCCCTCGAACAAATCATTAATATATATTGTAAATAGCTGGTGTCCCAGCACTGAGCCTTGCGTACCCCACAGTCACTGTCTGCTATTCTGAAAAGAACCAGTTTACTCCTATCCTTTGCTTCCAGTCTGCCAGCCAGTTCTCTATCCACATCAATACAGAACCCCAATACCGTGTGCTTTAAGTTTGTATACTAATCTCTTATGTGGAACCTTGTCGAAAGCCTTCTGGAAATCTAGATATAACACATCCACTGGTTCTCCCTTATCCACTCTACTAGTTACATCCTCGAAAAATTCTATAAGATTCGTCAGACATGATTTACCTTTCATAAATCCATGCTGACTTTGTCCAATGATTTCACCACTTTCCAAATGTGCTGCTATCCCATCTTTAATAACTGACTCTAGCAGTTTCCCCACTACCGATGTTAGACTAACTGGTCAGTAATTCCCCGTTTTCTCTCTCCCTCCTTTTTTAAAAAATGGGGTTACATTAGCTACCCTCCAATCCTCAGGAACTACTCCAGAATCTCAGGAGTTTTGAAAAATTATCACTAAGGCATCCACTATTTCTGTGGCTACCTCCTTGAGTACTCTTGGATGTAGACTATCTAGCCCTGGGGATTTATCGGCCTTTAATCCATTCAATTTACCTAACACCACTTCCCGGCTAACCTGGATTTCACTCAGTTCCTCCACCTTATTTGACCCCTGATCCCCTGCTATTTCCAACAGTTTATTTATGTCTTCCTTAGTGAAGACAGAACCAAAGTAGTTATTCAATTGGTCTGCCATGTCCGTGTTCCCCATGATCAATTCACCTGTTTCTTACTGCAAGGGACCTACATTTTTTTTAACTAATCTCTTTCTCTTCACATATCTATAAAAGTGTTGCAGTCAGTTTTTATGCTCCCTGCCAGTATTCTTTCATAATCTATTTTCCCTTTCCTAATTAAGCCCTTTGTCCTCTTCTGCTGGACTCTGAATTTCTCCTAGTCCTCTGGTAGGCTGCCTTTTCTGGCTAATTTGTATGCTTCATCTTTTGTTTTTTTACTATCCCTGATTTCCCTTGTTATCAATGGATGCACTTCCTTCCCTGATTTGTTCTTTTGTCAAACTGGGATGAACAATTGTTGTAGTTCATCAATGCAGTCTCTAAATACCTTCCATTGCACATCCACTGTCAACCCTTTAAGAATCACTTGCCAGTCTATCTTGGTCAATTCACGTCTCATACCTTCAAAGTTATCTTTGTTAAGTTTAGAACCCTTGCTTCTGACTTAATTATATCACTCTCCATCCTAATGAAGAAGTCAACCATATTATGGTCACTCTTGCCCAAGGGGCCACGTACTACAAGACTGCTAACTAACCCTTCCTCATTACTCAATACCCAGTCTAGAATAGCCTGCTCTCGCGTTGGTTCCTCTACATGTTGGTTTAGAAAACTATCCCGCATACATTCCAAGAAATCCTCTTCCTCAGCACCCCTGCCCATTTGATTCTATATGTAGATTGAAGTCACCCATTATAACTGTTTTACCCTTGTTGCACACATTTCTAATTTCCTGTTTGATGCCATCCCCAACTCCACTACTACTGTTAGGTGGCCTGTACACAACTCCCACTAGCGTTTTCTGCCCCTTATTGTTTCACAGCTCTACCCATATCGATTCCACATCCTCCAAGCTAATGTCCTTCCTTTCTATTGCATTAATCTCCTCTCTCACCAGCAAAGCTACCCCACCTCCTTTTCCTTTCTGTCTATCCCTCCTGAATATTGAATATCCCTGGATGTTCAGCTCCCAGCCTTGGTCCCCCTGGAGTCATTAATAGCTATCTGCACATTCAACTCGTCCACCTTATTACGAATGCTTCAACTCGTCCACCTTATTACGAATGTCTTATTAGCTAAGACAGTCATGTGATATGCGCGCTTCTCAAGAATGTTCTCAACATGAATTTTCAACGAGTAACAGTTTGTGTAAAAGACCAAATATGCTACATGTTCATGTGTTGCCTTCTAAACTCATCTCAACCTTTGAGTATATACAATATGGCCCAACGTATTAATGAAGATGTTACAATTACTATATTAAAAATGCTTTAAAGTGAAGAGAAATTGTGTTAACTGCAGTTCTTGAGATTGCATTTGGATGCAGATAAAGATTCTATGCTGCCTATAGTTCTGGGCTCAGTTTCCTTCCTGTACTGACTAACAAATATAATATAGGCCCAGAAGAAAGATTGTCAAATATCATAGATAATACAAAAATGAGAATTATAATTAATTCTTATGAGGATCATAGGAAGGTGCAAAGGAATATTAAAGATAGTAAATAGGCACATGGAATAGCAATAACATGTGAGATTATGCATTTTGGAATGAAAATAAAAATATTAATAACCCTTCAGTGCAATGGCAGGGCAGCATGAATTTGAGTGCATAAGTTCCCCAGACATTGAAGGCTGATAAAGTATCTTTAAAACAAAAGTTAATGAAATGTTAGTTTATTTTAATCAAATATTGTTCAGTATAAATGTCAAGAGATAAAAGAGAGGAATAAATAATTTTGAATAAGATTTCTGTTGGTGATACTCCTCACAAAATTTAACTTAGAATGGATAGCAAGCCTTAAAAAAGAGCATTTGTTGGTTGACCCGGATTCTGATTAGTGTGAAGAGATTCCCTTTCAAGCAATTTTCAGTGTGGTCTTTGCAACATCTTTATGAATGCACTGGGCAAAAATCATTAAGAGAGGGTTGACAATATTATTTTTTAATGAGAATAGTAAGATTAAATGAGAATTTACCAGTTTGAAGTTTGATCGTTATTTTATGAGGCGTTACAATGAGGGATTATGTGAAGAAGGCCGTTCCCACACATGTGCGTCAATCTTCAAAGCAGCTGTGTGAAATCACAGATAACAGTTGTTGAACTAACATAGTAAGATTATAGATGACTAGAACTACCAGATGATCGGTAAGTTACGAGGGTAGGGAGTGGAGGGCACGTAATCCATCATCGTAACTCCTCATCAAATAATGATGAAACTTCAAACTGGTAAATTCTTGTTTAATCTTACTATTTTACTTTGGAGTCACGTGAGTGACTACGTGAAGACTTTGAAGGTCTGTGATTTAATGCCATGGAAAAACGAGTCCACACAAGCACGACTGCATCAGTTGACCATAGATGAGGGAAACATCATAATGCATACATACATGACATAGGTTTAAAACATGCTGATGCTGATAAAGAACAAACAATAATAACAGTAACACCTCTTAACCGAGGGGAACTATAAATTTAACCTACATAGAGTTAGCAAACACCCCTGATCTGGCAATGGGATAAAATAAATGTTGGATACCTCGTTTGCTAGACCATTCTGCAGTTGACAGCTTGTGGTCCAGAGGACTGCACATAACCCTTGCTGCTGGTGTTCTAGCAGCACTGGTGGAGTGAGATTAGAAATCAGTATCTACTCCTGAATAAGCCAAACCTCGCATAACCACCTGGAGATGGTCTGAACTAGCATCAGAGCCTCTAAGGCTCTAGATGATCTTGACGTAATGATGTAAACATGTGACCACATGTAACCGAAGGTGCATGGAGTATGTAAACATGAATTATGATATTGCAGGTGTAATGATCCTGTCCATTCGCAATTTATGTAATGACTGGACCCGTGCGCTGAGGGCAGCACCAGGGAATAACCTACCTATGAGAGCTGAACCAAAGATAAAGATATAGCTGGAGCCCCATAGTGAATAAATGTTAACACAATGTCAATATCCGATACTTCCGTGCACTTGAGTCTGGAAGAACTTGTGTTAATGATATCCTAAATACTGGACACCAGATGGTGAAACCCGAGAGAGCGGGTCCCACTTGCTGCAGCAACTATAAGGAGAAGCATGTTGGGTACAGATAATGGGACTATAACTTAATTTATTGTCAACAACCCATAGAAAAGAACTCTAAGACGTCAGTGTCCATGCCGTACTATATGTAGCATAACATTTAACAGAAAAACACTTCCCATCTCCTGAAGAGGCAAAGTATTGCTTTTTTGGTTGCTATCCCTGCATACTGCAGTGAGACATACATGGATCAGTCTGACAGCCTGCCCCGCAGGAGCAGACTTCTCAGATTCTGTAAAGCAATGAATTGATTAATCATGTAGAGGCTGGTTCCCCGAATCCCAGGCTGAACCAGCAAAGTTTTATGTTTAGAACCTCATATAAGGTCCTATATTATTCTCAACATTTGCGGGAAATCATGGCTGCATAGGCCAGTCAGACAGTCCGAGAAACCTGAATGCGGGATCTTGCTGAATATTGCAAGCCCCGACTGATGAGGCAAAATGGAGAACCACATAAAGGAACATTCCTCCCCTGTGTAGCGAGAATGAGCCTGCATGCAAACATAGCAATAGTGGGTGCCACAGAGCCATAGATCCAAAAATGCTTCGTGATCCAACATCCATACAGTGTTGTCATTGACTTTGCATGATGATACACCAGCGCCAAAAAAGGTTGGGTAAAATATGACAGGATACTTTGACTTTATTGCACCCATGTGAGTAACATATGCCACCACCACAGTGTATCAACTTGGAACTAAGCATGCAGGTTTTGCATATTTGCACAATAACCCTTTAACGCATAGTATACACCTCGTGTCCATAGGTAGTTAATACCAATAACTGAAGAATTTGTGCTTCATGCAAATTCCATCTGTCTTCGTTACTAGTGATGGCATTCGTGATTGTCCATCTTAGTTCTAGCACGTGTAAGTAATATAACTGAAGATAATATGACCAAACTACTGGAGCAATATGGAATGTAGTTCGACCATCATTGTGACCATGGTAGCTTCAGCTGATAATAGCATAGGTATGTTAACAATGACCTATATGGCACTTGAGAGGTTAATACTTGCACGTTGAAAGTTCTAATGATGCAAGACCCAATTGCACAGCTGAAACTCAGCTGCTATAGCCAATTACCCTTAATAACTAGAAGACTGCTTGATAACAAGGTTGTTACAGGCTTCAATTAATTCCAATCTGTTGCCCCAGGGCGGAATCACAGGTAATTAATAGTTAAAGGTAAACCTGATTAACCACAACTTCCAGTTGGTATCAACTTAAATTAGACTGGATGGCTGAAACAGTTGATTTAAGCAAAACACAGCGTAAGAAATATCCTCCAGGCCAAATTGAAATGTCTCTGGTGACCTCCTGGGAATGGGTCCCAAACAGTATGCATCTATGAAACCGATGCATGCCACAGAAATCCCAAGTAAATAAGCAATTAGACAGTAGAGAAATTCCACATACTTACATGGGAGTAAATGAAACATGAACCGGCATCTGTCCATCTTTCACAAGGAACAAGCCATGCCATAATTCCGTGCCTGCCTTGAATGGCCATACTACTGGCCTGCCTTAAAGCTGCTCTGGCATTCTGAGCATGCCTCGAGAGAGAACTCTGGCCATATTACCGACTCTGGCCCCAATTCCAAGGCATGCTTGTTACCCTTGTATACTGTGAATTAATTACCCATCACATGTCAACATTTTCATTTGTACCAAACAAGTGTAAATATTACGAACTTGTAAATGGTGCACTTACCCCATGTTTCGAATGACCCAGACCCACCTACCTCCATGGCTACCGCTGGTCATATGGTAAGACCAAAGGCCCGTGATGTGGGTTTCATTCCCATCCTTGATTTCCTTCCTGAGACCAGCTTGACCCAGCTTTCAAGCGCCCATCAACTTCAGCGAACTGCTACTGCCGTTGAGGCATGGGGTGTCATCACCGACATGATAGTTTCATTTGATCGCTCTGTGCACTGCCTGCACTTGTAGGCAGGGAATCTGGCCCCTGCCGGTTTTTTTGCCTCATCCCTTGCGAGTATGTCCTCGCACTCCCCTCCACCGAGAGGGAGACTCGTAGACAGCCCTGACAGGTGCTGCCGCAGGCCCCTGAGGCTACCTGCGCCGACATGGCCCCTCGGCCCTATATCAGAGTATGAGTCTGGGCCAGAGCGAAACTGACCCCTGGTGCTCCCGTCCTCAGAGAGGGAGACATTGTGCAGCCCTGTCAGGTGCTGCCGCAGGCCCCTGAGGCTACCTGCACTGACATGGCCCCTCGGCCCTATATCAGAATATGAGTCTGGGCCAGAGCGAAACTGACCCCTGGTGCTCCCCTCTGCAGAGAGGGAGACATTGTGCAGCCCTAACAGGTGCCGCTGCCTGCGGATTATTCATAATACCCGGGCTCAGATAGCTCTCTTCTGGAGCATATCTCTCTGGAGGAACCTCATTAGGTGCCTATTCCAGGTGGGTTTTTGGCGTTCACAAACGCTACCCGTAGAAGGAGGAGAGAACCTCCTGGCCCGACTCGACCGAGTCCAAGGCCTGACCGTCTTCCTCGTGGTTTAACCACTTTTCCTGGGGAACTATAGCGGTCTGTGAGTTGCTGACCCCATAGGTAATGACTTGGTCTCGATACCAGCGTTCCCCTTATTTAGAAAGATCTAAACGGTCTGGGAGCTGCTGACCACATTGTCAGCGACTGCAGTAGCGTGACCAGCTTACTGCCAGTCTGACCATTTTCTCTAGGAAGTCCTAAGCGGTCTGGGGGTTACTGACCCCAATGTCCGAGACTGGGGTAGCTAGACCGGCTTGCTGCCAGTCTAACCCCTAGTTCTGGGGACCATAATGGTGTAGAAGCTACAGACCCCATAGTGAAGGGCTGGGGTTGCAAGACCGACTTGCTGCCATTCTAACCCCTTCTGCTAACCCCTTTAACAGTGACTGGGGTAGTAAGACAGGCTGACTGCCAGTCTAACCCCTTCTCTAGGGGAACCATTGTGGTGTGGGAGCTGCAGACCCCATAATGAATGGCTGCGGTTGCAAGACCGGCTGACTGCCAGTCCAACCCCAACTCTGGGGAAACCATGCATTGTGGGAGCTGCTAACCCCATTTAACAGTGACTGAGGTAGGAAGACCGGCAAACTGCCAGTCTAACCCCGTTCTCTGGGGGACCATAGCGGTCTGGGAACCCATACTGGGAGAATCCCCACTCGCATTCCCCTTCTGGGTGTCGCTGACGTCCTTGCCAGCGACCAGGGAGCAAACCTGACGGCTGCCAGCTACCGTCAATACCGCGGTCCGGACCAGGATTTAACCACGGTCCATAGCCGGTTTCCCTCCGGCCTGTCCAACTTCACCCCAAATTCAGACCTAATGACGTGCATGCGTGGGGAGTTTGATAGGTTCTTGATTAGTAAGCGAGTTAAAGGTTATAGGAGAAGGTAGGAGGACGGGATTGAGAGGGAAAATTAGATCAGCCATGATCAAATGGTGGCGCTGACTCAACAGGCCAAATGGCCTACTTTTGCTCACATGTTTTAAGAACATGAATTTGTAAAAGGTTAAAGATAGCAGATTAAATACCAGACATTTGAAAAAGAGGCCAGAAGGCATATTTTGACAGTATTATGTGGCTGCAATTATTTTCAGGGTTAGTAGTTAACAAGTTATAATTGTATGAAGAAAATGTAGATGGATATATTACAGTGCATGATGGTTAAATAAAATCAGTAGTATTTGCAGTTGATGATAAACACTGATATGAACTGATGAGCAGTGTATTTTTTCCATGCTACAGCATCGATTGTTATTGTGCATATGTTGCTATTCCATCAACATCAGTAGAACCTTCTTTGGAATGCCTCAGCCTTCAATTAACATCCCTTGTGATGCTACAGTCACAAAGAATAGAAACAGGCTCTTCGGCCCCCGAAGAATAGAAACAGGCTCCCCGGGCACTTTCCCTTGCACCGCAAGAGATGCTACACGTGTCGCTTTACCTCCCCCCTCAACTCCATTCAAGGACCCAAGCAGTCATTCCAGGTGCGACAGAGGTTCACCTGCACCTCCTCCAACCTTGTCTATTGCATCCACTGCTCTAGATGTCAGCTGATCTACATTGGTGAGACCAAGCGTAGGCGTGGTGATTGTTTCGCCGAACACCTCCGCTCGGTCCACATTAACCAACCCGATCTCCCTGTCGCTCAGCACTTCCACTCCCCCTCCCATTTCGAATCCGACCATTCTGTCCTGGGCCTCCCTCATTGCCATAGTGAGCACCACCGGAAACTGGAGGAGCAGCACCTCATATTCAGCTTGGGCAGTCCGCATGCCAGTGGCCTGAACACAGTAGCCCTTGCTGTCTCCTCCCCTTTTCAGCTCACCCTCAGCCCTCAGGCTCCTCCTCTTCCTTTCTTCTCCCCGCCCCCACCACCCTGCATCAGTCTGAAGAAGGGTTTCGGCCCGAAACATTGCCTATTTCCTTCGCTCCATAGATGATGTTGTACCCGCTGAGTTTCTCCAGCATTTTTGTCTACCTTCGATTTTCCAGATCTGCAGTTCCTTCTTGAACAGTGAGGAGGTGTTGGAGATTCACTGTTATGGATGTTAGTGAAAATTGTGTTAAGTGTGTGTCTTGTTTTTTTTTTTGTAATGTCATGACTGCAGGAATGAAATTTTGTTCAAACCTGTTTGAATGACGATAAAAGGCATTCTATTCTATTCTTCTATTCTATTCTAGACTTGAAGGGCCGAATGGCTGAATGGCCTAATTCTGCTCCTAGAATATATGAACTCATGAACGGATGAGCTATAATATACTACAATGTTGAGAACAATATACTGGACTCTGTATCTTCCTCTTTGCTGTATCTATTGTACTTGAGTTGATCTGATTGTATGTATATATAGTGCAGCTTATTTGTTTGGATAGGATGTAAATCTAAGCTGATTACTGTGGCAATAATACATCTAAATCAAACTTAAATATCAATTTTACTTCAGAGTCACGAGAGTGACTTCGTGAAGACCCCACCAGCACGCATGCACGACATATCGTCGACTGCATGCAAAGCGACAGGCAGGGAGGAGGGTCGCTCCTCTACTGCAACGGACCTGCAGGTAAGCTAGACTAACACGTGGTCGGGTTTCTTCACCACCAGGGACTCTGTGTAACAGAATACTCCACGGGCCGCTTCGAGACTGACTGCGGACCGCGGAATGCGGGCAGTCAGCAGCGGCAGCAACAGGAGGGTCCGCGCTCACAGACTCACCGTTCGTAGCGATGGCAGAGCGGGAGCCCCGACTCAACACCGCAGCCCGAGGATTACCGCGGGCTGACGGCTTAACTACACACCGGGTAGGTCGGGCAGCCCGTCCGGGCTTACAGACTCACCTTTTGGCAGCGATGGCAGAGCGGCAGGCCGACTCAACACCGCAGCCCGCAGGAATACCGCAGACTGACGGCAACGCTACCGGGTAGAGGTAGCGAAGACAGAGCCGGGGCCCCGACTCACTACATAGGTGGAGACTTGCCGTTAGCGGGAGTATATCTTCCCGCATGAGAGTCTGGTCACCATGGGAGCTGGGGGGGGGGGGGGGGGGGAAGCGCTCCTCCACCGGCAGCTTCAAAAAGGCCTCAGGTAAGTTATACTAACCTTGAGTTGCTTAGCTTCTGTAGTAGACTTTACTTATAGAAACGATGGATGGAGACCAGAATGAAGGCATCGAAGCATGCCTCCAAGGGCCACGAGAGTCAGCGGCCACTATCCTCGGAGCTGCCCGCAACACCGGCAGCACCCGCTCCGCGGGCCAGGATAAGAACGCAGAAATCGGGGAGCCCTGCGCAGCCAGGACCCGACTCTCCACCACGGCTGGCTATGGAATCACATGTTGATAGGAGCACCGCACGGGACCAGGGTAGCCAAGACCCTGACTCCCTACCGCTATTGCCCAAACATCACCAGGCCAGCAGAAAACTGGTGTGTAAACCCGTGCCTCGTTCAACGGCACATTTTGTTTCCCCTCTGCTACAGGTCTCCAGAGGGCAGACCAGGGGGGAAAGCCGCACCGAGGTTGAGAAGTCCCACTGCAGCGGCCGGCATCGACATGCCACCGGAGAAGTCTGCCAGATCGCGGACCGGTGACGTACCTGCTAGGAAGTCGGGAAGCCCCGCAAGTGCGGGAGGTACCAGCTCACACCGGGGCAGGCTGCCAGAGTGCAGGCCTGTGGCAGCGTATTTCGGTCGTGTGGCCCTGCTGAGGTGACTGGCAACGACTATGTGCTGTCTCAGTCCCGTATAACCGGGACTGGCGGTAAGCTTGCGCGGATGTCAGGGAGCCCCGCTGCGGCGGCCGGCACCAACTCGTCTCCGCTCTTGTCATCTAGACAGGCGGACCGCTACAGTCCAGAAGACGGTGGACTACGGCATGTCCCGCGCAGGAGTCGTGAGCCCCGCAGGAGCGTCAGGCAGCGACTACCTGCCAACGTACCCTAGACATCACCTCGACGAGGTGCGGTCTGTTGGCAGAAGCCCTGACTTAGTTCTGGAGGACTTGGGGAAAGTCGACTTGTCGTCCGCAGATGCGGCGGCGGTCGCATGGCTCGTATGGAGCGAATGGTCGAGCAGTTGCTCGAACGGGACCTTCTCCATCAAGAGTGTGTGTCCCTAGGATCTAGGAGACACGCAGCAGAAAGAGGGGTTTGCGCAAGAACCGATGTTGCCAGAGATGTCTGAAGGAACTACTGGAAGGAGTGTCAAAATTCGCCCAATCAGGCATGGAAGATGCGTGAACCCCACATCCCAGCAATACAACGAACACAAAAGCCCAGAGCATCAAGCCCGCCGGGAACCATGGAGGTAAGAGCGTCTGGTTCTCTTGGGAGTGCTGCATGTATAACCTCACAGTACATGGGAGATTGCGTACATTCTGGGATGCATGGGGTTTTGATTGTCACTATCCCAGGTAACAAGCAACAGACATAATAGAGGCATGTAACAGCCTTGCTTGCGCCAGGAAACCGACTATTAGACATGCCTCTAAGGCGATTGGGAAGCTTGTAGCTATATTCCAGCTGCACAATTTGGGCTGTTACACTATCAAAACTTGCAAAGAGCACAATCTCAGCATTAAAAGCGAATGCTGGACATTTTTGACAGACCTATGCAGCTGCCCAAGGCAAACTTGAGCTACAATGATGGATTAGCAATGTTTTTGATTATTTAATCCCATCATTATATCAAACCCATCAGTCGTGTTACAAACCGGTCCTGGGGCAGTGGCGATGGACGCGTTCTCGCTACATTGGGGGAAATGGGGTTTTCTATGCCTTTCCCCCATTCTGTCTCGTCGGGTATTGCAGAAAAATCAACTAGATTCTGCAACTGGTATGCTGAAATACTCGACTGGCCTACACAACCATGGTTCCCGATGGTCCACTATATGATTAAGAACCATGGGCACAGGTACCAAATGCCCGAATTTGGTGACCAATCCCATAACAGGGGAAAATCATCCGTGCCATAGTCATCTGAACCTGTTGGCTTGCAGGTTCTGAAGAGGCCACTACTGGAATTTGGGCTGTCATCTAAACCATGGACATCATAACAGCATCGTGCAGAGCACCAACAACTCTGCTACGATCTCCAATGTGCTGGAATTCCTCGCAGGCCTTCATTATGATGAGGCCCTCAGTTACAGTGCCATAATAGTGCCAGGAGAGCACTGTCATCCTATCTCAACATTGGACTGCGATCTCACCAGCTGGTATCCAATCTATGAGGGGTGTATTCAATTCCAACCCTCCCCGACCATGATATAATTTACCTGGGATATAGGGGTGTTGACCCTACTCAGGAGCTGGCCGCCTATGACGGATTTACCACTGGACTAACTCACCTTCAAAGTGGTGATGTTAATGGCACTGACCACAGCACAACGGGTCCAGACTCTACAGAAACTAAATTTAGATAGAATGGTCTTGACCCCCAATAAAGTTACTTTCTTTATAGATGAGTTGCTTAAACAACACAGACCTGGGACTACAGGACTGAAAATGGAATTCCTAGCATAGCTCGTTGATGTAAGACTCTGTATAGCCACCTACTTCCAACATTATATTAATGTCACACACACCATCAGGAATATGGAGATGGTGTTTATCAGCCATGAAAACCGACATCACAGGGTGACGGTGCAGACTATCTCCAGGTGGCTCTGGGTGATATTCAGTGCAGCAGGTAAGACACTAACATTTTAAAATTTCATTCTGCCAAGGCTGCACCCACATCAGCGGCAAGGACCATGGAGGTACCCATGGATCATGTCCTCGCAATAGCGGGCTGGGCCAGTGAAGCTACATTTCAGCGTTTTTATAACAAATGTGGCCGCTCCCGCAACGTTTGCGGAGTCAGTTTAAGTGCTGTTCCCTAAACGTTTGTGCCCAAGTTCAGGGGTTTATTGTTTGTATTAACAAATATGTTATTATTTTTCAGCTTGTTCAAGTCTGAAATACGTTAACATACTTCCTCCATCAGGAATTACGGCAGTGTGTGTGCATGGACGTGGTCCAGGACATGGAATCACAGAGCTTTGAAATTTTCACGAAGTCACTCACGCGACTCCGAAGTAAAATAGTAAGATTAAACGAGAACTTACCAGTTTGAAGTTTGATCCTTATTTTATGAGGAGTTACGATGAGGGATTTCGTGCCCTCTGCTCCCAACCTTCTATCATAAGGTCAACTGGTATTAGAGTCTCTTAAATCTTACTATCGTCAGTCATTGTTGTTATCTGTGATTCCACACTGTTGCTTTGAAGAATGTTGCGCATGCGTGCTGGCGGGGTCTTCACGAAATCCCTCATCGTAACTCCTCATAAAATAAGGATCAAACTTCAAACTGGTAAGTTCTCATTTAATCTTACTATTCCATATACCAGCAAATGGTCTATAAACTTCTAATTCACATCATCTGGGTACCTCTTAAAAGTTGTGTCTTTGAGTCCACCACTCACTTAGCCATTACATTTCAAACTCTAATAGATCTTCTGTATATTCTCTCTAAACCCCTACATCTTATCATGTACCTACGTCCTCTTGTTATAGTCACCTCTGCCATTGCTGGATTGGCAACCTCCTTCCCCTTTCCTGGTTCAATTAAAATGGGACTCTTTCCTTGACCTCTTTTCCCAACACTGGTAGAAACCCTGACCCATTTTTTTTAATCTCTCACTTGTAGGCATTTTCTTAGCGTTTTCACCAGTTCAGCTATTCGATCCCTGAAGAGTCAAGCCTCCCCTAAGCACCAGAAAATATATCCTATTCTTGGACCGTATCGCACTAAGGAAAAGAAGGATGCTAAAGCAAAAGGTATGTTGGTGAGATATGGAGAGTACCAGAATATCTGAGACAGATTTCGATTATAGTCTGGACATCACTTTATTCCAGCAATTTATTCAGAGAAATAACGACAATACCCTATGATATCTATCAAGCTACTTTTATTCTGCCAATGTAACATTGCCTGAGATTCAATAGAAAATCCCCATTGTGCAAATAAAAAGCCCTGTGTCAGATTGACTAGGCATCTTCAATCCTTAACCAAAATGATTGAAAAATACAGTCATTTGTGCTAATCTAGAAAGCTAATCACAATTGATTGATGTTTTCAATGAAATTGTTATGCCCTGAGTACCTGATAAATGGATGCATCATGTTTATAAAGGAATGATGATCATGGATTAAATAATAATGGGAATATAATGGTAAAATTAGATCTGGCTGATTTATGAAGCTAATCATATTAAAAAGCAGTAAAACCCATCTATCATATATTTTATGTTATTGTTACTGGACCAATTAGAAGTCTGAGAACAGAAATCAAGATTTCTTGCTCAATTTGTGCATTAAGAGACTGACCCAAAGGAAAAAGGTAGTTGAAGTACAAATTCATCAGGATTAAGGAGAATGTTGAAGGGCCAAATAGTCTCCTCTTTGATATTCAAGAATTAAACAGTTTGAGTCAGATAAATCATGTGTAGAGTTAGAATGTTTATTTCATAATATTCACACATACTATGAAATATGATAAAAATTTTGAATGTGCTGACCTGCCAATTTAACACACAAAGTAATATTGTGGAGTGATTTAATTATTTTTAAATATCACTAAATATTTGCTTCCGTACTTCCTTCTGTCGAATTGCTTTCAACCCTTGTCTATG
Source organism: Okamejei kenojei (assembly GCA_035221665.1). Classification (NCBI taxonomy): domain Eukaryota; kingdom Metazoa; phylum Chordata; class Chondrichthyes; order Rajiformes; family Rajidae; genus Okamejei; species Okamejei kenojei. The sequence goes on from CM069131.1 coordinate 80,228,283, forward strand.
ACTGTGACTTCTCATCATTTTGTTACCCCCAAAATAAAGCTGTTAACAAGATTAAACTTTGGTCTACAGTCTATTGATCTGATCTTAGCCAAAGTATTTCCAGCATTAGGTTCATTCATTATTCCACAAGTTAGAGGTGACACAATGGCACAGTCAGTAGGGCTGATGCCTCACAGCTCCAGTGACCCTGGTTCAATCCTAGTCTCTGTGGCTGTTCATGTGGAGTTTGCACATGTCCCTATGTGACTGTGCGGATTTCCTCCTGCTGCTTCTCCTGCAACCCAAATATGTGCAAATTATTTTGTTAGTTTACATCCCATTTTATAGATAATCATAACATAGGATGTAAATTGCCCTTAGTACATAGTCATAGATGAAGGAAAACAAGCCTTTCTCCCATGCCACGCTATATCTGGAGGTAGAGGGGAAGTTAAGTGGGTAGCTAGGAGAAGAGAACAGGTGCCCTTTAACTCTTCCACCCCCAGAGTACATGGTGTCAGAGGACAGAATGGCTTGCTGCAGGTCTCTTTTCCTTCATCTATGACTCTATGTACTAGGGGCAATTTATATCCCATGTTATAATTGTTGTTGAGCAAGTTTAGACTTTAGACTTTAGAGATACAGTGTGGAAACAGGCCCTTTGGCCCACCGAGTCCGCGCCGACCAGTATTCATCCCATGCACTAGCACTTTTGATTGTTAAGGGCTTGGACACGCTAGAGGCAGGAAACATATTCCCGATGTTGGGGGAGTCCAGAACCAGGGGCCACAGTTTAAGAATAAGGAGTAAGCCATTTAAAACGGAGATGAGGAAACACTTTTTCTCACAGAGAGTGGTGAGTCTGTCGAATTCTCTGCCTCAGAGGGTGGTGGAGGCAGGATCACTGGATGCTTTCAAGAGAGAGCTAGATAGGGCTCTTAAAAATAGCGGGGTCAGGGGATATGGGGAGAAGGCAGGAACAGGGTACTGATTGGGGATGATCAGCCATGATCACATTGAATAACAGTGCTGGCTCGAAGGGCCAGATGGCCTACTCCTGCATCTATTGTCTATTGTCTATTGTTTTCTACATGCTAGGGACAATTTACCATTTTACTGAAGCCAATTAACCTACAAACCTGTACATCTTTGGAGTGGGAGGAAGCCGGAGTACCCGGAGAAAATCCATGCGGTCACAGGGAGAAAGAACAACCTCCATACAGACAGCACCCGTAGTCAGGATCGAACCCAGGTCTCAAACACAGCAAAGCAGCAACTCTACCACCATGCCACGGCATTGCCCCCAAGTTCTGCCACAAACTAGCTAAACTGCCATTAATTTCTGTTCATTTATTTGTGGAGCCTTTTGAAATAAACCTTCATGCATTCAGGATTTGAAAAAAAAACAAAGATACATGATTTCTCGTGGCATTGCCAATGGGACATAAACAATAAACATTTGTGCTCCTGCAGTCCTGTGATTACGAGGTTTTCTGATGCACTACAGTGACAGAGCAGTACTTTAGAAATTGACTGTACACTTCTAGTTTAAATCGTTAGATGCTAGGAGTAGTATTCAAAAGGCTTAGAACCTCAGGGTCACATAGATTATAGCTCATGGGAAGGGGCAATAATGAGCTGGGAATCTGTAATGAAAGGTGAAATTAAGACACTTAGGAAATAATAATGTGACTGAACAGAGACAATGAATTAATGAGAAGGAAATCAAGTTTAACTAATCTACTGGAATTCATTAAGGTTATAGCTAGTGAATGGATGAGGAGGAGCTAGTGAATGTAATGCATAAAGATTTTGGGAAGGCTTTCAATAATTTACTGTGCAGAAGGTTTCTAAGCAAAGTCAATGAGCATGGATTGTCAATAATATGAGTGTGGATTGAGAGTTGATTAACAGCTAGAAAACAAAGGCTGGGGAAAAAAACACAGATACTTAGACTACAGGCTGTAGCTACTGAAGAAAACTGAGATTAGTGCATGCACCCCAACTGAGCACAATTTGTCTGAGGGGATCAAATATAAAATCTCCAAGGTTGCACAAAACTGGGAATATTAATAATGATGGGGACTGCAAAGAGGTGTTAAGTATACATAGACGAGCTAAGGCTATGTTCAACGGCATGGCAGATGAAGTGTTATATGGAAAGGTAGGAAAATGCAAAAACGCAGAGGTATGTTTTCCATTCTGAGAGGTTGATGTTTAAAGGGACTTGGAGTCCATGTGCTCAAGTAACCGAAAACGAATATGCAAATTCTACAGCCACTTTATGGAGGCAATTATTACTGATTTCATACTCCCTTTACTGCAAGGCAATTTGAGTATAGGAATAAATATGTTACAATACAAATACATTGGATGGTGGAAAGACCGCATCTGGAGGATTCTGTACAATTTGTGTCTTCCTGGCAAAAAAATAGATATAATTTCTATGGAGTATGGTGAGATTCACCCGATTGGTTCCTAGATGTTGCATCAATAATATGGGAATATTTAGACATGTACATTGATAGGAAAGATTCAGAGGGATATGGGCCAAACATAGGGAGGTGGGACTTACATAGTTGAGGCATCTTGGTCAGCATGGAAAGTTGGGCTGAAAGTCATATTGCCTGTATGACCATGACTTTATATTGAATTGTCTAGACCTCTTATCCTTATGTGTTTGGAAGAATGAAATATTAATTAATTGAATAGTAAAATAATTTCCGTGGGCTTAACTGGTGTTGAGTTAAAGATGTTTCCCTGGGCTGAGTAAACCAGAGTGCAGAGCCACGGTCTCAAAATAAGGAATTAACCATTTAGAACTGAAACTGGAATTCTAATTTGGAATTCACCACTTAGAAGCTCAGTCGCTGATTACATTACAAAATTGAGATTGAGAGATTTCCAGATAGCAGAAAAATGGATATGGGAATAGGGTAGGAAAATACTATTGACCTGAAAGATTATCCATGATCTTATTGAATGGTGCAGTGAACTTCAGGAAACAAATGCCCTCTTCCTTCTTCCATGGCTGATATATTTATGTAAGCAGCATGCTGAAATGCAAAACCAGATGACTGCAGGTATCATGAGGGATACATTTTTTTTAGAGAAAGCAACTTCATATATTTTACATACAAAATGGGTTCATGAATACTTACGTGAGCAGGATATGACATTGTTAAAGATTGAAAATACATCTAATACTGTTAAAGGAAATTCCTTTGTTGAAATATATCACAAATATCAAACGATATGTCTATCTGATTTTATCAAAGTGGACTGAGCAGGAATCTGCCTGTTAAATCATTCTTTCAATCAGCATAAAACAGCTATGGACCTTTTGATGACCAGCGAATGAGCTTATTAAGTCTTGAAACAAACTTGCTTTCCAACTTAAGAAATAAGCAATCAAACTCCTGTGGAGATTTCTGCCCTATGGAGGCAATTTTAGCCACAAAGTTGATTCAAGGTGATTGGGAAAGTAGGAAGGATAAAATACTCAAGTTAGGCTCAATATCCCTCCAATACAGAATTTGAGTTGAATAGAAGCAGACTTGGCTGGCTACAAATATCAACACATCCTGGGAATGCTAGAAAATGAATCATTATCTCAGGGATCCATCATTATCAGAAAGGATTCTGAAGTTATAACATTTCCCACAGAAAGAACAGGGAGGCAAATAGACCAAACAGCATGATTCAAAGACAGAAAGGTCAAACGCCATAAGTTTCAATGAAAGGTACAGACATGAAACATTGACTGTTCCTCTTCCCATAGGTGCTGCCTGACCTTCTGAATGAAGATAGAACATAGAACATTGAAAGGCACAGCACAGCAACAGGCCCACAATGTCTGTACCAAACATGATGCCAATTTAAATTAATCTTTTCTGTTTGTTCAGTTCAGTGATACAACGCAGAAACAGGCCTTTTGGCCCAACAAGTCCACACTGACCAGTGATCCCCGCACAGTCTGGGGACTATTTCACATGTATACCAAGCCAATTAGCCTACAAACCTGTACATCTTTGTATAGTGGGAGGAAACCGAAGATCTCGGAGAAAACACACGCAGGTCACAGGGAGAACATAAAACTCCATACAGATAAGCACCCATAATCAGGATCTAACCTGAGTCGCTGGTGCTGTACCATGCCACCCAATATGCGCGTGATCCATATCCGCGTATATCCGCGTATATGCGCGTGATCCAGATAAGCACCCATAATCAGGATCTAACCTGAGTCGCTCGCTACCCCACCATGCCACCTAATATGCGCGTGATCCATATCCATCCGTTCTCTGCATGTCCAGTTGCCTATCTAAAAAACAGTTAAATCTCATGATTTTACTTCGGAGTCACGTGAGTGACTACGTGAAGAACCCGCCTGGCGCTGGCAAACGGCATTACGTCGACGCTGACGGCAGAAGCAGGAGCTGCACAGACAGCTCCTCGACAGCGGTAGGTTCGGAACCGGCAGGTAAGTGCTGTTGAAAAATTTTTTTAGGACTGGAAAACTCCGTGCCTGGTGGAAACCAGGATTTTAAAGGTTTTAAAAACAAACTAAACGAAAAGTTTAAATTGAACAGATATACTCTGTTAAAATAACGGAGTTTTAAAAAGAACGTCCCAGGGGATACCCAGCGATCGGGACGAGAGAATTAATTACGGGGCCGGTTTCCGATACTGGGTACTGTTTAAAAATACGGTAGAAAGGTTTTAAATGCTCCACAATTTTAGCAGGAAAAAATTTATTTTAAAAGTCAGAAAGACTGTATTTTTAAAAAAGTTAATAAAATTCGCGATATGAAGAAAGTACTCCATAATATAAAAAGAGACTAGGGTCACAGTACCCAAACAGTTCCCCAAAAAAGACCCTGAGGGGCTTGAATGTACTAAAGACCAGGGTCACAGTACCCAAACAGTTTCCCAAAAAAGACCCTGAGGGGCTTGAATATACAAAATATGGCTATGTGCCAAATTGAGAAATAAAAACTCTGACCCTGGATTGGGTGGAGGAAGTCTCTTTGGATATAATTCCAAGTGGATCAGGGCTGCAAAAGACAGACCCTGCAAGTGGTGATGTGAATTATGAATGCACACCACAAATAAAATAAAAATAAAAGTGAAGCCAGGTGTGCCTGAGATAGCAAAAGTTTTTGCTAAAGGAAGTGGTGAGGCTATGGAAAAACCTAGCTGCCTACATTAATTATATGGTATCTCACCAACTTCAAGAATACGATAAAACTTTATGTTTTATTTTTTATGTTTCCATTTAAATATATGCTCAAATATATGAGATATAAGAAATACAATTTCAAAGTTCAAAATGGGTGCAACTTTATATAAAATAATTGCCATTAGTTGTGGAGCTTAATAGGAAGAAATATATATAATTTACCGAATCTGCATCATAGGGTTGCAGATTAATACAAATCAGGATATATTAAACTCTGATTATTATAAAATACCTGCCTTATGATAAATCAAAGATATTAATTACAAAAGAACAGACCACTGATCTTTAAACTTTCGGAAGGAAAAACTATGATCCAATAAAAATTTTGATTATGGATCAAAACAAAGACAAAGATCTTTTATCTTACAGTGAAAAAACTATGATCCAATGAAAAATTTGATGATGGATCAAAATAAAGGCAGAAGTGGTATTATCCAAACATAGCCTTATCTTAACCTATATAATTGGGGAAAAGAAGGCTTAATGTACGTTGAAGAGGTGCAAACACATCTGGTTACAAAATAAGTCATGAAATGTCCAATTATGGGGATTACAGGTGTATTATGATGGTTAAAACTTAATATAACTAAGGAGGATTGGTTCACCTGTATAAGGAAAAACTGATTTCAGGTTTGCACTCAAAAGTAAATTTAAAAAGAAGGGGAACGTACATGTATATTATAAAATTACCTTAGTGTAAAGATTCATGGTATAAACCATACAATAATATCATTATTTACACTTTCACAGTGTAAGAAAATAGAAACATCTAGAACATGGAAAACTGTTGTGATTAACAAAGTGTTAATCAATATTACAGGTGCTTGAAATTAATTAAAGTGGGTCAAGCTGTGCAAGTTAAAACTTGTCCAAACAATCAATCAGTTCAAGTTGTTAAAAACTGAACACTGAAGGAACAATATACTGATAAAAGATCAGCACTTGCACTAATGAGGTACATGGTATGGGTTATCTCGATTACATTTAAATTAGAAGAGATAAAGAGCAGCTGCAAATTAGTGCCTGCCATTACAAACCTGGTGGGAGGTAGGACTTGACCCATTACATAAAGCATATGCTCAGGCATTAATAAAATATTTTTAAATTACTATTCTGAATTCAGAAGTAATTTAAGCACCATAAGAGTGGGGAAAAATTGATCCATGATACAAATATGTATTATTGTTGTTGACATACTTTGTTTCCTCATTAGGTTAGGGGAAAATATAAATAAAGTTCCAAAAGAAGGAATACAGAAGCTTATAGAATATGTATGCCTTGTGAAGAGGCTTATGCGAAATATCAAATGATACGTTATCATTATTAGTAATGTAAAAAAGGTTCATAAGCTGCTTCAACTATAAAATTACAACTGAAGCAAGTGTTACAGATGATGTACAGCTTCTGTGAATGTTTGGGTAAAGATAAGAATATTATCTATTCTTATAACAATAATTGATATGTTTTTTGTTAAGCGGACTGCAGACAATTATACTAGGCAAACATAAATGGGTTGTCCTAAGAATTTTCCAAACATTCGTATTAATTGTTGAAGTATAAGGAGTTATGGATAAAAAAGATCGATTGTTTTATATTATGGAACTGTCCATGTCGTATCAAGATGAACAATACCACGGCTGTGGCATATGTTAACTATGGTCAAATTTGGGAGGAAAATATATTGTCATTATTTTGCATACTTACGATTAATCTGGTTGTATACAGATTAAATCACTGATTTTAAATATTTCTTGTGGGTCACAAGATAAGTCAAACAACAATTATGGGATTATCTAAGTAAACAGATGTGGATATGTTTTAAAGTTTAGTCCACCTGTTTATCTCTAAGGAAGAGACAATGGTATCGGAAGATAACAAATTTGGGAAGAGAAACATATTGTCATTAATATGGATTACTTACGATTAATCTGATTGCATACAGATTAAATCACCGATCTTTCGAATATTCTTGTGGGTAATCTAAGAACAGTGAAGGTGGATGCTTTTCTCCAATTACATGAGGAAAAGATTCTTTGTGTTCCTCATTTTTGTTTAATAGGGCAGTGTCTGATGAATATGTAGCAGGACACTGCCAGAGGCATTTTGGTGGCCCAATATGGGTCCTTTATGGTTCATTTATATTGTGTGATTTTGAACTGCTAGTGATGATTCATAATGGCAGTAATTATTGAAGTCAAAAAAGGGGTCTCGACCTAGGTCGTTGCCTGTTCCCTTTGTTTCTTTGGATGCTGCTGCACCCACTGGGATCTCCAGGTTGAGAAACCCTGCAGTAATTTATTGTTGTACAAAAACCTCCATAAGTGAAAATATGAATTTGACTATCTACAGGTTGACTAGACCATCTCAACAGCTGATGGTCAAAGAAGTCTATGAATGTAAACCAATATTACGATATATCAATAAATAATTATGTATAAAGAAGTGTTATACCTGCAATTTGCGGAAATAAGTCTAAATAACTATATTTTGTTATAAGAAATTGGAGGTCTGTATATACAGTAAAAGTTATTTTGTCATTTAGATATATGTGAATTCCTTGTGGATTGCATTTTCTAAGTATCTAATTGATAGAGCCAATTATAGGGCTCAGAGTGTTACCGTCTTATAAACGGACAATATATTAACCAAGAAGTTATCAGATGCATTCATAATATCCCAATATGGAAAGGGATATATATGTAAATGTTTAATAAAAATATATATATGTGTGTGTATATATATATATTATATATATATATAGATATAGATATAGATATAGATATGGGTATATGTATATATAATCTGTCCAAAATTGTAAAAAATATAAAGGCAGGAGATAAAAAATCTTGAAATGCCTTAAGAAATGGACTTTATGATTCAAAAAAACTTAAACATTGAAAATAATAATTCTGATAACTTTTAGTATCAATATAAGAGTGCAAACATTGCAAATGTTACGTTATAATGGCATGTGGATACAAATTGCATTATCATATATGTTTATGAATCTACCAAACAAAGCACGCCAAGAAGACCTGAAAACAAAACCAAGGTAAACCTATAAGCACAATCCTGCTGGCTTTAAGTTGTGTGTGTGTGTGTGTGAACATTGATGAAAATGTTGCAGTAGGTAAGAGTCTGTGGCAATGAGACTGCTTATTACACACAAAAACCACATTGGGTTCAGTAAAACTGATGGTTATAGAGGAATGTATTTCTAGATGGTTAATAATTGGATACATTCAGTAGGAACTAGACACTGAAAGGTGGAAAATCACTCTGTCAATGAGGAAAATACATTCACAGGAATGGCACAGGATGAGCCACTCGAGCAAAGATGCAAGGCCGCAGGAGGCTGTAGATTACTGTTAAAATAAAGGAACCAGTCATGGTGTCAGATTTAGACACGCAATGTTCGGTTCGCTATAATTGTTGCTTTGTCATGCCATAAAAAATATATATCAATTGGTATTTGTGATAAATTTGCTTTTCAATAGAAAGGGCATTATTTTCATTTTTTTATAATGTGAAAATTATTTATCACATAAACTTGAGGCAATGTTTGGGGAAAATGTGTTATTCGCTCGTTATTGTGTTAATGAGCCGTACTGTCGTATGGAATAAATTCTACGACACGAAAAACACAGAAAGCTTTAAACTCTTCACGTAGTCACTCACGTGACTCCGAAGTAAAATAGTAAGATTAAACGAGAACTTACCAGTTCGAAGTTTGATCGTTATTTTATGAGGAGTTACGATGAGGGATTACGTGCCCTCCACTCCCCACCCTCATAAAATAAATGATCATCTGGTAGTTCTAAGTCTATTATGAGCCTTACTATGTTACTTCGGCTATTTTGTGTTCTGTGTTTTTCATGCCGCTGCTTTGAAGTATGCCGTTTGCCAGCGCCAGGCGGGTTCTTCACGTAATCCCTCATCGTAACTCCTCATAAAATAACGATCAAACTTCGAACTGGTAAGTTCTCGTTTAATCTTACTATTATATCTGCCTCCACCAACACCACGAGCAGCATGTTCCAGGCATCCTCCACTTGCCATGTAAAAAACGTCCCTCTCACCTTAAAGCTATGTCCACTAATATTTGAGATTATCACCCTGGGAAAAAAGATTCAGTGTCTACCCTATCTATGTCTCTCATAATTTTGTATACTTCTATAAGGTCTCCCCTCAGCTTCTGATGTTCCAGAGAAAACAATCCAAGTCTGTCCTACTCCCTATTGCTAGTATCCTCTAAACCAGGCAGTATTCTGGTAAACTTCTCATGCACCTTCTCCAAAGCCTCCATATGCTTCCTGTAACGGGACAACCAGAACTGTGCAAAATACTCCAAATGCGGGCTGACCAAAGTTGTATAAGCCGTAACATGACTTCCTGGCTCTCATACCCAAAGCCTCGAATGAAGAGGGCAGACATACCATATAGCTTCTTTAGTACTCTATTTGTCCATGTTGACATTTTCCAGGAGCTGTGGACCTGGACAGCAAGATTGCTCTGTAAATCCACAATGTTAAGGGTCATACCATTAACTGTATATTTCCCCTTTACATTAAACCTTCCAAAGTGCCATTCCTTATACTTGCTCAGGTTTAACTCTGCCTGCTATTTTTCTGCCTATTCCCTGAGCTGATCTATATCCCAATGTATACTTTGACAGCCTTCCTCGGTATTGATAGAGGAGATAGAGGTATTCAAGTTCATAACTGTTTCACACTGGATATAAGTTGTTCTACTCAGCAGATGGTTCGAAGACCAGAGGGCAATGATTTTTAACCTGGGGACAAGGTATATTGGGAGTGGGGGAATGTGTGGAAAAGTATTTGATACAAGGAGTATATACAAAGCAGAACTTACTGCCTGTAGTCTTGTGAAAACAGAATCAATCAAAGTCTTTACAGGAGAAAAATAATTTGCATTGATTTGCATAATATGCAGAGTTATGGAAAAAGAGTAGAAAATTGAAGTTATGAGATTGCTCTAATATCTGCTAGTTTAATAATGCTGGGCAGAATGGCCTCCTGTGTTAAACAATTCTATGATTGAGCGATTGGAATAGATTGGCATCGCAGGGAATCTATCATTATCACAGAGGACATACCATTAGCTCAGGCAAACCAACATTATCACAATGGATTAATCATTATCTCAGCAAATCAACCATTATCACAGATGAGTCAGTCTTTACCATGCACGATCGATTATTATCGCAAGCTGTTGCTCTGCATTTAAAGAGGTATTATTTGTACTACTAGCACGGACAATCTGGAGCTTCTTAAACATGGACGAGGGTGAACGGCATTTCACATAGATGAAATGTCGCGTATGATCTGAATAAGGCTTTAGTGCTTGTAATTATTTTGTTAGTTCCTCTCTGACAAACATAATGCAGGGAGTTCTCGTGCAAGGACATTTTTCAGAAATGTACAGTCCCTCAAATAGAGTAATCGAGTAATACAGTGTGGAAACAGGCCCACACCGACCACATGTCCTATCTACATTAAAGTAGAGGCGCAACATTTGCCACCCTCTAGACTTCAGGTACCGAGCCTGCATTTAATGACTACTCATAAATCTCAGCCAGGGTTCCTTCAATTTGATCTGTAGCTTCCCACGGTGTCTTGGGATATATCTGATCAGGCCTGGGAGATTTGTTTACCTTCATATGCACCCTCGCCACCTCCTCGACTAATATTGACTGCTCTCAATACACTTCCAGTGACTGCCCCAGTTCCTTTGTCCTCCTGCCTTTCTCCACAATAAAAACAGAGGAGAAACAGAGGAGAAATCAACCACATCAATATAAGGTATAATGGATGGGAGATTGGAAAAGGAAGTCAAGAGTCAAGAGTGCTTATTTGTCATGTGCATTGAATATGACTGGAACAATTACACTTTTTCTTGCTGCAGCTTTATTGCACAATTGGCAACCAGCATGTAAGGGAATGATATCATAGCACAACAGGAATCAGCTGAGCTACAAATGACTAATTGCATAATACAGCAAAATACAAGTGCTGGAGAAACTCAGTGGGTCAGGCAGCATCTGTGGAGGGAATGAAACAACTATATTTCTGGTTGGGCCCCTTTATCAGACTGATTGTTGTAAGGTGCAGAGAGTGCTGCAAAACAGAGGTGGGACGGGACAAAGCCTGACAAGTGACAGGAGGATACACGTAAGAGAGGTTTTATAGGTAAATGGGTGGAATAAGTCACAAAGTTAGAAGTGACAAAAGGGTGTTAGATAAAGTCAAGTCAAGTCAAGTCATATTTATTTATATAGCACATTTAAAAAACAACTCTCGTTGACCAAAATGCTTTACATTTGTTATAAGAGTAGTATACACAAGCAGGCTACATACATATATACAAATAGCCCTCGCTCAGAGGACGTCAGGAAAGGCTTGGGAGAACAGATACGTTTTTAGACTAGACTTAAAGGAGTCAATGTAGGGGGCAGTTCTAATGGGGAGGGGGATGCTGTTCCACAGTCTAGGAGCTGCGACCACAAAGGCACTGTCGCCCCTGAGCTTATGCCTAGACTGCGGGACATTCAGCAACCCCAAGTCGGCCGATCTGAAGGACCTGGAGGTGGTGTAGTGGGTGAGAAGACTTTTAATGTAGGTGGGTGCAAGCCCATGGAGGGCTTTGTAGACAAAGAGGAGGGTCTTGAAATTTATTCGGAACCGCACAGGGAGCCAGTGGAGAGTGCCCAGGATTGGGGTGATGTGGTCCCTTTTTTGGATGCCCGTCAGGAGTCTTGCTGTGGCGTTTTGGACCAGTTGCAGGCAGGACAGGGAAGATAGGCTGATGCCAGTGTAAAGGGAATTCCAGTAATCTAGGCGGGAGGAAATAAATGTATAGGTGATCTTTTCGAGGTCATCAAACTGGAGGAATTGTTTTATTTTAGCTATCATCCGAAGCTGAAAGAAGCTAGCTTTTACCACAGCATTGATTTATTTGTCAAACTTCAGTGCCGAGTCAAATATCACGCCAAGGTTTTTGATGTGAGGTTTGAGTAGTGGGGTAAGGCTTCCAAGGCAGCCTGCTATCATTTTGATTGAGTCCGAGGGGCCGAGAAGGATGACCTCAGACTTACTCTCGTTTAGTTGCAGGAAGTTCTGGGCCATCCATCACTTTATATCCTCGAGGCAGCGGGTAAGGTTAAGCAGATTTGATTGTTTTTTGGGCTTCAGGGGGAGGTACAGTTGTGTATCGTCTGCGTAGCAATGGAAGGAAATGCCATGCCTTTCAATGACTTGGGCTAAGTGGAGCATATACAGGGAGAAGAGAATGGGGCCAAGGATGGACCTTGTGAAACCCCACAGCAGAGTTTAGCTGGGGAGGAGAAAGAGTTGCCTATGTTAGTAGAGAAACTCCTACTAAAAAGAGAAGAGGGAGGAAATGTAGAGCCAGAGGAGGGATATAGAAGGATAAGAGTGGATCTGAGTTTAGAAGGATGAGAGGGAATCTCATTGAAACATATAAGATTGATAAGGGCTTGGACACACAACATGTTCCCGATGTTGGGGGAGTCTAGAACCAGGGGCCACAGTTTAAGAATAAGGGGTAAGCCATTCAGAACGGACATGAGGGAACACTTTTTCACACAGAGAGTTGTGAATCTGTCGAATTCTCTGCCTCAGAGGGTGGTGGATGCAGGTTCTTTGGAAACTTTCACGAGAGAGCTAGATAGGGCTCTTGAAGATAGCGGAGTCAGGGGATATGGGGAGAAGGCAGGAACGGTTTACTGATTGTGGATAATCAGCCATGATCACATTGAATAGCAGTACTGGCTCGAAGGTCTGTATGGCCTACTCCTGCACCTATTGTCTATTGTTCACTGTAGTCCTTGCTTGATCAGATGTGGAAAGTCTCTCTCTCTTTGTGTGTCCCCCCAACACCCCCCCCCCCCCCCCCCCCCCCCCCCGAGAGAGAGCCCATCTAACAAGCAGATGCTGGTTAATGCACAAAAGAACACAAAGTGCTAGAATAACTCAGCAGGTCAGCAGGTTTAAAAGTATCATTAGCAAATTTGCAGATTACACAACATTGGGCGGCAGTGTGAACTGTGAGGAGGATGCTATGAGGATGCAGGGTGACTTGGACAGGTTGGGTGAATGGGCAGATGCATGGCAGATGCAGTTTAATGTGGATACATGTGAGGTTATCCACTTGGTTGGCAAAAACTGGTGACAGATTGTTATCTGAATGGTGTCAAGTTGGGAAAAGGGAAAGTACTACGAGACCTGGGAGTCCTTGTTCGTCAGTCACTGAACGTAAGCATGCAGGTACAACAGGCAGTGAAGGTAACTAATGGCATGTTGGCCTTCATCACAAGAGGAGTTGAGTATTCGAACGAAAGTGGGGTGCGGTGCGGCGGCCGTTGTTGGGGGAGGTCCGGCCAAGGTGATCTGCAGATGTACAGGGCCTAGTGAGACCACACCTGGAGTATTGTGTGCAGTTTTATTCTCCAAATTTGAAGAAGGACATTCTTGATATTGAGGGAGTGCAGCATAGGGTTCACAAGGGTAATTCCCGGGATAGCGGGACTGTCTTATGTTGAGAGAATCGAGCGGCTGGGAATGTATGAGCGGCTGGGCTTGTAATGTTCAAAGTAACATTAGCAAATTTGTAGATGACACAAAGCTGGGTGGCGGTGTGAACTGTGAGGAGGAAGCTATGAGAATGCAGGGTGACTTGGACAGGTTGGGGGAGTGGGCAGATGCATGACAGATGAAGTTGAATGCGGATAAATGTGAGGTTATCCACTTTGGTACCAAAAACTGGAAGGCAGATTACTATCTACATGGCGTCAAGTTGGGAAAAGGGGAAGCACAACGGGATCTGGGGGTCCTTGTACATCAGTCTATGAAAGTAAGCATGCAGGTACAGCAGGCGAAAGTGAATGGCATGTTGGCCTTTATAACAAGAGGACTCGAATATAGGAGCAAAGAGGTCCTTCTGCAGTTGTACAGAGCCCTAGTGAAGAGGAGGAAGGACATTCTTTTCTTTTTTTTGTTTTTTATATATTTTTATTAGAAGCATTGCATATTATCTAAGGTACAACTGCACTTCAAATATAAATCAGACTTATCACAAACGTTGTACAGATATTACGGGATAATTTATATATGCTACTGTTTTTGACTTTTTCTTTGGGAAGGTAAGGGAGTGAAAAAAAAGGTAAAAGTATGAATCAATAATCAAGTCATTGTGATTAAATAATAATGATTATATAATAAGAAAATAAAAAATAAAAAAGATATAATCATGAAGTTGTGATTAAGTAATAATGATTTTACTTCGGAGTCACGTGAGTGACTACGTGAAGAAGCCCCGCCTGGCGCTGGAACGGCATTACGTCGACGCTGACGGCAGAAGCAAGAGTTGCAGAGCGCAGCTCCTCGCAGCGGCCGGAACGGACCCGCAGGTAAGTGTAAGGAAAAAAGGGGACGTTCTAAAAAAGACGTTATGCTGGTAAAACCAGCAAAAGAGAAAGTAAAAGTTAAAATCAGAGTCACGCTGGCGTACCGATTTAGCCAGATAAAAGGAAAATTTCACGGGTAAAAACATCGTCCCGGGGTGAAGCTAAAGAAACGGGACAAGAGTTTAGGGCGGATCCGGTTCCGATACCGGTGGCCGCTGATTCACCCGTTAGTGAGACTATAATTTCTCCAGAAATACAAACCACGGAGGAAAATGTTCCTAGAAAATGTAAAAAGAAATCCGTGAGGCCCGTGGTTTCTGATAATGACTCTGATAATGAAAGTCCTCCGGATAATAAAGCTATATGGCTAAAAATGGAACATATGGAGAAAGTGCTCCAAAATATAATGAGACAAGGGTCACAGTACCCAGAAGTTTCCCAAAATGACCCTGAGGGTTTTGAATATACAGAATATGGCTATGTGCCAAATTGGGAATTTGAAACTCCGGACCCAGGATTAAGGGCGGAGGAAGTCTCATTGGATATAATTCCAAGTGTATCAGGGCTGCAAAAAACAGATCCTGCAAGTGGTGATGTGTATTGTGAGTGCACACCACGAATAAAAAAGAGGAGGCCAGATGTGCCTGAGATGGCAAAAGATTTTGCTATACCTGAAGGAAGTGGTGAGGATATGGAAGAAAACCTAGCTGCCAGTATTAATTATATGGTATCTCACCAACTTCAAGATTCTGTAATGATTGAAACAGCAGAATTTTATATAAAACACCGGAAAATTGCACCTCATTGAAGGTACCTACGGTTAATCCGTCTATATGGACGCCTATGACTCCAGGCATGAGAGGACAAGAAATAAGATTTCAAAGAATCCTCAAATTGATTTCTGCTGCCATTACTGCTTTTGGAAGGCAAATGGAGAGGTTGGAGATGGATAAAATCCAAAAAGATACTTTGGGCTTATTATGCAATTCCTTCTATGAAATTAATTGTATGAGGAAAATTGCGATTCAGCCCATATTTCATCCAAGGTTTGCAGGTCTGTGTCGATCAAGTGGTGTTCAAGCTCCTGGTTTTCTATTTGGAGAAAACCTGCCTAAACAAATAAGAGAAAATGGATGAAGAGGCTAAATCTATTAGCCACATGAGACCTTTCGTCTTTGGACAAAAAAGGTATTTTTCGTCAAGAAGGGGATTTGATTTTGGAAACAGAGGCAGGAGTATGATAAGAAAATATTATCATCTGACACAGCCTAATGTTCACCCGTATATGGGGAGAAGGAGACCACCACGTTCATATGGAGAGGTACAAAAAATGTATTCTATTCTTAAAGAAACTGTGGACAAATCTCCAGTTGGAGGGAGATTACAAATGTTTTATGATGAATGGCTTGCCATCACATCTGAGCAGTTTATTTTACAAACAGTTTTAGGAGCTACTATTACATTCAAAGAAGGTGTTAATTCTCCGGTACAAAATAAACCTGCTTATGGTTTCATGTTTTCTGCAATTGAAGAGGCAGAAATTAATGTGGAAATTGACAAATTGTTTAAAAAAAAGGTGTTATTGAAAAAACTGTTGAACATGAGCATCAATTTGTGTCAAATATATTTCCAAGAAATAAAAAAGATGGTGGGTTGCAGAATTATTCTGGACCTTACAAATCTTAATAAATTTGTCGAATATAAACATTTTAAAATGGAAACATTTAACACTGCAAGACATTTGATATCAGCAGGTTGTTATATGGCTACAATTGATTTAAAGGATGCGTACTATTCAGTACCAATACATCAGTTCTTTCGAAGGTATTTAAAATTTAATTGGCTGGGACAGCTGTGGCAATTCAAAGCTTTACCAAATGGGTTAAGTTCAGCTCCCAGGCTCTTTACAAAGCTGTTGAAACCAGCTTTAAGCACAATTAAGAGCACAAAAGCACATCATTATGGCTTATCTGGATGGCATTTTAATCATCAATAGTAATCAGGAATCAGCTGAAAAATCAGTTTCAGCAACTAAAACTTTATTTTAGAAGTTAGGTTTCTTGATTCATCCAATTAAGTCCCAGCTGCAGCCAGCACAGTCAATTAACTATTTGGGGTTTTGTGATTAACTCAGTTACTATGTTAGTAACTTTGCCAACAGATAAGATTGATGATATTTTAGTGACCTGTAGGGGTCTCATTCACAAACCTTATCCCTCCATCCGAGAAGTAGCAAAGGTTATTGGTAAATTAGTAGCAGCATTTCCTGCAGTAGAATTTGGTCCATTACATTACCAAAACCTTCAAAGGGACAAAATAAGAGCTCTAAAAAAGAGAGCAGGCCTATGCAATTAACAAAAGAAGCTTTATTGGAATTACAATGGTGGATTGAAAATGCCCCACAAGCTGCTAAAAACATTCTGATACAGTAGCCTGAAGTAATTTTACAAACAGATGCTAGTGCTCTCGGATGGGGGGGCGACAGATTCATTCACCAGCTGTGGGGGCAGATGGACTGTCCAAGAGGAAATGTTTCTTCAAACATATGGTATTAACTATTTAGAATTATTGGGTGCATTTTATGGGTTGAAGGCATATTGTTCTACAAAAAAGAATCTGCATGTACTGATACAATTAGACAATAAAACAGCTGTTGCATATATTAATCACATGGGTGGAGTCAGATCGGTAGCCATGTGATTGTTTGGTCAATCAGATATGGCAATGGTGTATTAAGCACCAAATTTGGATTTCGGCAAATTACATCCCAGGTAAAGACAATGTGGTGGCAGGCAATAGATCAAGGATGTTTAAAGACAACACAGAATGGATGTTGAACCCAGTAATTTTCAGTAAAATTGTGACTCAACATGGGTTACCAGACATTGATCTGTTTGCATCAAGACATCAATTGCCTAAATATGTGTCTTGGGAACCAGATCCAGACGCAGTAGCAGTAGATGCTTTTTCACTAAACTGGGGAATATGTTCTTTTATGCCTTTCCGCCATTTGCTCTGGTTCAGCAATGTCTGAAGAAAATAGAACAAGATTCTGCCACAGGATTATTGGTAATTTCAAATTGGCCGACACAACCATGGTTCCCATTGATGTTAAACATGATTAAAGAACCATATATGTCAATTCCTAGCAGCAGTGATTTATTGATAAAACCAGTAACCAAAGAAATTCATCCATTACATGCTTATATGAATTTGTTAATCTGCAGGTTTTGACCAGACCACTACAGGAGCTTGGATTGTCGGATAGAACTATGGATATTATAGTCGCATCATGGCGAGATAGCACTCAGAGACAATATATGACACATACGAAGAAATGGGAAAAGTTTTGCAGACTATCAAATATATCCTATCATACTGTGAACATTGCAAACATATTGGAGTTCCTTGCTGAGTTGCATTTTGAACAACACTTAAGTTACAGTGCCATTAATAGTGCACGTAGTGCCGTATCATCTTATTTAGGACAAATCTCTGACCAGAAATCAATTCCATTAATATCCAGATTTATGAAAGGAATCTTTAACAAAAATCCACCCAAACCAAGATATACAAAAATTTGGGATGTGAGCATTGTACTTACATTACTTGGGCAATGGACTCCAATCAAAGTTTTGTCATTGGAAAAGTTAACATTTAAATTAGTAATGTTAATGGCATTGGTTTCAGCTCAAAGGGTGCAAACATTACAAATGTTACGTTTAGACTGTATGCATGTGACTGCAGATAACATTGTGTTCTATGTTTACGATCTGATCAAACAAAGCAGACCAGGAGAACTGGAGCGAAGGTAATGTTTCAAGCTTATCCCATTGATCCAACGTTGTGTGTAGTTAAACATTTGAATCATTATGTAAAAGTTACCAAAACTCTTCGAGGTGATGAAAAAACATTAATGATTACGCATAAGAAACCACACACAAAAGCTTCAGTGCAAACAATCTCAAGGTGTTTAAAACAGGTGTTACTTTTTAGCAGGAGTAGACACTGATGTGTTCACATCTCTCACTCCACCAGGGCAGCAGCTACATCCGCGGCGAAGTTACAGGACGTACCACTCGAACATATTTTAGAAACCGCAGGGTGGTGTAAAGAAGAAACGTTTTCAAAGTTCTACAATAAACCTGTTCACACAATGACAGGCTTTGGACACGCGGTGTTGGGTTCACTATAATCACCTGCTTTGTTTCACTATTAATTGATATTATCAATTATGTTATCACTTATATCTTTTATCACTTTGTAATGGTTCCCTCAGTGTAAAAAGAGGGTTATTATATGTTCTTTTATCATTAAAAGATTTATGTAAAGAACTAAAACTAGTCTGGTTTTTTTCATGTATGTGTTGACCTAGCCGGACTGTCGTATGGAAGAATTCTACGACATGAAAAACACAGAAGCTTCAACATCTTCACGTAGTCACTCACGTGACTCCGAAGTAAAATAGTAAGATTAAACGAGAACTTACCAGTTCGAAGTTTGATCTTTATTTTATGAGGAGTAACGATGAGGGATTACGTGAAGAAGCCCCGCCTGGCGCTGGAACGGCATACTTCAAAGCAGCGGCATGGAAAACACAGAACACAATAGCCGGAGTAAGATAGTAAGGCTCATTATAGATTTAGAACTACCAGATGATCATTTATTTTATGAGGGTGTGGTGGAGGGCACGTAATCCCTCATCGTTACTCCTCATAAAATAAAGATCAAACTTCGAACTGGTAAGTTCTCGTTTAATCTTACTATTATATAATAAGAAAAAGGAAAGATAAACAAGAAAAAAAATAAAAAATAAAAACAGTTATTATATAATTAAAAATTAAATAAAGGAATCTTTACATTGAACGGAACGGTTTCATATAACAATATCTATTGAGACATGTATACAGATCCCAATACTTTTTTCATCTAATCCTACACCAGGGTACTTATTGAGTTACAGTGCTGAGCTCAGCTACCCCTTTAAGTAATCAATGAATGGAGACCATATTTGTTCAAAACGTTCATATTTGTCCATTAGGACAAACCTAATTCTCTCCAAATGCAACGTCTCCGACATTTCCACAGTCCACATTTTGATTGTGGGGGATAATGTTACCTTTCAGAATTTTAATATTAATTTTTTTCCAGTTATCAAACAGTAATCAAGAAAATTTATTTGACTTACTGTTAATATTAAGCTTGAATCAGGGACTCCTAATATTATTAACTTTAGATCAGGGCCCAATTTAGTTTTAAGAACCTCAGAGATGATTCCAAAAATATCAGCCCAATAACTATTAAGTTTTATGCATGTTACAAAACTATGAGTTAAGTTGGCTTCTAAATTCTGACATTTGTCGCAAATAGAAGAAATATTAGGAAAAATTCTATTTAATTTTGTTTTTGAGTAGTGTAATCTATGTATTACTTTAAATTGTACCAAAGTATGTCTGGCATTTAATGAGCATCGGTGTATACGTTGTAAACTTTCCTCCCAAGTGTCTTTCATTATAGATAGATCTATTTCATTTTCCCATATCTGTCAGTATGATTCTGTTGTTGGAACTTCCCTATCCAAAAGAGTATTATATATGCACGCTATTGATTCTTCTGTATTTGGGTGCTTGTTAAGCCACTCATCCAATAATCCTGGCTCTCTATTCTTATAGTCTTGCATGTTTGACTTGATATAGTCTCTAATTTGTAAATACCTGAACAAGTATTTGTGTGTAATCCATAGATATCTTTTAATTCTTGAAATGATAGAAATTTTCCTTTCCTGTAAAGGTGTTCTATCCTTATAATTCATAAATTTTTGCAGTGTCTAAACCCCTTATCCAATATAGAAGGTTTAAATAAAGGATTATTCATAATTGGTAAACAGAGTGACATATTATCCAGATGTAAAGTCTTAACTATTTGTTTCCAAGTACGTATATTGCTATAAATTATAGGGTCATCCCCGTAAGTTTTTTTTTTGTACTTCACTTGGAACAAGAAGAATCGAACTTATATCAAATGGTAAACAGTCTTCCATTTCCATCTTTAGCCAAGCTGGTTCCTGGTCCATTTTTACCAGCCAAAAATTCATATTCTTAATCTGAACCGCCCAAAAATAATATTAAAAAATAGGTAACGCTAATCCTCCGTTTATCTTGGATTTACATAAATGTTTTTTACTTATTCTGTGATTTTTATAATCCCAAATAAAGCTGTTAATAATAGAATCGATTTTTTTGAAAATATTTTTTGAGAGATATAAAGGGATAGCTTGAAATAAATATAATAATTGTGGTAAAAAGACCATTTTTATAGCATTTATTCTGCCAATCATTGATATTGGTAGTGTTTTCCAGTATTAAAAATTATTTCTTAATTTATCCATTAACTGAGGGTAATTTAATTTGAATAATAGATTATAAGATTTAGATACATTAATTCCTAGGTATTTAAATTTATCCGTAACTATTTTAAACGGAAATTGTTGTAATATGTTTACCTTTATTCCAGATATAGGCACTTTCATTCCAATTAATTCTACATCCTGAAAATGTACCGAATTTATTTATAATGTTAAGTAAGTTAGGAATACTGATCTCCGGTCTTGTGATATATATTAAAACATCGTCTGCATATAAAGATATTTTATTCGTTGTGGTATTAGTATTGTATCCATATATTTCTTGATCTGATCTAATCCTTTTGGCAAATGGCTCAATTGCGAGAGCAAATAATAAAGGTGATAACGGGTATCCTTGTCTACAACCCTAGAAAGATTAAATTTAGCTGATAACATTTGGTTTGTTAGTATTTTTGCTGTAGGGTTGGAGTACAAAATTTTAACCCATTTACAAAATCTATCGTCCAGTTGAAATTTCAGCATTATCTTAAATAAGTAAGGCCATTCAACCTGGTCGAATGCTTTTTCCGCATCTAGTGAAATGACAGCTAATTCAATATCATTAACTCTTTTTGAATATATGATATTGAATAGTCGTCTCAAGTTATAAGTGGAGTAGCGTTTGGGAATAACGCCTGTTTGATCATGATGTATTAGTTTATTAATCACTAAACTTAACCTTTGGGATAAAATTTTAGTTAATATTTTTTGATCAGTATTTAGAAGAGCAATTGCTCTTTATGATCCAGGATCTTCCAGATCCTTATCTACTTTAGGAATGAGTATGATTGTAGACTCATTTAGAGTTTCTGGTAACTTTCCTTGTTCTAAAGCATATATCGCTTGTAAACGTGGGGAAATCAAGTCGTGAAACTTCTTATAAAATTCAGCACTTAGGCCATCAGGGCCAGCGGCTTTTCCATTTTTCAACGATCTGATTGATTCCTCAATGTCTTTTACTGATATTTCAGCATCTAACAAGTTTTTGCCTTCCAGATCTAAACCTTTGATATGACATTCATGTAAGAATGCTTCCATTCCATCTGATTGCCCATCAGTTAGGTTGAATAAAGTTTTTGATAGTAATGCAGAAATCTGTCATTAATATCTTTTGGCAAAGTTAATATTTCACCTTGTTTTGATCTGATTTTATATATCATTTTTTCCTCATCTGATTTTCTAAGCTGCCGTGACAATAATTTTTGTGGTTTGTCACCAAATTCAAAATGTACTTGTTTAGTCTGTTGAAAAAGTTTTATAACATGAGTATATTTTATTTAGCTTATATTTAATATTGCAATTTTGTTATGTATCATCTTAGATGGAGATATTTCATTTTCGATATCTAATTGCTTTATTTCATTTTCTAAAGTTTGTTGCATCTTTCGGTTTTCCTTATTAAGGTATGCTTGTGCAGATATTATAGCACCACGCATAAAGGCGTTAAATGTGTCCCAAAGAAGTGACGCTGAAATTCCGGGTTTGTCATTAGTCTCAAAAAACAATTTAATCTGTTTTACCAGATAATCATAACAAGCCTTTTCCTTTAAAATTTGAGGGTTGAGTCTCCATTGAGATTGTTTATTAGTTATACCGTTTAATTTTATCTTAAATGTTAATGGAGCGTGATCCGAAATAATAATATTATGATATTTTGAGTCATACGTAAATGGAATAAATTTTGAATATTAAAAAATAATCTATCCTTGAATAGGTTCCGAATACAGGTGAGTAAAATGAGTATTCTCGACCAGAAGGGTTATCAATTCTTCAAACATCCTTAACATTTGCAGTATTAATAAAGGAATTTATAAATTTGCTTGATTTAGATGTAACTTTTCTTTTAATAGATGCTCTATCTAGATAATTAGCTAAATTAAATCCCCCCCAATTATTAGATTATGTTGTGTAGATACCGGAATAGTATTAAATATTTTCTTAAAAAACAACGGATTATCAAAATTAGGTCCATATACGTTCATAAGAACAACTTTCTTTGAATATAATTCACCTGTAATTATTATATATCTACCCTCAATATCTTCTATTATTGAAGCGTGTTTCAATTAAAGGTATACCTTTACATATAAGAATTGCAACCCCTCTAGACTTTTGCGTAAATGAAGAATGATACACGTTAGAAATCCATTTTGCTGTTAGTCTATATTGAGCATCCTTTTTGAGGTGTGTCTCTTGAAGAAAGATTAAATCTGTTTTAAGTCTATTTAAATGAGCTAAAACCTTACCTCTTTTAATTGGTTCATTAATCCCTTTTACATTCCAACTGCAAAAGATGATTCCATCACCCCCAGTTTTCATGTTAATGTCTTGCATTTTGGTGTTAAGATGGATTATAATGGAGTAGATCTCAGCACGTCTATCCCAACCTCATACCCGTGTTTCAGATTGATGTGTTTTAATACATCTAACTTTATCTTACGTACATATCTTTTCAAACAAAATTCATAATACCATTCATAACTAAAAATGTAATATAATACTTTATGTAAAACAAAAATAAAGTAAAAATAGGAATAATAGATGTTAGTAAAGTTAGTAATGTGCGGAGGGTAAAGGGTAACTACAGCTATTTTAAGTGCAGTTAGTGTTAGCCACACTAGTGTGGCTATTAATCTAATGACTTCCGTTATTAAAAATATATATTAATCGTTCCAGCTCCAGATTTTCCTTAATGGAAAATGTTTAGTTGCCATAAGGGCTATTTACTTAGGGGTGGGGTGCTAAATTTTAATGATTATAGGTTATGAACACTTATTTGAATTTTTAATAATATCATAACTGTTTTGGGTGGGATAGCATGCAATTTTAAGTGATAGTTAATACTAAACTATTCCTATTATATGTTAGTTTTTTAGTGTATTTAAGAGTCCATTATTCTTCCTCCTTCTCTCTGGATATTCGATACCATCAGGTAAATATTAGATACAGTTCAAATTCACAGTTCTTCATCCGTGTCTGCTTCTCCCTCTTCCTCCTTCTTCTCGATTTTCCGAACGAATTCAAGTGCCTCTGTGTGCTTGATGAAGTGATAGTCTTTGTTATCATAGGTTACTCTTAGCTTTGCAGGATACATCAGACCATATCTCAGACCATCTATCTTCTTAAGAATGCCTCTTGTTTCTGTAAATAGAGCTCTTCTGTTGGCGGCGTCCGCAGGGTAGTGAATATGCTAATCTTATCTCCATCGTAGATGAGGTTTCTCTTATGAATTATTATCTTCATCATATCCTCCAAGACGTGATCATAAACCACTTTCACAATCAATTGTCTTGGGGGCGCGCCCCTCTGTGGACGGAGTCTCAGAGCCCTGTGTGCCCGACCCAGGAGGGGCTCTTGATCCAGATTCAAAACAGTTTTTAAGAGATTTGCAGCAAATTTTCGAGGGTCTTGATCTCCCTCTTTACCTTCACTCAATCCAACAATTCGTAAGTTCTGGTGCCTTTGCCGTCCCTCCAAGTCAACACATTTCTCAGTTATTTTGTGTAATAAATCTGATAAACGCTTGTTCTCGAAGAGAAGTTTCTCATTCGCCTTAACACTTGTACTGGCAATATTAGACAATTCATTATTTGCCTCTTGTTGTTGATCAAGTGACCATAAAATAGGTTCTAGCTTATTATCTAGCTTATTATCAACGTTCGACTCCATCAGCTCAAATTTACGGTTTACCTCATCCACATGTTGCTGCAAAGCTGCATCCGCCCATTCATCAAGCATAGTCTTTACTGCAAGTACAATTTCTCTGCTTAAATCATCTTTCACTTGTTCTTTAAACACTTGAAAATCTTCTCTAAGGATCCCTAAATCATCTTTATATTCCTTTTTCATTTTTTTCAGCTCACCCATAATAGTTTTTGTTTCTGCAGAAACAACATTTTTAAGTTCTTCCATCTCGGATTTCCTCCTTAAGATGTCTTCCTGGGTGGCTGTCAAACTCGAGCCCGAGGCTTCAGTCGGGCCGCCTTCCTTTTTCAGTTGGAATTTTCTGTTTGGGGGGGTATGCTGCATTGACATACTATCGGTAAAGTCGCGCGCCGTTCTCACCCATTCTCCTCCAGTAAGTGACTTTAAATCACCCCGTTTTTCCCCGTTTTTTGTACAATTTTTAAGGAGCTGGTTGGCGCGAGTTCCGCCTACTCCAAAGCGCCACCGGAAGTCCCGAGGAAGGACATTCTTGCTATTGAGGGAGTGCAGCGTAGGTTTTTTGAGGAAGGACATTCTTGCTATTGAAGGAGTGCAGCGTACGTTTACAAGGTTAATTCCCGGGGTGGCGGGACTGTCATATGCTGAGAGAATAGAGCAGCTGGGCTTGTACACTCTGGAGTTTAGAGGATGAGAGAGAATCTCATTGAAACATATAAGATTGTTGAGGGCTTGGACACATTAGAGGCAGGAATCCTGTTCCCGATGTTGAGGGAGTCCAGAACCAGGGGCCACAGTTTAAGAATAAGGAGTAAGCCATTTAGAACGGAGATGAGGAACTACTTTTCCTCACAGAGAGTGGTGAGTCTGTAGAATTCTCTGCCTCAGAGGGAGGTGGAGGCAGGTTCTCTGGATGCTTTCAAGAGAGAGCTCAATAGCGTTCTTAATAATAGCGGAGTCAGGGGATATGGGGAGAAGGCAGGAACGGGGTGCTGATTGGGGATGATCAGCCATGATCACATTGAATGGTGGTGCTGGCTGGAAGGGCCAAATGGCCTACTCCTGCGCCAATTGTCTATTGTCTTTTGTCTATTGTATACTCTGGTACTTAAAAGGATGAGAGGGGATCTTATTGAAACATATAAGATTATTAAGGGATTGGACACGCTTTAGGCAGGAAACATGATCCCGATGTTGGGGTAGTCCAGAACCAGGGGCCACAGTTTAAAATAAGGGTTTTTAAAGAAGGAACTGCAGATGCTGGAGAATCGAGGGTACACAAAAAGCTGGAGAAACTCAGCGGGTGCAGCAGCATCTAAGGAGCGAAGGAGATAGGCGACGTTTCGGGTCGAGACCCTTCTTCAGACTGGTCAGGGATCAGGGAAACGAGAGATATAGACGTGATGTGGAGAGATAAGGAACAATGAGTGAAAGATATGCAAAAAAGTATCAGTGATAAAGGGAACAAGCCATTGTAAGCTGTTTGTGGTGTGAAAATGAGAAGCTGGTGCGACTAGGGTGGGGGAGAGATAGAGATAGAGGGAATGCCAGGGCCCGAGGGCTGAGGGAGAGGTGGGAAGGGGAGGAGACAGCAAGGGTTAACAGAATTTAGAAAATTCAATATTCAAGCCCAAAGGATGCAGACTCCCCAAGCGGAATATGAGGTCCTGTTCCTCCAGCTTGCCGTGTTGCTCACTCTGGCCGTGGAGGAGGCCCAGGACCGAGAGGTCGGATGTGGAATGGGAGGGGGAGTTGAAGTGCTGAGCCACCGGGAGGTCGGGTTGGTTATTGCGGACCGAGCGGAGGTGTTCGGCGAAGCGATCGCCAAGCCTCCGCTTGGTCTCACCGATATAGATCATCTGGCATCTGGAGCAACGGATGCAGTAGATGAGGTTGGAGGAGGTGCAGGTGAACCTCTGTCGGACCTGGAAGGACTGCTTGGGTCCCTGAAAGGAGTGGAGGGGGAGGTGAAGGGACAAGTGTTGCATTTCTTGCGGTTGCAAGGGAAAGTGCCCGGGGAAGGGGTAGAGTGGGAGGGGAGGGAAGAATGGACAAGGGAGTTGCGGAGGGAGCGGTCTTTGTGGAAGGCAGACAGGGGGGGAGATGGGAAGATGTGGCGGGTGGAGGGGTCACGTTGGAGGTGGCGAAACTGGCGGAGGACTATATGTTGTATTTGCCGGCTGGTGGGGTGAAAGGTGAGGACCAGGGGGACTCTGCCCTGTTGCGAGTGGGGGAATGGGGAGCGAGGGCAGTGTTGCGGGGTATGGAGGAGACCCTGGTGCGAGCCTCATCAATAGTGGGGGAGGGGAATCCCCGTTCTCTGAAGAATGAGGCCATTTGTGATGACCTGGTGTGGAACACCTCATCCTGGGAGCAGATGCGGCGTAGACGGAGGAATTGGGAATAGGGGATGGAGTCCTTACAGGAAGCAGGGTGGGAGGAAGAGTAGTCCAGGTAGCTGTGGGAGTCAGTAGGTTTGTAGTGGATGTCGGTCAGGAGCGTATCACCTGCAATAGAGATGGTGAGGTCAAGGAATGGTAGGGAAGTGTCGGAAATGGTCCAAGTGTATTTGTGTGCCGGATGGAAGTTGGTGGTGAAATGAATGAAGTCAGTCAGTTGTGTGTGGGTGCAGGAGGTGACACCAAAGCAGTCGTCGATGTAACGGAGGTAGAGGTCGGGGATGGGGCCCTGGTACGCCCTTTAAAATAAGGGGTTGGCCGTTTAGAACAGAGATGAGGAAAAACTTTTCCACCCAGAGAATTGTGAATCTGTCGAATTCTCTGCCTCAAAAAGCAGTGAAGGCTAATTCTCTGGATGCTTTCCAGAGAGAGTTAGCTAGAGCTCTCAAAGATAGCAGAGTCAAGGGATATGGTGAGAAGGCAGGAACAGGGTACTGATTGTGGATGATCAGCCATAATCACATTGAATGGCGTTGCTGGCTCGAAGGGCCAAATGGCCTACTCCTGCACCTATTGTCTATTGTCAGGTAGCAGAACATGATAAGTGACATTTCAGGTCAAACATACAAACATAGAAATTAGGTGCAGGAGCAGGCCATTCGGCCCTTCGAGCATGCACCGCCATTCAATATGATCATGGCTGATCATCCAATTCAGTATCCTGTACCTGCCTTCTCTCCATACCGCCTGATCCCTTCAGCCACAAGGGCCACATCCAACTCCCTCTTAAATATGGCCAACGAACTGGCCTCAACTACCTTCTGTGGCAGAGAATTCCACAGATTCACCACTCTCTGTGTGGAAAACGATTTTCTCATCTCGGTCCTAAAAGACATCCATGGAAGTCGTGCCATCCCAGGAATCAGTCTGGTGAACCTTCTCTGTACTCCCTCTATGGCAAGAATGTCTTTCCTCAGATTAGGAGACCAAAACTGTATGCAATACTCCAGGTGTGGCCTCACCAAGACCCTGTACAACTGCAGTAGAACCTCCCTGCTTTTGTACTCAAATCCTTTTGCTATGAATGCCAACATACCATTCGCTTTCTTCACAGCCTGCTGCACCTGCATGTCTACTTTCAATGACTGGTGTACGATGACACCCAGGTCTCGCTGCATCTCCCCTTTTCCTAATCGGTCACCATTCAAATAATAGTCTACCTTCCTGTTTTTTGCCACCAAAGTGGATAACCTCACATTTATCCACATTATACTGCATCTGCCATGCATTTTCCCACTCACCCAGTCTATCCAAGTCATCCTGCAGCCTCCTAGTATCCTCCTCACAGCTAACACTGCTACCCAGCTTCGTGTCATCAGCAAACTTCGAGATGTTGCATTTAATTCCCTCGTCCAAATCATTAATGTATATTGTAAATAGCTGGGGTCCCAGCACTGAGCCTTGCAGCACCCCACTAGTCACTGTCTGCCATCCTGAAAAGGACCCGTTCACTCCTACTCTTTGCTTCCTGGCTGCCAGCCAGTTCTCTATCCACATCAATACTGACTTCCGGTGGCTCTATGGAGGGCTAGAGGATAACGCCAGCCAGCTCCGTGAAAAAAACGGGAAAAAACGGGGGATTAACAGACCTACCTGCTGCCTGCTGCTTGCTGCCTGCCGTTTCTGCACCGATTGTTGTGAGTGACGTCATCAGGCTCGCCACTAGTTATGTCTACAACACGCAGCCCTACTGAAGCCTCGGACTCAAGTAGGGCCTCATCCCAGGAAGATGTATCGAAAAGAACAGGGAAAAAAGCGGAAAGTGAAGAATTGAAAACTTTCATTTCTCATGAGATTGCTGGTTTAAGGGAAGAAATAAACCAAATGAATACTCAAATGAAAGAATTTCAACAGGAAACGAATTCAAATATTAATAATAAGACCAAGAAAATATCGGAAGATTTGAAGAAAGAAATTACAGAAATGATGAATGAAATGATAAAGGAGATGGATAATAAAATTGAAAAGGTCAAAAATGACTTTGAAAAAAGGCTGAATCCTATGGGAAAGGTACTGGAACTACAGACGGTTGGTATAAAAGGCCTTGAAGAATTATCTGCTACCAGTGCTATGACTACAGCAAAGCTGATTACAGAAAACGAACGTCTAACGAACTTACTGACTAAAATAACTGAGAAATGTACTGAGCTAGAAGGTCGCCAGAGAAGACAAAACCTAAGAATTGCAGGTATTCCCGAAGGACGAGAGAAAGATGAAGATCCTCGAGAATTTACTGCGAACTTATTGCAACATGTTTTATCTCTGGAACAAAAGCCTTTATTAGCCCGTGCTCACAGAGTCAGAAGACGTCAGACAAGAGCAAATGCCCCTCCAAGACAAATGATTGTAAAGCTACAATACGACTTTGTCTTGGACGAGATAATGCGGAAATCCTCGAGAAATAGAAACCTGGAATTTGAAGGTCACAGGATCAGTATCTACCGAGATTATCCTGCAGAAGTTTCCAGGAAACGGAAAGCATTCAATGAGACTAAAAGTCTTATGAGAGGAGTGGCAAACTTGAAATACGGCTTGAATTATCCAGCTATTCTAAGAGTTACCTTCAACAACGAGGAACATCTCTTTTCCAACCCAGCAGCAGCACTGGACTTTGCTCGCCAGATCCAGACCTGAGAAGCAGCTACTTTCAAATATATTGACTCTTAAGAACGCTACAAGAATCCCCAAGACCTCGCAAGACTCCACAAAACAACGCAGGACTGGACCGAACTGGACAACGTTGGATGGAAGTTGGAGAAAGATGTGGATTGGAAAACTTCACCTGGATACTAATAATGAATATAATTACACTACTAATATAAATAACTAACACATATTACAGATACACCGCGGTATCTTTATTAACACCATTTTTACTAATTAATATTAATCACTATTACTAATAATTAATGATTTTCTATGTTGGAATTAATAGTTAAATTTAGGGATTGATTTCATTTGGAGATTTTTCTTTTTCACCAGCAATTTTTCATTTTCATTCTTAATTTCTGTTTTCTTTTTGTTGGATGGATTTTTTTCTTTTTACTTTTTACTTTTTTTTTTGTTTCTTTTGTTTAAAATTATTAGATTTTTAATTAAGTTTTAAATATGTACTTTGATATCTTTTTTTGTTTCTCTTGTTTATAATAATTAGATTTTTAAATAAGTCTTAAATAATTGTATTTCTATATCTTTAATTGTTATAATTTAAATAAGTCTTTACTAAACAAGTCTTTATTTTTACCCTTTTTTTTCCCTTTCTTTTTTTTTCTAATGCTACACCCCCGGTAAAATATTTTTATGGAATAACAATTTCAAAAACCTGGGAGCTGGTTAAGTTACTAACATCAACGATGGAAGTTGGTAGATGGTTAGCCATGTTAGTATGGCTAGCACTAACTGCAACAACTCTAGATGTAGTTTTTCCTTTCTTTATGCACAATACTAACTTCTTAATCTATCCTTTGTTCTTCTTTCATATAATCTATTATGGTTTTTCCCAATTTAAATGGAGTTATATATTGGTTCAATGGAGATATATACGTGAGAGACATGCACGAGACTTAAAATTCATCTATTCGATGTTCGGGTGTAAGGTCGGGTCTGATGTGCTGAACCATAGACTCTATTGCAGACCTCCATAGTCAAAAGATGCAAGACTCAAAAATAAATATAGGGAATGAGGGAATAACGTTTTGTAGTTGGAATGTTAAAGGTATTAATGAACCGATTAAGAGAGGACAAGTTTTTGCACATTTAAAGGCAAATAAAGCTGACGTAATTTTCATTCAAGAAACCCATTTAAAAAAAGATGCTGAACATAGATTGAAAGCTAAATGGATAGATAAAATGTATCACTCTTCTTTTACGCATAAATCAAGAGGCGTAGCAATATTATTTCGTAAAGGTATTTTATTTAAACATACATCAACTATAACTGATAAAGATGGAAAATACATTATCGTTATAGGAGAATTAAATACACAAAAAATGATTTTTGTTAATGTATATGGACCAAATTTCGATAGCCCATTGTTTTTTAAGAAAGTATTTAACAATATCCCGGAATTAACACAACACAATCTAATAATTGGAGGAGATTTTAATTGTACACTAGACCCATACTTAGATAGATCCACAAGGCAAAGGAAAACTAAATCACATTCTAGTGATTTATTAAATGCATATATGGAAACTACTAATATCAAAGGGAATGGGTGGCCAATAGCCAGCAAAGCAGTAGGCAGGTAGTGCAGGAGTCCCCTGCGGTCATCTCCCTCCTAAACAGGTATACCATTTTGGATACTGTTGAGGGAGATGGCTCATCAGGGGAATGCAGCAGCAGCCAGGTTCATGGCACCATGGGTGGCTCTGCAGCACATGAGGGGGGAAAAAAGAGGGGAAGGGCAATAGTAATAGGGGATTCAATTGTCAGGGGAATAGATAGGCGTTTCTGCGGCCGCAAACGAGACTCCAGGATGGTATGTTGCCTCCCTGGTGCAAAGGTCAGGGATGTCACTGAACGGCTGCAGAACATTCTGGAGGGGAGGGTGAACAGCCAGTTGTCGTGGTGCATGTTGGCACCAACGATATAGGTAAAAAAAGGGATGAGGTCCTACAAGGTGAATTTAGGGAGCTAGGAGATAAACTTAAAAGTAGGACCTCAAAGGTAGTAATCTCCGGATTACTACCAGTACCACGGCCAGTCAGAGTAGAAATAGGAGGATAATGCAAATGAATACGTGGCTTGAAAAGTGGTGCAAGGGGGAGGGATTCAAATTTTTAGGGCACTGGGACCAGTTCTGGGGGAGGTGGGACCGTACAAACAGGACGGTTTGCACCTGGAATGGAATGGAACCAATGTTCTTGGGGGAGTGTTTGCTAGTGCTGTCGGGGAGGATTTAAACTAATGTGGCAGGGGGATGGGTACAAGAGCAGAGAGGCAGGAGGGTGTAAAATGAGGTAGAAGCATTAGTAGCAAGGTGAAAGGTAAAAGTGGCAGGCAGACAAAACCAGGGCAAAAATCAAAAGGGCCACTTTTCAGCAAAATTGTATAAGGGGTAAATGCGTTGTAAAGACAAGCCTGAAGGCTTTGTGTCTCAATGCAAGGAGTATTCGTAATAAGGTGGACGAGTTGAACGTGCAGATAGATATTAATGATTATGATATAGTTGGGATCACGGAGACATGGCTCCAGGGTGACGTAGGCTGGGAGCTGAACATCCAGGGATATTCAATATTCAGGAGGGATAGAGAGAAAGGAAAAGGAGGTGGGGTAGCGTTGCTGGTTAGAGAGGAGATTAACGCAATGGAAAGGAAGGACATTAGCTTGGAGGATGTGGAATCGGTATGGTAGAGCTACAAAACACTAAGGGGCAGAAAACGCTGGTGGGTGTTGTGTACAGGCCACCTAACAGTAGCAGAGAAGTTGGGGATGGTATCAAACAGGAAATTAGAAATGCGTGCGACAAAGGCAAAACAGTTATAATGGGTGACTTCAATCTACATATAGATTGGGTTAATCAAATTGGCCGGGGTGCTGAGGAAGAGGATTTTTTTGGAATGTATGCGGGATAGTTATCTAAATCAACATGTAGAGGAACCAACGAGAGAGCAGCTATTTTTAGACTGGGTTTTGAGTAATGAGGAAGGGGTAATTAGCCGTCTTGTTGTACGTGCCCCCTTGGGCAAGAGTGACCATAATATGGTTGAGTTCTTCATTAGGATGGAGAGTGACATTGTTAATTCAGAAACAATGGTTCTGAACTTAAAGAAAGGTAACTTTGAGGTATGAGACGAGAATTGGCCAAGATTGACTGGCAATTAATTCTAAAAGGGTTGACGGTGGATATACAATGGAAGACATTTAAAGACTGCATGGATGAACTACAAAAATTGTTCATCCCAGTTTGGCAAAAGAATAAATCGGGGAAGGTAGTGCATCCGTGGATAACAAGGGAAATCAGGGATAGTATCAAAGCAAAGGATGATGCGTACAAAGTAGCCAGAAAAAGCAGCATACCAGAGGACTGGGAGAAATTCAGAGACCAGCAGAGGAGGACAAAGGGCTTAATAAGGAAAGGAAAAATAGATTATGAAAGAAAACTGGCAGGGAACATAAAAACTGACTGCAAAAGTTTTTATAGATATGTGAAGAGAAAGAGGTTAGTTAAAACAAATGTAGGTCCCTTGCAGTCAGAAACAGGTGAGTTGATCATGGGGAACAAGGATATGGCGGACCAATTGAATAACTACTTTGGTTCCGTCTTCACTAAGGAAGACATAAATAATCTGCCGGAAATAGCAGGGGACTGTGGGTCAAAGGAGGAATTGAGTGAAATCCAGGTCAGTCGGGAAGTGGTGTTGGGTAAATTGAATAGATTAAAGGCCGATAAATCCCCAGGGCCAGATAGGCTGCATCCCAGAGTACTTAAGGAAGTAGCTCAGGAAATAGTGGATGCATTAGTGATAATCTTTCAAAACTCTTAGATCTGGAGTAGTTCCTGAGGATTGGCGGGTAGCAAATGTAACCCCTCTTTTTAAGAAGGGAGGGAGAGAGAAAACGGGGAATTACAGACCAGTTAGTCTAACATCGGTAGTGGGGAAACTGCTAGAGTCAGTTATTAAAGATGGGATAGCAGCACATTTGGAAAGTGGTGAAATCATTGGACAAAGTCAGCATGGATTTACAAAAGGTAAATCATCTGACGAATCTTGTGGAATTTTTCGAGGATGTAACTAGTAGCGTGGATAAGGGAGAACCAGTGGATGTGGTATATCTGGACTTCCAGAAGGCTTTCGACAAGGTCCCACATAAGAGATTAGTATACAAACTTAAAGCATACGGTATTAGGGGTTCAGTATTGATGTGGATAGAGAACTGGCTGGCAAACAGGAAGCAAAGAGTAGGAGTAAACGGGTCCTTTTCACAATGGCAGGCAGTAACTAGTGGGGTACCGCAGGGCTCAGTGCTGGGACCCCAGCTGTTTACAATATATATTAATGATCTGGATGAGGGAATTTAAGGCAATATCTCCAAGTTTGCGGATGACACTAAGCTGGGGGGCAGTGTTCGCTGTGAGGAGGATGCTAGGAGACTGCAAGGTGACTTGGATAGGCTGGGTGAGTGGGCAAATGTTTGGCAGATGCAGTATAATGTGGATAAATGTGAGGTTATCCACTTTGGTGGCAAAAACAGGAAAGCAGACTATTATTTAAATGGTGGCCGATTAGGAAAAGGGAGATGCAGCGAGACCTGGGTGTCATGGTACACCAGTCATTGAAAGTAGGCATGCAGGTGCAGCAGGCAGTGAAAAAAGCGAATGGTATGTTAGCTTTCATAGCAAAAGGATTTGAGTACAGGAGCAGGGAGGTTCTACTTCAGTTTGTACAGGGTCTTGGTGAGACCACACCTGGAGTATTGCGTACAGTTTTGGTCTCCAAATCTGAGGAAGGACATTATTGCCATAGAGGGAGTGCAGAGAAGGTTCACCAGACTGATTCCTGGGATGTCAGGACTGTCTTATGAAGAAAGACTGGATAGACTCGGTTTAATACTCTCTGGAATTTAGGAGATTGAGAGGGGATCTTATAGAAACTTACAAAATTCTTAAGGGGTTGACAGGCTAGATGCAGGAAGATTGTTCCCGATGTTGGGGAAGTCCAGGACAAGGGGTCACAGCTTAAGGATAAGGGAAATCCTTTAAGACCGAGATGAGAAAGACTTTTTTCACACAGAGAGTGGTGAGTCTCTGGAACTCTCTGCCACAGAGGGTATTTGAGGCCAGTTCATTGGCTATATTTAAGAGTGAGTTGGATGTGGCCCTTGTGGCTAAGGGGATCAGAGGGTATGGAGAGAAGGCAGGTACGGGATACTGAGTTGGATGATCAGCCATGATCATATTGAATGGCGGTGCAAGCTCGAAGGGCTGAATGGCCTACTCCTGCACCTAATTTCTATGTTTCTATGTTTCTATGTTTCAAAGATGTTTGGAGAATTGAAATCCCTACTGGACGAGAATACTCTTTTTGCTCGTCAGTATATAAAACTTACTCAAGAATAGATTATTTTTTGGTGGATGCTAAACTTATCTCACTTACTTATAAATCCAATAATCATAATATTATAATTTCAGATCATGCACCATTAACATTCAAGATCAAAATAAATGGCAAAATACAAAAATCAGAACAGTGGAGATTTAACCCACAAATTTTAGAAAATAAAATTACTCAGGAATATATCACAGAACAAATGAAGATTTTTTTCAAAATAAATGATAAACCGGAAATATCCTGTTCCTTATTATGGGAAACATTTAAAGCAACCTCCGGGGAATCATGATTTCCTCCCAAGCATTTTATAATAAATAGAATCGTAATGATCAACAAGATTTGGAAAAGGAGATTAAACAATTAGATATACAGAATGCAGTGAATCCAACTACTATATTACATAATAAAATTGCAGCACTGAAATATAAATTAAATAAAATATTTACAGATCAAGTGGTTAAACTTTATCAACATACTAAACAATTACAGTTTGAATTCGGTGATAAACCTCAAAAATTATTGGCTCGTCAACTAAGGAAAATGGAAGCTGAAAAAATAATCCATAGGATTAAATCACATAATGGCGAATTGTTAACACAACCTAAAGATATTAATGAAAGATTTATGCAATATTATAAAAACTTATACACTGCTAAAACAACCGGAAATAAAATAGGAATAGAAGCATTCTTAAAAAAAATATAACCTGAAAGGGTTGGATTCACAAAATACAGAGTTACTGAATGCTGATATCTCGATAAAAGAAATCCAAGAATCAATCAGATCATTAAAAAATGGTAAAACACCGGGACCAGATGGCATTGGCTCGGAATTTTATAAAATATTTTATGATCAGATTGTACCACGTCTGAAATTATTATATGAACATATATATATATATATATACAGCAAAAACTACCAGAAACATTAAATGAATCTACTATAACACTTTTACCTAAAATAAACAAAGACTTGGATGAACCAGGGTCATTTAGAGCAATAGCTCTTTTAAATACTGATCAAAAGATATTAACTAAAATATTAGCACAAAGGTTAAGCTCAGTTGTTAATAAATTAGTTCATCCTGATCAAACAGGATTTATACCAAAACGATATTCTTCATATAATTTGAGACGGTTATTTAATATTATATACTTGAAAAGAGATATTAATAAAGATCTAGTAGTTATTTCGTTAGATGCAGAGAAAGCCTTTGATCAAGTGGGATGGCCTTATTTGTTCTCGGTTATGGAAGCTTTCAAACTGGGAGAAAAGTTTATTACCTGGATCAAATTGCTATATACAAATCCGACAGCTAGAATAATAACAAACCAAATGTTATCACCTAAATTCAATTTATCTCGAGGTTGTAGACAAGGTTGCCCTTTATCCCCTTTACTGTTTGCACTGGCAATAGAACCGCTAGGTCTGAGGGTGAGATCACATCCGGAAATATATGGATACGATACTAGAGACACTAAAAATAAAATTTCTTTATATGCGGATGATGTACTACTTTACATCACAAAACCAGAAACTAGTATTCGAAATTTGTTAAAATTAATAACTGAATTTGGATCCTATTCAGGATATAGTATCAACTGGAATAAAAGTGAACATGCCAATAATGGTAAATAACTTACACATATTACAACAATTCCCTTTTAAGATAACAAATGAAAAAATTAAATATCTTGGAATTTTCGTAACAAAAAGATTTGACTCATTATTTAAAGCTAATTTCCCATTATTATTGAACAAATTAAATAAGAATATCTTATATTGGAAAACTTTACCTATTTCAATGTTAGGTAAAATTAATATAATAAAAATGTTTTTTCTTCCACAATTATTATACCTTTTCCAATCAATCCCGATATATCTCCCTAAAAATTTCTTTAAAAAGGTGGACTCCCTAGTCACTAACTTCATTTGGGATTATAAGAGCCATAGAATAAATTAAAAAACATTTATGTAAATCAAAAATAAATGGAGGTCTAGCACTACCAAATTTTATGTTTTATTATTGGGCAGTTAACATTAAAAATATGAATTTTTGGTTAGAAGAAATAGATAACCAACCAACTTGGTTAAATATGGAAAAAGAAGATTGTTCTCCTTTTGAAATTAGTTCTATAATATTCGCTAATATTAATCTAGCTAAGAAAACTTATAGTGAAAACCCGATAATAGAAAGTGGAATACGTATTTGGAAACAAATAAAGAAAACATTTAAAACTAAAATCTATACCACTATCTCTTAGCATTGTAAATAATGTTACGTTTAAACCTTCAATGATGGATAAAGCTTTTTTACAATGGAAAAATAATGGAATTATTAAGATCGGTGATCTCTATAAGGAAAACTCCTTCCTTTCATTTCAAGATGTACAACAAATTTATGGACTACACTCTAAAGATTATTTTAGATATTTACAAATTAGAGATTATGTTAAAGCAAATACGCAAGAACTCAGAAATAGAAAGACAGAAATATTAGATGAATGCTTAAATAAATATCCGAATACAGAAAAAATGATTTCATATATATATATAACATCTTATTAGAAGGTGATGTTCCATCAACAGAAATACATAGACAATCTTGGGAAAATGAATTATGCCAAACTATTGGACCAGAAGTATGGGATGATAGTTTACAACATATACACCATTGTTCGCTAAATGCTAAACACTCTCTTATACAGTTTAAAATACTACATAGACTATATTATTCAAAATCCAAATTACATAACATGTTTCCAAAAGTATCTCCTATACGTGATAAATAACAACATTTAGAAGCCAATTTGTCACACTCATTTACAAACTGCATAAAAATTACAAAATTCTGGACTGAAATATTTAGGATAATTTTGAATGTTGTTAATATAACTTTGACACCTGATTCAAAGTTAATAATACTAGGAATACTAGAAACAGAACAATTAATAACAACAAATCAAATAATTTTTATTGATTATGGGTTAATAATTGGGAAAAAATTAATATTAAAATTTTGGAAAGGCCGTACATCCCCTACAATTAAAATGTGGAATACAGAAATGTCGGAGACTCTTCATCTGGAGAGATTGAGGCTTGTCCTAATGGACAGGTTAGATCTCTTCAGAGGGATATGGTCTCCATATATTGAATACTTACAGAGTCATAACGGCTCGGTACGAGGGCTTGACTGAGGCCTGAATTTTAGAATGGATGAAGAAATATATATAATAAATCATACCTATATCTCCAATGACAGATTAATGATTAACACTCCATTCGCTTTCATATTTTCTTCATTATTTATCTCTATTTTTTCCTACTTTATAGAAAAAATTAAAAAAGCGTATAAAGCATATAGTCTCAAATTTTAATATTAATAATAATATCAATATTATTAATATCACGAAAGTATATAATGATGTCATTTCATTTATGTAAAACATTGTAATTTTCATAAATATATTTCTATAATAAAAAATATTTAACAATACTGAACCACCAATACCGTGTGCTTTAAGTTTGTATACCAATCTCTTGTGTGGGACCTTGTCGAAAGCCTTCTGAAAGTCCAGATACAACACATCCACTGCTTCTCCCTTATCCACTCTACTAGTTACATCCTCAAAAAATTCAATAAGATTCGTCAGACATGATTTACCCTTCGTAAATCCATGCTGACTTTGTCCAATGATTTCACCACTTTCCAAATGCGCTGCTATCCCATCTTTAATAATTGACTCTAGCAGTTTCCCCACTACCGATGTTAGACTAACTGGTCTGTAATTCCCTGTTTTCTTTCTCCCTCCCTTTTTAAAAAGTGGGGTTACATTAGCTACCAATCTAATCCTCAGGAACTATTCCAGAATCTAAAGAGTTTTGAAAAATTATCACTAAGGCATCTGCTATTTCTGGGGCTACTTCCTTAAGTACCCTGTGATGCAGCCTATCTGGCCCTGGGGATTTATCGGCCTTTAATCCATTCAATTTACCTAACACCACTTTCCGGCTAACCTGGATTTCACTCATTTCCTCCATCTCATTTGGCCCGCGATCCCCTGCTATTCCGGGAAATTATTTATGTCTTCCTTAGTGAAGACAGAAACAAAGTAGTTATTCAATTGGTCTGCCATGTCCTTGTTCCCCATTTGTTTTAACTAATCTTTTGCGCTTCACATATCGATAAAAACTTTTGCAGTCAGATTTTATGTTTCCTGCCAGTTTTCTTTCATACTCCATTTTCCCTTTCCTAATTAAGCCCTTTGTCCTCCTCCGTTGGTCTCTGAATTTCTCCCAGTCCCCTGGTAGGCTGCTTTTTCTGGCTAATTTGTACGCTTCATCTTTTTCTTTGATACTATCCCTGATTTCCCTCGTTATCCACGGATGCGCCACCTTCCCTGATTTATTCTTTTGCCATACTGGGAAGAACAATTATTGTAGTTCATCCATGCAGTCTTTAAATGCCTTCCATCGCATATCCACCGTCAACCCTTCAAGAATCAATTGCCAGTCCATCTTGGCCAATTCACGTCTCATACCCTCAAAGTTACCATTCTTTAAGTTCAGGACCCATGTTTCTGAATTAACAATGTAACTCTCCATCCTAATGAAGAACTCAACCATATTATGGCCACTCTTGCCCAAGGGGCCACGTACAACCAGGCTGCTAACTAACCCTTCCTCATTACTCAATATCCAGTCTAGAATAGCCTGCTCTCTCGTTGGTTCCTCCGCATGTTGGTTTAGAAAACTATCCCGCATACATTCCAAGAAATCCTCTTCCTCAGCACCCCTGCCAATTTGATTCACCCAATCTATATGTAGATTGAAGTCACCCATTATAACAGTTTTACCTTCGTTGCACGCATTTCTAATTTCCTGTTTGATGCCATCCCCAACTCCACTACTACTGTTAGTAAAAACAAACCATTGTTTTTTATTGATGTAACTAGTAGCGTGGATAAGGGAGAACCAGTGGATGTGGTATATCTGGACTTCCAGAAGGCTTTCGACAAGGTCCCACATAAGAGATTAGTATACAAACTTAAAGCATACGGTATTAGGGGTTCAGTATTGATGTGGATAGAGAACTGCTGGCAAACAGGAAGCAAAGAGTAGGAGTAAACGGGTCCTTTTCACAATGGCAGGCAGTAACTAGTGGGTACCGCAGGGCACAGTGCTGGGACCCCAGCTATTTACAATATATATTAATGATCTGGATGAGGGAATTGAAGGCAATATCTCCAAGTTTGCGGATGACACTAAGCTGGGGGGCAGTGTTCGCTGTGAGGAGGATGCTAGGAGACTGCAAGGTGACTTGGATAGGCTGGGTGAGTGGGCAAATGTTTGGCAGATGCAGTATAATGTGGATAAATGTGAGGTTATCCACTTTGGTGGCAAAAACAGGAAAGCAGACTATTATTTAAATGGTGGCCGATTAGGAAAAGGGAGATGCAGCGAGACCTGGGTGTCATGGTACACCAGTCATTGAAAGTAGGCATGCAGGTGCAGCAGGCAGTGAAAAAAAGCGAATGGTATGTTAGCTTTCATAGCAAAAGGATTTGAGTACAGGAGCAGGGAGGTTCTACTTCAGTTGTACAGGGTCTTGGTGAGACCACACCTGGAGTATTGCGTGCAGTTTTGGTCTCCAAATCTGAGGAAGGACATTATTGCCATAGAGGGAGTGCAGAGAAGGTTCACCAGACTGATTCCTGGGATGTCAGGACTGTCTTATGAAGAAAGACTGGATAGACTCGGTTTATACTCTCTGGAATTTAGGAGATTAAGAGGGGATCTTATAGAAACTTACAAAATTCTTAAGGGGTTGGACAGGCTAGATGCAGGAAGATTGTTCCCGATGTTGGGGAAGTCCAGGACAAGGGGTCACAGCTTAAGGATAAGGGGGAAATCCTTTAAGACCGAGATGAGAAAGACTTTCTTCACACAGAGAGTGGTGAGTCTCTGGAACTCTCTGCCACAGAGGGTAGTTGAGGCCAGTTCATTGGCTATATTTAAGAGTGAGTTGGATGTGGCCCTTGTGGCTAAGGGGATCAGAGGGTATGGAGAGAAGGCAGGTACGGGATACTGAGTTGGATGATCAGCCATGATCATATTGAATGGCGGTGCAGGCTCGAAGGGCTGAATGGCCTACTCCTGCACCTAATTTCTATGTTTCTATGTTTCTATGTTTCTATGTTAGGTGGCCTGTACACAACACCCACTAGCGTTTTCTGCCCCTTAGTGTTTCGCAGCTCCACCCATATCGATTCCACATCCTCCAAGCTGATGTCATTCCTTTCTATTGCGTTAATCTCCTCTCTAACCAGCAACGCTACCCCACCTCCTTTTCCTCTCTGTCTATCCTTCCTGAATATTGAATATCCCTGGATGTTCAGCTCCCAGCCTTGGTCACCCTGGAGCCGTGATCCCAACTATATCATAATTATTAATAGCCATCTGCACATTCAACTCATCAACCTTATTACGAATGCTCCTCGCATTGTGACACAAAGCCTTCAGGCTTGTTTTTACAACACTCTTGGCCCTTTTACAATTATGTTGAAAAGTGGCCCTTTTAGATTTTTGCCCTAGATTTGTTTCCCTGCCACTTTTCACCTTGCTACCTATTGCTCCTATCCTCATTTTACACCCCTCTGTCTCTCTGCTCACAAATTTAAGAAACCCTCCACTTCTTATTCTCCATTTGTTATTTTTTTCTTCTTTCCTCCCTACGTGTCGCGTCTGACTGCTTCTATTCTCTGCCTCCTGCCTCACAAACGGACTACTTGCCTTCTCTATTTGAGTCCCTCCCCCCAGCCGATCTAGTTTAAAGTCTCCCCAGTAGCCTTTGCAAATCTCCCCGCCAGGATATTGGTTCCTCTCGGGTTCAAGTGCAACCCGTCCTTTTTGTACAGGTCACACCTTCCCCAAAAGAGGTCCCAATGATCCAGAAACTTGAATCTCTGCGCTCTGCACCAGTCCTTTAGCCACGCATTTATCCTCCACCTTGCTCCATTCCTATTCTCACTGTCGCGTGGCACAGGCAGTAATCCTGAGATTGTTACCTTTGCGGTCCTTCTCCTTAACACTCTTCCTAACTCCCTAAATTCTCCTTTCAGGACCTCCTCTCTTTTTCTACCTATGTCATTGGTACCTATAAGTACCACGACCTCTGGCTCCTCTCCCTCCCATTTCAAGATATCTTGGACACGTTCAGTCACATCCCGGACCCTGGCACCAGGGATGCAAACTACCATCCGGGTCTCCTGACTGCTTCCACAGTCTTCGCCTATCTGACCCCCTAACTATAGAGTCCCCTATTACTGCTGTCCTCCTCTTCTTTTCCTTACTCTTCTAAGCAACAGGGCCAGTCTTTGTACCGGAGGCCCGGTCGCTGTTGCTACCCCCAGGTAGCCTGTGCCCCCCAACAGTACTCAAACAGGAGTACTTATTGCCAAGGTGTACAGCCACCGGGGTACTCTCCAGTCCCTGCCTCTGCCCCTTGCCTCTCCTAACCGAGACCCACTTTTCTGCCTCCTGTGGTTTTGGAGTGACCACCTGTCTGTAGCTCCTCTCTATGGCTTCCTCACTCTCCCTGACCAGACGGAGGTCATCGAGCTGCTGCTTCAGGTACCGAATACGGTCCATTTGGAGCGCCATCTTGACGCACCTGGCGCAGATGTGGACGTCTGGAGAGCTATCTGACTGCATGACCTCCCACATCTGACATCCAGAACAGTAAACTGCCCTGGCACTCATCATCCCCCTTACCCTGGATACAATACAATACAATGTACAATACAATGCAAGGATTTTAGCTGAAAGAAATCAGCAGGGATCTGACTGCCAATCAGCTGCTCCCTCGAGTTGTCTTCCACCAATCAGCGGCTTCCTCAACTGTCAAGACCCAAAGCGGGGAGCAGGCTTTGTCAACTAAAAAATCTGTCATAACTTTAGTAGTTTTTAAATGCCTTTACCATTCAGAGATATCCACCAGTAGATATCAGAGCATTCATGGCTTCAATTTCCTGCTCTTTTTCCATAACTCTATATATTATGCAAATTCAATTGATTTCCCCCTGTAAATATATTGATTGATTGAATCATTGATTTGACTGAATGATACAGTGTGGAAGCAGGCCCTTCGGTCCACCGAGTCCACGCCGACCATTGATCACCTGTGCACTTTCGATCTATGAATTATTTCATTTTCACACAGTCCCTGCTCATTAGGGAGCAATTTACAGAGGCTAATTGGTCTACACATCCACACATCCTTGGGATGTGGGAGGAAACTGGAGCACCTGGAGCAAATACATGCCATCACAGGGAGAACATGCAAACTTCATACTGGCAGCACTCAAAGATCAAACTGAGGTCCCTGGCGCTGTGAGGCAGCAACTCTGCCAGTTGTGGCATTGTGCTGACTAATGCAATTATGCTTCCCTAAGTTTAAGTAAAAAATACAGAGAAACAAAGAACTGCAGATGCTGGTTAATAGACAAAAGTGCTGGAATAAATCAGCGGGTCAGGCATCTTCTCTGGAGAACATGGATAGG
This sequence comes from Okamejei kenojei, assembly GCA_035221665.1. Classification (NCBI taxonomy): domain Eukaryota; kingdom Metazoa; phylum Chordata; class Chondrichthyes; order Rajiformes; family Rajidae; genus Okamejei; species Okamejei kenojei. The sequence continues at coordinate 80,272,090 of CM069131.1, forward strand.
TGACGTTTCTTGTTGAGAACCTCCTTCAGATTGATTGCAGAGGGAGGGCGGATGAAAAGTTTGGCAAAAGAATAAATCAGGGAAGATAGCGCATTCGTGGATAACAAGGGATATCAGGGATAGTATCAAAACAAAAGATGAAGCAAACAAATTAGCCAGAAAAAGCAGCCTACCAGAAGACTGGGAGAAATTCAGAGTCCAGCAGAGGAGGACAAAGGGCTTAATTAGGAACAGGAAAATAGATTATGAAAGAAAACTGGCAGGGAAAATAAAAAGTGACTCCAAAAGCTTTTATAGATATGTGAAGAGAAAAAGATTAGTTAAAACAAATGTAGGTCCCTTGCAGTCAGAAACAGGTGAATTGATCATGGGGAACAAGGACATGGCAGACCAATCGAATAACTACTTTGATTCTGTCTTCACTAAGGAAGACATAAATAATCTGCCGGAAATAGCAGGGGACCGGGGGTCAAATGAGATGGAGGAAGTGAGTGAAATCCAGGTTAGCCGGGAAGTGGTGTTAGGTAAATTGAATAGATTAAAGGCCGATAAATCCCCAGGGCCAGATAGGCTTCATCCCAGAGTATTTAAGAAAGTAGCAATAGTGGATGCATTAGTGATAATTTTTCAAAACACTTTAGTTTCTGGAGTAGTTCCTGAGGATTAAAAGGGAGGGAGAAAGAAAACTGGGAATTACCGACCAGTTAGTCTAACATCGGTAGTGGGGAAAATGCTAGAGTCAGTTATTAAAGATGGGATAGCAGCACATTTAGAAAGTGGTGAAATCATTGGACAAAGTCAGCATGGATTTATGAAAGGTAAATCATGTCTGACGAATCTTATAGAATTTTTCGAGGATGTAACTAGTAGAGTGGATGTGTTAGAAGGCTTTCGACAAGGTCCCACATAAGAGATTAGTATGCAAGCTTAAAGCACATGGTATTGGGGGTTCAGTATTGATGTGGATAGAGAACTGGCTGGCAGACAGGAAGCAAAGAATAGGAGTAAACAGGTGCTTTTCAGAATGGCAGGCAGTGACTAGTAGTGTACCGCAAGGCTCAGTGCTGGGACCCCAGCTATTTATAATATATATTAATGATTTGGATGAGGGAATTGAATGCAACATCTCTAATTTTGCGGATGACACAAAGTTGGGGGGCAGTGTTAGCTGTGAGGAGGATGCTAGGAGGCTGCAAGGTGACTTGTATAGGTTTGGTGAGTGGGCAAATGCACGACTGATGCAGTATAATGTGAATAAATGTGAGGTTATCCACTTTGGTAGCAAGAACAGGAAAGTAGACTATTGGCTGAATGGTGGCCGATTAGGAAAAGTAGAGATGCAACGATACCTGGGTGTCATGGTACACCAGTCATTGAAAGTAGATATGCAAGTGCAGCAGGCAGTGAAGAAAGCGAACGGTATGTTAGCATTCATAGCAAAATGATTTGAGTACAGGAGCAGGGAGGTTCTACTGCAGTTGTACAGGGCCTTGGTGAGACCACACCTGGAGTATTACATACAGTTTTGGTCTCCTAAATCTGAGGGAAGACATTTTTGCCATAGGGGGAGTACAGAGAAGGTTCACCAGACTGAATCCTGGGATGGCAGGACTTTCATATGAAGAACGACTGGATAGACTCGGCTTGTACACGCCAGAATTTAGAAGATTGAGGGGGGGATCTTATAGAAACAACATTCTTAAGGGGTTGGACAGGCTAGATGCAGGAAGATTGTTCCCGATGTTGGGGAAGTCCAGAACAAATGGTCACAGTTTAAGGATAAGGGGAAGTCTATTAGGACCGAGATGAGAAAAACAAAAATACACACAAAAATTGATGAATCTGTGGAATTCTCTGCCATAATAAGAAGTTGAGACCGGTTCATTGGATATATTTCAGAGGGAGTTAGATGTGGCCCTAGTGGCTAAAAGGATCAGGGGTATGGAGAGAAGGCAGGTACAGGATACTGAGTTGGATGATCAGCCATGATCATATTGAATGGCAGTTCAGGCTCGAAGGGCCGAATGGCCTACTCCTGCACCTATTTTCAATGTTTCTATGTTTCTATGAAAGCAGGTAAAAGTGAGAGGGAGAGGCTGGGGAAAGGGTAGCAGGTAATAGATAGGGGGGAGGGCAGATGGTTGGAACAAAAGGCATAGATAAGAAAGGAAGGTGTGAGACAGACTTGAATAGTTGCAGATTGTGAAGCCAGAGGGGGTGGAGTAGTGGGGATGAGGAGTGGTGGGACGGGTGGGGGGAGGGTTGCCCCCCCATCCTTATCTCCACCGCTCCCTTCTTTCGACCCCTTCTTCCCTCCTCTGTGCCCCACATGGACTCCCACCTATTTCTACTTAAAGCCACACAGACAACAGCCGAAGTCTGCATCAAACCCAGGTTGTAGGAGATGTGTGGCTGTTATGTCATCCAAGGAGCATGCACATGATGATGGTCAGACAGAAGATGCCTCATTGCAGGAGAAAGTAGACGACCACTGGCAGGCGAGTCATTGTGCAGACGGGAAATCAAGCACAATTATAATGGGAGAACACTGGAGGGAGGGATCAAGGGAAGGTGGGGACTGAAGGTCGGAGGGAATGGAGAAAGGAGATTGATGGAGTGACGGTGATGGGAAGAGGGATGAATGAGGAGCTGGGGAAATTGTGTAGGGAAGATTGCATATTTATGGTCCTCCATGAATCGAATGCACTGCATACAATAAGAATGTGTGAAGTCTGTGTGTGCTCCTGTATAAGTGGGTAGGCTTGGGCAATAGAGCCCTTGCCTTTGAAACCATTATGATTGAATCACACCTCTACTAAGTCTGTGTAGTAGCTGCTTTGCAACAACCTCACCCACGCTATGCAAAGATAACTTCCACTCTTCACTGCAGTGGAAGGAAGTAAAGCCCCTGTCCCACTTATGTGTCCGTGGCACGCTAATTACGCAACCTCATGGTCGCGTTGAGCCGCGACAGTCCCACAAAGGTCTCGCGCGATTTCTTGTGCCCACACAGCCGTCTGGAGAGCGTGACGTCATTTAAAGACGGACACAAAATGCTGGAGTAACTCAGCGGGACCGGCAGCATCTGGAGAGAAGGAATGGGTGATGTTTCGGGTCGATACTCTTCTTCAGTCTGAAAGAAGGGTCTTGAGCCGAAACGTCACCCATTCCTTCTCTCCAGAGATGCTGCCGGTCCCGCTGAGTTACTCCAGCTTTTTGTGTCTATCTTCAATTTTCTTGGCCCCGCTCTGGGAGTAGAAGTGGGGGCGGTTCCGGACCGCAACGGCCGTGAGCCCCAGGCCGAGCTCGACGATCGTTTGCCTGCTTCTGCTGCTGTTGGAGGTGAGACATTGTGTCGCGCCAGGGTCTTGGGCCTGTCCCACTTTGGCCGTCAGTTTACGCGACAGGCCGGTGGCGCACGAAGATTTCGTTCGCTACAAAATTTCGGAGCCCCGCGCAATCTCGCGCACAACTCCATACCCCTCCGCTCTTCTCAGTGAGACTGGCAGCATCAAGGTCGCGTAATTTGCGTGCCAAGGACATGTAAGTGGGGCAAGGCCTTAACTCTTGACCACAAGGGACCACAAGGGACCACAAGGGAGTTTGAAAACGCATATCGCCAGATTCAGAGAGTTTCCTACCAGCTGTCATCAGGCAACAGAACCATCATATCAACAACTGGACTAGAGAGTGGTCGCGTGCTACCATCTACTCATTAGGAGACCCTTGGACTTTCTTTAATCAAACTTTACAGGACTTTATCTTGCACTAAACTTTATTCCCTTTTTCCTGTAACGCTACACTGAATGGCTCAATTGTAATCATTTATTGTCTCTCCGTTGACTGGATAGCATGTAACAAAAGCTTTTCACGTACCTCGGTAAACAAAACTAATCAAAACAAAACAAAGAAGAAGATTGTAGAACCAGGGAAGTATAGAAGAGATTTTATCCAAGGATCCATTTTTGTGGGTGATGCCTAGTACTGAATATGTCTGCCAGTGCAATCTCACTCAGGATGAAGGCATCACATATGGCTTCAGATACATGACATTCACCATATTGATAGAGACAGCCATGAGAGGCTCTGCAACAGCCAGTGAATCAAGCGCAGCCTGTGGTAACTGTACAAAGCAGCAGTGGAAGGAGCCAAGAGCATCGCTCTGGGCCAGGCCAACCCGTACTTCATTGATCCAATGCTGTCAGGACATTGGCTCCATAGTGAGACTATAAGAAATTACATATCTCCTTGGTTCATGATTAGAGACTTTGAAGTTGCAAATTGGGACCGGAATGTAGTGACTCACTGCGTGTTGTTCCAGAAGAGGATCTATTGTACTTGTGTAAAGCATCTTTTGACTGGATAGCATGCAGTGCAGGCAAATCACTGCTGCATCCCTGCACACGTGATGATAAACTAAACTAAACTAATTGAGGGAATGCTGCTCATCCCACAATTTACTGTATTGTAAATTGAAAAGTTTCAGATTATTATCAGCAGTTGCCTAAAGTTGGGATGGCAATGCAGACTAATCTCAGTGCCTGTGACGCCACTTGATCCTCACTGAAATCAAATTGGATTAAATAATTTATGTGCAACTATGGTACAGTGCCTGGATGACCTCTCGGATGCTGCAGTGGACTGCAAATTTTCCAACTTGGTTCTTTCCAAGTGGCCAACACAGTGCGGCCACTTGGAAAGAACCAGTGGAAATGAAGTGTTGACTCAATGTGATCTCAAACTCCACAGAGAGATCAGGCTTGAGAGCATGGCTGATATTCTTCCTGCAGACTGTCAATAAAGACAGCATGAGAAAATCCAAAGCATGCAAACCCATTCGAAACAAAGAACTGTAGATATTGGTTTACCAAAAAAAAGACAAAGTGCTGGAGTAACTCAACGGTTTAGACAGTGTCTCTGGAGAACATGGATAGGTGATGTTTCAGGTCGGGATCTAAAACATCGCTGACCCATGTTCTCCAGAGATACTGTCTGACCTCAGTCTGAGGAAGGGTCACGACCTGAATGTTCACCTATTCATTTTCTTCAGAGATGCTGCCTGACCCGCTGAGTTACTACAGCTTTTTGTGTCTATCTTCATTGTAAACCAGCATCTGCAGTTCCTTCCTACACATGCTGCCTGACCCACTGAGCTACTCCAACAGTTTGTGTCTTTTCCTGCAAACACATTGTTTGTCAGAGCGGTCTAGAATTAATGAAGTCTCTCCGATCACAATCTAGGTGTGACTTCATGTACACATCTGACTTTCCTGCCTGAAGTTCGCTGACTAATCATTGACTAATCTGCGGCACTAAACTAAACTAAACTAAACAGGCCATAGCAATAATGATGCCTCTCATATTGGAGTATTGCCTGTAGAGTCAGCACTGAAGCACAAAGCTAAACATGGAAAGTAACAAGGGTACACAAAAGGCTGGAGAAACTCAGCAGGTGCAGCAGCATCTAAGGAGCGAAGGAGATAGGCGACGTTTCGGGTCGAGACCCTTCTTCAGACTGGTTAGGGATCAGGGAAATGAGAAATATAGACGGTGATGTGGAGAGATAAAGAACAATGAATGAAAGATATGCAAAAAAAGTATTGATGATAAAGGAAACAGGCCATTGTAAGCTGTTTGTAGTGTGAAAATGTGAAGCTAGTGCAACTTGGGTGGGGGAGAGATAGAGAGAGAGGGAATGCCAGGGCCCGAGGACTGAGGGAGAGGTGGGAAGGGGAGGAGACAGCAAGGGTTAACAGAATTGAGAAATTTCAATGTTCAAGCCCAGAGGATGCAGACTCCCCAAGCGGAATATGAGGTGCTGTTCCTCCAACTTGCGGTGTTGTTAACTCTGGCCGTGGAGGAGGCCCAGGACCGAGAGGTCGGATATGGAATGGGAGGGGGAGTTGAAGTGCTGAGCCACCGGGAGGTCGGGTTGGTTATTGCGGACCGAGCGGGGATATTCGGCGAAACGATCGCCAAGCCTTCGCTTGGTCTCACCGATATAGATCAGCTGGTGTCTGGAGCTGCGGATGCAGTAGATGAGGTTGGAGGAGGTGCAGGTGAACCTCTGTCGGACCTGGAAGGACTGCTTGGGTCCCTGAAAGGAGTGGAGGGGGGAGGTGAAGGGACAAGTGTAGTATCTCTTGCGGTTGCAAGGGAAAGTGCCCGAGGAAGGGGTGGTGCGGGAGGGAAGGGAAGAATTGACAAGGGAGTTGCGGAGGGAGCGGTCTTTGCGGAAGGCAGACGGGGGGAGATGGGAAGATGTGGTGAGTGGAGGGGTCACGTTGGAGGTGGCGAAACTGGCGGAGGACTATGTGTTGTATGTGCCGGCTGGTGGGGTGAAAGGTGAGGACCAGGGGGACTCTGCCCTTGTTGCGAGTGGGGGAAAGGGGAGAGAGGGCAGTGTTGCGGGGTATGGAGGAGACCCTGGTGTGAGCCTCATCTATAGTGGGGGAGGGGAATCCCCGTTCTCTGAAGAATGAGGACATTTGTGATGACCGGGTGTGGAACACCTCATCCTGGGAGCAGATGCGGCGTAGACGGAGGAATTGGGAATAGGGGATGGAGTCCTTACAGGAAGAAGGGTGGGAGGAAGAGTAGTCCAGGTAGGTGTGGGAGTCAGTTGGTTTGTAGTGGATGTCGGTCAGGAGTGTATCACCTGCAATAGAGATGGTGAGGTCAAGAAATGGTAGGGAAATGTTGGAAATGGTCCAAGTGTATTTGAGTGCTGGATGGAAGTTGGTGGTGAAATGGATGAAGTCAGTCAGTTGTGTGTGGGTGCAGGAGGTGACACCAAAGCAGTCGTTGATGTAACGGAGGTAGAGGTCGGGGATGGGGCCCTGGTAAGCCGAGAACAAGGGTTGTTCGACGTACCCGACAAAGAGGCAAGCGTAGCTGGGGCCCATGCGTGTGGCCATAGCTACGCCGTGTTTGGAGGAAATGGGAGGAGTCAAAAGAGAAGTTATTGAGGGTAAGGACCAACTCCGCTAGGCGGAGGAGGGTGTCAGTGGACGGGTATGGGTTGCTCCTCTGGTCAAGGAAGAACCGGAGGGCTTTGAGACCATCCTGGTGGGGGATGGAGGTGTAGAGTGACTGGATGTCCATGGTGAAGATGAGAGGATGGGGACCTGGAGAATGGAATGCGCAGAGCCGACGGAGAGTGTCTGATGTGTCTTGACCATAGGTGGGGAGGGATTTAACAAAGGGGGATAGGATGGAGTCAAGGTATGTGGAAATGTATTCGGTGGGGCACGAACAGGCAGACAATGGGTCTGCCAGGGCAGTCGCGTTTGTGGATTTTGGGGAGAAGGTAAAATCGGGCCATGCAGGGCTGGGAAACGATGAGGTTGAAGGCTCGGGGGGGGGGGGGGGGGGGGGGTTAGGGAGCCGGAATTGATGAAGTCGGTTATGGTGCTCGGGATGGTGGCCTGGTGCTCGTCAGTGGGGCCATGGTCCAGGGGTAAGTAGGAGGAGGTGTCCGAGAGTTGGTGCGTGGCCTCAGCTTTGTAGAGATCGACGCGCCAGACTACCACGGCACCTCCCTTGTCGGCGGGTTTGATAACCCAGTCTGGGTTGTTACGGAGTGAGTCGATGGCAGTACGTTCGGGGGGAGAGATTCGCGTGAGACAGGGGAGTGGAGAATTCGAGGCGATTGATGTCCCGACGGCAGTTCTGGATAAATAGTTCTAAAGCTGGAAGGCTATGGGGTGGGGTCCAAGAGGAGGGGGTACGTTGGAGACAGGAAAAGGGATCATTAGTGGGGGGGCGAGGACTTCTTCCCATGGAAGAACGCTGTGAAGCGGAGGCGACAGTAGAAGAGCTCCAAGTCGTGATGGGCACGGAACTCATTGAGGTGGGGACGGAGGAGGACAAAGGTAAGACCTCTGCTGAGGACCGACCTTTCGGTGTCGGAGAGGGGGAGGTACGGGGGGATGGTGAACACGCGGCAAGGATGGGGGTTGTGGCCGGAGGAAGGCAGGTGAGTGCACTGAGGGAGCGTTGTGTGGTGGGGGGGTGGAGGGTGGTCAGGGGGTGGGGGGGTTATGGGGGCTGTGGTGTGGGGGGGAAGACCAGGGGTTACATGATAAGGGGGGGGATGGGGAAGACCCAGTGGAATGGCTACTGAGGTTACCGGGGCTGGGGAGACGGGCACTAGGACCCAGTGCCATTAAAAACAGAGTGGTGGAGGAGTTAGCAACGTGGAGGCTTCAGGCCCGCTGCAGAGTCTGGTCTGTAGGTGAGGCGACAGCTGCGGGCTGCTGGAGGGCGGTGGAGTGTCGTGGGTCGGCGGACCCGAAGGTAGGAGTCCGCGGGCAGTGGAGTCAGGGTCGGCGGGCGATGCGTGGGAGGTCCCGGTGGGCGGGTGGGCGGTAGGGCGGCGCAGTTCGGTCCGATCGGTGAGGCGGCGAGGTAAGTGGGATGCGGTGCGGCGGCCATGTTCGTGGAGCCCCGGCCCAGCGGCGATGCTCTGTGGGCCTGGTCCGGCGGCGATGCAAGGTGAGGCGGGTGTGGCTGTGATATTTGGCGGGCCCAGTATACCGGCGATGCTGGATGGGCCCGGTGTGGCGGCTGTGATCTTCGGCGGGCCCAGTACACCGGCGATGCTGGATGGGCCCGGTGCGGCGGCTGTGATCTTCGGCGGGCCCAGTACAATGGCGATGCTGGATGGGCCCGGTGCGGCGGCTGTGATCTTCAGTGGGCCCAGTACAACGGCAATGCTGGTTGAGCCCGGTGCGGCGATGAGGTTAGTTGGTCCCGGGGGGCGGCGAGGTTCGGCGGTTGCGTTGTGCTGGTGATGGGCGGTGGAATTGGGGAGGGAGAGATAAACAGAGTTACCAGGCAGGCAGCGGGGCTGGGTGTCATCGGTAGGCAGGTGGAGGTCGGCGGCAGCATCGGCGTGGAGGTCGGTGAAGGCGGCGTCCTGGTGAGTCCTGGAGGCACACCTCGTGGACAAGATTGCATTGGGGGACTCAGGCCGGCGGCTCGGGCCAGAGTTGGGGCCTGGGGACTGCGGGCAGTCGAGTCGGGGATTGTCGGTGGCAGGAACGGCCTGGAGGCGGGCTAATTTCAGGTACTTGGTGGAGGTAAGGTGGGACAGGAATTGTTGATTGAAACGGTGGATCTTCCGTAGTTGGGATCTGTTGCAGGTCTGGGTGAGTGAGGCCCGAAGATTCAGGAGAGTCAATGCGAGGTCCTGCAGGGTCGGCGCATTGCAACCAGGGCGGATTTTAGTGCCTGGTTGGAGAATTGTATAGTGTGGCGGCAGATAGACAGTCGGTACCGTTAGTCCGGCTGGGGTCCGAACTGGGAGGCAGGGAATTGGAGCTGAAATCCACGGGGTATGAGATGGAGGCGCAGGCAAGCCCCGAGGAAGCAGATGTGGCTGTGATATCGAGTCTGGGTGAGGATGTGGTCATAGAGTTGGAGGGAAGGGGGTATGAAATTGCATCAGGCACAGAGGGGGAGCAGTTAGAGAGGAGGTTGTGAAACTGTCTCTGTAGAAAGTAACAATACCACCACATGTACCTCACTCTGTGGACATTGGAAGGCATTGGACCAGCCTGCAATGAGTTCTGAAGGAACACAGTAAAGGGCTTGTCCCACTTGCATGCGATTGCATGCGTTTGGCGCGACCAAACGGAAGCGGAGTTCATGTGAAGTTCGCGCTAAGTATGCGTTAAGTATGCGCTAAGTTCATGCGTGAAGTCATTTGCGTCATATCAGCTGTGCAGGAGGCGGGCTGCCGGATTTTCGGCGTCGCATGGTGTCAGGCGGTGACGTCATCATGCAACGCCACACCGGGCGGTGACGTCATCGCGCAACATTAGGCATACGCCGTCAAGACGCTGCGTATGATCGCAATGCGCCTGTGTGCCGACAGGCCGTTGGCACCAGAAGATTTCTGGCACTGTCAGATTTTCGGAGCCCCGTGCGATATCTGGACCAGCCCCGCACAACTCCGCGCTTCTAAGTGGGACCGGCCCCTGCACAGCCATACGGTGCCCGTACACCTCAAGCGACCACGAGGTCACGTAATTTGCGAGCCAAGGTCACGCAAGTGGGACAGGCCCTTCAGGTGTCCTGTTGCCAGCATGGTGTCTCCTGTCAGCATTATCCCTTTACAGAGCAGATTAAGTCACAAACTACCACAATGTGCTCCAGGCCCCACTGTGGCTGTTCCACATGTCATGCTGGAGTTTTCTGTTCCATTTTATGCCAATAAGGACAGATGTAGGTGTAATGCAAATAATTACTTAATTTCACGTATGCCTGACACCAGGAAAAGCATGAACAGAGTACCGAAATGCCTGATGCAATTTCATGCCTGGCATGATTTCATCCAGAAATGATTTTCAGCAAAACCTATTTTAGATAAAGTTGTGAATGGACAGTACAGCAGCATGAAGATTGGCCTGACACAATCCAATTTTTACACACCAGTGTGCTAGTTTTTATTATAATTCTGAAGTACTTTGTTCCTCCCTGTTTAATTTCCTTTCTGTACATGTTTCCCTTGTGTATACTCGAGAGTATACTGCTATCAAGCCTTCCACTCTTGGAAATCTTTCTGTTTACAAATTACATTAGCTTATCTGTTTTGCCTCATTACAGAGTCTAGGTTGTGGGCTCTTTCCATTATTTTGCCAATTTGTGCATCCCTTTAATAGATTTTCTCAGAGTTTGTTTTATCCTGGTTAAATAGAATAAATCCATACCTCCCATTAGACTTATCAAGCAGAAACTAATAAAATGTAATTCTTGTAATCAACAATTCCTTCTCGTAGACTGCCTGCTCCATGTTATGATGTTAGGCCAATTATTTCACTGCTTGAATCTTTCTATTTAGCCCTCGGGATATTTTGCGCATGGAATTAGATACAGTGCACAAGCAGGGCATTAAGCTCACCCAGTCCATGCAGAAGTTTTTACCCCACTCAAGTTTCTTCCCATCTTTCTTTTTAAGAATAACCCCCTCTTTGCTCCTCCCCCCCCCCCCCCCCCATATCTGATCTTCTCTGAGATAAATTTGCCTAATTTCCCGTGACAGCATTTTCCACATTGCTCTCTGATTAAAATATTTTCTTCTAAATTTCCTATGTTATTTCTTGGTGCTGCATTTTTTATTTCACAAAAGATGGTTAAGCTTACAATTGTACGACACTGAGTTTTACAGATTATTCTGTCAGTTGTTCCTCTTTCTTGGTATTAATATTGAAAGGTAAAGCTGATGCACACTCTTTTCATTTCACCTGCCACTTTGGGATGTTCCGTGTTGTCTCTGTACAAGTCTCTCGTTTATTCTTTTGTCTTGGAAAAATATCCTTGTCTAGTTAATCGAAATGCTTTCAGACCTTGCTATTTACAATCCCTAGCCTTGCAGCTTATATTGTGCACTCCAGGTCTGCTTGCCGTAAGATTGCATTTATCTTGTCATGTATTCATTTCAGTGCTCTGTAAGAAGTGAGCTGAATGTGGAACCTGACGCCTCAGGTCCCCCATTCTTTGGCTCATTTCAAAACGTCCAGTTTTCTTTTGAAATTTGTTTTGAAAGAAGCTGCAAAGGCTATTTTATCACTTGCCTTTTAAGAGGAACAAGGCTGCAGATTCAGATCCCGTTGTCAAAGCACATAGCCCAACTAGACAACCCTTTGGATGTGTCTGCACAGAATCTTTCTGTCATTTGCCAATTTACCTCTGTCTGCAACAGTTTTATTACTTTTTCACAATCTGTGAGTTCTTCAGTAATTTGTTTTTGTCTTTGTTACATGCCCTACATAGTTTTGACAGCACCTATTATTGTTTGAAATTGAGGCTGATTGATTGATTTAGCTAAGTTTCCAGCAGAATTATGCCCTCATCCACCTAGGCATGACAGTGACATTGCCAATGAGCTGGGCAATCTGAAATTTCAGCTTCAACAGCAAGTCCTAAAATTGGTGTGTCATAATAAAATGAACAATGTTATTGTGTTACAATCACACTCACTCTTGCCAATGTCATTCCATCATTTAACAATTCTTGAATAGTCTGATTGATATAATAAAGCAGAGAGAGGCAAACAAATTACTTGAGCTATTGTGCAAGCAATTGTCCAGTTGTAGTGAATGGAAAATCACAATATTTTCTAGCTGATATTCCTCTGTTAGCATTAAATATTTCCACCTTACCTCAGTGGTAATGAATTTGTTGAAGACGGTTCTAAAGATTTTCAAGAAAGGTCCCGACCCGAAACATCACCTACCCATGTTCTCCAGAGATGCTGACTGATCTGTTGACTTACTCGTGCAATTTGTGTCCTTTTATGAGGATTTGGGTTCATTTGGAAAGGCAAGGGCTGATTAGGGGGCAACAGCATGCATTAGTGAAGGGGAGATCACGGCTCATAAATCTTACTGATTTTAAAGAAGGCAGAGCAGTAGACATGGTTGAAAATGGATTTCAGTACGACTTTTAAAAGGTCCTGCCTGGTAGACAGTCCAGAAGAATGAAGCACCGAGGATGCATAGTGTATTGACAATCACAATCCAAAATTGTGTGGTTATAGGAGGTGGAGGGTAATGGTGAAGGGTTGTTTTCTGAGTGGAAATCTGTAACATGTGGTGTACCTCACATATCAGTATTGAGACCTTTGTTGTTTGTAATATATACCAGGATTAGAATGCAAGTGGTATAAATAGTAAGTTTGCAGAAGACACAAAAATTGGTGGGTTTGTAGAGAGCAAAAGTTAAAGCAGGGTATAGATCAGCTGGAGGGTTGGGTGGAATGTTGCAGATAAAATTTAATCCAACATAGACACAAAAAGCTGGAGTAACAGACAAGTGTGAGTTAATGCTTTTTGGAGACAAATTCTGGTAAGAATATGGAGTAAATAGGAAGCAGTTATGAGCAATGACATACAGAGAGAACTTGGGGTGCATATCCATAGGTCCCTGAATATGGAGACACAAGTGAATAGAGTTGTGAAAAAAAGCATATGGTATGCATCCCAGCAGAGACCAAGATATTGAGTATGTGAAAATATGAGATGTCGCTTTGCATTTGCAGAAACCAATGGTTAGAGCACACTTAGAGTATCCCGTAGAGCTCTGTTAAGTTTTAGTTTTGTATTGTTTAGAGATACAGCCCGGAATCAGGCCCTTCTACCCACCAGCCAACCAGCAATCCCCATGCACTAGCACGATCCTACGCACACTGGGGACAATTTAAGATCTTTACCTAAGCCAATTAACCTACAAACCTGTACGTCTTTGGTTTGTGGGAGGAAACCGGAGCACCCTGGGGAAAACCCACACGGTCACGGGGTGAACTTATAAATTCCATACAGACAGCACCCATAGTCAGGATTGAACCCGGGTCGCTGATGCTGTAAGGCAGCAACTCTACCACTGCACCACCATGCCGCCCTGGTTGCCAAACTAAGGGAAGGATATGGTAGCAATAGAGAGATGGAAAAATGATTCACCCGGATGTTGTTGGAATGGAGGGTTGTACTCATGAATAGAGATTAAATAGGCAGGGTTTATTTTGTTTGGCATTTAGTTAACTGAGAGGTGACCTTGTAGATTTAGAGAGAAATTTATGAGGGTAATGAATTGGATGGATAGTCAGAATATATTTTGCAGGGCAGAAGAGTCTAGAATTAGAGGGCATAGGTTTAAAGGGAGCAGAGAGAAATTTAAAGGAAGTTTGAGGGGTATGTTTTTCACACAGGGTGGTGAATATCTAGCCACCAGGAGACATGGTGGTAGCTGATCCAATTGCAGTGTTAAAAAGGTGTTTGGACAGTTACATGGTTAGGAAAGGTGCATAGGATATTGGAATAATGTCAGCAATGGGATTAGTGTGGATAGGCAGCAAGTCAGATCAAGTCGAGTTCATTGTCATGTCAATAAGTATGGTGAGATACAGGAACAAGGAAAATATTGTTTGCAGCGGCAGTGCTGGCATGTAGTCCCAGACAACAAATGAAAAAAATAAATTAGTACTTAAATTACACATAAATTCTCAAAGGCAGTGAAAAGAAAAATGGTGCAAAAAGCAAGGTATTTGTGCAATACAGGTCATTGTAGTTAGTGCTCTGTTGCTAAAGTAGTATCATGGTTGGCACGGACAAGTGGATCATAAGGGCCTATTTCTATGATGTACATTTCTATAAGCAGAAGAGTGATGGGATGCAGACTGTGAGAAGGATGTACAGGGAAGTTGTAGGAGTGCAAACAAGAACCTCATGAACAATATTCGAGAGCAGTTCCTAGTCACAATATTCTTGGGTAAAAAATCGATCTGGAAGGAACTTCTATGTTTAAATATCTCTTCCTCCTTTGTATTTTTAAATATCTCATGGTTCCTTTAAGGGGCTTTATTTAATCCTGCCATCACATGACAGCTTCTCCCCTATGACACACAGCTTTCACTTCATTTGCTTGCTCAGTTCAATTGCATTTTTGGATGAGCTTCAAAAAGTTTTCAACATTGCTGCCTACAAGAGGTTGTCAATGTTATCTCAAATGTGAAGATTAGATATTGAGATGTTTTTGATGGTTGGGTTTTGCCTGAAAATTTGTGACAGCAAAAAAAGTCAGATAAAAGCAACTGAGGCCCAATGAAGGCCGCAAAATAATCCTGCTCAATTTCAAACAGAGCGTCGTAACCCATTCTGGATCAATTATTACATTGGGTTACACAAAAAGCTGGAGAAACTCAGCGGGTGCAGCAGCATCTAAGGAGCGAAGGAGATAGGCGACGTTTCGGGTCGAGACCCTTCTTCAGACTGGTCAGGGATCAGGGAAACGAGAGATATAGACGGTGATGTGAGAGATAAAGAACAATGAATGAAAGATATGCAAAAAAGTATCGATGATAAAGGGAACAAGCCATTGTAAGCTGTTTGTGGTGTGAAAATGAGAAGCTAGTGCGACGTGGGAGGGGGAGGAGACAGCAGGGGTTAACAGAATTGAGAAAATTCAATGTTCAAGCCCAAAGGATGCAAACTCCCCAAGCAGAATATGAGGTGCTGTTATTACATTGGAGCCTTTAGATGATAATGTACTTCAGTCATGGAAAAATGGCAGCATGCCCATGCAGGGCATCTTAAGTTGTAAGAACACTGATCAAGACTTGCATAAATGAAAATAAAATCCAACTAGTTTGTTCTTGGAATTCCATTGTATAAATACTGCATGGTGATTAAGATGGAGAGAAAAGAAGGGAGTTTTGAGATTCTGGTATAGCTTCAACATCACTTTCAATATTCCGGATCACAATTAAAAGAGCAGGGAAATCAGGTATTGATTTCTCCCAAAGCTCGTGTGATGACAAACATTATGAATTCCCCAGCTCTCCAGTACATCCTACATAACAAACAAATCTCTCTACTGCCTACTAGTTAATATTGTGAACTTACAGTTGATGTCCTGAATAGAGCCTACACTATAGATATCTACATGTAGATTTGGCCAACCAAATTGGTAGCAGCACTGAGGAGGATTTCCCAGAATGTATACAGGATGTTTTTTAACCGACTGGAGGGCAGGCCATCCTGGACTGGGTATTGTGTAATGAGGAAGGTTAGTTAGCGATCTTGTTGTGCAAGGCCCCTTGGGCAACAGTGACCATAATATGGTGGAATTCTGCATTAGGATGTAGATGACACAGATAATTCAGAGACTAGGGTCCTGAGCTTAAAGAAAGGAGACTTTAAAGGTATGAGAGGGGAATTGGCTACGATAGACTGACAAATTATACTTGAAGGGTTGATGGTGGAGATGCAATGGCAAAGATTTAAAACCGCATGGATGAACTCCAAATATTGTTCCTCCCTGTCTGGTAGAAAAATAAAACGGGAAAGGTGGCTTAACTGTGGCTAACGAGGGAAATCAAGGATAGTGTTAAATCCAAGGAAGAGACCTATAACTAGCCAGAGGAAGCAGCAAACCGAAGGACTGGGAGAAATTTAGAATTCAACAGAGGAGGACAAAGGGGTTAATTAAGAGGAGGAAAAAAGCAGCACGAAAGAAAGCTTGCAGGGAATATAAAAACTGACTGTACAAGCTTCGTTAGATATGTTAAAAGGAAAATATTAGTGAAAAAAATCTAGGTCCCTTACAATCAGAGACAGGTGAATTTATAATGGGAAATAAGGGAATGGCAGAACAGTTAAATGAGTACTTTCGTTCTGTCTTCACTAAGGAAGACACAAAACAATCTCAGAAATACTAGGGGACCGAAGATCTAGTGGGAGGGAGGAACTGAAAGGAATCCACATTAGTCAGGAAATGATGTAAGGTAAACTGTTGGGACTGAAGGCAAATACATCCCCAGGGCCTGATAGTCCACATCCCAGGAGGTGGCCCTAGAAATCGTGGATGCATTGGTGATCATTTTCCAATGTTCTCTCAACTCTGGATCAGTTTCTGTGGTGTGGAATATAGCCAATGTAACTCCACTTTTTAAGAAAGGATGGAGAGAAAAAAAGGGGCATTATAGACCAGTTAGACTTACATCGGCAGTGGAGAAGATGCTTGAGTCGATTGTTAAAGTTGTTATAGCAGTGCATTTGGAAAGCACTGACAGGATCGGTCAAAGTCAGCATGGATTTATGAAGGGAAAATCATGCTTGACTAATCTTATGACAATAGATAATAGATGCAGGAGTAGGCCATTCGGCCCTTCGAGCCAGCACCGCCATTCAATGTGATCATGCTGATCATCCCCAATCAGTATCCCGTTCCTGCCTTCTCCCCATATCCCCTGACTCCTCTATTTTTAAGAGCCCTATCTAGCTCTCACTTGAAAGCATCCAGAGAACCTTCCCCCATTGCCCTCTGAGGCAGCGAATTCCACAGACTCACCACTCTCCGTGAGAAAACATGTTTCCTCGTCTCCGTTCTAAATGGCTTACTCCTTATTCTTAAACCGTGCCCCAGTTCTGGACTCCCCCAACATCGGGAACGTGTTTCCTGCCTCTAGCGTGTCCAAACCCTTAACAATCTCATATATTTCAATGAAATCCCCTCTCATCCTTCTAAACTCCAGAGTGTACAAGCCCAGCTGCTCCATTCTCTCAGCATATGACAGTCCCGCCATCCCGGGAATTAACCTTGTAAACCTACGCTGCATTCCTTCAATAGCACGAATGTCCTTCCTCAATTTATTACACACAATAATCCAGGTGTGGTCTCACTAGGGCTCTGTACAATTGCAGAAGAACCATTTTGCTCCTATATTCGATTCCTCTTGTTATAAAGGCCAACATGCTATTTGCTTTCTTCACTGCAAGGCTCGGTGCTGGGAGCCCAGTTATTTACAATATTTAGACGAGGGAATTCAATGTGACATCTTCAAGTTTGTGGATGACACTGGGTGGCAGTGTGAGCTGTGATGAGAATGCTATTAGGCTGCAGGGTGATTTGGATATGTTGGGTGAGTGGGCAGATGCATGGCAGATGCCGAATAATGTGGATATATTATGGTGTGGTCGGTGGGGGCCCTGCGAGTCTGCTGCCCTGCCAGCAGCATATTCGTCATTTGTTTTTTTTAGTGTGTCCAAATGTGTGTTTTAATGTCTCTTGATGTGTCCTGTGTAGGGGGGTGGTGAGGGAGGTTAAGGGGGAACCCCTTTCCGTCACCTCCTCCATGGAGAGGTGACTTATTCCATGTCGCTTCCCTCGTGGCCTAACACCACGGATTGGTGCGTCCTTTCCCTGAGTCGGGCCCGGAGGTTCAGCAGCGGGCGCACCGTGTACTTTCAATCATGGAGCGGGCGAGCCCTTGCCAGGGTCACCAGAAGGAAGTACTCCGATCGCTGGCCCGCAGACTGTTACAGACTGAAGCCGCGGTCTACAGAGCTTCTAGCCATCGGCGCGGCGTCCGGAGCCTGGGACCCCTCGCTAGGGATCACCGGAGAAGAACTCTGACCGCCGGCCAGCGGCCAATAACATCCTGAAGCAGCGGCCTGTGGTGCATCTAGCTGTGGGTGCGGTGTGGACTTACCATCCGGATCCTGGGTTATCTCTCCGGGGACAGCCAGAGAAGAGCTCTGACCGCCGGCCTGCGACCTACAACATACTGAAGCTGCGGTCTCCGTTAGGAAAGCGCCAATTCGGGACCTCCAAGCCACGGAGGGTGTTTGACCATCCTGATGTCGGAGTTTCAACCCTCTCTATGAGAAGGCCTCTACATCGGGCCATCCATAGCAGTGACTACGGAGGTTTATGGCCCCGACCACAGGTGAACAATGGAAGAGGACTGACTGTACTTTGTGCCTTCCACCACAGTGAAGAATGCTGTGGTGGATGTTTGTGTTAAATTTTATTGTGTATTGTGTGCTTTTTTTGATTGGCAAATTCATTTCAATGCACTTAGATGTGTATGTGATGAATAAAACTGATTGATTGATTGATTGATTGATTGATTGATTGATTGATTGATATATGTGAGCTTATCCGCTGGTGGCAAGAACAGGAAGCAGATTATTATCTGAATGGTGTCAGATTAAGAAAAGGGGAGGTGCAACGAGATCTGGGTGTGCTCATACGTCAGTCATTGAAAGTAATGATGCAGGTACAACAGGCAGTGAAGAAAGCTAATGGCATGTTGGCCTTCATTGTGAGAGGAGTTGAGTTTAGGTGAAGGAGGTCCTACTGCAGTTGTACAGGGCCCTGGTGAGACTGCACCTGGAGCATTGTGTGCAATTTTGGTATCCTAATTTATTTATTTTTTAAATATAAATTTTTATTAAAGGCATATCATAGTCCAAACCACTACAAACTTTGCTAAACGATTACATATGAAGTATCCAGGATTCCTGGGACCCCACTACCAATGTAACTGGGATCGTCATTTACCGGTGACATATTTACATTGCCTCTAATTATTTATTTATATTTATAGATAGAGAAAAAAAGAAAATTAGAATATAGAATGAATAATACAACTTAGGAGATAGGTCCTTATGTCAGAGAACATAACTATTCATCCAGTGCTGGAATCAGTCAGGCGTCCGCGCCGGCCCAATCTACCCCTTCAAATAATCTATAAATGAGGACCATATTCTAGTAAATAATTCTGGTTTGTCAATTAAGACAAGTCTTTTTTTTTTTCCAAATGTAAGGTCTCCGACATCTCCATAATCCACATTTTGATTGTGGGGGGTTGCTGGGTTTTTCCAAAATTTTAATATTAATTTTTTCAAAGTTATTATACTATAATCAAGGAAATTTATTTGGTTTGTTGTAAGTTTTAGGTATTGTTCTGATATGCCCAATATTATTAATTTAGGATTGGGTTCCAATTGGGTATTAACAACTACGGAAATAATTAAAAATATATCCATCCAGAAATGTTTAATTTTATGCAATTTACAAAAGTATGGGTTAGCCGCAGAGTATTGACATTTATCACAGGTAGGAGAGATATTATGAAAAATGTTATTTAATTTTGTTTTAGAATAATGCAGTCTATGTAGTACTTTAAATTGTATGAAAGAATGTGTGGCATTTAACGAACATTGATAGTAAGATTAAATGAGAACTTACCAGTTTGAAGTTTGATTTTTATTTTATGAAGAGTTACGATGAGCGATTACGTGAAGAAGCCCCACCAGACCGCGTCAATATTCAAAGCAGCGGTGTGAAATCACAGATAAGTCGAAGTAACATAGTAAGACTTAGAGAATACTAGAACTACCAGATGATCTTTATGATACGAGGGTTGGGAGCGGAGGGCACCTAATCGCTCATCGTAACTCCTCATAAAATAAAGATCAAACTGGTAAGTTCTCGTTTAATCTTGCTATTTTACTTCGGAGTCACGTGAGTGATTCCATGAAGATTTCAAAGCTCTGTGATTTCATGCCGTAAGATCGAGTCCACACAGCCACAACTGTCTAAATTGAGAGTTGAGGGAAACATTCATAATGAATAAATAATAATAATAGTAACTCCTCTCATCTGGGAGTAAACTTAACCACTGAACCTAAAATAGAGTTGGCAAATACCCCTGGTCTGGCAATAGGTTATTATGAAATGTTCAGTAAGTTTGTTCATTCGACCATCCTGCAGCCACTCGGAAGTGGTCCAGCGGAACATACATTATCTTTGCTGCTGATGTTGTAGCAGCCCTGGTGGAGTGAGATTTGAAAAAATATCAGTATCTACTCCTGCATGAGCCAAAACCCATTTTAACCACCTGGAGATGGTCTGAACCAATACCCTCTTATAATGTTTTTGTAATTAACAAACATTGCTAATTCAGAGCCTCTAAGGCTCTTGGTGACCTTGACGTATTGTTGTATATGTGTGACCATACATAACCGAAAGGTTATGCCATGAAACTAGTTTGAGACCTCAATTCTGCTCTGCTTAACTAAACATTAAAATATAATATTATTTGCAGATACGACTGTCCAATCACAACATGTAGTGACTGAATCTGTTGCGCTGACCAGCACCATGAGGATAACTACGTTGTGAGAACTGAGCTAAAGCTAAGGATGTAGCTGGATCCCCCTGGTGATATAGTGTTAAACCATGTCAATATCCAATACTGCCCTGTGCTTGTCCTGGGAGAACTTGTGTGAAAGATATCCTTTATAAACTCGGTATCAGAGGGTGAAACCCGACAGAGTGGGTCCCGTTTGCTGCAGCAAATATGATGGGAAGACACATTGGCACAGTTAATGGTGCTATAACTTAATTTATTGTCAAAGACCCATTTGAAACAAACTCCAAGACATCAGTTACCTGTATCATTAGCATTCAAACAAAATGCTTCTCATTTCATGAAGAGGAAATGTAATACTTTTCTTTTTTGGTGCTATCCCTGCACACTGCAGTGAGCACATAAATGGATCGGTCTGACAATCCGAGCCGCAGGAGCAGTCAACTCAGAATCTATGTCAATAAATTGATTTTATCATGCAAAGGCTGGTTTACCGAGCCACAGGCTGAACCAGCAAAGTTTTACGATTAGAATAACCGTAAAAGGTTGTATTATTATTCCCAACAAACGCGGGAAGCATGGGAGCATAGGCCAGACAGGCAGAACGACAACCAAAAGCGGGATCTTGCTGACTTTATTGCAAGACCTGACTGATGAGGTAAAATGGGGGAGACGAAAATAACTTCCTTCTCCTTGTAGCGAGAATGTATCTTTTGACCCTGTTATGCCACATATTTTTGCAACCGGTAAATGAGCCTGGAAACAAACTTATCGATATTCAGTGTTCCATTGTGATGATACTCAAACACAAAATGAGATTAGGTAAATTATTATAGGATATTCTGACTTGATTGCACCCATGTGACCAACATATGCCACTACCATTGTGTATCAACTCAACATTGAGCATGCAGATGATGCACATTCGCAAAAAACACCCTTTAACCTATAGAATGCACCTAGTGTCTATAGGTAGTTGATACCCATAACTGAATAATTGTTAACTCATGCAAACCTCCTCCGCCTCCGAACTAGAGATGGCATTCAAAAATTTCAAACTTAGAGCCCCATCAGTTTATAATATAACTGACATTTTACTAACCAGACTACTGGGGCAATTCTGATTACCACCGTCCACCATTATGACTTTGGTAGCTTCAGCTGGTAATAGCAAAAGGTCTGTCACAAAGACCTACATGGCTTTTGAGAGATTACTACTTTGCACGATGTAAGCTTCCCCCACTTGCACAGCTGAAGCACAGCTACTATATTGCTAATTACACTTGATGAATAAATGGCTGCTTATCACAACAAGATTTTTACAGGCTCCTATTAATTCCAATCTCTTACCCCGGGGCGGTGTCACAGGCTAATTAATAGTTAAAGATAAATCCCAATGATCAACAAGTCTAGTTGGTATCACCTTAATTTTTATTAATATAGTTTGAGGCTGAAACAGATGATTTTATCAACATACAGCATTAGAATATCCTCCAGACAAGACATAACAAATGTTTTTGAGCTCTGACCAGTTCAAGCATCGGTTTTAGTAATTTGGTAAATAACCTAGGAACTGAAGTTAACCCATTTTGCAAAGTTTTTTATCATTGCCCCTATCCAGATAAATTTCAAATGTCTCCGGTGATCCCTGTAAATGGGAACATCCTATGGAAATCAGATGCAGTTTCCTATTCGGAAAAATGTATACTGCACACGCTAGTTAAACGACATTCTGCATCTTTCACAATGAACAGGCCACGCCAATTCCGTACCTGCTCTAGCAACAACTCTGGCCCGATTTCTGAGCCTTTCTTGAAAACCAATCATAATACTGAGCCTGTCTTGAAAACCAATCATAATACCGTGCCTCGAAAGACAACTCTGGCCATAACTCTGAGCCGGCCTCGAAAGACAATTCTGGCCACAATTTAATGCTTGGAACCCTAGTATTGTGCAGTTTTACATGGTTAGATGCCACAACCATTTGTGTGTTATAAGGGCACTAGGGCCCCTTCCATCCTTATCAAGGGAATTCTACTTTCATACAACAAATAAACTAAACACATGTTATCATTATCATTTGTACAGAAAACAAGTGTAAATATTATCAACTTGTAGATGGTCCTATATTTTTCCTGAGACCGACTTGGGCCTCGGCTTGAAGACCTCTGCGCAGCTTTCATGCTGCCACCAACTTCAGTGAACTGTTTACTGCCAATGGAGGCGTGGGGTGTGTTATCGCCGCAATGATGAAGCTTTGCTCGTTGTTGGTACCTTGATTGGTCCGACAGCTTTTGCTTCCTCATCCAGGTTTTACCTGTTGAATAGGTCTTACGTGAAGAGAAGATTCGGCGGCTGGACTTTAATGTCACCCCTGATAGCACTGTTCATTCCCGGCACTTATAGCTTGAGGGGAACTCTGGCCCCTTCCGGGTATCCTGCCATCTTCATTTGCGAGGGCTCTCTTGAATCCATGCGCAAGTGCTCCAGTACAATCCACGGACGTATTTTAGAATTTGAAGTCAGTTACCCATTGACCACTCGCACTCCCTCCACAGAGAGGGAGATTTGTAGGCAGCCCTGAACAGGTGCTGCCGCAGGCCCCTGCTTCGTGGTATGCTCATCAGCTATACCTCTGATCTCGGAGTCAGAACACAACTGACTCCGTGTGCTCACCTCCTCCAAGAGGGAAATCGTGCAACCGCTTCTACAGGTGCTGTTGCCACGGGCCCCCGAGGAGACCCGCGAATATAAATCTCCTCTTGCTGGAGCATAACGTGATGGAGCATCCTCTCCATCAGGAGCACTTTCCAGACAGCCCTTCAACAGGTGCTGCTGCCACGGGCCCCCGAGGAGACCCGCGAATATAAAGCTCCTCTTGCCGGGGCATATCGCGATGGAGCATCCTCTCCATCAGGAGCTCTTCCCAGACAGTGCTGCTGCCACGGGCCCCCGAGGAGACCCATGGATATAAAACTCATCCTGCTGGAGCATCGTTTCTGGACAGCCCTGAAACAGGTGCTGCTGTCATGGACTCCCAAGGGGACCCAGGCTGATAGCTCCCTCCTTTGGAGCGTATCATTGTGGAGCCACCTCTCCATGAGGTGCTCCATGTGGGGCAAACATCCGAAGACGCTACCCATTGAAGGAGGGAAACCCCTTCTGGCCTGATTCCCCGAGTACATAGGTCTGACCGACTTGTTGTTGGATTTACCTTTTTTCATGGGCACAACATCGGTCTGGGACCCGCTGACCGTATTGTCAGCGACTCTGGTGGCGATACCGCTGCTGGATTCACCCCCTCCACGGGAACCACAATGGTCACTGCGGTAGCGAACCCTGACAGCCGCCGGTTACCCGTGCTTCTGTGGTGCTGATCAGAGTATCAATTCCCATCGGCCCATAATTGGTTTCCCGTGGCCCGTCCGGACCTCGCCCCGACATCTCCAGAAGAAAACCTCTTATAAAAAGAGATTCCTGCAAGAAAAACACAACCTGGTAAAAAATACAAAACTTACCTGCAGGTTTAAACTTACCACTGGCAGGAGTGACGCGCCTACCAGTCCGGTGCTTCGCCATACGAAAGACGTAATGACGCGCATGCGGACTGGTGGGGCTTCTTCACGGAATCACTCACGTGACTCCGAAGTAAAATAATAAGATTAAATGAGAACTTACCAGTTTGAAGTTTGATCTTTATTTTATGATGTTACGATGAGCGATTACGTGAAGAACCCCGCCAGTCGGCATGTGCGTCAATCTTCAAAGCAGCAGTGTGAAACCGCAGAAGAACAACAATTGAAGTATTATAGTAAGATTAGAACTCTGGAACTACCAGATGAGCTTTGTGATATGAGGGTTGGGAGCAGTGGACTCGTAATCGCTCATCGTAACTCCTCATAAAATAAAGATCAAACTTCAAACTGGTAAATTTTTGTTTAATCTTACTATTTTACTTCGGAGTCATGTGAGTGATTCCATGAAGACGTTAAAGGTCTGTGATTTCATGCCAATTCAAATCCAGGCATATCACACTGCAAGCAGTTGACTCAGGAGGAGTGAATTAGTAACAACATTGATTCACAATACTGATTAACATGTTAATGCTTTAATTCACAAATAACAAAATATATACAATAGCGACTCCTCTCTCCCAGGGAGAAGCTATGAAACAAAGTTTAACACAGAGTGGGCGAACACCCCGGATTCAACAAGCGGCTTGTTGTAGAACCTCTGAAAAGTCCATTCATTTAACCATCCTGTGGCTGCGAGGATGTGGTCTAGAGGGACGTCCATTGCTCTCGCCGCTGACGTTGATGCTGCCCTGGTGGAGTGAGATTTAAATTTTGAGTATTAACTCCTGCACACCCCTGGACTTGCTTCAGCCATCGTTAGATGGTCTGAGATGACACTTTCCTATGTGGCTTTTTGTGGCTTATTAATAGTGCTACCTCAGAGCCTCTGAGGCTCTGCGTGACGTCAATATAACGCTTCAAATGCACGACTACACACAGCCATGAATATGTGGGATAAGCTGACAATACAAGCTTGTATCCGGACACTCCTGGTCTGCTCTGTTTGAGTAAGTCATAGATGTGAAAAGTAACATCATTTTGTGATGACACCATCCTGTCCAGACGCAGTTTGTGGAGAATCTGAACCCTTTGCGCTGATGTAAGCGCCATGAGCATAACCAACTTGAGGGTGATCTTTAGCGAGGACAATGATGTGGCTGTTCCCCATTGCGGAGCACCGTGAGTACCATGCTCACATCCCAGATTTGAGAGTACCTAGGCCCAGGAGGATTTGAATTAAACACACCTTTCATGAATCTTGATATTAATGGGTGGGACCCTAATGGTTGAAGTTCTGACCCCCAGCACAGGTACGCAGACAGGGCATTCCTGGCACTGTTGATGGTACTATAACTCAACCCTTCATTGGAGTGCAAGTGGGATAGGAATTCTAGTACATCTGGCCTGGAGGCTGTGTGGTAAGTGATGTACACAAAATTCCTCCCATTTCCTGATATGGGAGAGGTATTGCCTTTTTGTACTATCCCTCCAGGATGACGTGATGATATCCACAGTCCGATTGGATAGTCCCAGACCCAGGTATGGCCTTCTTAAAATCTGCAAATTAACAAATTTACACAATCATTCAATGGGTGTGGATCCCCAGTCACAGGGTGCACCAATACATTTTTCCGCTTTGGAACCACCATAATAGGGTGAGCGGTTATTTCTGAAATTAGTGGGAACCATGGCTGTGTAGGGCAGTCGGGTATCACCAGAACCCCTGTAGCGGTGGGCTGCTTGATCTTTGTCAGGCACCGGCTGATGAGGCAGAAGGGGGTAAAGACATATGAAAACATTCCACCCCAGTGCAGTGAGAATGCATTCACCACCACTGCTCCTGGGTCTGGTTCCCATAAAACATACTTTGGTACCTGGTGATTAAGTCTGGATGCCAAATCGATATCTGGCATCCCATACCGAAGGACAATTTCATCAGATACATCCTGATTCAACATCAACTCGGTGTTGTCATTGAATTTGAGTGACCTGGTGTCTGCCACCATATTGAGTCAGCCTGGCAAGTAGACAGCTGAAATCTAAATATTATTTTTTGTGCACCAGTGCCAAATTGTGTTAGCCAATCCATCAAATGATTTTGACTTGCTTCCACCCATGTGATTGACATACGCCACTGCCGTGGTGTTGTCAATCTGCAGTTGGACATGTAAGTGATGCTTAGTGGTACAATGAGCTTTGAGCCCATAGAGTTCTCCTAAAAGTTCTAAATAATTAATTCCATGTGATTGGAGAATTTGTGCCTCATGCATATCCCATCTGCTTCCACAGCTAGACCTGATATCAGTAGCACCCGACCCTAGGGCACTGACATCAGTCTGTAAAATAAGTGAAGGCGCTTTTGTCAAAATTGTGCCATAACAATTTAATATGTTTCTAATCCACCACTGTACCACTGCGGTGGCTTCAGATGGTAAGTGCATGGGCCGGTTGTAATGATTTGCATGTATTCTCAGTGCTTGTGCCTTTGCCCTCTGTAAATACTGGTAATGCAAAGGTCCATATTGGGCTGCTGGAAAAGTTGCTACCAATTTACCAATTAAGCTCGCAACCTGTTGAATTGAGGGTGATTGCTCCTTTAAGAGCTTGATACAGCCTTCAATTAAATCTACTCTCTTGCCCTGGGGTAGAGTCACAGACATGTGATTGAAATTAACTGTGAAACCCAGATAGCCAATTAGGTTAACCGGCACCAATTTTGATTTAACTGGGTGGACAATGAATCCTAGCCTCTACACCATGAGTTAAACAGCCGAAACTGATAACTCAACTGCGTCAAAGGTGTTTCCAATGATTAGAATGTCATCCAAATAGGCCATGATTATATGGCCTTGTGACGGTAATAACCCAAGTACTGGTTTTAGCAGCTTTGTAAATAGGCGAGGGGCTGAGGTTAATCCATTAGGTAGAGCTCGAAATTGCCACAATTGTCCCATCCAGTTACATTTCAAATATCTGCAATAGTCTTTATGAACAGGCACTGAATAATATGCATCTTGAAGATCTATACATGCCATTCACATCACCTGGAATGCAGTTGCTTGGCAGTAACAAAAGTTTCCATTGTTAAATGTTGATACTGCACAAACGGATTAAGTCTGTTAAGTCCAAGATAATCCTACAACCACCTTTGGTCTAGGGAACACATTAGACACGAATTCATGGGACTGATAAATTGTTTTCTCAATTACTCCCTTGAGGCATAGTTTTGCTATTTCAGCTTGGATCATCAAATTCTCTGTTTGTGAGAAGATGAGTGCCGTTTTGGTTTGTGCTGGGTGGGTGGACACAGGTTGGTAATAAATTCAATTTTAAACCCTTGAATACTCTGCAGTATAAACACATTTGAAGTTATTTTATACCATTCTGCCAGAAACCTGTGTAACCTACCTCCAACTGGTAGGCAATTCTCTCGCAATATGTTTCGACAACAGCCAGACCCAACTACTTCCATGGTTACCGGTGCTCTTTGCCTGGTTCTGGGTGGGAAAGCACGTTTCCCCTTGCTGCTGCTGGGGAGCGCCAGTTGCGCACATTAAACGGTCGGCCTGGTCCTTGTCCATCCCCGTTTTCAGCAAATCGCTTGTAGGGAACTGGCATCGGAGGGTTCTGCTGGTCACCGGTGCCTTGATGAGCCTGACGGTTTTGGACTCGTCGTCCAGCAACTTGACTCTTTCAACTTCCCCAAATAATAGGTTCGGTGGCTGGACGGTGCCAGGCTTGCACAGGGCAGCAAACCTGGGATTAATGGTGGGGCGGATGGCGCGCTTTCTGAGACAATTAATCTCAAAGTGCAGCTTGCACATGAGAGCCAGAACATCCCGCTGAACTTCAGTAGGAGCCCACCATCCACCGACCGACCAAAAGCCGTTATTCCAGACGCCAGCAGCTTGAGAACCCGCTGCAGTTTAATCTCCTGCGCTCGAATGCTTAACCCCATGTGGCCCCGAATGGCATGGTTTACTGTCGGCACCTTCAGCAGAATACAGTTCTCTGGGGTCTCGTATTTCTTTGGCAGGAGTGTCCATAGACAGCTCCTGGAGCTGGTGGGAGGCCAGGTAATTTATGCTGGCAGCCAGCTCCTCTCCAAGCGGCTTGCCAGAGTATGTAGGGACGGCAAACCTGGCCGCTAGGAATGGGACCTCTGGTGCTTGCACCTCATCCCATGGGGCAGCCTACATCACTGAGTTCTCTGAATCGGCGTCAGATTCAATCTGACCCGGTATACTCTCCTCGTCCTGGAGGGAGATACTTGGCAGCCCTGTAGGTGCTGCTGGTGCGGGCTCTTTGAGAGGCCGGCACTCTTGATGGAGCATCCTCTCCAACAGGAGCTCCATCCTGGATACCCCTTCCGCAGTATCCATTTCTAGGATCGAACAGGACAGACTTTTGGGTAGCCTTACACCCCTCCGGCGTAGGCACAGTGCTCTCAATAATGTGGTCGTTGGTTTGACAACCATCAACTCCATGGATGAGCTAGGCGGTCGCCCGCTACCCGCACCTCCGCGGGCTTGAGATATCTTCGCTACGGCTTGCCTTGCTGTTCCGGATTTTTTCATGTTTGTACTTGTCCTCCTGCAACAAGAATAACCAAATGCAGACACCTCGCACAAGTTTAACAGTTACAGTGGCTTGCAAAAGTATTCATACCCCGTGAACCTTTCCACATTTTGTCACGTTACAACCACAAACGTAATTGTATTTTATTGGGATTTTATGTGATGGACCAACACAGTGGTGAATAATTGTGAAATGGAAGGAAAATGATACATGGTTTTCAATTTTTTTTACAAATAAAAAACAGAAAAATGTGGTGTACAAAAGTATTCATCCCCCTTTACTCTGATACCCCTAAATAAAATCCATTGCAACCAATTGCCTTCAGAAGTCACCTAATTATTAAATAGAGTCCACTTGTGTGTAATCTAATCTCAGTATAAATGCAGCTGTTCTGTGAAGGCCTCAGAGGTTTGTTAGAGAACATTAGTGAACAAACAGCATCATGAAGCCCAAAGAACACACCAGACAGGTCAGGGATAAAGTTGTGGAGAGGTTTAAAGCAGGGTTAGGTTATAAAAAGACATCCCAAGCTTTGAATATCTCACGGAGCACTGTTCAATCCATCATCTGAAAATGGAAAGAGTATGGCACAACTGCAAACCTACCAAGACATGGCCGTCCACCTAAACTGACAGGCCAGGCAAGGAGAGCATTGATCAGAGAAGCAGCCAAGAGGCCCTTGGTAACCCTGGAGGAACTGCAGAGGTCCACAGCTCAGGTGGGAGAATCTGTCCACAGGATAACTATTAGTCGTGCACTCCACAAATCGGGACTTTATGGAAGAGTGGCAAGAAGAAAGCCATTGTTGAAACAAAGCCATAAGAAGTCCCGTTTGCAGTTTGCCACAAGCCATGTGGGGGACACAGCAAACATGTGGAGGAAGGTGCTCTGGTCTGATGAGACCAAAATTGAAGTTTTTGGCATAAATGCAAAACGCTATGTGTGGCGGAAAACAAACACTGCACATCACCCTGAACACACCATCCCCACTGTGAAACATGGTGGTGGCAGCATCATGCTGTGGGGATGCTTTTCTTCCGCAGGGACAGGGAAGCTGGTCAGAGTTGATGGGAAGATGGATGGAGCCAAATTCAGGGCAATCTTGGAAGAAAACCTGTTAAAGTCCGCAAAAGACTTGAGACTGGGGCGGAGGTTCACTTTCCAGCAGGACAACGACCCTAAACATACAGCCAGAGCTACAATGGAATGGTTTAGATCAAAGCATATTCATGTGTTAGAATGGCCCAGTCAAAGTCCAGATCTAAATCCAATTGAGAATATCTGGCACGACTTGAAAATTGCTGTTCACAGACGCTCTCCATCCAATCTGACTGAGCTTGAGCTATTTTGCAAAGAAGAATGGGCAAAATTTCAGTCTCTAGATGTGCAAAGCTGGTAGGGACATACCCCAAAAGACTTGCAGCTGTAATTGCAGCGAAAGGTGGTTCTACAAAGTATTGACTCAGGGGAGCTGTATACTTTTGCACGCCACACTTTTCTGTTTTTTATTTGTAATAAAATTTGGAAACCATGTATCATTTTCCTTCCTCTTCACAATTATGCACCACTTTGTGTTGGTCTATCACATAAAATCCCAATAAAATATATGTACGTTTGTAGTTGTAACGTGACAAAATGTGGAAAAGTTCAAGGGGTATGAATACTTTTGCCAGCCACTGTACCTGAGGCTTTTTAAACTTAAACGTCCGAGTCTATTGGCTGGACAGACTTTCGAGTGGCCACGGTGCTCTCCGACACCAAGTCTGTAGTTGCTGGTCTCACTACTGGAGACTGCAGATGAGCTAGGCGGACGCCAGCGACCCGCACTCCCGCGGGCATTAGACACTTTTGCTATGGCTCGCCTTGCTGCTAACGACTTCTTCATGCTTGAACTTGCCTTCCTGTAACAAGATTTAACAAGCGCAGAAAATCGACGTCCAACAGGTTTGACACTTACCTGAGGCTTTTTAAACTTACCACTGGAGAAGCGCTGCTCCTCCCAGCCGGTCGCTGCGCCAAGCGTCAGATGTAATGACGCGCATGCCGACTGGCGGGGTTCTTCACGGAATCACTCACATGCCTCCAAAGTAAAATGTATATGTTGTAGACTTTCATCCCAAATATCTTTCGTTATGGGTTGAGCTAATTCAATTTCCGTGCTAGTCTATACAATTCCGTCGACGGAATCTCACTATCTAAACTATCAGTATTATGAATGTAAGATATTAATTTGACTGTATTGGGGTGTTTATTCAAACGTTCATCTAGAATCTCTGGCTCTCTAGTTCTGTATTCTTGTGTACGTGATTTAACATAATCTTTAAGTTGTAAATATCTAAAAAAATTATTTGAATGCAATCCGTAATTTTACTTCGGAGTCATGTGAGTGACTACGTGAAGAAGGCCATCCCCATGCATGCGCATCATTACATCTGATGCATTGCGCAATGACTGACTGGCGGGCACGTCGCTCCTTCCAGCGGTAAGTTTAAATGCTCAGGTAAGTGTTCATAACTTAGCTGAGGTCGTTGCTCCCGGTTAGGGGTGTTTTGCTTACCATTTCCGCATCGGACTTCGGGAGAACATGTCCAAAGTAAAGAGGCAGGCTGAGACAAAACTGGCTGTGGAAGACCGCGGGACTGTGGGCAGCGGGCGGCCACCAAAATCGCCTTCAGGGCCACTGGCAGAGCAGCCAGCGGCTACAGACTTGGTGCTGCCAGAAAGCGCCTTGGCTACTCCACGGGGGAGGAAAGCCACCAAAAATTCTGTGAGGGCCCTGGGCTCAGGAGGTGGAAATTTCCCCTCCTTCTATGGGCAGCGTTATTGGCAGGTTGTCCCACATGGAGAACCTAGTGGAGAGGTTACTCCACAACGATATGCTCCAAAGGACGGACCTATCAGAGCCCGGGGATTACAGAGAACACGAGGCAGCAGCACCTGTGTCAGGGCTGCAGAATATCTCCCTCTCTGATGAGGGGTGTGTACGAGGTCAGTGTATGGAGGCACAGTTGGGCAGCATGCTTCATGGCATGAGCGGCAAACAGCAGATGTACCCCCTATGGCATCCAGGTTTGCTATCCCTGCACTAACAGGCGAACCATTGGAAGAAGAGCTCGCCATGAGCATAAATTATCTGGCCTTCCATCAACTCCTAAACCAAATGATGGAGGATACAACTGCCAAATATCATACTCCACTAAACTGTGCCTCACTTAGTGTCCCAGTTGTAAACCAATCTATCTGGGGACACTTTGGAGCCCGATGCCAGAGCCCAAGAGGTAAAAATTCAAAAAATCCTCAGGCTACTTACCTCAGGCCAGGTCTGGGGCGCCCCTCTCTGATACTCAGCAGGACGCGATGGCATTAATGTGCAATGCGCATTTTTAAATCAATTGCCTCAGGAAGAATGCCATCTGTCCTGCTCTAAACCCAAAATTTGCTGGGCTGTACAAGCCAGAGAATGTGCAACCCCCAAACCTCCTGTTCGGAGCAGACCTGACAAAACAGGTAAAAGAGTTGGATGAGGAGGCAAAAACCGTTGGCCTTAGGAAGGCACCTCCTAAGGTATCGTCTTTTCAGCGACTGTACCCCTACCCTCCTCTCCATACCAGAAAGTTCGCCGGATATGGTGGACGTGGTTCCAAGCAACAGGCACTGAAGCCTTTTTTAGGGCAGGGCCCAAGCCGGGCCATGTTCAAGATGCGGGGATGGTGTCCTCCAACAGCCCTACCCCCCAGGCCTTGGGGGCAGAGACCATACCACCGGTAACCACTAAGGTAAGTGAGCCTGCGATGAATCAATTACAAGTTGGGGGGAGATTGCAATTTTTCTTACATGAATGGCATTGGATAACATCTGACCCGTTTTTACTGCACAGTATACAGGGTTTCCAAACCGAGTTCAGTTCTGACTCGCCTCCACCCACTCAGCATACCCCTAGCTGCACTTTTGTGTTTTCACAACAGGAGTGTATGAGTGCACAAGGAGAACTTGAGTCTTTGTTCAAGAAAGGGGTAATTGAGAAGTCGAGTCATGAGCCTCACCAGTTTGTGTCCAACCTATTTACTAGGCAAAAGAAGGATGGAGGATGTCGAATTATCCTTGATTTGACAGCTTAACACCTTTGTGCAGTATAAACACTTCAAAATGGAAACCTTTGTCAATGCCAAACAACTGCTTTCCAAGGGATGCTACATGGTGAGCATTGACCTCAAAGATGCTTACTATTCAGTGGCCATTCATGAAGATTACAGGAGATTTTTGGTTTAACTAGATGGAGCAGTTGTGGCGGTTTAAAGCATTGCCTAATGGATTAACCTCAGCCCCCAGACTATTCACTAAATTGCTAAAAACCAGTCCTGGGGCTACTTTGGGCACAGAATCACACAGTCATGGCATATTTGGACCACATCTTAGTCATTGGGAGGACTTTGGAATTAGCTGAATTATATGTGTCAGCTATTTTTAGAAACTGGTGCCATCTACGATGATTGACTATTTGGGATTCACCATTAACTCAGTACACATGTCAGTGACTCTGCCTCGGGGCAAGCAATTAGACTTAATTGAAGCCTGCAGGAAACTCATTGTTAATAACCAACCTTCTATTACACATGTGGCTAGTATAATTGGAAAATTAGTTGTGGCTTTCCCAGTCGCCCAGTTCAGGCCTTTGCACTACCAAAACTTACAGCGTGCAAAGGACAGGCACTCATGTTTCATAGAGGTTGTTTCGATAGACCCATGAAATTGCCAGCTGAAGCCCTGGCTGAGATACAATGGTGGGTTACCAATATTCCCTATTGTTCTAGTACAATTTTAGTCGATACATGGGGTGCTACCGATACCGTCTCAAGCTGCGGTGGCAGATGGGATTTGCAGGAATCATCGTTGCTTCAGTCACACAGTATATTAACTACTTAGAGTTGTTGGGAGCACTCTATGGGTTAAAGGCTTTTTGTACCAACATGCATCATATGCATGTCCAACTTCAGATTGACAACACTACAGCAGTAGCATAAATTAATCACATGGGTGGAAGTAAGTCTGTATCCTGTGATAAATTGTCTAATCTCATCTGGCACTGGTGTATTGCGGGTAACATCTGGGTCTCAGCTATCTATTTACCAGGTAGATATAACACGGTGGCAGACACCAGGTCACGAGAGTTCAATTGCAACAAAGAATGGATGTTAAGTCACAAAGTGTTTAATGACATTGTCCTTCGTTATGGTGTACCAGACATTGATCTGTTTGTTTCCAGGTTTAATCATCAGTTACCAATTTACGTGTCATGGGAGCCAGACCCAGTGGCAGTAGCAGTAGATGCATTCTCGCTACACTGGGGTGGGAAATTTGTGTATGTTTTTCCCCCATTCTGCCTCATTAGTTGATTTTTGGCCAAAATTGAGCAAGACTCCACCTCTGGCATATTGGTAGTACCAGACTGACCTACACAGCATTGGTTCCCTCTGGTTCAAGCTTTAATCACACAGCCTTTTATGGCAGTGTACAAGAGCAAATATCTGCTGGTACACCTGGTGACAGGAGAAAGCCACCCTCTTCATGACCATATAAATTTATTTGTTTGCAGATTCTGAGGAGACCGTTCCTGGGGCTTGGGCTTTCAGAGCGTACCATAGATGTCATCACTGCAGCCTGGAGGAAGAGCACACAGAAACAGTACATCACTCACATAAGGAAGTGGGAGATGTACTGTTCCCGCTCTAATATTTCATATGACACAGCTTCTATTACATACATTTTGTAATTTTTTTTGTCACTTTTTCATGATAATAAGCTCAGTTACAGTGCCATTAACAATGCCCAGAGTGCTTTGTCAAATTACTTATTGCTGGGGGACAGCGAACCACACGGTAGGGTCTTACCCTTTAATAACCAAGTTTATGAAGGGCATTTTTAGCTCCACTCCCCCTAGGCCCAGGTATACACATATATGGGATGCGAGCGTGGTTCTCACGCTGCTCCGTCAGTGGGCACCAGCTTCATCTCTGTCTCTGCACCATCTTACACTCAAAGTAGTCATGCTCATGGCGTTGGTCTCAGCACAACGGGTCCAGACATTACAAAAACTCAGACTGGACTGTATGGGTACATCTTGTAATAACATCACCTTTTTCGTTCATGACCTCAAATTGAGTTTTATGGCATACCGCTCAGATCCACGAGTGTGTATAGTGTCACACATAATTCAATACATAAAGGTCACAAAGAGCCTGCGAGGCTTAGAACTCTCCTTCTTTGTTAGTTATACCAAACCTCATAAAAAGGTTTTGGTGCAGACCATCTCTAGATGGATTAAACAGGTTCTGGCGTGTGCAGGAGTGGACACTGACACTTTTAAACCTCATTCCACCAGGGCTGCATTGGCATCAGCAGCAAGGGATATGGACGTCCCTCTTGACCACATTTTAGTGGCTGTGGGATGGTCGAATGAGCGGACGTACCAAAGGTTTTATAATAAACCTATCGCCAGACCGGGGATTTTTGCTGATTCTGTTTCAAGTTCTGTTCACAGTTTCCCCCTGGGTGAGAGGGGTCACTGTTAATTTATGTTGTTATTAAAGCATCAGTATTATTTAACCATGTCATGTTTGAATTCATTAATATTTCTCACTCGTCCTGGTCAATTGATGCAGTTGTGATGCGTGGACTCGTTCCTCGGCATGAAATCACAGAGCTTCAAAATCTTCACGTAGTCACTCACGTTACTCCGAAGGAAAATAGTAAGATTAAATGAGAACTTACCAGTTTGAAGTTTGATCGTTATTTTATGAGTTACGATGAGTGATTATGTGCCCTCCGCTCCCTACGCTAGCAACATAATGGTCTTTCTGTAAGCTCTAGTCCACTCTAATCTTACTCTTTTAGTTCAACAACTTTTTTCTGTGATTTCACACCGCTGCTTTGAAGATTGATGCACATGCGTTGGGACGGCCTTCTTCACGTAATTGCTCATCGTAACTCCTCATAAAATAATGATCAAACTTCAAACTGGTAAGTTCTCATTTAATCTTACTATTCTGTTGTAACTCCTGAAACGAGAGGAAAATACTTTTTCTATAAAGATGTCCCATCTTTCTAATTCCATAATTTTTCCATTGTACAAAACCTTTATCCAACACTGAAGGTTTAAATGAAGGATTATTTGCAATGGGGAGAGTGATAAATTATAAAATTTTAATGTTGTTTTTTAGCTGTTTCCAAATTCGAATACCACTATGTATTATTGGATTTTCACTATAGATTTTGTTATTCAATTTTGTGGGAGCTAACAGAATTGGACCAATTTCAAAAGGCAGACAATCTTTCTTTTCCATCTTTAACCAGTCTGGTTGTTGATCCATATCTTCCAACCAAATATTCATATTTTTGACATGGATTGCGCAGAAATAGAATAAGAAATCTGGTAAGACTAATCCTCCTGTCATCTTGGATTTGCATAAGTGTTCTTTGCTCATTCTGTGATTCTTATAATTCTTATAAAACTTGTCATGATAGAGTCAACTTTTTTAAAGACATTTGTTGGGAGATATATCAGAATTGATTGACAAAAGTATAGTAATTGCGGAAGGAAAATCATTTTGATAGCATTAATTCTACCAAGCATTGAAATTAGAAGTTTTTCCAATATTTAATATTCTTATGCAATTTATTAAGTAAAGGCGTGAAATTTGATTTAAATAAAGAAGTATATTTCTTGGTCACGTAAATTCCTTAGTATTTAAATTTTTCATTGACTATTTTAAAAGGTGATTGTTGCAATATGTATAAATTAGATTCAGTTATTGGCATAATCTCACTTTTATTCCAATTAATTTTATATCCCAAAAATAAACCAAATTGAGTTATAAGATTTGGTTTGGAATGCTGATTTCTGGGTTTGTAATATATAGTAATACATCATCTGCATATAGAGACATTTTATTCACTGTATTTTTAGTATTATACCCATATATTTCTGGATGTGTTCTAACACTTTCTGCTAGTGGTTCGATAACAATGGCGAATAATAGCGGGGATAACGGGCATCCTTGACTACAACCTTTAGATAAATCAAATTTTGTTGATAACATTTGATTTGTCATTATTCTAGCTGTTGGGTTAGTATATAAAAGCTTAACCCATGTGCAAAACTTCTCGCCCAGTTGAAACATTTCCATCACCGAAAATAAATAGGGCCATTCCACTTGATTGAATGCTTTCTCAGCATCTAACAAGATGACTGCTAGGTCTACATTAACTCTTCTCAAAAAAAAAATCAAAAGTATCCTTTATTGTCATTCAGACTGAATTTCATTGCCTTGCAGTCATACATATAATAAAAATGACAAAAACACACAATAACCACAAATTTATCATCCACCACAGTGAGTTCACCAGGCATCTCCTCACTGTGGTGGAAGGCAAAAGTCTTAAAGTCTTTGTCTCTTCTTTTCTTGTTCTCCCTCTGCGCTGAGGCGATCCAGGCTTCGGATGTTGTGACCCCGCCGGGCGATGATAAGTAAGTCAGTCCCACGGCTGAATCCAAGCTCCGTGAACGGGCTGGTTTAAACTCTGTGGCCCGGGGCGGTCGAAGCTGCCACCTTCCAGTCCAGTGGAAGAAGCTGTTGTTGCAGGAGCACCGGAAAAAAATGTCACCAACCTGTGACCTGCGAGCTCCCGCCAATGTCATCCACTGGGCCTGTGGCTGAAACCGGGCCCGTGGCCTAGCCTCCGAGCTCGGGTCGCTGCTGCCGCCGGAATGCCACAGCTCCGAGGTCGGGCCGCCGCTGCCGCCGGAACACTGGAACGCTGCCACAGCTCCAAGGCCGGCAGCTCCGCCATTAGGCCTTGGCGCAGATGGAGACGGAGACAAGAACAGACGCATCCCCCCGAAGGAAGAGACCAAAACATGTTTCTCCCCCCCACCCACACACATGCACAACTTAATAAACCAAAATTAACTAAAACAGGACAAAAGAAGAAAAAAGAAGAAAAAACAGATGGACTGCTAAGGCAGCGCCACCATCTTGTAGATTCTATTCTATTTGAGTATATAATGTTAAATAATCGTCTCAGATTATAATATGAATAATGTTTTGGAATAAAGCCTGTTTGATCGGGATGTATTAATTTATGAATCACTAAACTTAATCTACGGGCTAAAATTTTGGTTAATATTTTCTGATCGGTGTTTAAGAGAGCAATTGCTCTATATGAACCTGGGTCTTCAGGGTTCTTATCTGTTTTGGGTATAGGTATTATTGCTGATTCATTTAAAGTTTCTAGTAGTTTCTGTTACATGAATGCTTGAGTATATAATGTATGTAGGCGTGGGGAAATCGGATCATGATTTTTTAAAATAAAATTCACTATTTAAACCAACAGGGCCAGCGGCCATTCCATTTTTTAAAGATCTAATAGATTCTTCAATATCTTTTACTGATATTTCAGCCCCTAATACTTCTTTCTCTTTTAGATCTAAACCTGTAAGATTACATTACTGTAAAAATGATTCCATTCCTGCAGAACCCACTGTCGTTTTGGTTGAGTGAAGTGTTTGATAGTATTGAGAGAATCTATCATTAATATCCTTGGGTAATGTTAGTATTTCTCCTGTATCTGATTTGATTGTATATATTAATTTTTCCCCTTCCTGTTTCCGGAGTTGACGTGCAGGTAATTTTTGTGGTTTATCACCGAACCCAAAGTGTAGCTGTTTAGTATTTTGATAAAGTTTTATGATTTGATCCGAATATATTTGGTTTAACTTATATTTGAGTGCAGCAATTTTATTATGTATTATCGTAGAGGGCGCGATTGCATTTTCCATATCTAATTGCCTTATTTCCATTTCCAATACCTATTGTTTGGTGCGATTCTCATTATTATGACAGGCTTGTGCGGAGATTAACGCTCCTCGTATAAATGCTTTAAATGTTTCCAAAAGGAGGGAGGAAGATATTTCAGGGCAGTCATTGGTCTCAAAAAACATATTTATCTGTGTGATAAGATATTCGTAACATGCTTTATCATTTTAAATTTGAGGATTAAGTCTCCATTGTGTCTGCTTATCAGTCATTCCACTTAGTTTGATCATAAATATTAAAGGAGCTTCGTCTGAAATTATAATATTATGATATTTCAAATTATAAGTAAATGTGATAAGTTTGGAGTCTACTAAAAAGTAGTCTATCCTTGAATAGGTTTTATGTACTGGTGAATAGAATGAGTATTCCCTTCCAGATGGGTTTTCAATTCTCCAAACATCTTTGATATTAGTAGTATTAATGTATGACTTTAATAATTCTTGGATTTTGCTTTTCTTTGTCTTGATGATCTATCGAGATAAGAATCTAGTGTACAATTTAAATCTCCACCAATTATCAAATTATGTTGTGTGAGTTCCGGGATAGTATTAAGTATGTTCTTAAAAAACAAAGGGTTATCAAAATGTGGTCCATAGACATTGAGAAGAATCACTATTTTTTAGATATAATTCACCCACTAGTATAATATATCTACTATTAATGTACGCAATAGTTGATATGTGTTTAAAAGGTATACCTTTACGGATTAAAATTGTGACACCTCTGGCCTTATGGGAGAATGAAGAATGATTTGTTTCAGCAATCCATTTTGCTTTCAATCTATGTTGTGCATCGTTTTTAAGGAGTTTTTAGAAGAAATGTTATATCTGCATTGAGTGACTTTAAGTGTACTAATACCTTACCTCTCTTAATTTATTCATTAATTCCCTTAACATTCTAGCTACAAAAACTAATTCCTTGACCCCCGTTTTTTCTATTAATGTCTTGCATCTTGTGGTTAGGGTGGTCTATAAAAGAGCAGATAGATCAGCACAGTAAACCAGACAATCCACCCGAACACAGGACAGATGAATTTTAAATCTAATAAATCTTCCTCCCGGACATATCTCCACAAATAATATTTATAATTCAATTAAAGGTTAAAATAATAATTAAGTAAAAAATCAAGAAAGTAAAAAAATAAAAGGTTAATAAAGTGCAAGAAAAAAAAGAAACTACATCTAGAATTAGTGTAGTTAGTACTAGCCACACTTGTGTGGCTGGCCCTCTAAGGACTTCCGCAGTCTTAAAAAAATTATTACAAGCTCCACGCTATATAAAAGTAAAAAAATTCAATAAAAGTAATTTATGGGATTGAATTAGAAATACATTGTATGTCCTCATGCCATTGATTACAGTTCTAATCTACCAATTATTTAGTCAGTTGCATTGATCTTACACACATCTCTTTCCAAGAATCTATAATACCTGCATTGCCTTTTATTCATAAGGTCATAAGATCATAAGGAATAGTAGAATTAGACAATTTGGCCCATTGTCTACTCCACCATTCAATCTATCTCTCCCTCCAAACCACTTAGCAGTATTCTGCAAAAAGAGCAACATCAATTGAAGCACATACTCCTTAAGTGAAGTATTTCCCTCCTTTATTCCAAACTATGGTGTTCAAGAAATGTTAATGTGGAATAATGTACCATTCCCAGCAAAGTCCTCATTGAATCAGAAATCAGGGAGAGTATTGAAGAAGCCCGAGGATGTCAGGTGAGGTATTATTGACCATGATCTTCAGAAAGAACACCTGTGACTTTGAAAGATACAAAGTTCTAGAATAACACAGTGGGTCAGGCAGTATCTCTGGAGGTCAAGATACTCCAACACTTTGTGTCTTTTTGTAACTCAGCATCGTGAGTCACTCTTGCCTATATGTAGCGGCACGGTGGCGTAGCACTTGAGTTGCTGCTTTACACCACCAGAGACCCAGGTTCGATCCTGACTACAGGTGCTGTCTGTATGGAATTTGTACCTTCTCACCGTGGCCTGCGTCAGTATTTCTCCGGGAGCTCTGGTTTCCTCGCACACTTCAAAGACATACAGGTTTGTAGGCTTGGTAGAATTGTAAATTGTCCCTAATGAGTGTAGGATAGTGTTAGTGTGCATGGATAGCTGGTTGGCACAGTCCCGTTTCCGCACTGTTTCTCTAAACAAAATTAAAACATATAGAACAAAATTGATTACTTTAAAACAACTCACTTAAGGTCCGGCTTCTTTCAAAGCAAACATTAAATAGGCACCAAAAACAGTGCTGTTTGCTTGCTTCAATCATGCAGTACAATTTGATGCGTGAAGTCAAAACAGGACAAATGACCTTTTGTCTTCATTGCATTATCTGGAAGACCTTTGTGCTTATATGTATCAGGTGCATATAAGGTACATATAGGTACAGCAGGCAGTGAAGAAAGCTAATGGAATGTTGGCCTTCATAACAAGAGGATTTTAGTATAAAAGTAAAGAGGTTCTTCTGCAGTTGAATAGGGCTCTGGTAAGACCACATCTGGAGTATTGCGTACAGTTTTGGTCTCCTAATTTGAGGAAAGACAACCTTGTGATTGAGGCAGTGCAGCATAGGTTCACAAGATTGATCCCTGGGATGGCAGGACTGTCATATGAAGAAAGAATGAAAAGACTAGGCTTGTATTCACTGGAGTTTAGAAGGATGAGGGCGGATGTTATAGAAACATATAAAATTATAAAAGGACTGGACAAGCTAGATGCAGGAAAAATGTTCCCAATGTTACGCGAGTCCAGAACCAGGGGCCACAGTCTTAGAATTAAGGGGAGGCCATTTAGGACTGAGGTGAGAAAAAACTTTTTCTCCCAGAGAGTTGTGAATTTGTGGAATTCCCTGCCACAGAGGGCAGTGGAGGCCAAATCACTGGATGGATTTAAGAGAGAGTTAGATAGAGCTCTAGGGGCTAGTGGAATCAAAGGATATGGGGAGAAGGCAGGCATGGGTTATAGATTGGGGACGACCAGCCATGATCACAATGAATGGTGGTGCTGGCTCGAAGGGCCGAATGGCCTCCTCCTGCACATAATTTGCTATGTTTCTATGGTTCCAGATGCAATGAGGACTCAGAACCAAAATCAAGATGTGCATGGCCAATGTGCAAATGGTGTCATCAGGTAAATCATTCACCACAGGACACTCAGCCGTGGTGTTTACATGGCCAGTCCAATTGCATCTTTAGGCAATGGTGACTCCAGCATATTGACAGTGGGGTGCCAGTGATGGTATTGCCATTGAATAGCAAGAGGTGATATTTAGACTCTCACTCATTGAAGCCAGTCATTTCTTGAAACTTTTGTGGACGAGGTATAACTTGCTGCTTTAAATACTCAGTGTCGTCTAGGTCTTGCTGCATGGAGGTATGGACTGTTCCTTTTCTTGAGGGGTCACATATGATGCTTGTGAAATCCTAACATGTATCCTTGCTTATTACCTCATGATGGAAGGAAGGACTTGATGCAGCTGAAGATGGTTGTACCTAGGACTCTGCTGAAGAGGGACCTCTGCAGTGAGGTTGATTGACCTCTGATAACCACCATCATCTTCCTTTATGTCCGATATGTCTCCAGCCACTGTGATGTTTACTCTCTGGTTTCCATTCATTTGGACAAGACTGAGTCCTGCAGAACCCGAACCGTCATTATTGACCAGGTTATTGGTGCATAAGTGCCTCTCCACTGCCCAGTAAATGGCAACTTCCACTTTACTGATGATTAACCATATAACCATATAACAATTACAGCATGGAAACAGGCCCTCTCGGCCCTTCCAGTCCATGCCGACCATTTATTTTCACCTAGTCCCATCTACCTGCACTCAGACCATACTACTCCATTCCCTTCCCGTCCATATACCTATCCACTTTACTTTTAAATGTTAAAATCGATCCTGCCTCCACCACTTCTGCTGGAAGCTCATTCCACACAGCCACCACTCTCTGAGTAAAGAAGTTCCCCCTCATGTTACCCCTAAACTTCTGTCCCTTAATTCTCATGTCATGACCTCTTGTTTGAATCTTCCCTACCCTCAATGGGAAAAGCTTATCCACGTCAACTCTGTCTATCCCTGTCATCATTTTAAAGACCTCAATCAAGTCCCCCTTAACCTTCTGCGCTCCAAAGAATAAAGACCTAACTTGTTCAACCTTGCTCTGTAACTTAGTTGCTGGAACCCAGGCAACATTCTAGTAAATCTCCTCTGCTCTCTCTCTCTCTATTTTGTTGACATCCTTCCTATAATTAGGCGACCAAAATTGTACACCATACTCCAGAATTGGTCTTACCAATGCCTTGTACAATTTTAACATTACTTCCCTACTCCTATATTCAATGCTCTGATTTATAAAGGCCAGCACACCAAAAGCTTTCTTTACCACCATATCTACATGTGATTCCACCTTCAGGGAACTATGCACAGTAATTCCTAGATCCCTCTGTCCACAGCATTCCTCAATTCTCTACCATTTACCATGTACGTCCTATTTTGATTTGTCCTGCCAAGATGTAGCACTTCACACTTATCAGCATTAAACTCCATCTGCCATCTTTCAGCCCACTTTTCCAAATGGCCCAAATCTCTCTGTAGACTTTGAAAATCTACTTAATTATCCACAACACCACATATCTTAGTATCATCTGCATACTTACTTATCCAATTTTCCACCCCATCATCCAGATCATTGATGTACATGACAAACAACAGTGGACCCAACACAGATCCCTGAGGCACCCCACTGGTC
Source organism: Okamejei kenojei (assembly GCA_035221665.1). Taxonomy (NCBI): domain Eukaryota; kingdom Metazoa; phylum Chordata; class Chondrichthyes; order Rajiformes; family Rajidae; genus Okamejei; species Okamejei kenojei. Next base: position 80,315,321 of record CM069131.1, read on the forward strand.
ACCGGCTTCCAACCTGACAAACAGCCATCCACCATTACTCTCTGACATCTCCCATTCAGCCACTGTTGAATCCATCTTGCTACTCCGCCATTAACACCCAAAGATTGAACCTTCTTAACCAACCTTCCATGGGGAACCTTATCTACTGAAATAGTAAGATTAAATGAGAACTTACCAGTTCGAAGTTTGATCTGTATTTTTATGAGGAGTTACGATGAGGGATTACGTGAAGACCCCGTCCAGCACGCATACGCGACATTTCTTCAAAGCAGCGGTGTGGATTCACAGAAAACACAACAATTGAAATAAATATAGTAAAGAAAAAAATAAAAACTTAATTACCAGTTGATCTGTATAATAGAGGGTGGGAGCGGAGGGCACGTAATCCCTCATCGTAACTCCTCATAAAATACAGATCAAACTTCGAACTGGTAAGTTCTCATTTAAATCTTACTATTTTACTTCGGAGTCACGTGAGTGACTACGTGAAGACTTCAAAGCTCTGTGAATCCGAACCGTGTACCAGCTCATGCTTCACTCACTGCCTGAAGACCTTAGAGGGAGGAAGCATGTTATACAATCAACAATAACCTGTTTGTGAACAAAAAAGGTTTATTAATAACAACAAAAAACAGAGAGCTCCCCCGGGCTTAAAATTAAATATTATCTGCAGACTCTAAAATTCTGTCTGCAAATGTAGCAGGCTCCGCCAGCGGCTTATTATAAAACCTTTGGAAAGTTCTTTCCGAGGACCATCCTGCTCTGGCCATGAATATGGTCCATAGGCACATCCATTTGCTAGCCGCCGACGTAGATGCAGCCCTGGTGGAATGAGATTTGTACACATTAGTATCGATTCCCGCGGACCTTAAGCACCTGCTTGAGCCACCTTGAAATGGTTTGGCTCGTCACCTGACCATGAGGCTTCTTGTGGCTTATCCATAATGCTTTTTCTCTCCCTCTTAAGTTATATGTTGTGTCTATGTAGTTGGCGAGATGGGTCTTGGCACACAACCGTGGGTCAGGTGAATATGCCCGGAACTCCATAACTGGAGGCGTGGTACCTGGTCTAGATTGTTTGACCAGCCCCTGAATGTGAAATGTGATACAGTCCAATGACTCTGTCATGCTGTCCAGCTCAGAAGGTGGAGGGACTGTACCCTTTGAGCTGACACTAGAGCCATGAGCATGACTGATTTCAGTGTAAGTTGTTCCAGAGTAAGGTGACCTGGGTGGTGGCCATCCCCTAAGGTACGTCAGTACTATGCTGACATCCCAGATCTGAGTGTACCTAGGCCTAGGGGGATTGGTGTTAAAAATGCCCCTCATGATTTTGACCACTAGTGGATGGGACCCCAAAGTCAGTTGTCCTGCTGCTGGAACCAAATAAGCTGACAACGCACTCCTGGCTGTATTAATGGCGCTGTAGCTGAGTCCTTCCCGATGTAATCCAAGCAGAAACTCCACAACACTGGTGGCTGTAGCTGTAGTGTTAGGTAGTTCCTGTTTTGGAGCAATACCGTTCCCATTTTCTTATATTGGTCAGGTATTGTCTCTTGGTGGACTCCTGGTGAGATGCGGTCATCATGTTGATGGCGTCCTCAGACAGTCCCAGGCCCAGTAGAGGTCTTTTTAGAATCTGCAAGCCAGGAGATTGACTCTGTCATGGCACGGGTGACTAATGCCTGACACTGGGTGGATTAATAACTGTCGACTGCTGGGGAATTCCAACGGTGTTTCAACAGCCATGTCGAAAGCCACTGGGAACCATGGCTGTGTAGGCCAGTCAGGTATTATCAAGATTCTGAAGCGGAATCCAATTGAATCTTGCGTAATACCCGACTGATGAGGCAGAAGGGAGGAAAAGCATAAAAGAACATTTTCCCCCAATGCAGCGAGAATGCATCAACTGCTGCTGCCTCAGGGTCTGGTTCCCAAGCGACATACGTTGGTACCTGGTGATTCAGCCTGGATGCAAATAGATCGATATCTGGTGTGCCATATTGCTTTGTAATTTCAGCAAACACTTTGGGATTTAACATCCATTCGATGTTATCATTAAATCTACGTGACCTGGTGTCTGCCACTGTATTTTGCTTACCTGGAAGGTAAGTTGCTGATAACCAAATATGCCTTTCAACACACCATTGCCAGATTAGGTTGGCCAAATTGTCACACGATATCGACTTTACACCACCCATGTGATTGATATAAGCCACCACCGTGGTATTATCTAGTTGCAACCGGACATGTGCATGATGCGTATTACATGAATATGCTTTTAACCCATAAAACGCACCCAACATTTCTAAATAGTTGTTACCCCGTGTCTGTAGGCAAGATGATTCAAATTTACTCCATCTGCCCCCTGTGCTGGATTGCATGTTAGTTGCTCCCCAGCCCAAAGCACTGGCATCCGTTTGAATGGTTAATACTGGTTGGTGATCATTATGGGACTGGAGCTGAGTCTTACATTCCTCGCCCACCATTGTAACTCTGGAATGGATTCAGCAGTTAAACTCATAGCTCGGTCAAAGTGACCTGAGTTTTGCTTTAGTGCATGCACTTTAGCTCTTTGCAAATTTTGATAGTGCAAAGGCCCAAATTTGTACAGCTGGGAAAGCTGCTACCATTTTGCCAATAACTCTAGCTACTTCCCGTATGGTTGGCTGATGTTTATTCATGAGTTTGTTGCATGATAGCGCCAATTCTGATGCTTTCCCCTTCGGCAGAGTTACAATCAGGCGAACAGTATCTATCGTAAATCCAAGATAGTCCATGGCAGTGGACGGTGTAAGATTGGATTTTTTTCTGGATGTATGACAAACCCCAAAGTTTCAAACAAACGTTTGGTGGCTGCGACTGCCAAAATAGCTGTCTCCAAGGTTTTCCTACTATTAAAATGTCGTCTAAATACGCCATGACTATATGCTTTTGTTTCCTCAATAATGCCAAGGCAGGTTTTAAGATTTTAGTGAACAACCTTGGAGCAGAGGTTAGCCCATTTGGTAAGGCTTTTATATTGCCATAGCTGTTTCATCCACATAAATTTTAAATATTTTCGATGGTCCCTTGTGTATGGGTACTGAGTAGTAGGCATCTTTTAAATCAATGCTTGCTAGAAAGTACCCTCTAGAAACCAATAGTCTGGCTGTTTCAAAAGTATCCATCTTGAAATGTATATACCTGACAGACTTGTTCAAAGTAGTTAAGTCAATGATGATGCGTCGTCCACCATCTTTTTTGATTTTAGTGAAAATATTAGACACAAATTCCAAAGGTTCATGTTTTGTTCTTTCAATGACACCTTTAGCTTGTAAACCTCAATCAGTTCAGCTTGACCCTCTTGTTTTTCCTTGACTGAGAGGGTGAATACCCTTTTGGGTATATGCTGAACTGGTGGAAAATCTTTATGGACAAAGTCAATTTTGTAGCCATGAAACGCTGCTGAGTATATACTTGTCATTAGTGATGGATTCCATGCATCCAAAAACAAGTGAAATCTCCCCCCTGTTAGCACAGAGCCCCTACTGCACATATGCTGAGAGGAACCAGACCCACCTACCTCCATGGTTATTGGTGCTTCTTCTGCCTCTTCGCTGGGTGATGAGGCGTCTGCTGGCTGTAGAGGTTGATGTTGATCTCAATGTTGCTGGGGGTGGCGCATTTTCCATGGGGTCCGCTCTGGGCCCTGGCCTAAAAAAGGCTTTACGGGGAATGGTTGCGGACCCCGAGCTTTCACCAGTCCCCATAGTGTGGTCGACGACTGGTGGACGCCATGGGGTACTGCCGCCTGGGTTTGTTGGGTCTGCTCGGTCCCAAACCTGCCCTCACGAGACCAAAGGTCTTGGATTCTTCTTCCAGGTCTTTCACCTTTTTGGAAGGTCTTTCCCAAAGAGCAGAATAGGAGGTTCTGACCCGGTGTTTTGCAGAGTCCCGCAAATTTAGGGTTGAGGGCAGGCTTGATAATCTCCTTTCGCAAATTATTATCTCATATTGATGGTGCACAGCAGAGCTAATGTGTCTTGCTGATTTGTGGAGATGTCCGCACCATCAATGGACCGAGCATAAGATGTTATTCCTGCAGTCAGGAATTTAAGGATCTTCTGGAGCTTCAACTCCAGGTTTCTGATGTTCTGCCCCAAATGTCCAAAATTTGGCTATTGACAGCAGGTACATTCAAAGATGTACAATTTCCTGGGGCTGTATATAGTTGAAGAGCCTCATTGACCACTTGTTCTTGTAGGGGTTTAGAGGACAGGTGGTTAATGCTGGCTGCAAGTTTCGGCTCTAATGGCCGACCCGCTTGTGGAATGGCCACGTAGCGGTTGACCACACCCAGCAGCTCTTCCTGTTCCTGAACACTCTGCGTACTCCCGAAATCTTCAGCCAGTGACCCCCTCTTCTTGACCAGCCCAGACCTGGTCGCCAATGCTGCCTTCAAAAGAAGGTGAAGCAATGGCCAGTGCCGTAAAAGGCACTGCGGGAGTGCCTGAACTCCCTTGGCGAGGCTGCTTGCTGCTCTCTCAGCAGTATCTCGCTGGAGCAATTGCTCCATAAGCCGTTCCAATGCGGCTTAGGCGGCTGCCTGTGTCGCTCTCGAGCGGTAAGGCATCTTCATCCGAAAACGTCGGACACTACCCGCCCGGTTCCGGCTGCAGGTACCTCCAGCCCGCTGCTCAGGCAGCACTAGCGGTGCTGGGCTCGGCTCGGTAGTTATAACCGCCGCCTCTTGCCCCCCCTCCAAAGAGCATTCCTCAACGAAGGGACGAAACGGGGCGAGCTGCAGACTTCCTTTCCTCGGGCCTTGCTCATTCTTCCTGGAACACAAGACCACAGAGAGAAAGACACACGGCCACGGTAAACTTACCTGTCGGCCCGACTTTTCAATTTGTAGCGGAGCGCCTTGAACTCCCCGTTCGTCACGGTGCACTGCATGAACGCTAATGTCGCGCATGCGTGCTGGATGGGGTCTTCACGTAGTCACTCACGTGACTCCGAAGTAAAATCCATATAGACAACATCCCACTGCTTTAACCCTCATCAATTTTCCCTAGTGACCTCTTCAAAAAATTCAAGAAGGTTTGTCAAACATGCCCTTCCAGGCACAAATCCATGTTGACTGTTCCTGATCAGACCCTGTTTATCCAGATGCTTATATATATTATCTCTAAGTATCCTTTCCATTAATTTGCCCACCACTGACGTCAAACTAACAGGTCTATAATTGCTAGGTTTATTCTTTGAACCCTTTTAAAACAATGGAACAACATGCGCAGTACGCCAATCATCCGGCACTATTCCCGTTTCTAATGACATTTGAAATATTTCTGTCATAGCTCCTGCTATTTCTACACTAACTTCCCTGATTGAGAATAGATTGACGATATCTATGTGCCAGAGGTCTTCAGAATAAGTTCTGTCTTCTACACTTTTTATCTGAATAAATAATCATCCACTTCATTCCTTTCCTTCACCACCATTTGTAAATTATGTATCATAGTTGATACTTCACTTGTAACCTAGTTGCCACTCTGAAATGCTGGAATGGTGAAATAGGGCTCCATCAAGCCACCATCAAAGAGAGGAAGGTCCTCTTAGTCATAGAATCATACAGCGTGGAAACAGGCTCATTGAGCGAACTTGCCCTCACAGGCCAACAGGTCCTAACTATACCAGTTCCACCTGCCTGCATTTGACACATATCTCTTCAAACCTATCCTATTCATGTAACTGTTTAAATATTTCTTAAACGTTGTGATAGTCTCTGCCTCAACATCTTTCACCGGCAGCTCGTTCCATACAGCCACCACCCTTTGTGTAAAAAATTGCCCCTAAGGTTCCAATTAAATCTTTCCCCCCTCATCATAAATCTATGTTCTCTAGTTTTTGATCCCTCTGAGCAAGAGACTGTGCCTTTACACAATCTATTCCTCTCATGATATTGTACATCACTATAAGACCACCCCTCATCCTCCTGTGCTCCAAGAAATAGTCCTAGCCTGCTAAACAGATCCCGATAGCTAAGGTCCTAACAACATCCTTGTAAATCTTCTCTTCACCTTTCCAGCTTGACAATGGTCATGGTACCCAAAACTGAACATAATACTCTAAATGCAGCCTCACCAACGTCTTATATAACTGCAACATGACCCCCCAACTTCTATATTCAATACCCTGACTGATGAAGGCCAAAGTGCTGAAAGCCTTTTTGACCATCCTATCTACCTGCGATACTATTTTCAAGGAACTATGTACTTTCACTCCAAGATCCCTCTGCTCTACAACACTCCTCTCATTTCCTGTGTAGGTCATCATAAGACCATAAGTGATAGGTGCAGAGCAGGTGCAGCCTCACATTTCTGTGTATTAAATTCCATCAACCATTCCTCAGCCCACCTGCCCAACTGATCATGATCCTGCTGCAATTTTTGGCAACTTTCTAAAATAGCACTCAGTTTTGTGTCATCTGCAAACTTGCTAATCATGCCATGTACATTCACATCCAAATCATTGATGATTTCTTCCATGTTGTTAGGCATATTTGGATATGTCACAGGCTGGACAGAGAACTTATGAAATATAAACGAATACCATATTTTTCGACATCAAGCTCCCCTAAAATCTCTAAACAAAGACAAACCGGGGGCATAAAAATCCCTTGCTGGAGGAACTCAGCAGGTGAGGCAGCATCTATGGGAGAGAAGTAATAGGCAACGTTTCGAGTCAAGACCCTTTTTGTCTACCTTCAATTTTCCCAGTTCTTTCTTAAAAATCCCTTGCATGTTCAGACATCAGAACTCTTTCAGTTATATACCTTCCCTGCAGTCTCTCCATCTCCTGATCCCAGCACATGATGCTAGGATTCCCCTGCACATGGCCAATGTGCACATTTATCAACGCTCCCCATGGTCTTTATCTCTTTTGCAATATGTATCACATATTGCCGCAACACAATTTCAGGCAACATAATAATATCATTCAGCTCATGAGGGAATTTGTAAGGGCACTCAGTAACTGCAATGTAAATTGGAAGACTAATTGCTGTGATAATCAGAGGGCTTGCAGAAGCATTTTCCATGCTGGTGATGGTGAACACGAATTATCCAGTGGGATTTTTAATGGTGACATCTGTTTCAAGTGTCTAACTCATTAATTCTTTCTCTAATTCATTCTTTAAACAATGCATCACTTTTTAAGAACCTCCTCAAAACTCACCTCTTTTACCCACATTTGAATATTTCCTGATGTCTATTTGTGCATTATGTCTTATTGAAGTACCTTGATGTTTTTGCATTGTGAATAGTTGTTCTCTACACCTGTCTCCGAGCACAGGCTGTACCCATCTGTGGAATAGAACCAGTACATTTAATACTTAAGGATAACTATATTATCCATGTACATCTCATGACTCTGTACAAATGATCAACTCTGTCAGCAGATCTCTTGTAAACGATACTTTAACTTTAAATGTTGCTTATTCTTTAAGATATTGTGCACCCAGCTCCATCCATAGTTTCTTGCTAGTTGCCAAACTTTGTCCTGAATGCTCCTTACTTTAAAAATTACGAGTCACATCCATCACAACTCTTTTGATTGTTCAACATTCATCTTGTTTACCAGCTACGACCATGAATTTTCCCGTATAGAAATGCTTGATGTTGCAGCATTAAGAATGGGTAAACAAACCTCATCTGCATTCTAAAGTGATTAATTTCAAACAGCTTCTCTCAGCTTGCAAGCTGTTTGAAATGTTCAGAACAAGGCCCTGGAACCCAATACTAATGATACCAGTGGGCTGACCCTGGATTATGAGTGAGCAGAAATTCACAGGCAATATAAAATCTAGTATCCAAACATTGAACAGAATACTATAAGAAGACAATAGGCAGAGGGCCGCTAAAGATCAGGAAGTACCCTGAGAATTATCGACAACATTCATCTAAGGAACAGGTGAGTGATGGAGAGTTGCTCACACCAAACAATCAAATGGGATGGATGAATTGGAGTTAACTTTCAAATTCATCCACAAATCCCTAATATCCAGTCGGGAAACCACTGAAGAAAATCAGCACCTTTTTTGAGCAAGTACTATTGTCAAAAGTTGAAGCAAGTAACTGCAGATGCTGGCTTACAAAAGAACACAAAGTGCTGGAGTAAGTCAGCAGCATCTCTTAAGAACATGGATAGGGGACGTTTTGGATCAGGACCCTTCTTCAACCTCATTTCAAATACATTAGCATTATTCAAGTCTGAGCATAATTATATAGAATTCATTATTCTACTCCCAGCTTAAAGAAGGCAAACGGAAAAGAGGTGCACAAAAGAAGAGATTCAAAGACGTCTTAAAAGCCTGCATGAAGAAATGTCCAATCGACATCGACAATTGGGAAACCAATGCCAAGGACAGGAAACTCTAGTGAACCATCATCCAAGAAGGAACAGCAACCTTCGAAGCCAAGAGATCCACAGAATTTGAAGAAAAAGGAAAGAGAGACAGCAGCAATCAAAGCCTGATCTGCCATTTAGAATTATCTGTCCTGAATGTCGAAGAACTTTCAAAGCCAGGATTGGATTTATAAGCCACCTGAGAGCCCATAAAAACAACAAAACATAAAAAAACAACAGAACATAGAACATCATCCTCGACCCCGAGGGATAGCCACGACGACGACGACCCAATAAATGAATGGTTTCCAAAACACTTTAGTGATGACTGTGTTCTTCCTAACCAGCTAAAACCTGAGCCCCAATCTTTATCAATTTAGAAATTAATGTATATCTGTCGCAAAGTTAAGCATCATTGTTTTTTTGTGTTTTTTTCTCATCACCAAGATGGCTGCATGATGTACAATGTAGTTTATCAGATGATTAAGTGCAGGGCTGAAATCTCACACAAGAATTGAAAATGGAATTATAAGCCATAAGTAAAATCTGACAGCCACTTAAAGCTTGTAATCATTTCCTTCAATATGAAAATATGATAATGAGTTCTACTTATATCAGTCATTAACAGTGGAAATCTTATCAGGCTGAGCTGTGAGGGTAGGATTTGAGCAATGGTGCCAACTGAAAGATAGGAAATTAATAACATTTTCAAATGTCACTCATAATTATCATTTCCAATTAGAAAAGAAATAGAAGAGAGTTCTGGTTCACAATTGCTTATTTTAATCTCTTGCACATTCTCAAAATCCATCCCATTCCTCAGAAAATGATTGTGTGGCTGGTATTCTGAACTTTCAATGTTTATCATAGTGAGTCTGCGAACATAAGTTAGAATCAAGCCTCATGAATCAGGCAGGAAAATAGGGGTAAAAGAAGCGATAATTGTGCAATTTTATTTTTCAGCACCTCGAGTTCAGAGCTTCACCTGCTGCCAGGGTATATTGGTAATTTAGGCACAAGGCTCACTGAAGTTTCCATCCATTAGTTTTAATAGATAGAATATTACCAGGTATGAATGTGAATTCCTGACATTCCTTCTCCTTCAAAAAGTAATTGCAGCAAGAATACTAAAGCTGCACATTTACCTTCATGACAAAAAGGATAAGAGAAAATTGAAGCATATTTAACACATTAGGAGAGGACTCTGGTGGTGGATCAATTGGTTAAGGCGTCAAGCAACTGAACTCATCCTCACTTATGTATCTGCTCGAAGTACTGAAATAAAATGCTCTTGCATTTCCTTTCAAAGAACATTTAGGAGCATAGGACATTAAATGTGGAACAGTACAGAACAGAAGCAGACTGTTTGGCTCACAATGTCCACGCCAAACATGAGGCCAATTTAGACTAATCTCCTCTGCCTGCACGTCCTCCATTCCCAGTATATCTATGTGCCTATCTAAAAGCCTCTTAAATGCCACTACTGTACCTGCCTTCTCCACCAACTCTGGAATCGCATATTAGGCACCCACCACTCTCTGTGTAAAAAACTTGCCACACACATCTCTGCTAAACGTTGTCCCTATCACATTGAAGCAATTTCTTTGACATTTACACCTTGGGGGAAAAAGCTTCTGACTGTCGACTCTTTCTATGGCTCTCATAATTTTATATGCTTCTATCATGTCTCTCTTCAGCCTTTAAAAGCTCCAGGAAAAACAATCCAAGTTTTTCCACTCGCCCATAGAGTCATACAGAATGGAAATTGACTCTTCAGCCCAGTTTGCCCATGCTGTCCAAGGTGCCCCATCCACACGAGTCCCACTTGCCCACATTGGGGCCCATATCCCTCAAAGCCTTTCTTATCCATGTGCCTGTCCAAGTGTATTTTAAATGTTGTTAAGGTTTCTGTCTCAACTTCCTCCTCTGGCTGCTCATTCCATATACCCACCACCGTGAAAAAGTTGCCCTTCAAGTTCCCATTAAATCATTCCCCTTTCATCTTAAACATATGCCTCTGGTTCTTGATTCCCCGTCGCAGGGCAAAAAACTTTGTACATCCACACTACCTATTCCCTTACACAAATACACCTATATAAGATAACCCCGCATCCTCCTACACTCCAAAGAATAAACTCCTAGCCAGCCCAAACTTTCCCTATAGTTGTGGCCCTTAAGTCCTGACCACATCCTCATAAATCCTCTCTGCATTCTTTCCAGCTTAACAACATATTTCCTATAGCAGGGTGGCCAAAACTGAACACAATACTCCAACTGTGGCCTCATTAGCACCCTGTACAGCTACAACATAACATCCGTGCTTCTATACTCTTTTCTCTGACTGATGAAGGCCAATGTGGTGAAAGCCTTCTTGGCCACCTCATCTGCCTGTTACACCACTTACAAGGATCTATGTACCCGCACTCCTAGATCCCTCTGCTCTGCAACACTCGCCAGTGCTCTGTCAATTACTGTGAAGGTCCTGCCCAAAATGCAACAGCTCGCAATTATTAACTTCATCAAACAATTCTTCTGCCCACTTACCCAACTGAACAAGATCTTTGTTACCTGTAATAACCATCCAATTTATATCAGTTGCAAACACTAATCCTGCCTTGTACGTTATCATCCAAATCAATGGGCCCGCCACTGGTCAATCTGAGAAACAACCTTCCACCTCACCCTCTGCTTCCTTCCATGAGGCTAATTTTCCATCCAATTGGCTAGCTCTCCCTGGATCACTCCTTACAGATAATACTTTCTAAAACAGGCAGAATTCTGGTAAACCTCTTCTACACCCTATTCAAAACCTCCACATCTTTTTTTGTAATGGGGTGACCAGAACTGTACTCAATATTCCAAATGCAGCCTAAACGAAGCCCTAAAGAATTGTGACATGACTTCTGACTCATTCTCAATGGCCATAACTATGAAGGAAAGTGTACGATATGCCTTCTTTTACGTTGCCACTTTCAGCGAGCTATGTACCTGGACCCCAAGATTTTTACTTTAACAGTCTTGCCATTAACCATATATTTTCCCCTTATATTCGACCTCCCAAAGTGCAATATCTCACACCCGGGTGGGTGCTCAGGGCATGTGCTGGACAACTATCCCTGGTCCTCACTGACATTTTCAATCTGTCACTGGCCCAGGGTGTCGTCCCCACTTGCCTCAAGACATCTACCATTGTGCCAGTGCCCAAACAATCAGCGACAGGGAGTCTCAACGACTTCCGGCCAGTGGTACTCACCACTGTCATCGCCAAGTGCTTTGAGTGGCTGATCTTGGCTCACCTCAAAGCCAGCCTCCCCCCCCACACTGGACCCCCATCAGTTTGCCTACCGGACCAACAGGTCTACAGAGGACGCCATATCGGCGGCCCTACGCTCTGCCCTGACCCACCTGGACAGCAATAACACCTACATCAGGTTGCTGTTCATTGACTTCAGCTCCGCCTTTAACACTGTCATACCCGCTAGCTTGATCACCAAACTCAGCAGTCTTGGCATCCCCACCTCCCTCTGCAATTGGACACTGGATTTCCTCACTAACAGACCACAGTATGTTAGGGTCAACAACCTCACCTCCTCCACTATAACACTGAACACCGGCGTGCCACAGGGCTGTGTGCTCAGCCCCCTCCTCTACTCCCTCTTCACCCGTGACTGCATCCCTAAGTATGGCTCCAACGCCATCATAAAATTTGCCGACGACACCACAGTGGTAGGACTGATCAGCGACAAATCGACGAGACAGCCTACAGGGAGGAGGTCCAGCACCTGACAACCTGGTGTGCCAACAATAACCTCGCCCTCAACTCCCAGAAGACGAAGGAAATCATTGTTGACTTTAGAAAGAACAGAGGGGGCAGACACACCCCCATCCATATAAACGCGACTGAGGTGGAGCGGGTCTCCAACTACAAATTCCTCAGTGTACACATCTCGGAGGATCTGTCCTGGTTCCTCAATACCTCCAAGTTGATCAAAAAGGCGCAGCAGCGCCTTTACTTCCTGAGGAGGCTCAGAAAAGCCCACCTGCCCCCCCAAATCCTGACCAACTTTTACCGCTGTACCATCGAAAGCATCCTGACCACCTGCTTTACGGTATGGTACAGCAGTTGCACCATAGCAGATAGGAAGGCACTACAACGGGTGGTGAAAACCACTCAGTACATCATCGGTGCCCCGCTCCCTGCCATGGATGCCCTCCACCGAAAACGGTGTCTGAGACGGGCCGGGAAGATCATCAAAGACCCCTCCCACCCTAACCATGGACTGTTGCCTTCCTACCATCAGGGAGGCGGTACAGGAGCCTCAGGTCCCGCACTAGTAGGATGGGGAACAGCTTCTACAACAACACCATCACACTGCTGAACTCCCGCCGATAGATTTCTCCAGTCTCTCCGTCCATATTGTCTGCATTCTGTATTTATTTCTATATTGCTATTACTACGAACTGATGCTAAACTGCATTTCGTTGTACCCATACTTGTATCTGTGCAATGACAATTAAATTAATACTTGTATCTGTGCAATGAATTTAATTGAATTTAATTGAACGTGGATTAAACTCCACAGGTTATTTATCTGTATATTTCTATAGCTGATTTACATCCTACTATATATTTTGGCAACCTTCCTCACTATCCACAACTTCACCAATGTTGGTGTTGTCTGCAAACTTACGGACCAACCCATTTACATTTATGTGCTATATATATCACATGGAGCAGAGGATCCAGCATAGATCCCTGCAGAACTCCATTGGTCACAGACCTCCATCCAGAATAACACCCTTCCAACCAATCCCTTCATCTTCTAGTTTCACCAAATGCCTTACTAAAATCCACGTAGACAACCTTCACTGTCCTATCCTTATCTATCACCTTAATCATCTTCAAAAAACTCAATCAAGTTTGTAAGAATTGACCTTCTTAATCAGATTAACAATATTTGCTCATCTCCAGACCTCCTGCACATCATCTGTGGTTAGAATAATCTGTGGTAAGAATAATCTTCATCAAGACCCCTGTAATCTCCTCTCTTGCATCGCGTAATATCCTGAGATAGATCCCATTATGCCCTGATGATTAATCCACCTAATGATCTTCAAAAACCCCAACAACACCAATCTCAAATTGCCCTGGCATATTAGTATTATAGATAAACACAAAAACTGGACTAACTCATCTCAGGAGAGAAGGAATGGGTGACATTTCAGGTTGTGACCCTTGTAATTCTGTATGCCCCCACAGAAATAGTTCAGCACCTCAATGGAAGAGGTAGCAGCTTTTTATCTCTGTTGTTTGTGCATGTGTTGGAAGAGGATAAGATCTCAGTTTTGGCCTTTTAATAGCTTACAAGCATTCACTACTTAAAGTAATTTTCAGAACGATAATTTGTGGAAAGCATTATACAAATGTACTTGGTTCATTCAGCGGTGTATAAAATCTACGTCATTACATCACACTATAAAACTGGCAAAACACTAAGAGATATTTATGGAACTATTGCCTCAACAGAATAAAGAAAAGTGAGAGTAGTGTAGCAGATCAGTGCTAAGTTTTTCTGTGAACCAGAGAATGCATAAAAAATGTTAATGTTTGTTTAGGGATCATGTCTTTTGCTAAAATGTCTGAAAGCACTTTGTATAATGATTCAGCGCTTTGTCACTCTTAACGATTGAGCAAAATAATATCTTATATTACTAAAAGTCCGATCTTGACCGCATTTGGCTCGCTGTGGTGTGATTTCCGAGAGAACGCCACCACCTACGGCCGTCATTTCTGACCACCTCGCTCAGAGCCCCCCTCCCACTTCCTGGACTGGAGGATTTTTCCCATCGATGAAAAATCAGAGAAATATTAATGTTTTTACAATTTTTGCCATTCTCTCTGCTGCCCCTGCTGGTGGGAGGGGGAAGGGACTATAAAACCCGGAAGTGATGTGCCTCACTCAGTCTCTGCAAGATGAAATGTACAAATTATCCAGATAAAGCAGCCTACCAGAGGACTGGTAGAAATTAAGAGTCCAGCAGAGGAGGACAAAGGGCTTAATTAGGAAAGGGAAAATAGATTATGAAAGGAAATTGGCAGGGAACATAAAAACAGACTGCAAAAGTTTTTATAGATATGTGAAGAGAAAAAGATTAGTTAAAACAAATGTAGGTCCCTTGCAGTCAGAAACGAGTGAATTGATCATGGGGAACAAGGACATGGCAGACCAATTCAATAATGACTTTGGTTCTGCCTTCACTAAGGAAGACATAAATAATCTGCCGGAAATAGCAGGGGACCGGGGGTCAAATGAGATGGAGGAACTGAGTGAAATCCAGGTTAGCCAGTAAGTGGTGATAGGTAAATTGAATGGAATAAAGGTCCATAAATCCCTAGGGCCAGATAGGCTGCATCCCAGAGTATTTAAGGAAGTAGCCCCAGAAATAATGGATGCATTAGTGATAATTTTTCAAAACTCTTTAGATTCTGGAGTAGTTCCTGAGGATTGGAGGGTAGCTAATGTAACCCCACTTTTTAAAAAGGGGGGTGGGGAGAGAGAAAACTGGGAATTACAGACCAGTTAGTCTAACATCGATAGTGGGGAAACGGCTAGAGTCAGTTATTAAAGATAGGATAGCAGCACATTTGGAAAGTGGTGAAATCATTGGACAAAATCAGCATGGATTTACGAAAGGTAAATCACGTCTGACGAAACTTATAGAATTTTTCGAGGATGTAGCTAGTAGAGTGGATAAGGGAGAACCAGTGGATGTGTTATATCTGGACTTCAGAAGGCTTTCGACAAGGTCCCACATAAGAGATTAGTATACAAACTTAAAGCACACGGTATTGGTGGTTCAATATTGATGTGGATAGAGAACTGTCTGGCAGAGAGGAAGCAAAGAGTAGGAGTAAACGGGTTGTTTTCAGAATGACAGGCAGTGACTAGTGGGGTACCACAAGGCTCAGTGCTGGGACCCCAGTTATTTACAATATATATTCATTGATTTGGACGAGGTAATTGAATGCAGCATCTTCAAGTTTGTGGATGACACGAAGCTGGGGTGCAGTGTTGGCTGTGAGGAGGATGCTAGGAGGCTGCAAGGTGACATGGATAGGCTGGGTGAGTGGGGAAATGCATGGCAGATGCAGCATAATGTGGATAAATGTGAGGTTATCCACTTTGGTGGCAAAAACAGGAAAGTAGACTATTATTTGAATGGTGACCGATTAGGAAAAGGAGAGATGCAACGAGACCTGGGATAGGTCTCTGGTTACCTATGGTACACCAGTCATTGAAAGTAGGCATGCAGGTGCAACAGGCAGTGAAGAAAGCAAATGGTATGTTAGCATTCATAGCAAAAGGATTTGAGTATACGAGCAGGGAGGTTCTACTGCAGTTGTACAGGGTCTTGGTGAGTATTGCGTACAGTTTTGGTCTCCAAATCTGAGAAAATAAATTCTTGCTATAGAGGGAGTACAGAGAAGGTTCACCAGACTGATTTCTGGGATGTCAGGACTTTCATATGAAGAAAGACTGGATAGACTCGGCTTGTACTCGCTAGAATTTAGAAGATTGAGATTTTGGAAGAATATAGAAACTTACAAAATTCTTAAGGGGTTGGACAGGCTAGATGCAAGAAGATTGTTCCCGATGTTGGGGAAGTCCAGAACAAGGGGTCACAGTTTAAGGATAAGGGGGAAATCTTTTAGGACTGAGATGAGAAAAACATTTTTCACACAGAGAGTGAATCTCTAGAATTCTCTGCCACAGAAGGTAGTTGAGGCCACTTCAGGGAGTTGGATGTGGCCCTTGTGGCTAAAGGGATCAGGGAGTATGGAGAGAAGGCAGGTACAGGATACTGAGTTGGATGATCAGCCATGATCATATTGAATGGCGGTGCAGGCGCGAAGGGCCGTATGGCCTACTCCTGCACCTATTTTCTATGTTTGTATGTTTCTATGTAAGATGGAGGAAGTCAGAGGGTCATGTCTCTCCTAATAATAACACTAAACTCATGTCTACTCAACTGTGAGTGCCGTTAATGTGATTTGAAAATGAAAATATGGTTGGTTTGAAGTAAAAAATGCACTGCAAATGGCTGTTTGGGTGGGGTTTTGGGTTGCGATAGAAATGCACAGCAGATGGCTATTTGGGTGGGGTTTTGGTTGAAGTAGAAATGCACTGCAAAACGCTGTTTTGGTGGGTTTTGGGTTGAAGTAGAAATTCACTGCAAATGGCTGTTTAGGTGGGGTTTTGTTTTTGAAATAGGAATGCACTGCAAATGGCTGTTGGGGGGGGGTGGTTTTTTTGGTTGAAGTGGAAATGCACTGCAAATGGGGGGGGGGGGGGGGGGGGGGTTGGTTGAAGTGGAAATGGACTGCAAATGCTGCTTTTGGGGTGGGTTGGGTTATGAAGTGGAAATGCACTGCAAATGGCTGTTTGGGGGGGGGGGAGTTGGGGTGAAGTGAAAATGGCACTGCAAATGGCTGTTTGGGTGTTGTGGGGGCTTGGGGGGGGGTTGGGGTGAAGTGAAAATGCACGGCAAATTGGCTTTGGCACAGCAAATGGCTGGTGGGGGGGGTTTTTTTGGGGGGGGGGGGTTTGTGGCTGTTTGGGTTGAAGTAGAAATGTACTGCAAGTGGCTGTTTTGGGGGGAGATTGGTTGAAGTGGAAATGCACTGCAAATGGCTGTTTGTTGGGGAGGGGGGGTTTGGGTTGAAATGGAAATGCACTGCAAATGGCTGTTTGGCTAAACTTGACAATTTCCTGTTTGCACGATATTGATTTTAGATAAAACGCTACCACTTACAGTTGTGATTTTTGGTCATCTTACTCAGTCCCCCTCCACTCATCAGGTGCAGAGGATTAGTCCCATCAATGATTAATAAAAGTGTTATTAGTGTTTAAAAAATGTTGAGAATCTCTCTCCTGTGAATAACGCCATGAAGGCCACACCTTTTCTGGTGTGAGGGGGAGGGATTATAAAATGCGGAAGTGTGGGTGTGGCTAAGTCTCTGCATGATGGGGGAGGGAGAGGCCACGACTGTCTGAGCTGTGAATCAACTGGACACACTGAATGTCTACTGAACTGTGAGTGTGGTTTTATGGTGGTTTTACCCAACTTGAAATGGTATGAAACTGCATTTGAATCTGGTGGCCTTGCACCCTGCATGAAATGGTATGAAACTGCATTTGAATGTGGTGTTGTTGCACCCTGCATGAAATGGTATGAAACTGCATTTGAAAGTGGTGTTGTTGCACCCTCCTTGAAATGGTATGAAACTGCCCTTGAATTTGGTGGCCTTGCACCCTGCTATAAGTGGTAGGAAACTGAACCTGAATTTGGTGGCCTTTATGCAACACATTTTTGTGGCCTGCTTAGAAAGTGGTAGAAACTGCACTTGAATTTTGTGGCCATGCACCCTGCTCGAAGAGGTAAGAAACTGCACTTGAATATGGTGCACCCTGCTTGAAATGGTAGGAAAAATGGATTTGAATTTGGTGGCCTTTCACTCTGCTTGAAATGGAATTTCAAGGAATAGCCGTGAGTCAACTGCCAGCCCACCAGCCGTGAGTGAGCTGCCAGCACATCATGCGTGAGGGACTGAGCTGCCACCCCAAGAATCCATTTGGCCCACAATGTCCATACTAGCGCTCTGGAGACCAGTAGTCCCTGCAGCCAACAACACCCATACTAGTGCTCCAGAAAAGCACCTCCATCCCCCCCCCATCCCCCACTGGGTCCCACCTAGTCTAGTAAATTATATATCTTCCAGAAGTTTATCAACAGCTTTGTTGTAATAATGTGGTATATAAATCTCAGATCAACAATCTTTCACATATTTTACTGACAAGATTTTCTAACTAACCACGCAGAGGAGAGAGGAAGCAGAGAAGAAAGAGATGGGGAGGGGAGGAGTAGTCAGGACAAAGTTGGAGAGGATGAAATATAGAAGGGAAAAACTGCTTGGATAAATAAGGGGAAGAAAAAATGGGCAATGGAAAATATTGGATGTGATGAGAGGGAGGAGTGGAGAACAAAGGAGAAGGGCGGAAGATGAAGGATTGAGCAGAGAGAAAGGAGAAGGAGACATAATGGAGGAGAGAGAGAGGTGAGGAAAGCAAAGGGAATGTGATGAGATTGCAGACAAGATCAGTATGGAAAGGGGAAGAGAGGGGAGGTGATGGGATGGAATGGGGAGAGGAAGATGTAGGAGAAATCGTGTCATTAAGTCATAGTCATACAGGTCCTCCGGCCCAACTTGCCCATGCCGATCAACATGCCCCATCGACACTAGTCCCACCTGCCTGATTTTGTCCCATTTTGTTCTAAACCTATCCTGTCCATGTACCAATCTAAGGTAGACAAAAATGCTGGAGAAACTCAGCGGGTGAGGCAGCATCGTTCGGGTCGAGACCCTTCTTCAGGCTGATATGAGATGGGGGGATGGGGGGGAGGGTCCCCCTACCCCACATCAGTCTGAAGAAGGGTGTCGACCTGAAACATCACCTATTCCATCACTCCATAGTTGCTGCCTCACCTTCTGAGTTTCTCCAGCATTTTTGTCTAGTTCCGTTCGATTCCAGCATCTGACCATACCTCTCCTTCCCTCAGTTCTTTCTTTCATAAATATGTACCAGTCTAAATGTTTCTTAAACGTTACAATATTACCTGCCTCAACTAGCTTCTCTGCAGCTTGTTCCATACACCCACCACCTTTTGTGTGAAAAAGTTACCTCTCAAGTTTGTTTACTCTGTGCATCTACCCAATCTATTCCTCTCATGATTTTGTGCACCTCTATAAGATCACCCCTCATCCTCCTGCGTTCCAAGAAATAGAGACCCAACCTGCTCAACCTCTCCCTATAGCTCAGTCCCTCAAGTCCTGGCAACATCCTGGTAATTATTCTTTGAACCCTTTCAAGTTTGACAACATCTTAGAAAGTGAGAAAAGAGAGAAGGAGGATTGGAGTAAATAAAATAGGAAAAGATGAGAGGGAGAAGGTGGAGAGTAGAAGAGAGGAGAGTGGAGGTATATGGAAGGTGTAAAGAGGCCTGGAATGTATGAAGACAAGATGAAATGAGAGGGGACAGGAGGGAAAATGATAATGGGAAAGAGGGAAGTAAAGAAGAGCTGAGATTTTCTCTGGTAACCCCAGTTGCTCCGGTTTCCTCCCACATCCTAAAGATGGTGGGTTTGTAGGTTAATTGGCCTCTGCAATTTATCACTAGTGTGTAGGGAGTGGATGCAAAAGTGGGATAACATCAAACTAGTGTGAACAAGTGATCAGTGGTCAACGTGGACTGGATGGGCCGCCAGCCCTATTTCTATGCTATATCTTTCAGTCAATCAAACAGTGCATGAAACATCAGAGTCAGTAAAACAGAAAGCACACCCTTTCCATCATTGTAGTTAAAAATAAAGCATTTGGAATACATTTCTAGTGCTGCAGTGGCCGTGTGGAATATTGGTTGGAACCCTAACATCAATTAACAGTTGCATGTGAATAATGAATGGGGCATGAATTTTAATGCAGCATTTCGCATTCAGAATGAACTTGGACATTTTTACCAGATACACGTTTGCCCGACGACAGCAGGAATAGGTGCGGGTTTACCGTGCTCCAAAGATTCAGCACTCATAGAAACATAGAAAGTAGATGCAGGAGTAGGCCATTCGACCCTTCGAGCCAGCACTGCAATTCAATATAATCATGGCTGATCATCCAGAATCAATACCCTGTTCCTGCTTTTTTCCCTATATCCTGATTCAATTAGCCCTAAGAGCTATATCTAACTCTCACTTGAACATGTCCAGTAATTTTCCCTCCACTGCCTACCGTGGCAGAGAATTCTACAGATTCACAACTCTCTGGGTGAAAACTTTTTTTTTTAAGTGATCTGCTTTTTAGGTGGATTATTTTTTTAGAGATGTTGCCATGAAATCAGGGTGTATGTTAAGAAACTTTATTTATTTATTTTTAATATTTTTATTTATTAGAGGCAAATACATCAATGTACATCACATGTATATTGTTACAATGATTGTACCCCATAATTTTATGGCTTTTAAAGAAAAATAATAGAAAGAAAGAGAGTGAAGTAGGTGAAAAGAGTTGTGAAAGTGAAAGAACGTGCCAAAGGGGAGAATAAACCCTTGGTCAAAGAATTAGAGAAAAGGGGTTAAGAGATAGACCCTAGAAAAGAAAAGGAAAAAGAAAGAGAGACAAAGAGAGAGAAAAGGAAAAAAAAGCCAGTTACTATTTTATATATATATCGCAAAAGGAATTCACGAACTCGATAGTTTTTCATCCACCCCACCAAGACCCGAGGTACTCCTGCATCCTATCTTTGTAGCAAATCTATAAATGCAGACCACGTCTGATAGAAGCATTCTGATTTTCCTGCCAGGCGGACTCTCATATCTTCCAGATGTAATGTTTCAAACATAGTTGAAATCCACATATTTAATGTTGGTATAGGAGCATTTTTCCAGAATTTTATGATTAGATATTTTCCTATTATTAAGCCGTAATCAAAATAAATTCTTTTGATACACATTTAATTCCGAACTACCTTCTGTCATTCCGAAAATAATCCATTCTGGCTTTGGTGTCATTTTTATTTTAAACAGTTTTGTGAAAATTTCAAAGATTTCAATCCAAAACCTTTTAATTTTTGTACAGAAGATGAATGAGTGCGCTATAGTAGCTTATTGACAGTGGCATTTATCACAAATTGGTGAAACATTAGGGAAAAATGTATTTAATTTAGTTTTTGAGTAGTATAATCTGTGTAAAATTTTAAATTGTATTAAAGTATGACTCGTGTTAATTGAGCATTTGTGCACATTTAATAAGTACTCTTTCCACATTTCATTGGAAATTTTTATGCTTAGTTCATTTTCCCACTCACCTCTGATACCTTCCGTTGTTGGTATTACTGCATTTAGTATAATATTATATATATATGAAATTAAATTTGCTGATTCCGCCTTTGTATTC
This sequence comes from Okamejei kenojei, assembly GCA_035221665.1. Taxonomy (NCBI): domain Eukaryota; kingdom Metazoa; phylum Chordata; class Chondrichthyes; order Rajiformes; family Rajidae; genus Okamejei; species Okamejei kenojei. The sequence continues at coordinate 80,336,719 of CM069131.1, forward strand.
ATTACTTCATCTAGTAAGTCTAATGGCATTTTGTGAAATTCTTGTGCATGTTTTTTCAGATAATCTCATATTTGGAAATATTTAAAATACAGATTGTTACCCAGATTATATTTTAGTTGTAATTGCTTAAATGATAATAGTTTTCCCGTACCACACAAATCTCCCAAAGTTTTAATTCCTGCTCTTTCCCATTGTATAAATGCTTTGTCTATAATTAGACAGAAGGTTTTTAGCAATAGGAGATAGGAGAGATAAGTTTCTTAATTTTAAATTGTATTTTATTTGTTTCCAAATTCTGATTGTACTATGTATAATTGGGTTTTTGTTGTAGTTTGTATTATTCACCGTCATTGGTGAATTTTTTAAAAATATATTTTTATTAGAAGCGTAAACACTTAATAACAACACGGTTTGTTTTTCAATTACATTCATACAAAGCTTCCGTTCTTTTTATAGATTTTTTTAAGAGATAGAACTGAAAATAAAGATCTATAAACTAATAGAAAGGTAGGGATAAAGAAAAAACAAAAAACAAAAAAATATATATTTTTAATTACCAATAACAGTTTTGGAGATAGGTCCATAGCTTATAAGGCATAGTTATTCATCCAATCCTGAGCTCGGGTTTCAGTCCAGCTTCTGTGTTGAACCAATTTACTTCTTTAAAAAATCAATAAATGGAGACCATATTCTAACAAATAATTCTGGTTAAGACAAATCGATTTTTTTCCAAAGTAAGGTCTCAGACTTTTCTGTAATCCACATTTTAATTGTGGGGGTTGTTGGATTTTTCCAAAATCTTAGTATTAATTTTAGTATTAATAGTTCAGAAACTTTTTAATGGAATATAATAGGAAATCAAATGAAATTATTGAGCTGACATGAGGCCATACTTATGTGAGAATGAACGATTTATTAAAAGGATGGAGCCACAAATTCAACGGAGATAAATGAAGAAAACAAAAAATCGCATACACGAGTAAGTGAGTAAGTGGTATTTGGCCCTTGGTGTTCCACCCACAAGTAACAACATGACATAGAGTGTCATAGAAACATAGAAACATAGAAAACATAGAAATTAGGTGCAGGAGTAGGCCATCAGCCCTTCGAGCCTGCACCGCCATTCAATATGATCATGGCTGATCATCCAACTCAGTATCCCGTACCTGCTTCTCTCCATACCCTTGATCCCTTAGCCACAAGGGCCAATCCAACTCACTCTTAAAAATAAGCCGAATGAACTGGCCTCAACTACCCTCTGTGGCAGGAGAGTTCCAGAGACTCACCACTCTCTGTGTGAAAGAAGTCTTTCTCATCTCGGTCTTAAAGGATTTCCCCCTTATCCTTTTAAGCTGTGACCCCCTTGTCCTGGACTTCCCCAACATCGGGAACAAATCTTCCTGCATCTAGCCTGTCCAACCCCTTAAGAATTTTGTAAGTTTCTATAAGATCCCCTCTTAATCTCTAAAATTCCAGAGAGTATAAACCGAGTCTATCCAGTCTTTCTTCATAAGACATTCCTGACAATCCCAGTTACGAATGTCAGTTACGAATGACTCAGAAAACACTAAAAACATTAATAATAATAAAACATTAATGATAAAACACCATTGATCAAGCATGTGAACCAACAAAATACCAGATCAAAGGGAGGCTACAGATTTTTGGCTGTTGAGTAGAGCCTGCTCACCTGGATCTCTGCTGATTGGATGATTCGCTGTATCCTCCAGGTGCCGTGCTTGGTGGCTGAGCCAAACCAGACCATGATGGAGAAGGTGAGAACAGACTCTATGATGGCCGTGTAGCATTGGACCATCATTGCCTGTGGCAGATTGTGCTTCCTCAGCTGCCGCAGGAAGTACATCCTCTGTTGTGCCTTTTTGACTGTGGAGTCAATGGTAGCCCCCCACTTAAGAGTCCTTGGAGATGATGGTTCCCAGGACCTTAAAAGACTCCACAGATGTGACTGTGGTGTTGTTGATGGTGAGTGGGGTGAGGGTAAATTCTACAATCAATTCCACTGACTTAAGAGCATTGAGCTCTAGGTTGCTGGTATGGCACCCGGTATAAGCTGTCTAAAAACAATAAGATAACCCAGGCATGAAAACTGAACTCTGAATGAAGCCCACCATCGATTAGAAAATTGATTAAGAGTCAGTCATAGGACGCTACCTAAAGAAATTGGGCAACCACCAAATTTCTTGTTCTTACAGATAAAGCCAAAGATTTCACCATCAGGACCATGCTTTCTGATGAGAAATAATCTTAAATTGCAATTATCCCCACCAGCTAAAGAATAAATCCAACTCCATTTTCTTCCAAGTAAAGACATACCATCCCTTACATCCATGTCCATTCTCCTTTCCAATTCACATCCCATGTTCTTTGCTCACACTCTCCTTTTCCATCCATCTTTCACTTTGCCTTTGTCATTATCAATATCACTCATCTTCTAGTTGGAATTGGCGGAAACCGGAGCACCCGGAGAAAACCCATGTGGTTACAGGGAGAACGGACAAACTCCATACAGACAGCACCCATAGTCAGTATCGAACCTGGGTCTCTGGAGCTGTAAGGCAGCAACTCTACCACGCCGCCACTGTGCCACCAGCCTTACACCTTACAAACCTCAAGTTGACCACTCCGCTCACTGTCATATTTACCATGTTGTCTTTGTTAACACAAAATGTACACCCATCTAGAGCTTCCACTCTCTGTTCAGGAGCACCTTTCCATAGATGAGATGGAGAATGTCACAACCTAGAATCAGCATGATGGAATCTATACTGTGATTCTTACAGGATATTGCATGTCATTTCCCATTGGGAGATGATATGTCCTTCAGTGGCAACTACTGCTGACTCTTCTGAATTACAGCAGTTAATTGCCTATGTTTGTGCCTCCACCGAGGCACTGAGATACATCCAGTATTCATGTATGGCTGGAGCCTCAGGCTGCTTTAAACAGAGGCCTAATTAGCACATTCAGAGTGCAAGAATTTATCCAGATCCCGTTTGAGGGATTGTACTAATCCACCCCATCTAATAGTGCATTCCCATAGAACAAGTAAGATAGATTGTTTTCAGGTTGTTTTTGTTTCTTCTGCCATTCATATTAAATCTGTGCTCTTTAACTCAGCTCGTAAAACATGTATCTTTAACACATTTAAATACTTATTAATTTTGAATTGTTGACGGACGTTCCCTTTACTTGATGAACATAAGTTAAGCAAGCCTAGCTTTGCCTCTCTGTGTAACTGCTCTACTTACCCCCAGGATCATATATAAATCTCTTCCATTCCTTCTGTTATGTGTTCCCATTTGGTTTAAAGTGTGGTGTCCAGAATTAGATACTATATGTTGCACCATCTGGAACTAAAGTTATGCTTCTTAAGAGAATAATAGAGGGAGTGTATTTCCTACAGATATCACAGGAGGGTAAATGAAACATTAGCCCTTAGTTTCACTTTCGTTGTGAGCATTTGGGATGTACAACCCATTTTATATCCCAGACAATGTTTTGTTTAATTCTAGAGTATAGGATTATGTATAGAAATCACCGCCAAGAATTTCTCATGATGGAAGGACAATTTAGGTAAGGCATTACATAAGTAACAATTACTCCGACTCACTCAACAGAAAGCTTAACGCTAGACTAGTTAAACATGTCATAATGCTTTTTTTGTCTTCTTTAAATTCAGTCACATAAAAACAATGACTTTCACAAATTTATTGTAAAATTGCTAAACTCCTGTGAATGCATTTGACAAGGGCGAAAAAAAATCCCACACAACTTGTCCTCCTTTTATTTCAGCAGAAAGGACAGCAGGTTAATGAGTTACATTAGTTTTATGGTAATGAGATTCACCATTGAAAACTCAAAGTCTCCAGTGGTACCTATTGTGGTGTTGATCTGATTGCCCATTTTAAGCACCAGATATAATACCATAAATTTCCTGATGAGGATCAAGTAGCCTCATGATTGTCTTTTGACTAAATAGAAAAGATCACGGAAATCAGACACCCAAACATTAGTGAAACCTGAAGGTTAATTACAACAGGGCACAAAATAATTTTCTCTTTGTAGCACTAGTTATCTCATTGCACAGCTGTTCCTTTTTGCTGTGTAGCATCCCATTAATCACGCCTAGCTTTGCTCAGTATCATGTGATTCATCATTCGTTTCCCTACAGCTACTTCCATCCTCTCTGATTCAGATAAACTACTGATTTAACATGGCAGCATCCAACCTTGAATATCATATCAGGTCACGTGGGATCCGAGGGTCAAATGAAATATGCACAGAGCCAGCTCTTTCAGGACGTGAAGTGATATTTCACCACATTCTTTGAGATGTGGAATATGTCAAGCATGGGTCCCTGCTCATCGCAGAAATGACAGGAGAAGATGACAAACGAGCCTCTTCAATTGCCCGACTGTACATGCAGTTCAGTATTGAGAGTTCTACTTGATAGACACATAGTTAAAGGTCCTAAGGTCAGGGGTACACATTGCAGACTCTTGCTCAATAGTAACCCATTTCCTGCTTTATAACATATTTCAAATGAGATTTTTCTCTGACATGGTTTATCTTTGTTGCACAGATTCACTCATTCATTTGCAACCTCACCAGCGGGTGTAATAGACTTGGATCTATGTGAATATTTTTAAACTGTGATCATTTGCAACTGTGTTCATTCATTAGCCGACATGGAAATACAAGATTTTAACCATAATTCTCAGAATATTCAAATGTATTTCACTGAATCGCACCAGGAAAAAAATTAACTTCACTAAGTAAATATCACTACTCCCCCATAAACTTTGCTTGGGATTGCCAGTAATGTCAGCCTGTGACAAAGAATAGAAAACTATTAAATAATACTTTTATTTAATGAGGGTATCTGATCTATTTAATTACTTTAGTCATTCAGTGGGTATCCATCACCAATGTACATCTCCAGGGTTATTCATCAAAGGAACACGATCCTTGGGCTACTATTCCCCTGGTGAGCCAGCCAAGATATCCCTGCTGCTCTGCAATGGACCAACACCAGCTCTTCCGATTTAGATTTAAATGTTTGAAAGGCAAACGTCTTGTTAATCACAGTTTGAGTATGTATTCTGAAGTCATTGGGATTAAATGTCCACTGCCCATATTTGCAATGCATCGATAGATGTGAGTCTCACATTAAGTTTTAACAACTTTGTTTTTTTCTACATGACACAGTGGTAAGGTGACCTTAACTATAATTACTTTTGCAGACAATGAATTAGGCAGCTTGATTTGATGATCCTGTAAATTGTAGTCAGATTGCATTTCTGACACCTTTAGCAACTCAAGGTGATTTTGTGAAAAATCGTGGGATGTTTCTCCACATACCCACCTATTATGTTCTTATGAACACAGCAATACATTAAAATGCAAGTGTGATATATTTACAGGTAGTTTTGTAACGAGTCGTGTGCATATGATATAATAACATAATAATACATGTGATCTGAACATATGTGGTAATGGTTGTTGGTATTCAATAAAGAGTTAACACATGTTCTGAAGTTCTTGTTATGTCGCAGGGTTTATCCAAATCAACATACTAAGCGGTTTAATGATGAGCTCATAGATCATCTTGCAAAACATCACCACATTGCCTCGCATATAGTATATATGTTGGAAATGAAGGCTATCTGACAAAATAAAGTGCTGGAGTTGTTTCAAGAATGCTTTTGAAAACAGAAACAGAGTTGTTGCTGTAGAATTCTTAACTAAAGGCAGGTCTTTCATTAATTACTTAGAATTTATGAGTCAGTTCCCCGAGTTAGTAGTGAGGTAATCTAGAGTTAGGTAAAGGACATGCTAAAATAGGAATGTTTAAGAAAGAACTGCAAATGCTGGAAAAATCGAAGGTAGACAAAAATGCTGGAGAAACTCAGCGGGTGAGGCAGCATTTAAGGAGCGAAGGAATAGGCGATGTTTCGGGTCGAGACCCTTCTAAAGACTGAAGTGGGGGTGGGAACGGGAAGATGAAAGGAAGGAGCTGAGACAGTGGGAGAACTGGGAAGGGGAGGGGAAGGAGGGAGAAAGCAAGGACTACCTGAAATTGGAGTAGTCAATGTTCATACCGCTGGGGTGTATAATCTGGAATCAGAGGAGGGGCATTCTGAAGTGAGGAATCTGGAGTAAAAGATGTAATCGGGAGTGACACGATAACTACCCTGCAGTACAAATATTAGTATAATCAGGATTATGTCCCACCTGCAAGATGCACAATATATATTTATGTTTCAGTGAATATATAGGGAACGTAAACCCCTCAGATCATTAAATATCCATGTCACTTTTTCACTGAGTTGGAGCTCAGAACACAATTTAACCATCATCAGAAGTAATCTTTCAGTAAATTTCTAATTATTGGTTATATTAAGTCATCATTTTATGTTTTATGCGGCTGAGGCAAAGGTTTAGTTAAAATAAAATTGGTATGAGAGCTTCATGAAAGAAAAATGAATCAATTCAATGCCATTATTACTTTATAACCAGAAATGTCAGGTTAATTTCATGCTTTCACTGTCTCCTATCCACAATATCATCCGTAAACAATTCAGTGTTTTACACAGAGAGAGAGAGAGAGAGAGAGAGAGAGAGAGAGAGAGAGAGAGAGAGAGAGAGAGCCCGATGTTAAAGCCCCCGGCGGGCGATGGTAAGTCCCGTGGCCATTTAAGCCATGCCGGGTGATGTTAGGCCCCGCTCCATGCCTTTTAAACCCTGCGATTCCAGTGGGAAAAGTTGCCATTGCGGGACCTCCGAAAAGCGGTCTCCCACCAGGGACCTGCGAGCTCCCGATGTTCCTGTCCACCAGGCCTGCGGCCGGAAGCTCCGAAGTCGGGTCGCAGCCGCGTGCCACCACAGCTCTGAAGACGGCCAGCTCTGCGATGTCAGGTCCGCAGGCTCCATGACTGGGTCCTCAGGTTGGTCCTGGCCGGAGGCCGCCGCTGGCTCCAGGATGCTAGGCCCAATGACATCGGAGACCCGACATGAAAAAGTCGGAGACCCGACATTGAAGAGACTAATGGTTTCCCCCATCCCCCACATATACACAGCTAAAGAAAAATAATAAAAACTAGAGTCAAGGCATACATTTAACAAGACACAAATTTTAAAAAAGACAGACGGATTGTAGCCGAGCCGCTGCCGATAGGCGCCGCCACACCACAGATAGATTGATAGATAGATAGATAGATAAGATTTTGTTGTAAATAGCATTCATGACTGGGATCAACACATTCAGTACAGAATAAAGATTAACTAATATTTAAGAAGAAAAAATTACAGAACATGCTGTAAATACACAATAGGTAAGGTAGCATCTGTAGTAAGAAAAACAGTCAATCTTACAGGTCCTGGTTCTTTTATCAGAACTGCGAAGAGATAAAAAAAACAAGTTTGTTTTAATTACCAGGGAAGTGAGGGAGGGATTAGTAGAATAATTTGGAATATTTCCAGATACGTTCATTTGACAACTTTTCCATTAGTAATGCAGTAGATGGACAACAGAGCTTAATCAGATTATTAACTGTCAAATGAACACATCTGGAAATGTGCTGATTTGACAGTTGACAATAGACCACAGGTGTAGGAGTAGGCCATTCAGCCCTTCGAGCTAGCACCGCCATTCAATGTGATCATGGCTGATCATCCCAATCAGTACCCCGTTCCTGCCTTCTCCCCATATCCATTGACTCCGCTATCTTTAAGAACCCTATCTAGCTCTCTCTCGAAAGTATCCAGAGAACTGGCCTCCGCCTCCCTCTGAGGAAGAGAATTCCACAGACTCACAACTCGTTTCCGTTCTAAATAGCTTACCCCTTATTCTTAAATGGTGGCCCCTGGTTCTAATAATCTAATAAAGCTTCTTTGCCTTTGAATAGAAAATGCCAACCTGGTCCAAAATATAGACAGGCCAAAATGGCCTGTTATAAGAGAGATAAAGTGGTGAATGTGTTGAAGAAGTCAATATTGTGTTCGGGAGGCTGCAACATGTTGAGAGAGAAGCCATGATGCTGTTGCTCAAGCTTGCACTGGGTCTCATTGCAGGAAGCCACAGAGAGAAATGTCAGAATGAAAGTGAATGGTGAATCAAAGTGATACTCTATGTGGCCATAAACACAGGGTCATTCCTATGGACTGAATGCAAACGCTATGCAAAGCAATTAACCTGCCTGCTTTTGATGTCGTGGATGTGGAGTAGACCATATCGTCATCATTACTGAACACAGTGCACTAGATTGGAAGAACATAGAGAAAATTGTTGCTTCAACTGGCAGGAATGTTTGCATCGTTGCAGGGGAGTGAAGGGAAGAGGTGAAACAACTGGTATTGCATCTGCTGTGGTTGCATGAAAAAAATGCCCTAAGGGATCGGGAGGTGCTCCCTTCAAAATGCTGAAAGGGGGAAGGAATATGTGTCTGATGGTGGGGTGTCTTATTGAAAGGTTGTCTAAGAATTGACTAGTTAATGGGATGAAGGCACACTGACTTAATCTGCTGAGCTTCAAGAACTTTAATTGACAACCTTATGGTTGATTTCACAAGTTAATTATTTTTAGAATATAACCTCATTGCATCAGATTTGGATATACATCCGGTACAGGTTATATATTTTGATGAAGGAAATCTCTCTTGCTGCCTTTTATTAAGGTGCTCACTGCACCTGCCGTGAGAATCTCATTTGGAACGTAGAACTATAAATCTTACATCTGCAATAAGAGGAGGTGTTATTGAGAGAATATTTTATATTCATTCCTTTTTTATAACTAAATTGTGTACATTTCCAATCACTGTGAAGATCATAACACAGCAGGATATTTTTTAATGTAGCTTTGTACCTGTTATATTACTATCACTCTTATAACTCAGGAAAGTGAACAGTCTAATTAGGACACTAAATGAATTTGCATAAGTTTCAAATTGTCAAGAATAAAAGCAGCTCAGTATATAAATTGTGGTTCTATAAACATCCAGCTTCTATCTGTCATATACAGGCATGAAGTTTGCTAGCTGATTGAAACCTTCTATTCATTTTATTATTGTGCTTGGAACAATGCATCCCTCAATGCCTTCAAAGGGAAGAGACACAGTTGATCAAGAAATGAAAAATCTGGTGCTGATGGTGAGCACTAGGGGATACCCTCACAAACCTCAAATGCTGGCTCAAGCTGGTCATGAAGGTTCAAATAAGGTTTATTGACATTCATGTCCCTGTACCCAAAAAGGCACGGATTACTTGTCTTAATGACTACAGGCCCGTCGCACTGACCTCTGTAGTCATGAAGACACTTGAAAGGCTAGTGCTGGCCAAGCTGAAAAATATCACAAGAGCAGTTTGCATATCGGGCCAATAGATCTGTGGATGATGCAGTCAACCTGGGCCTGCACTTCATCCTACAGTACCTAGACAGCCAGGGGACCTTTGCGAGGATCCTGTTTGTTGATTTTAGCTCTGCATTCAACGGCATTGTGCCAGAGCTACTACACTCCAAACTTTCCGAGTTGACTGTGCCTGAACCCCTCTGTCGGTGGATCACCAGCTTCCTGACAGACAGGAAGCAACATGTGAGGCTTGGAAATCACATCTCGGACCCGCAAATGCTCAGCATCGGAGCACCGCAAGGCTGCATACTCTCACCTCTCCTCTACTCTCTCTACACCAACGACTGCACCTCCACAGACACCTCTGTCAAGCTTCTCAATTTTGTGGACGACACAACCCTGATTGGACTGATCCAGGATGGGGAGGAATCTGCCTACAGATAGGAAGTGTCACAGCTGGCATCCTGGTGCCATCGCAACAACCTAGAGCTCAATGCTCTTAAGACAGTGGAATTGATTCTGGACATTAGGAGAGCTCCCCCTCCCCTCACCCCACTCACAATCAACAACACCACAGTCACATCTGTGGAGTCTTTTAAGTTCCTGGGAACCATCATCTCCAAGGACCTTAACTGGGAGACTACCGTCGACTCCACAGTCAAAAAGGCACAACAGAGGATGTACTTCCTACGGCAGCTGAGGAAGCACAATCTGCCACAGGTAATGATGGTCCAATTCTACACAGCCATCAAAGAGTCTGTTCTCACCTTCTCCATCATGGTCTGGTTTGGCTCAGCCACCAAGCATGACACCTGGATCAGCAGAAAAGGTTATTGGCTGCAACCTTCCCTCCATTGATGAACTGTACACTGCAAGGGCCAGGAAGCGAGCGGGCAAGATCATCTCTGACCCCTCTCACCCTGGCCACAAACTCTTTGAATCACTTCCCTCTGGAAGGCAACTCCGGACTGTCAAAGCTGCCACAGCTAGACATAAAAACAGTTTTATCCACGAGTAGTTGCTCTACTCAACAGCCTCCCTTTGATCTGGTATTTTGTTGGTTCACATGCTTGATCAATGGTGTTTTATCATTAATGTTTTATTATTATTAATGTTTAGTGTTTTCTGAGTCATTCGTAACTGTCACTGTTTAACATGTTGTTAATTGTGGGCGGAGCACCAAGGCAAATTCCTTGTATGTGAATACTTGGCCAATAAACTTACTTACTTAGCAGACAACCGCTGGGCAATTGGGATTCATCCCAGATTTCCAACTTTTAAGCAAGTCTCGGGCTGCAGCAGAAGTGGAGCAGGCAATATGGGAAAGGTAAAGTATTTGTGAGATGCTCTTGCAGATGGACTTAAAAAGAATCATCATGATATTTTAAAGATGAGCAAGGAAGTTATCACTGGTATCCTGGCCAAGATTTATCTCCAAGTCAATCTATCTGGTCATTCTCACGTTCTGATTGTTACTGGATCCTACCCAGAATTTTGGCAGGATTATGTGGAAGAAACACCAGATCAATGTCTGCCCTTTATCTGTGTTATGATCCTGGGTGTGCTGAAAATCTTTTAGTTGTGGAAGGGTTGCGCAGAAATACGTCTCAAAGCTTGGAGTCCAGCATCTGTCTGCCCAATCTATTTTCTTACCTTAAAAATATACACAAAGTGCTGGAGAAACTCAGCAGGTCTTGCTGAGTTACTCCAGCACTTTGTGTGTTTTCTTTTGTAAATCAGCACCTGCAATTCTTTGTGTTTTGTTTTCTTACCTTATATCTCACAGGGACAAATTGACTTGACCAACAGCCGATGGATCTGCAGGGAAACATGAGTATCACCCAATACTGTCTCAATTTGCCCTGGACTCCTGCTCTGCTGCTGGTCTCACCACTTTCTCTGACAGTGGACCATTGACATATTGGAGAGAGGGGCTTTGTGGAATTGGCATCATGTTCCTTACCCTAATCTCAAGCCTGGCAGGCTATCAAATGGCAACCTCATTTAATTGCTAATACTTCACTGTGCTTTTCTTTAGTCATAGACTCTCACAGTGTGGAAACAGGCCCTTCAGCCCAATTTGCTCACACCGACCAACATGTCTTATCTACACTGATACCACTTGCCTGCATTTGACCCATATCCCTCTAAACCTGTCCTATCCATGCATCTGTTTAATTGCATCTTAAATGTTGTGATAGTCACTGCCACCATAACCTCCTCCGGCAGCTCATTTCATGCATCCACCATGCTTTGCATGGAAAAATTGCCTCTCAGATTCCTATAAAATCCTATAAAATCTTTCCTCCTTCACCTTAAACCTATGCCCTCTGGTTCTCGATTCCTCCACTCCAGTCAAGAGACTCTGTACATCCATCTGCTCGATTCCTCTCTTTCTAAATCTAAATTCCTTAATTGTTTTTGAAAAAATAATGTGAGACCAACTTCCGTTTTGTTTTACTGCTGCTTATGGAAGGTCTGTATGTCAACTTTTCATATCTGGAAGGAATCCAGGCAAGCATCAGTGAGATCCGACAGCTGGTCTTGTCCAGCACATTCTCTCCCACTGTGCTCATTGTATTAACATCACTTCTTGACTGAATGCATGCCTCTTGTTCTTGCTGATTATGTACAAACTGGCTGCCATGTTTTTTAATTGTGACGGCACTTCAAAAAGCCATTCATTATCTGTGGATGCAAGGTTGCAATCAGTCTGGGGAGTTTCAGATCAAGTTTGGATTTGGTTGTGCAGACATAATAGACAATAGATATTAGACAATATGTGCAGGAGTAGGTTATTCGGCCTTTCGAGCCAGCACCACCATTCAATGTAATCATGGCTGATCATCCTCAATCGGTACCCCGTTCCTGCCTTCTCCCCATATCCCCTGACTCCGCTATCTTTAAAAGCCCTTTCTAGCTCTCTCTTGAAAGTATCCATTGGACTGGCCTCCACCGCCCAGGCAGAGAATTCCATGGACTCACAACTCTCAGTGTGAAAAAGTGTTTCCTCATCGCCATTCTAAATAGCTTACCCCTTATTCTTAAACTGAATAGTTTGAAGGTCTGAGTCAGGATCATAGCATGAGATACGTTTTTAACTTAAAGTGGATTTACCCAAAATAGATACTCAAGGATGGGCTGTAGCCTTCAAATGTACACCTTTTCAAAATTATGACCAAACAGGTCATCTGCATTTTAAAGCCTTGCTTCTGCTTTTCTTGTCCACACTGACTGTAGGCTATGTGTTTGTGCCTGGACATTACAGAAAGAATGTCTAGATGGGTGTTGTATTCTGTGAGACACAATTACACATGTCCAAGCACTAATTGCACCAATGCAACAAGATACAGAGGATCCTGTGAGTGATTTGTAAACTTTGTAATGAGCACAGTATTCCTGGATTGTGTGTGCCCCAACAAGAAAATCCCACCAAAACAATTTAGTTCTGGGAGTGTTTGCTTGTCATATATATATGGCAACAGAACAATTAAATCCTTTCTTGCTGCAGCACAACAGGCTCATTAATGCAATATCACAATAACACTGCAATATCACTGCATTTGATACTGTCGAGCACACCATCCTAATTGACTGTCTCCAGTATGGGGTTGGTATTGATGGCACTGCCCTGAGCTGGTTCAACTCCTACCTCAAAGGTAGGAGTTTCTCTAACAACATAGGGAACTCTTTCTCCTCCCCAGCTAGTCTCTGCTGTGGGGTTCCACAAGGTTCCATCCTTGACCCCATTCTCTTCTCCCTGTATATGCTCCCCTTAGGCCAAGTCATTGAAAGGCACGGCATTTCCTTCCATTGCTACGCAGACGATAGACAACTCTATCTCCCCCTGAAGCCTAAAAAACAATCAAATCTGATTAGCCTTACCCGCTGCCTCGAGGATATAAAGTGCTGGATGGCCCAGAACTTCCTCCAACTAAACAAGAGTAAGTCTAAGGTCATCCTTCTCGGCCCCTCGGACTCAATCAAAATGATAGCAGGCAGCCTTGGAAGCCTTACCCCACTACTCAAACCTCACGTCAAAAACCTTGGTGTGATATTTGACTCTGCACTGAAATTTGACAAACAAGTCAATGCCGTGGTAAAAGCTAGCTTCTTCCAGCTTCGGATGATAGCTAAAATAAAAAAAATCCTCCAGTTTAATGACCTCGAAAAGATCATCCATACATTTATCTCCTCCCGCCTAGATTACTGCAACTCCCTTTACACTGGCATCAGCCAATCTTCCCTGTCCCGCCTGCAACTGGTCCAAAACGCCGCAGTGAGACTCCTGACGGGCACCCGAAAAAAAGGACCACGTCACCCCGATCCTGGCCTCTCTCCACCGGCTCCCTGTGCGATTCCGAATAAATTTCAAGACCCTCCTCTTTGTCTACAAAGCCCTCAATGGGCTTGCACCCACCTACATTAAAAGTCTTCTCACCCACTACACCACCTCCAGGTCCCTCAGATCGGCCGACTTGGGGTTGCTGAATATCCCGCAGTCTAGCCATAAGCTCAGGGGAGACCGCGCCTTTGCGGTCGCAGCTCCTAGACTGTGGAACAGCATCCTCCTCCCCATTAGAACTGCCCCCTCCATCGACTCTTTAAGTCTAGACTAAAAACGTATCTGTTCTCCCAAGCCTTTCCTGACGTCCTCTGAGCGAGGGCTATTTGTATATATGTATGTAGCCTGCTTGTGTATACTACTCTTATAACAAATGTAAAGCACTTTGGTCAACGCGAGTTGTTTTTTAAATGTGCTATATAAATAAATTTGACTTGACTTGAATTGACACAGGTAAATGTATAATAATCAGTAATACAATACATTCATAACAGTAATACAAGGTGGCCATAATACTGCAAAAACTGAAGTCCGTATTGCAACCAATGACACAGTCCACAAAAAATCATTGTTGGTGGTAATGGTTAGTGTTGTGCAGTGTTCAAGAGCCTGATGATTGCTGGTCTGATGAAACTGTTCTTGAACCTGGTGTTTTCACGTTGGATCAGAGTTTTCAGATGCCTGTATCTCCTTTCCAATAGTAATATCAAAATGAGAGCGTGGCCAGGGTAGTATGGGTCTTTGATGATATTGCCTGCCTTTTTGAGGCTGGGCTTCCAGCACATGCTATGGATCGGGGGGAGGTCAGTATATGTGATGGACTGGACACTATGTATCATTTTCTGCAGCCTCCTTCATTTCTAGGCGTTCCATTTACTGAACCATGCCATGATGCAACCAGTTAGTAATGATAAGGAACTGCAGATGCTGGTTTATATCAAAAATAAACACAAAATGCTGGAGAACACAACTCTCGAGAAAATGCATAGGTGATGTTTCGGAGCGGGACCATTCTTTAGACTAATTTTAGTGGTGGGGGGGGGGGATAGAAGCCAGTAGCATTTTCATTATTTTGACTTTTTTTGTTTTTTTTAGTATGTCCAAATGTTGTTTTAGTGTCTCTCGGTATGCCTTATATGGAGAGTGGTAGGGGGGAACCGTTTTTCAGTCACTTCCTCGATGGAGAGGCAACTTTTTACATGTCGCTTCTCCGCCTTTTTCCATGTTGCTTCTCACGACCTAACTGCTTGGATTGGAGCGGCCTTTTCCGGAGTCGGGCCCAGAGCTTCAGCAGTGGGCACAGTGTGGACTTTTCCATCATGGAGCTGGGCGAACCCTTGCCAGAGGTTGCCAGAAAGGAGTGCTCCGATCGTAGACATGGTGACTTTGACATCATGGGGCTGTGGTCTGCGGAGCTTCTAGCCACGGGCATGGGAACCCTTGCCGAGGATTGCCGAAGAAGAGCTCGGACCGCCGGCCTGCGGCCTATAACATCCTGAAGCCACGGCACTCCAAGCCACGGGGTGTGGTCGACTGTCCTGACGTCAGAGTTTCAATCATCCCGATGAGAGGGTCTATACATCTGGCCGTCCTTTGCAGCGACTATGGAGGTTTCATGGCCCCGACCACGGATGAACAAAGGAGGAGGACTGATTGAACTTTGTTGCCTTCCACCACAGTGAAGAATGCTGTGGTGGATGTTTATGTTAAATTTTATTGTGTATTGTGTGTTATTTTTCAATTGTATCACTGCATAGCAAATTCATTTCACTGTACCTCAGTTGGTGCATGTGACGAGTAAATTTGTATTGTATTGTATTGTATTGTAGAAGAGAGAAAATGAACAGGACATATCGGGGCTGGCAACAGATGATCTCAGGCAAGGAGATTCCCTGATCAGTGATTATTGGTAGAGGTAGTGTTAACTGGCTAGTTAACTGGCTTTTAGTAGAGGGAGGGGGGGAGGGGGAGGGAGATGTATGTAGAGGTTACCTAAAATTAGAGAATTCAATGTTCAAGCCACTGGGTTGTAAGCTTCCCGAGCAAAATATGAGGTGCTGTTCCTCCAATTTATGTGTGGTCTCACTCTGGCAATGGAGAGTGGTCCCACTCTGGTATGGTCCCAGTACAGAAGGGTGAGTATGAGAATGGGACGGGAAGTTAATGGACGGGACCAACCGGGTGATGCAGTAGTTCTTGGCAGACTGAGTATAAGTGTTCAGTGAAATGAACATCGAGTCTACGCTTTGTCTCGCCAATGTACAATAGCCCATATTAGGAACACCAGATGCAGTAGATGAGATTAGAGGAGGTGCTTGTGAACCTCTGTCTCACCTGGAAAGACTAGGGTCCCATTGTGAGTCAAGGGAGGAGATAAAAGGACAGCTGTTGAATCTCATGGGAAAAGTACTTGGGAAGGGGTGGTTTGGATGGGAAGGGATGAGTCAACCACGGAGTTACGGATAGAGCAGTGTCTGTGGATGGCAGAAAGGGGTGGAGATGGGAAGACGTGATTAGTGGTTGGATCACGTTGGAGGTGATGGAAATGTCGGAGGATGATGTGTTGGATGTGGAGGCTGGTGGGGTGAACAGTGAGGTGCAGGGAAAGTCTATCCTTGTCGCATCTGGGGCGAGAGGGAGTGAGAACAGAACTCCGGGACACAGAAGAGATGCGGGTGAGGATCCATCTCTAGCAGCAGGGGGAAACGGTGTTCACTTAAGAATTAAGTCATCTCAGATTTAATCATATGGAAAGCTTCATCTTGGGAGCAGATTCTGTGGAGACGGAGGAATGCAACCAGTTAGTATGCACTCTGCCGTACACCTCTAGACGTTCGATAGAGTATACCGAATACCGAATCTCCCCAATTTTCTAAGGAAGTAGAGGGGTTGATAAGTACGCCCAGGAATTTGAAGCTGTTGGCTTTCTCCACTGCAATCCCATGGGTGAAAACAGATTTGTGGGTCTCCATCTTTCCCTTCCTGATCAACAATCAACTCCTTGGTTTGTCCTTAGGTTGAGAGCAAGATAGTAGTTACGGCACCATTCAGATTATCAACCTCACTCCTGAATGCTTATTCAGTGCTGCCCATTGTTTTTAGCCCAGATGCCAACTTGGTCGTTATGGACAAGTTGAGCTAGGGGGCTTGTTTCCTTGCTATATATCTCTTTGACTCTATGACTAATTTTGTCATCCATAAACCTTGCGTCAGACAATAGAGTTTACAAATCAACATAATTTTCTCAGTATCAGAGAATATGAGGCTTGAGTCCATTGTCTTATGTTGTTTAATTGAGTCAAACTGACATAAAGACATGGTTTTGAAATGCAGAAAATTTGCTGCAGCTTTCATCTAAAATACAAAATGCATCATATCATTTGCTCTTTGGCAAGGGTAGCATGTGATATGATTAGTTCATTTTTGTTATTTTGTTCCCACAAATATGGATTTTATATTGCAGGGTATAATTTACAATCATAAATTTACATTAAAAGCCATATTCCAAAGTTATATTATATGCAAAATCCATCTCGTGGTCATTATATGTCCCCTGAGTGAATAACTCCAAAATTATTATTTTCATTGTTTCTAGCCACTTTTCATAATAGCAGTTTTTCATTGCTAAGATTTAATTTCTGAAATCAGAAATATCTATTTTAACTTATTTCAGAAGGAAGGATGAGAAACTATCTTATTTTTCTTGTTAGATCGCTTTACTGAATAAATTACAATTATTCTTCAGACAAATGCCTTCTCTGCATCGCCGAAGAAATTAAAAGGTATTAGTCTAACCCTGAAGTGTACAATGGACAGACTTACCTGTGCATAGATGTAGTTATAAGCCTTGTTGTTTGCTTTTTAATTGACGGAGAAGTCCACAACATTTCTACATAATCACTCCCATTATTGCCCTGCGGTGTTTGTGGACCTCAATGCTGTCATTAATATATTAATGATAATCAATAATATATTAATGAAAATCTTAATTGTAATTCTCCTCAGTCTATTTTCACTCCTCTCGTAAGCCAACACTACAATTAATAGATATAAAACGGTTCAAAAAGGGAAAAAGATAAATTGGTGTGCAAGTCATTGAGGAGGTAATATTGCAGACATGACAGTCAACCAACATTAGTAATTGGAACATGAGGTAATGTCGGTAAAAACACTAATGGTCTGGGTTTACCACCATCTGAGGGTTTCCACCTCTTGAAAAATAAGTAGAGATATATTAACAAGTGTGAGGAACAGAATGATTACTGCTTGTTAAATTCTCATGAGGTCATTACTAAAGACTTACACAATATTTTGCAGCTGCAGTCTTGAATATTAAGGCAATGTTTCATTGGAGGTCTGACCTGGCAAATCATGTGACAAGGGAACATGGACAGTGCACAATAATTTGGTTCCTTGTCATCATGGGAGTGACTGCCATTGGTAAGTACAGCACCACGGAAAGTGGCATAATGGAGATAATAGGCAGACCACATAGACGTTTATTGTGCATGAGTTCCTTCAAATACCATTACGAAACAGAAGTAGCTGTGCCAGCAAAAATAAAAACTCACACATTTGAAAGGCTTATTGTTTCTCAGCTGGCTCACTAAAGGATAATGTAATACCCCCAACTCTCAGTCTGGAGTAGGGTCTCAACTTGAAATGTCACGTATTCCTTTTCTTCAGAGATGCTGCCTGACCCGCTGAGTTATTCCAGCTTTTTGTGTTTATCAAAGGATCATGAATCCTGGGAACATCACATTGTTTCTCAACAAGCAAATTAAAATATACATAGATAATCATAAAGTGTTGAAGCAACTCAGCGGGTCAGGCAGCAACTCTGCAGTAAAAGGGTATCCTTTATATTTTTCTTCAGAGAGGCTGCCTGACCCACTGAGTTACTCCAGAACTTTGTGTCTATCTTTGGTGTAAACCAGCATCTGCGGTTCTTTGTTTCTACTTCAAAGAAACTTAGATGGATATTGTAAAGTGCGTTACTTTTATTCAAGTACTACAGTCATGGACATTTATGCTTTTACATTTTTGGTTTCTTCTTTTGCCTTCTATGCGTCATAACCTTAATTTTTTGTTTGGACATGCATTATATAATCAAGTGGTTCACTCTCAGGATGAAAAAGTGTTACCGTGCTAAATGTCTTTGTGCCCCGTTTGATTTCTCAACAGACCTGCACAGTAACTGTTGGTAGACACAAAATGCTGGATCAAAATCAGTACGACAGGCAGCATCTCTGGAGAGAAAGGAATGGATGACGTTTTGGGTCCGAAATGTCACCAAGTCCTTCTCTCCAAAGAAGCTGCCTGTCCAGCTGAGTTACTCCAGCATTTTGTGTCTCCCTTCGATTTAAACCAGCATCTGCAGTTCTTTTCAACACAGTAACTGTAGGTGTCAGTTTGCTCTTCAGGTACATACATTTTCCCATTAGCTATACAAAATGTGATAAGGTACACAAAGTAATACTTGATTATTGTAATGACTGACAGAACAAGGTAAACAAGCAGAAATGACAGTGAGTCAGACTGAGAGATAAATTGACAGCTTCTACTGGCTGTCCGAAGGTTACATGCACCAACATTGTGTGACACCCCTACATAGGAACAAGTTCCCATTACATCATTTAATTCAAACATACAATATATGTATTAAAGAAGGAACTGCAGATGCTGGAGAATCGAGGGTTACACAAAAAGCTGGAGAAACTCAGCGGGTGCAGCAGCATCTAAGGAGCGAAGGAGATAGGGTCTGAAGAAGGGTCTCGACCCAGCTGAGTTTCTCCAGCTTTTTGTGTAACGTACAATATATGTAAGTGTGTTTGTTCCTATGAACGACACTACTAGTCTCTTCTCTCTCTTTGTAAATTGCTCCTTCTAAGCTTACCCCCCAGTCTAGTTTCAGTAAAAACACTGAATTAAGCACTTGAACAACTAATCTTTATTTTAACAAAGTGCAATTACAGTTCAAGTACTGTACCTATCCCACCGTGGGTTCGATCCTCATATCAGTCTGTTCAAGCCCTCTAGGCCTCGTTCAGGCAGAGACACTCCAGACGCAGTCCCAAGCGCTCTCCCAGAAGATCAACGCTGGACCTCGTGGTAGCGGACTTTTATATGTCCCGGGAACTTGAGGGGCTGAACCACATGTTGTTCAGGGGGTGGTCTCTTAATAACCCAATTACAGATATTGATTAATCACATACATAACAGACACTTCCCTAACCCAATAATACAGCAGCTCAATACATTGTATTCAAACAGGACTTCTCAAGGAAGCCAACTTAGAAACATTTACTCTGATCGACAAGAAACCCAGACAAGGTTCAAATTAATACTAAAATTTTGGAAAGGCCCTGCATCCCCAACAATTAAAATGTGGAATACAGAAATGTCGGAGACACTTCACTTGGAGAGATTGAGACTTGTCCTTATGGATAGGTTAGATCTCTTCAAAGGGATTTGGTCTCCATACATTAAATATTTACAGGGTCATAATGGTTCGGCGCGGGGACTTGACTGAGGCCTGAATATCTGAATGGATGAAGAAATACATATAATAAATCATGAATGTATCTCCAAGAACGGATTATTGAGTAATATTTTAATCTCCACCAAACTTTTCACATTTTCTTTTCTATTTTCTACTTTCTATCTCTATCTTTCTATTTTTAAGTAGGAAAAAAAAGTATAGAAACATATTATATATATTCTTAATATTAGTATGAATATACATATTATTAGTTGTATGAAAATATTATAGATGTCTTAAATTTGTAATTATATAAAATTGCGCATTTTCAACTATATAATAATTTTGAAATATAAAGTTAATAATAATACAAACACTCTTAACATTATGAAAATATCATGAATATCATAGAAGTTTGGTTAAGATTGGGTATTATGTAGTTTATATTAGGGGGGATTTGTATTTGGTAATTAGAAGAAATATGTATGGTATGAGAAGTATGAGTATATTGCTTATTTTAGGAATATACTACATACACTCCCAATTATACAAAATAAATAACCAGGAAATGTATAATGGATAACATTACAAATAACACAAACAGTATCAATTGATAATCAATATTATATAATTTTGTATATTATATAATTTTTAATGCCGCATAAGAGTGTACTCTGTATATATTGTTTCTATAATAAAAAAAATTTTAAAAAAAAAAAAAGGTTCAATACCTCATCCAATCAACACTCTGCAAAGTAGAACTCTGCAACATTATTTACAATTATTTACAAGGTGTAAGTCTGGTTTGCAGTTATCCAATCCATTCTATGCATTTTGCACCTAATTCACAGGGTCTGCAGATGTTATTATTATTTTCTTGCAACTTGTATCTAGGCACTTAGACACACTGGCACCACTCCACAGCTTGTCCCAGCGCTGCGGAGAACAATTCCAAATTGACCAAATCTCCCAGCAGCTCTGAAGCTTTTACCCCATTTTAAAGTCCTAGCCTTAACAATTTGGCCAGGGTTAACATCTTCACTTTTAATAACTGGTCTGTCTTTTCAGTATATGTACTTTTGATGCCGTTCATTACAATAATGTGGAGGGTTGGTTACATCTCGAGTGGTTTTCCCACCTGTGGACAAAAGCAATGGGCTGATGTAAAAATCAAAGCTGTTCGTTAACTGGGGATGACCTGTATGTACTCAGTGAAGATGGAGGCTGAGACGTTCGGACTATCACAATAACACTTTGCCTCTGATTCTCCTGAAGTAGAGTTTCTAAAAAGAAACACGTTAGCTGTTTTTGCCATGGATGATGAAATCATGGAGGAATTCATGGAACAACCACACAAATATTGGTTCTACAAGTCTCAGGTGACAGATTTGCCTCTTAATATCAGCTCTTTCAATTAATCTGCTGTTAACAGCCTAGTTGTCCAACATGCAGCACTAAATAAGCTGCTGTTACCTCACACTGAACTTAGTTTCTGATCCATGCCCTCTACAACCAAAAAGATGTCCTGCTCAGTAGCATCGCCTTCATCCCCCCAACAAACCATTTATTATTGACACCCTCACCTCTGTCTTTCGCTCTCTCAGGCTTGGCTATGTTTTGTTCTTTTTGCATGACACTCAGCCCTGTAAATTACTTTACATCTCAACTTAAATATTTCGTTAATTAAGATTGGTGTTAGCTCAGACAAATGTGTGTTGACCTCAATGAAAGATATAAGATTCTGACTGAAAATGACAGAGTATCAGGTAGCCAATTCCTCTGGCTAAAGAGTCTGGACTTTAAAAAAAAACCATTTATACCAAAGTGGAAATAAATGTATTAATTTTAGCTGCAAATCCACATTCATTAATTATATTAATGGACTTTTGGACAATAAAGCATCAGGAAACATTGGGGTTATGAGGGAAAATGTACAAGGTACAGATTGTCCATGATGTTATTGAATGGCAGAGCAGATTCATGAGACCATACATTTAAAAAATATATATATTCCTCTGCTCCATTATCTCCTTTCACCCCCTGGTGCAGGCCAGCTGATGCTCTCTTTAAAACATGTGCTAGCATAGTATAAGGTATGACCGAAACGTGATTGATAGCAGAATCTGCTGTGGTTTGTGAGCAAATGTAGCCCACAATAATTGGCTTTTGCATTTAACAAAGACTTACTACCATATTCACCTTACGCTGCAGTATTTGACACAACAGCGACTTAAAATAGAAATTACTGACATAGACCATAATCTTTACAATTAATCTTTGTAAACCACAAAAGGGTCCCAGAGGATCTGTAAATTCCTCAGATTTATGTCATCAAATTTCTTTATGGATTATGTTTCATGGATTCTGCCAGCGGCATATACCCACTTGCTCACAGTTACCTACGACGGGCATAGAGGGTGGACCGAGCTGGCACCCCAGTATTCGGGACTGCTGGTGAAGTCTCAAGGCTGAGTGAGCCGTGAATAGTACAGTGTGAAGTCCTTGCCTTCAAAATGTGCTGACAAGCTTTGATAACAGTCTTCATCTCCTTTGATAACAGGCTTCATCTCATTTCCCTTATCCCTAACCAGTCTAAAGAAGGGTCTCAACTCAAAACATCACCCATTCCTTCTCTCCAGAGATGCTGCCTGTCCTGCTGAGTTGCTCCAGATTTTCATGTCTGTCTTCAGTTTAAACCAGCATCTGCAGTTCATTCCTACACATTTCGTCAGCTCCGCAGCAAAATCTTTTCACAGTACGTCTACTTTGAAGAAGTTCTCCTCTCTTCGACGATAGTTCTGCATCATCACCTTTATCTCCAATTTCCCTTAACCCTAACCAGTCTGAAGAAGGGTCTCAACCCGAAACGTCACCCATTCCGTCTCTCCAGAGATGCTGCTTGTCCCGCTGAGTTACTCCATCTTTTCGTGTCCATCTTCATCTCCTGTGCTATCTGTCACTGAATTTAAGTTGTTATTGTCCATGACATTCAGAGGCATTGAAAAAAAACTTTAAAATTGATGAAAAATTAATTCAACGTAGAACATATGAACAAATGTTTCAAAATGAAAAAAAAAATCAACTATCAATATTTAAGATTTAAAAAATAATTAAACTAAACTGAAATATATATAAGCACATTATTTATCTTATCCCTTTCTAATTGTATAGAAATGGATAGGGCTATCCCCAAGGTAATGGTTGGAAATTTCCAGTAAAAGTGGGTTCCACGATTGGCCTCTACTGGAACCTTTGCTTGGAGTCCAGCAATGGGACTTGGTGCCAGATGTGGTGACATCAGTTCCTTCCAATGTGGGACTTATAGAAGGTCCACATAAGCCCAGAACTGTTGTCTGGTTAAACAATTAGGACATTTTAGCCATACCCGCATTGGTTTTCTTCCTAGTGTCCAGGAGCTAAGATAACAAATGATTTAGTCATTTCCTGGGGTGCAGAAGTTCAAAGTTGATTCTTAACCAAACCAAATTAGAAATATCGGACTGCCCCAATAATGTTGAGTTTTAATCAATTAGACTTTTGAAAAGTTGTGTTGTGCAAATTAGGAACACTGGCATTGCAATGCAGCATTTACTGAAATAAAAATGCATATAATGCTCAACTAACCAGGTAGCATCTGCTTAAAGAGTAACAGAGTCAATTTCAAGTCAAGAGTGTTCAATTGTCAATGGCCTGGAATAGGAACAATGAAATTCTTACATGTTGCAAGCACACTAAATGCAACAACACAACAAATAAATATACAAAACTCAATAATATAATTAATTATTAGTAATACTAGATAATCAGATCACAATAGTGCAATTTGAAGATCTTTCAATAGAACTGGAAAATGTAAAGAGCGAGTTGCAGGAGATGGAGTTGGGATGGGTAGAATGAAGCCATATCGCTGATGGGGTATCGCTGATGGATGTTGGTGAAACAATATGGAAGATAGGGATAGTTAGAGAGAATGAACATGAGCAAAGGGATATGTAAGAGGGGTGATTTGCAGGATGGTAGGAAATGTCAAGCAGGTCAGGCTTTGTTAATGGAGAGGGAAAAACTGAGACAATATTACAGATGAATGATCTAGAGTGACCTAGAGTTGGAGAGGCCAGTTCTGATACAAACAGAAAAGGTAAATGACATGAATTTGCAGAATTGGCCTCCATTGCCGAAGGCTACAATATGTCCAGATGGAAGATCAAGTGATTTAGACTTTAGAGCCACGGGACTTTTGCCCCACCGAGTTTGCACCGGCCAGCGATTGATCACCCCATATACTAGTACTAGCCTACACACTCGGGACAATTTACAATTTTTTTAACCAAAGACAATTAACCTTCAACCCAGTATGACTTTGGAGTGTGGGGGAAAAACCGGAGCACCCAGAGAAAACCCAGGCGGTCACAGGGAGAACGTACAAACTCCGTACAAACACTACCCGTAGTCAGGATCAAACCGGGTCACTGGTGCTGTAAGGCAGCAACTTTACTGCTGCGCCATTGTGCCACCCTGGAAAGAATATTATTCCTCAATATTATGTTGGGTTTCTTTGTAACAGTACAAGAAGTCTGAGGGGCTGTTTGACTAACCGGACAACAGTTCTGGTAAGTCAACAAAATGAATAAATGGGGAAAAAAATCTTCCTGTCCGCAGCTGATGTTTCCAAAGTCTAGGATCCTGAGAGACAGTTATTTCACACATATATTGAATGGGTATATTGAATGAGCTATTAAAGGAAGTAGTTGAGGCAAGTACAATAACATTATTTTAAAATACATTTGAACATGTACATGGATAAGAAATGTTTAGAATGATATGGGTCTAATGCAAGCAACCGGGACTAGCTTAGATGGGACAGCTTGGTCAACATGGATGATTTGAGATGAATTAACTGTTTCTGTGTTGTTTGAATCTAAGTCAGAGACAGATTGTAGCACAAGTGAATGTAGATGGAAAATTAAAGCAGCAGGAAATTGGGAAACAGTCACCTAAACTGTGTTTGCTATCATAGAAACATAGAAACATAGAAAATAGGTGCAGGAGTAGGCCATTCGGCCCTTCGAGCCTGCACCGCCATTTAATATGATCATGGCTGATCATCCAACTCAGTATCCTGTACCTGCCTTCTCTCCATACACTCTGATCCCTTTAGCCACAAGGGCCACATCTAACTCCCTCTTAAATATAGCCAATGAACTGGCCTCAACTACCTTCTGTGGCAGAGAATTCCAGTGATTCACCACTCTCTGTGTGAAAGATTATTCTCTCATCTCGGTCCTAAAAGACTTCCCTCTTATCCTTAAACTGTGACCCCCTGTTCTGGACTTCTGGGAAAAATCTTCCTGCATCCAGCTTGTCCAACCCCTTAAGATGCCCCCTCAATCATGTACAAGCCGAGTCTATCCAGTCTTTCTTCATATGAAAGGCCTGCCATCCTAGGAATCAGTTTAGTGAACCTTCTCTGTACTCATCTATGGCATGAATGTATTTCCTCAGATTAGTAGACCAAAACTGTACACAATAATCCAGGTGTGGCCTCACCAAGACCCTGTACAACTGCAGTAGAACCTCCCTGCTCTTATACTCAAATCCTTTTGCAATGAATGCTAACAAACCATTCGCTTTCTTTACTGCCTGCTGCACCTGCATGCCTACTTTCAATGACTGGTGTACCATGACACTCAGGTATCGTTGCATCTCGCATTTTCCTCATCGGCCACCATTCAGATAATAGTCTACTTTCCTGTTTTTGCCACCAAAGTGGATAACCTCACATTTATCCGCATTATGCTGCATCTGCCATGCATTTGCCCACTCACCCAACCTATTCAAAGTCACCTTGCATCCTCCTAGCATCCTCCTCACAGCTAACACTGCCCCCCAGCTTCGTGTTATCCGCAAACTTGGAGATGTTGCATTTAATTCCCTCATCCAGATTATTAATATATATTGTAAATAGCTGGGGTCCCAGCACTGAGCCTTGCGATACCCCACTAGTCACACCCTGCCATTCTGAAAAGGACTTGTTTACTCCTACTCTTTGCTTCCTGTCTGCCAGCCAGTTCCCTATCCACATCAATACTGAACCCCCAATACCGTGTGCTTTAAGTTTGTATACTAATCTCTTATGTGGGACCTTGCCAAAAGCCTTCTGAAAATACAGATATAACACTTCCACTGGTTCTCCCTTATCCACTCTACTAGTTACATCCTCGAAAAATTCTATAAGATTCGTCGGACATGAATTACCTTTCATAAATCCATGCTGACTTTGTCCAATGATTTCACCACTTTCCAAATGTGCTGCTATCCCATCTTTAATAACTGACTAGCATTTTCCCCACTACCGATGTTAGACTAACTAGTCTGTAATTCCTCGTTTTCTCTCTCCCTCCCTTTTTAAAAAGTGGGATTACATTAGCTACCATCCAATCCTCAGGAACTACTCCAGAATCTAAAAAGTTTTTAAAACTTAACACTAATGCATCCAATATTTCTGGGGTTACTTCCTTAAGTACTCTAGGATGCCGCCTATCTGGCCCTGGGGATTTTTCGGCCTTTAATCATTTCAATTTACCTCACACCACTTCCCGGCTAACTTGGATTTCACTCAGTTCCTCCATCTCATTTGACCCCCGGTCCCCTGCTATTTCCGGCAGATTATTTATGTCTTCCTTAGTGAAGACAGAAGCAAAGTAGTTATTCAATTGGTCTGCCATGTCCTTGTTCCCCATGATCAATTCACCCGTTTCTGACTGCAAGGGACCTACATTTGTTTTAACTAACCTTTTTCTCTTCACATATCTATAAAACCTTTTGCAGTCAGTTTTTATGTTCCCTGCCAGTTTTCTTTCATAATCTATTTTCCCTTTCCTAATTAAGCCCTTTGTCCTCCTCTGCAGGACTATGAATTTCTCCCAGTCCTCTGGTAGGCTGCTTTTTCTGGCTAATTTGTATGCTGCATCTTTTGTTTTGATACTATCCCTGATTTCCCTTGTTATACATGGATGCACTACCTTCCCTGATTTATTATTTTGCCAAACTGGGATGAACATTTGTTGTAGTTCATCCATGCAGTCTATAAATGCCTTCCATTGCATATCCATCGTCAACCCTTTAAGAATCACTTGCCAGTCTATCTTGGCCAATTCACCTCCCATACCCTCAAAGTTACCTTTCTTTAAGTTCAGAACCCTTGTTTCTGAATTAACAATGTCACTCTCCATCGTAATGAAGAACTCAACCATATTATGGTCACTCTTGCCCAAGGGGCCATGCACAACAAGACTGCTAACTAACCCTTCCTCATTATTCAATACCCAGTCTAGAATAGCCTACTCTCTCGTTGGTTCCTCTACATGTTGGTTTAGAAAACTATCCCGCATACATTCCAAGAAATCCTCTTCCTCAGCACCCCTGCCAATTTGATTCACCCAATCTATATGTAGATTGAAGTCACCCATTATAACTGCCCTAATGCTCCTTGCATTGAGACACAAAGCCTTCAGGCTTGTTTTTACAACACTCTTGTCCCTTATACAATTATGTTAAAAAGTGGCCCTTTTTGATATTTGCCTGGATTTTTCTGCCTGCCACTTTTACTTTTCATCTTGCTACCTTGCTAACATCATGTTGGGAGAAACACATGCAGTAAACGAGGTAAGAAGAAGCGCAAGTGATCATAGCTTAAGATGAAAGGGCTGTTTGGGTCCCTTGGATAGCATGAAGTTAAAGGATGTATGGCTGCATGGGTTAATGGTACAAGAACCAAAGTGATTGATGGAATCGGAAGAATGGACCAGAGGTCAGAGATGAAATGGCCTTTTCAGAATTTTTAAGAGTTAAAGATGTGGCTGGTGGTGCAATCTCAATGATGTATAGGAAGGAACTGCAGATGCTGGTTTACCGAGATAGACTCAAAATGCAGGAGTAACTCAGCAGGACAGGCAGCATCTCTGGAGAGAAGGAATAGGTGACATTTGGAGTCTGACGCATCGTCTCGACCCGAAACTGAGTTACTACAGAATTTTGTGCCTACCTCACTGAATGTAGATATCTTTTCCAAAGAAATCCATTCTGCCTTCGGTGGTGTAAGTGGACATTTAGCCTAGTTTACTACTGCACAATCTGTATGATTCTCTCCATAATAAAGCTGCCTGTGCTGTTGACACTAAGTGGAATGGAAATCCCAAAAGGACAAAAGAAAAGCAAAGTTACTCATCTATTGAACTATGCCAAGGAATGAAAATAAAATGGTCTTGCGGATCAATAGTATTGAGGATCCATAAATAAACCTTAATTAAGGTATTCAGATTTGTTTAAATAAGTATTTGCATCAGTCTTCACAAAGGATGTGAGTGGTGTGAAGGCAGCACTAGAGGAGGAGATGGCAGTATTGCCGGGATATAATAGACTGGAAATAGTTACTAAACAAGTTCAGAATTCATAAACATTATTAATACCTCTTTGATTTATGAAAGATGCAAAGGTATTTTCTGGGAGTATTTTGACTAATCTACCTTTACGTATGTTGTACCAAGGTCGATTGTACTTTCAGGGAAAACATAAGGACACAGGTCTGTTCTTGGTGCAAACACAAGCACACACACACTGATGCGCACAGACTCACACATACAAATGCATGCACAGTTAATCATACAATATTTAACTTATCCTCCAACTATCTGACCACATACCAAATAATATGTGTAACACTTGGGCCAGTCAGTCGTATTCACTGGACTCCTGGAGTAAGTAAGTAATTTTTATTTATATACCACTTTTAAATCAAATCACGTTGAAGCCAAAGTGCTTTACAGAGAAGAAATCAGATTACCATATACCCATCTAAAATAATAAAAATAAAAAAGACACAACACACTATAGAATTTAACATGAACGTCCTCCCACAGCAGAATCAACACTTTCCACTGTGAGGAAAGGCACTAAAAAGTCCAGTCCTCCTACTCTTAGTTCACCCGAGGTCGGGGCCTATTTGAGGCCTCCGCAGCCGCCACAACGGCGGCCCGATGTCATATGCCCTCTCGCCGGATGATAGAGTTCCGGCGTCGGGAGAACACTCTTCAGCAGCATTGGATCATCTGGAATGGCCTCTTCCTCCCAGGAGACCACGGCTCACGAAGTTCACAGGCTGCGCTGGTTGGAGCCCGGCGAGAGATCCCAGGCCCCGCGGTGTTTGAAATCAGCGCCACCCACGGCTGGACGCCCGCAGCCACGGCTCCGCAATGTTCCCGTCGATGGTCTTCAGCTCTCCGGAGCCTCACACGGAGACCTGGGCAAGGCATCGCCCGCTCCACGACGGTGCCTCAGCGCTGTGCCGCCGCCGAAGCTGCAGTTCCGTCCGGTCCCGCCAGGAAGCGCCGCTCCAGTCCCGCGGGCAGGCCACGCTCGGAGGAAAGCCGCATCTCCGTCCAGGTAGGACTGAGAAAATACAGTTTCTCCCTTGCCTCCCCACCCACCACATAAAAAGACTAGACCTCCAAAATTAAAAGTTTTTAAACACTAAAAAGGGTGAAAAGACGGACTGCAGGCAGAGCAGCCATACACAATGGCACTCCACTCCTGCACATCCGCAATTTTACTCCAGTAGTCCAGGGCTGCGTGTTCTTCACAAAGGCTGGTCTCCTGCCTCAGGTGGTGCCAGTGCTGTCTTTGCTCCTTTGGTTGCAGCCCTCGAAGTAAGTCCGCTGGCTGTGGTCCCTGCTGGCTACACTAGCAAATGTTGAGATTGTGTCATGCTGACCACTGAGACAGAGTTACTAATGCTCTGGCTTGCTGCAAGGGAGGGGGGGTGGGGATATTTATACCTCTGCAAGGATGGCCATTGCTAGTCACTTCAAAGGATAATGAGTTTGAGCAAATCTTTCAATGCACTCCCCTCCAAGTGAAGTTGAGGTGGGAATCCCAGGCTCCATTCAGTCTGCCTCTCTATGTTTTCTCTTTCCCTGGACTGATACTGACATTAAATATTTAACCACTAATCAATGGATCTGTGTTGTGGTCACCAGCACCCATTCCTGCCACAGTATCGCTACCTGTCAGCTTAGACTGAATGTCTGGCCCAGCTAACTTTGTAGATTTGGATCCCACAGTAGTCCAAGGTCAGCATGACTAATTTCTCCATGATTCCCCCCATTCCATGATCTAAAGAGCTGCTTGACCACAATGGAAAATACTATGGGAAAATTCCTTGCCGAATCAGCCCAAAGCCAGTGGCAAGGAATTTATTGGGTGCCATTTGGAGACAGTGCAGAAATTCAATTTGAAAAAGGCATAAGTTTAAAGAAAACAAATTACAAGAAATTTCAAAGCAAATCATCTCTGTCAAGCCTGATTTTACATTTGATTAGTAATAAAGACATTTCATCAAGTTATATAGTAAATGTTGGAACTGGATGTACAGAATCATTCAACTAAATATTGGTTAGATGCCATTTTTTCCAGAAGATGCAATTCAAGGAAATTAGGTGACTGTTGATAGATACCATAGCATCTCTGTATAGACAGCACAGGAAGGAGGCAGATACTGGGAGGTGGTTTGCATTGATTTCCCTGTCAGTAAGTTTTGTGTTCATTACCTCTTTGCAAATTTTCCAAATTCTCTAGACTCAGGTGAAAGGAAAAACGTTGTGAACTGTTTAGATGAAATGAAACCTTGCCGAATAAGAGCGAGTGACGGGAATAGTTACAGGTTTGAGAATGGCATAGACCGGATGTTGAAATACCAAATTACGTGGCAGATGGCGTTCAGTGTTGAGAGTGTGAAGTGATGCAGTTGGGAGGACTATTATGGAAAAGCAGTATGCTATAAATGGCACGATTTTGAAAAAGTGTAAATGAGCAGAGAGATCATTTTCACATATTCTTAAAGGTGGCAAGGCAAGTTGTTAAGGTGCTTGAAAAACACATATGTTTTATTTGATTGAAAAGAAGAAGAATAGAACATAAAAGCAATGCCATCATGCTGGAACTTTATAAACTGACACCTGCAGTTATGCGGAGAATTGTGAGCAGCACACGAGAGGAAAGATATAACAGACTCAGAGAGTGAACCTGGGAGGTTTACCAGGATGTTTCAAAGAATGTTCGACTTCATTTAGAACAAGTTGGAAAGCTATCACTTTGTCTTGCTGTGGAAAAGTTCAAGACAGGGTGGATTCAGAAAATCTATTTGTGTTGAGTGGGGCAATAAGTAAAGGTCAAGGATTCAAAATCATTGGCAAAAGACCTTGAGAGATTTTTGTTTTAATTCAGTGAGTTGTCAGTTTCAGGGAAACTCTTGCCAAATAATCTTAACGTAATAATAATAATCTTAACAATAATCTTAATAGCGGTAGAGTTGCTGCCTTACAGTGTTTACAGCGCCAGGGACCTGGGTTCGATCCTGGCTTTGGGTGCTTGTCTATATGTAGTTTGTATGTTCTCCACCATGTGGGTTTTCTCCAAGAACTTTGGTTTCCTCCCACACTCCAAAAAGGTACAGCTTTGCTGGTTATTTGGCTTGGTATAAATTGTCCCTAGTGTAGGATAGTGTGTTAACGTTAGTCACT
Source organism: Okamejei kenojei (assembly GCA_035221665.1). NCBI lineage: Eukaryota > Metazoa > Chordata > Chondrichthyes > Rajiformes > Rajidae > Okamejei > Okamejei kenojei. The sequence goes on from CM069131.1 coordinate 80,368,489, forward strand.
GCAGACTCGGTGGGCTGAAGGGCCTGTTTCCATGCTGTAACTCTAAACTAAACATAGAACATAGCAGGCCACAGCACAGGAACAGGTCCTTAGGCCCACAATGTCCATGCCAAACATGATGCCAAGTTAAACTATTCTTCTCTGAAGGTAGACATGAAATGCTGGAGTAACTCAATGGGTCAGATGGCATCCCTGGAGAAAAGGGTGACATTTTGTGTTGTGACGTTTCTTCTCTGCCTGCATTTGATCCATATCACTTTGTTCCCTGCATATCCATGTTTCCATCCAAAATCTTAAAAACCATTATCGCATTTGCTTCCACCACCAATGGCAGCAATTTAAAAAGGAAGATGGTCTGTTTGCCCAGGTTGAGGAACTTACAAGGTTCCAGACAGAAAGTAATAATGTCCAGTGATATATAATTGTTTTTCCAGCACAGGCATGAAAGACCATATGGTTTTGCTAGTTGCATGTAGGTTTCTCTCAGTCAATGAATATAAAAACAACTTTTATCCTGAATGTTTTGCAGATATTCAGATATAAATACAATTATTTGCTCATGTGTGAATGCATACATTTTAATTCAAAGCACTGTGAAGGAAAAAATAGTAATTGTGAAAATATCTTTGCAGCTGCAAGAACAAACATCTACTTGAGGATAAGAATACGGAAGTGTTTCTGGCAGAACTACATCGGAAGTGCTGTCAATGGTTTTGGTCTTCCTATGTAAATATAGAAATAGCAACAATAGAGCACATTAAATGAAAGTTCACCAGATTGTTTCTAACAAGTAGAGGTTAAAGAGAACAAGCCCATATTTTATAGGTTAGACACAGTGGGATAAAATCGGCAGGTTAGGAGTTGAGAGCTGAGAGTTTTTTTCTGGTTGGTAAGACAGAATTGGAGATATCACAGGAAAAATAGTTCACTATCTAAGACTGAGAAGAAGAGAAATGGCTTTACTAAAAAGATTGCGACTATTTTGAATTATCCAACCTGAATTATTGCACAATGGTCTGGATTTCTAGATACTAGTCAAATAATTTAACCAGTATGTTATCTGTAATATATACAGTGTTTTGTGCTGACAAATACATGCGGAAGAGTGATGTAAAATAAAAATGATTTCAATAAGCAGCTTAACACCCAAACACTGTACATGTTACTGCTACAAGTTCCCAACCCAGACTGACTAGGTATATCACAAAGTATAGAAACAAGGAACTGCAGATTCTGGTTTACACAAAAGGACACAAAATGCTAGAGTAATTCAGCAGGTCGGGCACCATCTCTGAAAAATATAAATAGGTAACATTTCAGGTCGGGAAGAAGGGTCCCAACCCGAAATGTCACCTATCCATCTTCTCGGAGATGCTGCCTGACCCGCTGTTATTCCTGACCTTTGTGTCCTATTAGGTGTATCACTTAGCTCTCTTGTGAGTTTACAGCACACCAAGGTCTGAAAACATACTAAGATACCATTCTCAGTTTGGGATAGGAGACTGGCTCCTGCAAGCTATTCACAAAACCTATGCCCTTATAAAGTGGCAAACAAGGCCTCAGACAAAAATCTCATGAGAAGGACCATTCTTTGGCATCGAGGTACTCTACTGTTATCCAGTCTGTACACTCATACCCCTGGAGCAATATTTGATCACACACCTTCTTACACAAATGCCAGCCTTTCCCTGTAATGTTAAATAGACAATAGACAATAGGTGCAGGAGTAGGCCATTCGGCCCTTTGAGCCAGCACCACCATTCATTGTGATCATGGCTGATCATCCACATTCAGTAGGTACCCCGTTCCTGCCTTCTCACCATATCCCCTGACACTGTTATCTTTAAGAGCTATATCTAACTCTCTCTTGAAAGCATCCAGAGAATTGGCCTCCACTGCCTTCTGAAGCAGAGAATTCCACAGATTCACAACTCTCTGGATGAAAAAGTTTTTGCTCATCTCTGTTCTAAATGGTCTACCCCTTATTCTTAAACTGTGGCCCCTGGTTCTGGACTCCCCCAACATCAGGAACATGATTCCTGCCTCAAGCGTGTCCAAACCCTTAATAATCTTATATGTTTCAATAAGATCCCCCTCATCCTTCTAAATTCCAGAGTATACAAGCCCAGCCGTTCCATTCTATCAACATATGACAGTCCCGGCAAATCCCGGGAATTAACCTCGTGAACCTATGCCACACTCCCTCAATAGCAAGAATGTCCTTCCTCAAAGTAAGTTCCTATTTCATTGTTCCAATAGCTTTGGGGATATTGGACATATGATGGTATTAATAGAGGAATCAGCCATTTCCCAAATGTGCTGATTAAAATTTTTCCTTCAATAAATATCACAAAAAACTAATTTACTAGCCACTCATCTTATTCCATCTGCAGATCATTTGATAGATGTAAAATGCCTGGATTATTTGCTTACCTAATAAACGCAGTGCATTGTACATATAATGCTTTAATTTTTTTTCTGAAGAAAAGAAATATTTCAATCTAAGATCATCAAGCAATGATGCTCAATTCCCCTACATCATATAACAGTATCATTAAATGCTACATGAGCGAAAAAAATCAAAGGGTAATGTGTTGAGATTACTTATTGACTACTTTATACACTGTATAAGAATTATAGGCCTACATTTCTACTCATATACTCTTTATTGCATCATATTTAATCTACTGTTCATATATCATCATTAAACAAATAAAAGTAACATTCACAATTTTAATTAATCTTTTTTTTTCAACTCATTCTCATTCTATATATATGCTTATAGAGTGTAAAAAAAAAATTCTGAAAGGTATCTAAAATGACAGGAGAATATAATTGGGGAATCATACCAGTCAGACTAAGAAATGTTGTGTACTGTAGTGTATTAAAATAAATACATGAAGGTTGAGATCAAAGTAGAACCATCATTCATTACTATCTATTCAACTTGCAGCTGTGGAAAATAAAGGATTTGGGAGAAAATCATGTTAGCATGAGAAAATATAAAATGAGAATTCTGTGACCTTTTTAATATTTCTAGCATCATTCTGTTTTAATTTTACATGAACAGTCTATTATCCCAACCTTTCCCTAATGTGATTTTTGGTAGCCTTCATTGGAAACTTCTACGGGTCACTGAGTGTTCGGCAGTGATGCAAAGCAAAGATTATTGTTTGAGACGTCTACTGTGATTTGTATGACTGAAATAGGTTCTTTTTACTAAGAAGATGATGTCTGATTTGGTTGAATAACCACGGATGCTTTCTGCCTGCTTTAGGACGTAGGAGAGTTAAAGCTGACATTTTAAAGTCTATCTAAATTGATTTCTGCTGTCGACTTGCTGCCCTGTGACTAAGATCTGTAGTGGCTTTTGTGTATATAAATCATTCCTTCTATCACCAGTAGACAAGTGCTCTGCCACCTTCTATTCAATTCTTTTTACTGTTAGTGGAAGTGAAATACACATCTCTGGTTTTCGCTTTTGTTACACAAACAGGCCAAAGGAAATCAATAACCTGCAGCAAGCTCCATATCTATCTTGTAAAGTCTTATCTCTGGAGCTAAGTGGTGTCTCAGGAAAGCAATGTTAAAATCTTGCACACTTGGTAAAAGCCAACAAAATCAGGTAGTAATATCATGTACACATGATGAAAGCTTTTCTGATTACTCAGGGGATGGTTGACCCATGTTAAGTTGCTTTAATAATCTTACAAGCAATGACATTTTTGACATTAATTTTTCATCCTTTTATTTTACCTTATTTTGCACATTCTTACATAAAAAATCAATAATTAATAAATTGATAAAATAATTAATTTGCATATTAGCATGGTCAATAGAAAACAAAATTAGGTGTAAAATAGGCAGCAAGTATTAGTCGATTGAATTGATTGAAAAATGCAGCATGGAAACAGGTCTTTCAGCCCCCGGAGTCAACACCGACCATCAATCACCCATTCACACCATGATCCAGCTTCCTAGTTGTCAACCATGCAGGGTGGGCCTGCAGCTGGATCACAGCCATCAAGTGGGTTCAGCAGAGTGAAAAGGAAGCCAATTTAAAGTGCAGTTCTGATTTTGATGATCCTTTCCAGAAAGTGAGGGGCCTGTATCTGCCAGCAACAAGGTCAGGAAAGACACAGTTAACGCTGAATCTGTGACCATCGCATTCATAAGTTCATAAGTTTTAGGAGCAGAATTAGGTCATTTGGCTCATCAAGTCTACTCTGCCATTCAATCATGGCTCATCTATCTTTCCCTCTCAACCCCATTCTCCTGCCTTCTCCCATAACCCCTGACACTGTTGCTAATCATTCCCATGCACTTTCATCCTTTCACAACTCACACATAGTAGATCCCACACCCATTTTCTAATTCTATTGCATTCTCTCTATAAAATTTAAATGGGTGGATTACCTGTCTTCACGTGAATATTTCAAAAATTAATTATTTCAGTGCACTTTTTGCAAAGGCTGTTTATTATATTTTAGCTTTTAACATAATCTATCATCCGTACTTCACTTCCTTCTCTATGCAATGTTTAAAAAGTTAATTAAAAATTGAGCTTTTATGCCTTGCTTCATTATGGTTTCTTCAATGTGACTGGCTACTCAGTCAGCTTAATAATAGCACAGCCTCTGGGCACTAAAGAACAAAACTGGACTGACATCAGGAGAGGGAATTTTGTACCAAAGATCCTATGGCAAGCAAGATAGACCACTCCTTCGAAATGCAATGGGCTGACGTGTAGTACGCAACGGAGCAGATTGTAGGCCTTTTTTTCATCCATTTCAGTAACCCGACCCGACCCGACTCGCAGTGTAATCAGCGTTGGAGGGGAAATGGGGCCGAAAATTACCCATGTATCTGCCGATGACCATACTACGTCTTTTTCGTCGAGTGATCTATCTTGCTTGCTATAGGATCTTTGTACTGTACCATTGAGTTAGTAGCTTATTGGGCACAACAAAGAATTCATAAGCCACATCCTGCCATGTGATAGATAATTTCCCTTCATGAAATCCCTGTGGATTGACCTTAATCATATCAGCCGGAGCTTTCTCCTGTCGCCTTTTTACCCTATTAATTTCCTACTTAAGTATGATCCTCAGTCTCCTAAATTCCTCCAGTACAGCACAGGAACAGCTGCCTATACCTGACCCATGCTTCCTTGTTTTCTTGAACAGAGCTTCAATTTCTCTCATCATACAGGCACCCTTACTCACTGCTGCCTTGCCCTTCACTCTAACAGGACATGCATGCCTTGAACTCTCACCCAGTCCATACCACCACGTCAGTAGATAACACTTTTGACTTTGGACTTTAGAGATACAGTGTGGAAACAGGCCCTTCGGCTCACCAAGTCCGCGCCGACCAGCAATCACCCCATACACTAGCACTAGGGACAATTTACAATATTACCAAAGCAAATTAACATACAAATCTGTACGTCTTTGGAGTGTGGGAGGAAACCGGAGCACCCGGAGAAAACCCATGCGGTCACAAGGAGAATGGACAAGCTCCATAAAGACAGCACCCATAGTCAGGATCAAACCCGGGTCTCGGACACTGTAAGGCAGCAGCTCTACCTCTGAGTCCCCATGCCGCCCCAAAGAGTGGGGCACAACAAAGAGTTCACAGGCCACATCCTGCCATGTATTAGCTACTTCGGCCCACTCCAGTAAGCATCAAGATGACTCACCACACATATATCCACACATACCTGCAGTGGAAACTTGTTCACAAAACAAGCAACAGATCGGTGAGGTTCTACACAGCATCATACCTTCCTGCCAAAAATTCAAGCTCCACTCCCAGAAATGTCTTCAAAATCATCAAAGGATTTTGAATGTTTATAAATGTCCCTGCCATTCACAAAGATCGGAAAATATACAAATATTACAGATATTATCAACAATTTTTTTAATATAAATTTTTAAAAGTCTAAAAATGTAATAAAGACTAAGCTTAATTAAAAGATTTAAAACACTTAAACTGCTAGAAATCCAGAATACATATTTAAGAAAAAGGTCAAATTCATTCTAATCAACCAAAAATGTCAGCTTTGCTCCCTCCCTCCAACCTGTTCCCCTCCCTTGAAGTGAAAGAAGGTTGGGCTGCATTACTCAAAGTTTTAGTCAATTGACTTCTGAGCTTGGGATATCAGAGATGTTGGTCATCTACCATTGGACAATATGCTTTTTTGATCACCACATCAATGTGAATGGACTAGGTCAGGTTGCTGGTGATACAGATGCCTAGCAAGCTGAAATGGTTGACACTCTCCAGAGCAGCTCAAGTGATGACGATAGGTTGTGTTTATCCCACACCATCTAACCCCACTCCCCCCACTCCCCTCCCCCCCCCCCTCCCCCCTCCCCCCCCCCTCCCTCCCCCCCCCTCCCCCCCTCCCTCCTTCCCCCCCTCCCCTTCCCTTCCTTCCCCCCTCCCCCCTCCCCCCCCCTCCCCTCCCCCCCTCCCCCCCCCCCCCTCCTCCCCCCCCCTTCCCCCCCCCCCTTCCCCCCCTCCCCTCCTTCCCCCCCTTCCCTTCCCCCCCTTCCCTTCCCCCCTTCCCTTCCCCCCCCTTCCCTTCCCCCCCTTCCCTTCCCCCCCTTCCCCCCCCCCCCCCCCCCCCGACACCTCCTTGAGTCCACCAACCTTTGGCATCATCCGTTAGCTCGTCCTTGACTGCCGGCGCCCAGCCTCGACTGCCAGTGCTTACTTGTCCTTGACCCCCGTCGCCCGACCTAACCGGCCTCAACCACCGGTGCCAAGCCTTGACCGGCACATGGTCCTCTTCAGACAGCTCTACGGTGCCCACCGGGACCTTCCCCAGCATTGACGTTCATATCGTCAAGATGGTCCAGAGCTGAATGCAGTGCAAGGGAGATGACATTCTCGATAGCGGGGTATTTTGGTGGGATGTATCTGAGCCTGGTGTGGCAACTGCTCTACTCTTGACTGTCTGCACTCCAAGAGAGTGTCCAGGCAATCACAGGTTTGTCACTTCCTTCCATTCAGTCCATCGTCATGCTGTGCTGCTTCAGGAAGGCTGGAGTAATTGTCAGATATACCTGCTATTTCTTCTTCTCTCTTCTACCTCTGGAGCTTGAAAGCCTGAACAACCAGACTTCCGAAACAGTATTTTCCCCATTGTTATGAGACTTTTGAACCAAACACCTCTTTCTCAATCAACTTTCCCAGAGGTTTTGCTTCACACTTCCACCTTTAACTTTACCTCATTTGGTTAATTCATTGTTACATTTTAGTTTAATTTTTACACAATTCCAGGTTGCGCTACAATCTCTTCACTATTCTGTTGTTTTACATTCGTCATTGTATTTAGTGTTGTACTATTGGTGGTTGTCAAGGATTTGGCAACGGTCCTGAACAAATATTCCGTTGTTACTGGCTTCACATGGAACTGTGTGGAGGAGTGTTATGCCTCGGTTGAACCAGGATGTCTGCAATCTACTGAGGACCAGATCTCGGGCATTCAAGTCCAGCAATGCAGTGTCATATAATAATTCCTGTTACAGCTTCAATAAGGCCATCGTGAAAGTGAAGAGACACTTTTGGTCTGCACTGCAAGATCAGACGAATGTTCAGCAGCTGTGACATGACGTCTAAAGGCCCTGTCCCATGATGCGAGTTTACCCAAGCGCTCTCCCGAGTTTAAAAAAAATCAAACTCATGGTATTCTACGAACTCCTACGACCTTCCACAAGTATATTCACAAACTCCTACGAGCTCCTGCTAGTATGTCTACGTATTCCGTTCACTATTCATTCTACGGTCTCCTATGTTCCTCTCCCGAGGTACTCTTGAACCAACTATGAGTAGTCACGAGTGGAAAATTGATCACATGATTCCTCCTCCACTTTTGCTCCCCCTATCCTCCATCCCTTTGGCCCACAAGAGAGACGATCACGGTGGGGAGAGAGAGAGCGCAACATGCCTTCCCACATCAACAATTCATTCCACGCTTGCGATGCTCGCTGCCGTCCCCAGCCCGGTTACATTCACACTATAAACCACACACCGCCGGGGACTGGGGGAGAAATGGTTTAGATTCTGCAGTATGAGCAGAGAGAGAGAGAGAGAGAGAGAGAAAGTGGAATTACTCTGAGATGGAGGGGAGATGGAGGGGAGAGGGAGTTGGATGTGGCCCCTGTGGCTAAAGGGATCAGGAGGTATGGAGAGAAGGCAGGTACGGGATACTGAGCTGGATGATCAGCCATGATCACATTGAATGGCGATGCAGGCTCGAAGGGCCGAATGGCCTGCTTCTGCACCTATTTTTCTATGTTTTCTATGTTTTCTACTCAACAGGTGAGTCAGGCAGCATCTCTGGAGAGAAGGAATAGGTGACGTGTCTGGTCGAGACCCTTCTTCAGACTGAGAGTCAGGGGAGATGGAAACTATAAAGATACAGAGATCCAGAGATGCTGCCTGGCCCGCTGAGTTACTCCAGCTTTTTCTATGTCTATCTTTAGTTTAAACCCGGCGTCTGCAGTTCCTTCCTGAGAGAGAGAGAGAGTGAGAGAGAGAGAGATATATGACTCCTTTCCACACCAGCACCCTGTGTGCTAGCTTTAAATTCTGACTGTGACAGGTCAACTTTGCAATGTTGTGCTTTACACTGGGAATATATCTAGAGTGTGAGGAAAAGTACTTTCTGCTTCACAAACTCTCAACGACGAATGGGGCCACCCTTCGTGTCAAGAGGTGGCATGCATCAGATGACCATATAACCATATAACAATTACAGCACGGAAACAGGCCCTCTCGGCCCTTCCAGTCCGTGCCGACCATTTGTTTTCCCCTAGTCCCATCTACCTGCACTCAGACCATACCCCTCCATTCCCTTCCCGTCCATATACCTATCCACTTTACTTTTAAATGTTAAAATCGATCCTGCCTCCACCACTTCTGCTGGAAGCTCATTCCACACAGCCACCACCCTCTGAGTAAAGAAGTTCCCCCTCACGTTACCACTAACTTCCGTCCCTTAAGCGAAGGAGATAGGCGACGTTTTGGGTCGAGACCCTTCTTCTCCCAATCTCTTGCCCAAGGGGCCACGTACAACCAGGCTGCTAACTAACCCTTCCTCATTACTCAATATCCAGTCTTAGAATAGTCTGCTTCTCTCGTTGGTTCCTCCACATGTTGGTTTAGAAAACTATCGCATACATTCCAAGAAATCCTCTTCCTCAGCACCCCTGCCAATTTGACTCACCCAATCTATATGTAGATTGAAGTCACCCATTATAACGGTTTTACCTTCGTTGCACGCGTTTCTAATTTCCTGTTTGATGCCATCCCAAACTCCACTACTACTGTTAGGTGGCCTGTACACAACACCCACTAGCGTTTTCTGCCCCTTAGTGTTTCGCAGCTCCACCCATATCGATTCCACATCCTCCAAGCTAATGTCATTCCTTTCTATTGCTTTTCTGTTCTGGTCCTCTCTAACCAGCAACCCTACCCCACCTCCTTTTCCTCTCTGTCTATCCTTCCTGAATATTGAATATCCCTGGATGTTCAGCTCCCAGCCTTGGTCACCCTGGAGCCATGTCTCCGTGATCCCAACTATATCATATTTATTAATAGCTATCTGCACATTCAACTCATCCACTTTATTACGAATGCTCCTCGCATTGAGACACAAAGCCTTCAGGCTTGTTTTTACAACACTCTTGGCCCTTTTACAATTATGTTGCAAAGTGGCCCTTTTAGATTTTTGCCCTGGATTTGTTTTCCTGCCACTTTTCAACTCGCTACCTATTGCTCTCCTATCCTCATTTTACACCCCTCTGTCTCTCTGCTCACACATTTAAGAAAACCTCCACTTCTTATTCTCCGTTTGTTTTTTTTTTCTTCTTTCCTCCTACGTGTTACGTCTGAACTGCTTCTCTTCTCTGCCTCCTGCCTCACAAACGGACTACTTGACTTCTCTATCTGAGTCCTCCCCCCAACCGATCTAGTTTAAAAGTCTCCCCAGTAGTCTTTGCAAATCTCCCTGCCAGGATATTGGTTCCCCTTGGGTTCAAGTGCAATCCGCCCTTTTTGTACAGGTCACACCGTCCCAAAAGAGGTCCCAATGATCCAGAAACTTGAATCTCTGCGCTCTGCACCAGTCCTTTAGCCACGATTGAACCTCCACCTTTACTCCATTCCTACTCTCACTGTCGCGTGGCACAGGCAGTAATCCTGAGATTGTTACCTTTGCGGTCCTTCTCCTTAACACTCTTCCTAACTCCCTAAATTCTCCTTTCAGGACTTCCTCTCTTTTTCTACCTATGTCATTGGTACCTATATGTACCACGACCTCTGGCTCCTCTCCCTCCCATTTCAAGATATCTTGGACACGTTCAGTCACATCCCGGACCCTGGCACTAGGGAGGCAAACTACCATCCGGGTCTCCTGACTGCGTCCACAGAATCGCCTATCTGACCCCCTAACTATAGAGTCCCCTATTACTGCTGCCCTCCTCTTTCTTTTCCTTACCCTTCTGAGCAACAGGGCCGGTCTTTGTACCGGAGGCCCGGTCGCTGTTGCTACCCCCAGGTAGGCTGTGCCCCCCAACAGTACTCAAACAGGAGTACTTATTGCCAAGGTGTACAGCCACCGGGGTACTCTCTAGTCCCTGCCTCTGCCCCTTGCCTCTCCTAACCGTGACCCACTTTCCTGCCTCCTGTGGTTTTGGAGTGACCACCTGTCTGTAGCTCCTCTCTATGGCTTCCTCACTCTCCATGACCAGACGGAGGTCATCGAGCTGCTGCTCCAGGTACCGAATGCGGTCCAGGTACCGAATACGGTCCAGGATTATGATGCTGATGCGGCAACCAACCATTGCTTGGAGTTTGTAGTCAGGACAGAAGAGATGGAACTTGTAGCTGATTTTGAAGGAAGTCACAGGCAAAGACCCAGTGCACCATTTATGTAGGATGGACCAATCCAATCCAGATTATTCTGAAGAGCCAGTCACTTAAGCAAGGATTTTCCTGAGAAGTCCTTGCTAATGTCAGTCTGACTATACAAGGAACTGGACTATGGGGTCTAGATTTGGATTTGTATCTAGTACACCTTCTTCACATAGTCGGTGGGGGTGGTGCTAGTCGGCTGCCCTGCCAGCAGCGTGTTCGTCATTTCTACTATTTTTTAGTGTGTCCAAATGTGTGTTTTAATGTCTCTTGGGGTGTCTTGTGTGGTGAGTGCTGAGGGGGGATAAGGGGGGAACCGTTTTTGGTCGCCTCCTCCATGGAGAGGCGACTTTTTCCACGTCGCCCCCCCTCGCGGCATAAGTCCATGGATTGGTGCTGCCTATTCTGGAGTCGGGCCCTTGCTGTGGTCACCAGAATGGAGTGCTCCAATCACTGACTGTTACAGCCTGAAGCCTGGAACCCCTCGCTACGGATCGCCGGAGAAGTGTTCCGACCGCCGGCCCACGGCGGATAACATCCTGAAGCCATGGTCTGCGGTAGGGAAGCACCGATTCAGGACTTGGTGACAGGACGATGAGAGGGCCTGTGCATCTGGCCGCCAGCAGCGACTGCTGCGGAGGTTTATGGCCCCGACCATGGGGGAACAATGGAGGAGGACTGACTGTACTTTGTGCCTTCCACCACAGTGAAGAATGCTGTGGTGAATGTTTGTGTTAAATTTTATTACGTATTGCATGTTCTTTTTTGATTATACCGCTGCTGGCAAATTAATTTCACTGCACTTTATTGTGTATGTGATGAATAAAACTGATTGATTGATTGATTGATTAGCCCTATGAGCTATATCTAACTCTCTGTTGAATGGAAATTCCTCATAAATCTCGCATGGAAAGCAACAAGCTAATTTGGGAGTGATGCATTGCTGCCACTTAAACGACAAGGTATCACATTATAAAGCCCCGTCCCACTGAACGAGGTAAATCACTTGTTCTCCCGAGTTTTCCCTTGTTTCAAACTCGTAGAATGTCCGTAGCAGGTCCGTAGGAGTTTGTGGATGTCTCGTAGCGGCTCGTAATGCTAACGGCAGGTACTCGTGAATCCCGGTAACTCGTGAAGTTTTTTCAACACTGTGAAAAATGTCCACGAGTAAAAAAATACTCGTGATTAAAAAAATTGTTACTTTTTACTCTTAGTTAATTGGTGGGCAGACTGGACTACACGCGGAGATAATTTGCCATCACCTAAGGAAAAAACGGAAGAATTCCGCCCAATGCGCTTTTAAAATTAGATGAAAAATGACACTGTTCACTCATTTAAAAATCACTTGCCTTTAGTCTTTCAGACCTACAGATACTGAGGAGAAAGGGTTGTTTTCTGTCCAGTTGCCATGAGTACAACAGAACAGATGCCTTAATTAGCTAACGTCAGCACCGATAAAAACTAGTCACCTGGGAGTCATAATTTGTCTGGGGAATTCTCTGCCTCAGAGGGCGGTGGAGGCAGGTTCTCTGGATGCTTTCAAGAGAGAGCTAGATAGGGCTCTTAAAAATAGCGGAGTCAGGGGATATGGGGAGAAGGCAGGAATGGGGTACTGATTGGGGATGATCAGCCATGATCACATTGAATGGCGGTGCTGGCTCGAAGGGTCAAATGGCCTAATCCTGCACCTATTGTCTATTGTCTATTGTATATACAGTGTGAGTGTGTGAGTATATATATGAGTGTGTGAGTAAATATATATATATATATATATATATATATATATATATATATATATATATATATATATATATATATTATATATATATATATTTATATATAAGTGTGTGCCTATGAGTGTGTATCTGTATATATGTGTATTTGTGTGTATAATGTGTGTATATATGTGAATTTGTGAATGAGTCTGTATGTATACGAGTGTGTATGTGTAATATGTGTGTATATATATATGCGTATTATGTCAGGAGTGGGGCGCCGTTGTGCATGGCTGCTCTGCCTGCAGTCATCCTTTCACTCTTTTTTATTTTTATTTTTAGTCCTATTACAACGAAATGTTGGAGGTCTTCTTTTATGTGGTGGGTGGGGGGAGGGGAGGGGAGGGGGAAACTTTATTTACTAGTCCCTACCTGGTCGGAGAGGTGGCTTCCCTCCGAGCTGCTTCTTCGCCCCTTCCTCGCGGCCTATCATCGGACTGGAGCGGCGTTTCCTGTCGGGATCGGCCGGGACAACAGCTTCGGCAGCGACACAGCGCTGGGACACCAGCACGGAGCGGGCGATGCCTTACCGCGTCGCTGTGCGGTAAACTCCCCGAGTGCTGTGACCGCCAACTCCAACATCTGAGGAGCTGTGGGTACGGGCGTCTAGCTGCGTGCGGCGCTGGATTTAAAACACTGCGGAGCCTGGGATCCGAGATCGCCAGAGTCGGAGCTCCAGCCAGCACGGCCTGAGGACTTCAGGTGCCGCGGTCTCCTGGGAGGAAGCGGCCGCTCCAGACATTTCCAAGCCACTGAGGAGTGTTCAACCGACGCCGGAGTTCCATCTTCCTGGCAAAAGGGGCTGAAAACATCGGACTGGCTGCAGAGGCCTCAAATAGGCCCCGACCTCGGGTGATCACAGAGGAAGAGGACTGAAACATTCTGATGCCTTTCCCCCCAAGATTCTTGAAGGGTTGATGGTGGATATGCAATGGAAGGCATTTAAAGACTGCATGGATGAACTACAACAATTGTTCATCCCAGTATGGCAAAAGAATAAATCAGGGAATGTGGCACATCCGTGGATAATGAGGGAAATCAGGGATAGTATCAAAGAAAAAGATAAAGCATACAAATTAGCCAGAAAAAACAGCCTACCAGGGGACTGGGAGAAATTCAGTGACCAACAGAGGAGGACAAAGGGCTTAAGTAGGAAAGGGAAAATGGAGTATGAAAGAAAACTGGCAGGAAACATAAAAACTGACTGCAAAAGTTTTTATCGATATGTGAAGCGCAAAAGATTAGTTAAAACAAATGTAGGTCCCTTGCAGCCAGAAACGGGTGAATTGATCATGGGGAACAAGGACATGGCAGACCAATTGAATAACTACTTTGGTTCTGTTTTCACTAAGGAAAACATAAATAATTTGCCGTAAATAGCAGGGGATCGCGGGTCAAATGAGATGGAGGAAATGAGTGAAATCCAGGTTAGCCGGATAGTGGTGTTGGGTAAATTGAATGGATTAAAGGCCGATAAATCCCCAGGGCCAGATAGGCTGCATCCCGGGTACTTAAGGAAGTAGCCCGAGAAATAGAAGATGCCTTAGTGATAATTTTTCAAAACTCTTTAGTTTCTGGAATAGTTCCTGAGGATTGGAGGGTAGCTAATGTAACCCCACTTTTTAAAAAGGGAGGGAGAAAGAAAACGGGGAATTACAGACCAGTTAGTCTAACATCGGTAGTGGGGAAACTGCTAGAGTCAATTATTAAAGATGGGATAGCAGCGCATTTGGAAAGTGGTGAAATCATTGGACAAAGTCAGCATGGATTTACGAAGGGTAAATCATGTCTGACGAATCTTATTGAATTTTTTGAGGATGTAACTAGTAGAGTGGATAAGGGAGAAGCAGTGGATGTGTTGTATCTGGACTTTCAGAAGGCTTTCGACAAGGTCCCACACAAGAGATTGGAATACAATCTTAAAGCACACGGTATTGGTGGTTCAGTATTGATGTGGATAGAGAACTGGCTGGCAGACAGGAAGCAAAGTGTAGGAGTGAACGGGTCCTTTTCAGGTTGGCAGACAGTGACTAGTGGGGTGCCGCAAGTGTCAGTGCTGGGACCCCAGCTATTTACAATATACATTAATGATTTGGACGAGGGAATTAAATGCAACATCTCGAAGTTTGCGGATGACACAGAGCTGGGGGGCAGTGTTAGCAGTGAGGAGGATGCTAGGAGGCTGCAGGATCACTTGGATAGACTCGGTGAGTGGGCAAATGCATGGCAGATGCAGTATAATGTGGATACATGTGAGGTTATCCACTTTGGTGGCAAAAACATGAAGGTAGACTATTATTTGAATGGTGACCGATTAGGAAAAGGGGAGATGCAACGAGACCTAGATGTCATGGTACACCAGTCATTGAAAGTAGGCATGCAGGTGCAGCATTCTGTGAAGAAAGCGAATGGTATGTTGGCATTCATAGCAAAAGGATTTGAGTACAAGAGCAGGGAGGTTCTACTGCAGTTATACAGGATCTTGGTGAGGCCACACCTGGAGTATTGCGTACAGTTTTGGTCTAATCTGAGGAAAGACATTCTCGCCATAGAGGGAGTACAGAGAAGGTTCACCAGACTGATTCCTGCGATGGCACGACTTCCATATGAATAAAGACTGGATAGACTTGGCTTGTACTCACTGGAATTTAGAAGATTGAGGGGTGATCTCATAGAGACTTACAAAATTCTTAAGGGGTTGGACAGGCTAGATGCAGGAAGATTGTTCCCGATGTTGGTGAAGTCCAGGACAAGGGGTCACAGTTTAAGGATAAGGGGGAAGTCTTTTAGGACCGAAATGAGAAAATCGTTTTTCACACAGAGAGTGGTGAATCTGTGAAATTCTCTTGCACAGAAGGTAGTTGAGGCCAGTGCGTTGGCTATATTTAAGAGGGAGTTGGATGTGGCCCTTGTGGCTGAAGGGATCAGGGGGTATGGAGAGAAGGCAGGTACAGGATACTGAGTTGGATGATCAGCCATGATCATATTGAATGGCGGTGCAGGCTCGAAGGGCCGATTTGCCTGCTCCTGCACCTAATTTCTATGTTTCTATGTTTCTATAATGAAGGAGCACCGCACTGCCAGAGTTTCTGTTTGATGTAATTTGGTTTGTTTAGCAACATAAACAACATTTCGAAGAGACATTCCCATTAAAATTCTGGCTCATTTCTAAAAGAAATAAAAGTGCATTTTCAATGTGTTTTTGTTTTTTCTCTTCCCAATTCACTAAACATACATCAGCAGTTTCAAGAAGAGGTTCAATATATAATTAATAGGTGCATTTAAATTAATCTCTTCATCTACAGTCCATCCATTTCATTGATGCCCATGAGCCAAAAGTAATCTATTTTTCTCTTCACTGTCGTGTGTAATTTATATATAATTGATGTTTTTGTGGCCTGTAAAGTCTATGCTACTGCAAGTGAGATTTTCATTGTATCTGTACCTCACCGTACTTGTGCAAATGACAATAAACCCGACTAACTCATCATATTTGTGCATACGACAATAAACTTGAGCACTGGCAGATCATAACAAGAGGAGTAGAGTATTGGAGCAAAGAGGTCCTTCTGCAGTTGTACAGGGCCTAGTGAGACCACACCTCGAGTATTGTGTGCAGTTTTAGTCTCAAACTTTGAGGAAGGACATTCTTCCTATTGAGGGAGTGCAGCGTAGGTTCACAAGGTTAATTCCCTTAATGGCGGGACTGTCATATGTTGAGAGAATGGAGCGGCTGGGCTTGTATACTCTGGAATTTAGAAGGATGAGAGGGGATCTAATTGAAACATATAAGATTATTAAGGGTTCGGACACACTAGAGGCAGGAAACAAGTTCCCGATGTTGGGGTAGTCCAGAACCAGGGGCCACAGTTTAAGAATAAGGGGCAAGTCATTTAGAACAGAGATGAGGAAACATTTTCTCACCTAGAGAGTTGTGCGTCTGTGGAATTCTCTGCCTCAGAGGACGATGGAGGCCGATTCTCCAGGGTACTTTTCAGAGAGAGCTAGATAGGGCCCTTAAAAATAGCAGAGTCAGGGAATATGGGGAGAAGGCAGGAACGGAGTACTGATTGTGGATGATCAGCCATGATCACATTGAATGGTTTTGCTGGCTCGAAGGCCCGAATGACCTACTCCTGCACCTATTGTTTATTGTCTATTGTTTATTGTCTATTGCCTATTGTCTATCACAGCTTTGCTGTAGCATGTGAGTAGCAGCCATGTCAGATTTCTGGTAAAAATCCAAAATAATCTTCAACAACATACCTTCTTCCACGGACTGTGAGGTGGACCACTGGGTGAACAATCACCCTGGCACTCCGTGCTGGCTGGTAGAACTTCTAGTAATCAGAGGCCAGCCACAGATGGCCATCCTAACCTGCAAGGTGACAACTTGAGACAAATTGTATTAGGGAAACCATATATCGCACCATCTAATTTGTGGCCACATTTGCCACTTCAGAAATGGGGTGAAAGCTGGTACTTGGTGGAATCAAGTCCTAAGATGGTTTTCATTTGTGAGTGTACCTTACAGAACTGTTTGTGCCATGTATGTATGGAACAAGCTGCCAGAGGAAGTAGTCGAGGCAGGTACTCTCACAATGTTTAAGAAGCATTTGGACAGGTACATGGATAGGATAGGTTTAGGGCAATATGGGCCAAAAGAAGGTAGGTAGGACTAGAGTAGTTGGTCAGTGTGGGCTAGTTGGGCCAAAGGGCCTGTTTCAACGTTCTATGACTCTATGACTCTATGTGGTAGAACAAATGATATTGTTATTACTGGCAGTGCTGTTATTTGGGGATTAACTACTTCCAGTAATGTTTGTACTTTTCATCATCATCATCATCGTTGAAAACATTTGTGATGCAGTGGTGGTGCTGGTTTCCACGGGGGCGGTGACAGACGCACCATATATCTCCGTCCTCCAGTTCCTGCAGACTTCTGCCGCTGGAAGTATAGGATTTTGGTGTGTGTGCTTTATCATAATTTCTTACAATGCTATGTACGACAGTGATCACAACTTCTACTGGTGTGGATGGCCGTTGGCTCGCTAGAAGCTCATCCGCCCTTTAACAGGTATTGTTTTTGGTCCTGATGGGGGTCTACAGCCCCCCTCTTCACCTGCAAACCAGGTGAGGAAGACGGTTTAGTCGCCGACTATCTGACCATGGAGCAGGTAGCATGGGTCTACATGGTACCCGTGATGGGGGGATCTCCCCCCGACCTTACCTGAACTTGCACTTTTGGCAACTCCATACTTGTTTCCTGCCTCAGTGAACAGTATCATAAAATAACTGACGGACATTATATTGTTGAAGAGTTTGAGACGATTCTGCTGGAAGGAGCAGCAGGACCGTGATTATTCATGAGTTGATGGAGGTGATGGATAGTCTACTCTCTGCGTGATTACTCTCTAATCATGTAGAGTATAGAGAATAATACAGGGGACACTGCAGGAAGTCAGTGAGCATTGCAAACACAAGAGAGCTCTGCTATTTACTCTCTACATGGAATGACTGGTGATGTTCCTGACAGCAAACAATATCATTGAGGTCAGGAGAGAAGACATGAAACAGAGATATATGTTGATATGTGGTACCAGTACTGGAGCTAAGATCCAAGATGTACAAGGCATTGGTGAGATATTTAATGAGGACATGTTAACTCAATGGTTTCAGAAATATTCGAGTTACAGCTTGGCATGTGCAAACCAAGGAAGTGGTTCATGGACGTAAGACAAGATTCATTTTATATACCTTTTTTAGAGTAGCTATTGTGAGAGAATCAATAAACTGCATTTGCTGGTTTACAAAAAAAGACACAGTGCTGGAGTTACTCAGCAGGTCAGGCAGCATCTGTGGAGAACTTGGATTGGTGATGTTTCGGGTCAGAACCCTTCTTCAGTCTGAAGAAGGATCCTGACCCAAAACATCACCTATCCATGGTTTCCAGAGATGCTGCCTGATCCACTGAGTTACTTCAGCACTTTCTGTTTTTTGTTGTGAGTGAGTTTAGTTTGTGGCCTGACAAATGAGAGGATTCAAGCAAAACTATTTGTCTTGCTGGTCAAAATTCCAATGAGAGGGCACTGAAAAACACCAATTTGGAGATGGGGGGCAATGAATATAAAAGATTGGTGTAGTTGCTTTCATTGCACAGTTAGATTCAGGTCATGAGTTCAAGGGAATAAGAAGTCACATGGTGCCAAAAGGCAAGAAGCCTTGACATGGATGTCAGGGTAGGATGTTAGCCTCAGAATTGACCCTCATTCATGATGGCCCGATGCTTTAGACACGAAAAAATATATGATTTCTTGGTCATTCTACCCTTGCTACTTCCCTTAATAAAAAACAAGATGGAAACCCGATCCACACAACAATGACTGCTGCTAATCCTCAATGCAAAATCCAGGTTGCAAAAACTTTGTTGTGGCTTTCACTATTAATAGTAAGATTAAACGTGAACTTACCAGTTCGAAGTTTGATCCTTTTTCATGAGGAGTTACGATGAGGGATTACGTGAAGAAGCCCCGCCAGGCGCATGCGTGTCATACTTCAAAGCAGCGGCGTGAAAACACAGAAACCCGATAGCCGAAGTAAGATAGTAAGGCTTTCTAAAGACTAGAACTACCAGATGATCCTTTCGATTATGAGGGCCGGGAGCGGAGGGCACGTAATCCCTCATCGTAACTCCTCATAAAATAAGGATCAAACTTCCAACTGGTAAGTTCTCGTTTAATCTTACTATTTTACCTCAGAGTCACGTGAGTGACTACATGAAGATTTCAAATCTCTGTGATTTCATGCCGTAGATGCACTCCATACGACACACTGCTTCAGTTGACACAATAGTGAATAAATAATATATTGAACATTGATTCAAATTATTCAATAACTATTTTAATAATAATAATAATAATAATAATAATAATAATAATAATAATAATGATAATAATAATAACAAAAGAAAGTAATAACCCCTCTATCCCAGGGGGAAATTACAAAGAAATGATATGAAAACAAAGCAACCCAAATTAAACGGAACCCAACACAGCATGCCCAAACCCTAGCACTGTATCAACAGGTTTATCATAGAACTTATAGAAAGTCGATTCTTTAGACCATCCTGCGGCCTCGAGGATTTGGTCGAGTGGCACGTCCTGCACCTTCGCCGTGGATGTTGATGCCGCCCTGGTGGAGTGAGATTCAAACACATGAGTTTCCACTCCAGTGTAATCCAGAACCTGTTTTAACCATCTAGAAATAGTTTGTACTGACACTTTTTTATATGTTTTTTTGTGGGTAATGAGCATTGCTGTCTCAGAACCTCTGATACTCTTAATTACTTCAATATATTGACTCAAATGCTTAACCACACATAATGCTTAGTCCACAGGGTATGCTTTAAAGATTACCTTGGTTCCAGCCATTCCTGGCCTGCATTATTTGATTAGATCATAGACATAAAAAGTAATTTTATCTACAGACAAATGCATACAATCTAGTCGTAACACTTGCAATGTTTGTACTCGTTGTGCTGATACCAATGCCATGAGCATAACCACTTTAAGTGTTAACTTCTGAAAAGACAGTGACGTAATTGAAGCCCACTGCCGAAGCAGATTTCCCAGATTTCTGTATATCTAGGCTTGGGAGGATTTTTATTAAAAATTCCTCTCATGAATCGGGATACTAACGGATGAGACCCGATAGATTGTCATTCTGAAAAATGTCCTAAGTAGGAGGACAAAGCACTCTGAGCACTATTAATGGCACTGTACCTCAGGTGCTGATCAAAATGCAACATAGCAAGGAACGCCAATACATCCGGTATGCTTGCAGTATGATAAGAGATATCTGACTGTACACAAAACATTTCCCATTTCTTTATATGAGACATATTGTTTCTTAGTACTATCTCTCCAAGCTGCAGTTATGACATCCATGGTCCAATCCAACAGTCCAAGTCCTTGTAACGGTCTGGTCAGAACCTGCAGATTAACAAATGAATATGGTCATGTAACGGATGACTTTCTCCTGTTACTGGATATACCAACAAATTACTGCAGTTGGGGATCGTCATGAATGGCTGAGATCATTCTGAGCACCAATGGGAACCATGGCTGTGTAGGCCAGTCTGGAACCACCAAAATGTCTGTGGCGGAGTCCTGCTATATTTTGGTGAGACATTGCCTAATCAGGCAGAATGGGGGAAAAGCATAGAATAATGTACGTCCCCAATGTAGCGAGAATGCATCCACCGCTACTGCTCCTGGATCTGGCTCCCATGAAACATATTTAGGCAACTGGTTAATAAATCTGGATGCGAACAGATCAATATCTGGTAAACCATAGCGGCTGACAATCTTTTAAAAAACTTCTGGATTTAACATCCATTCTGTATTGTCATTGAACTTTCATGACCTGTTGTCTGCCACCACATTATCTCTCCCTGGTAGGTAGATAGCTGAGAGCCAGATGTGCCTGGAGATACACTGGTGCCACATGAGGTTAGCCAGATTATCACATGATACTGACCTTACTCCTCCCATGTGATTGATATATGCCACAGGTGTGGTATTGTCCACCTGGAGTTGATTGTGTGAATTATTCATTGGGGAACATTAAGTTTTTAATCCATAAAATGCCCCCAATAACTCCAAATAATTTATACCATGCGTTTGGAGAATTAAATCCTCTTGGACACTCCATCTACCACCACGGCTAATTTGCTGTCCATAGCTCCCCATCTGAGAGCGCTCACATCAGTTTGTAAAACCACTGAAGGTTGCTGAACCAAAATATTTTTAGTAGCTTGTGCAACATTGATAATCCACCATTGCAATTCAGCTAAGGCTGTAGTTGGTAACTGCATGGACCTATCAAAATGACCTGCATGCTTTTTTAGTGTTTGTTCTCTGGCGCATTGCAGAGTTTGATAATGCAGAGGTCCAAACTCTACAGCAGGAAATGCTGCTACCAATTTACCAATAACCCTGGCTACTTCTTGGATGGAGGGATATGGTTTCTCAGCGAGGCAAGTACAGGCATTTGTAATATCCATAGCCTTAGCTGTTGACAAAGTTACTGACATATCAACTGAATTAATGACTAAACCCAAATAATCAATTGTTTGGGATGGCTGTAACTTAGATTTGTTGGATGAACCTGAAACCCTAGCCTTTCAAATAGGCTTGTGGTTGCTGAAAACGATTCTTCAGCTGTCGCCTGAGTGGCACTTACAATTAAAATATAATCTAGATAAGCCATTACAATGTGATTTTGAGCCCTCAGTAACGCCAGTACTGGTTTCAATAATTTTGTGAACAGCCTAGGAGCTGAAGTTAACCCATTAGGCAATGCTTTAAATTGCCACAGCTGACCCATCCAACTAAATTTCAGGTACCTGCGATAATGATGATACTGAATAATATGCATCTTTTAGATCTATAGTAGCCATGTAGCAGCCTTGTGACAACATTGCTTTGCAGTGTTGAAGGTGTCCATTTCAAAATGCCAATACTGAACGTAGGAATTTAAGTGTGTGAGGTCCAGAATGACTCTACAACCCCCATCTATAAGGCCTATGGTTTTCGACTCCACATCAATGTCCTTAATTTGTTTAGGAAGATTTTCGCCGAATAAATAATCCGGTGCCTGGATGTTACTTGCTCTACATAGTCCTGCAAATTTTGGGTGTAACGTTGGCCAAATGGCAATCTTCCTCGTACAGTAAATCTTAAAAAAAGGATTGCAGAATAATGCAAGCATGTCCTGTTGGGTTTTAGACATTGTCGACCCTTGTATTATCTTCCCAAAGGCAGTGATGCCTGCTGATACCAGCTTGAGGACATGCTGGAAATGCATTTCCTGCCCTCACATCGTTGTACTCATGGGTACCCATATTGCTGAGTTTACTGTGGGAACCTGAGCGAGGCACAATTGACGGGTGTTTTGTACCGTTCTGTTGTCTCAGTCATGACGGATTCTTGAAGCTGGTGAGAAACCAAATAATTGATATTGGCAGCTAAGTTTTCATCCATAGCCTCACCAGTCCCTTTCGGTATAGCGAAATTACGCGCTACATCGGGAACACCCGGAGCGTGGCTCTTGTGCTCTGGTGTGTACACGTATGCAGGGACAACAGCTTCAGGGTCAGGCTCCTCCTGCTCTGGTACTCCCGAGCCTTGCTCCAGGGAGACCTCATCCAGACCCAAACAAGGTACTGGAGAGACAGATTCCCACTGTTGACAGGCACCATATTCAGTATATGGAACTCCTTGGGAGGTTGCCTGGGGAATCTCTGGGTCCATGGACCACTGACTTATGAGAGTGTGGAGCATTCGCTCCATTTGGTCCAGTCTCCCCCACATTCTTTTACGATCTGGAGGGGAGTCATCTTCATCAGACCTGTCAGACAAAATGGGCCTGACAGACTTCCTTTTAGCCTTTTTTCCTACAGTTGTGGCCTTGATGCCCTGTGACACTGGAGCTGCTGGAGGCTCTTCAATCAAGGGAAAAACGGCCACTGGTATCGGAACTGGCGTCACCGCACTTATTTCTTTACCCGATTGCTGCGATGGAACCGCATCGCTGCGCGACCCACGTTTACTCCGAACAGACTTCCTTCCAACGCTCTCCATAACCACTGGTTCCTGCTGACTTGCAAGCCAGAATGACGGAACTTAAGTACTCGCAGTAAAATTTTTTAAATTACTTACCTGCGATGTTTCTACTTACCGCTGGTGGAGCTGTTCAGTGCAACATGCGTCGACGTACTGACGCGCATGCGCCTGGCGGGGCTTCTTCACGTAGTCACTCACGTGACTCCGAAGTAAAATTGTTGATACCTCTCAGTTATTATGGTAGTTGTTTATTTATGTCTTTTGTGATATTAACAATCTTATCATATTAGGGTTAAGTTTGCTTGGCCTTTCATTTAATAATTTGCTTTGCTTTAGAAAAAATATTGTATTGCAATTTCAAAGAGCGGAGATTGCTTCCAATAATTGAAGGGTGAGAATGAGTGTTCGCGGATATATGATTACATAAGGCAGAGAGCGGAATAGAGTTATTTTATACATGATAACTTCTGGGGCTCTGAAATGCAAAACTGGAGTGAGCAATTGAATAATGCAGGAACCAGCAATTTTTAATTGCTAATTCCTGCATTATTGCCTGACAGTCAGAAATCTGTAGAGTTGTGGAATGAGGGGTGGAATAGAAGTGGAGGGGAACATCTTGACTATTTCCTTGACGCCCAAGATCTGCCGAATGCAATTATCAGTCAGTTTTATCGATTGTTTAGCAGCATGCCAACACATTTTGGCTGGATCAAATATTGCGTGTTACCCCATGTTAACACTTAATAGGACATAAGATAGGCCTTGATGCATATGGAGTAAAGGAAGATGGGAACATGGTGAGTAAATGGGATTAGTGCTAGTGCTTATGCAATATCAGAACCAAACCACAAGTTTCCTCTTTGCTTTTTCAATGTAATTCAACGCTTTGCCACCCTTCTTTGATTTCAGTCGTAGTGCAGCTGCAGCAAGTGAGAATTTCATTGTTCCGTTGTCGGTATATATGACAATTAAATACTCTTGACTCTCCTGACACTTGACAGTGAAAGTATTCTCTTGACTGATATCACAATGTCCAGTGTGTGACAGGACCAGTGAATCTGATGCCAAAATATGGGCAATGAAGTCTCTTATCAAAGATTTGCTCACGTTGCATGGTCCACAGCTGGATGAACAAAATATTTTGTTCGACTATCATTCAGATCAAAATTTAAATAATTCACCAGAATGAAGCCTAATGACTAGAGCATTCCATTTCACCAAGTTTCTATTGCCTTAATTATGAAATTTGCAATTTTTTGCATTAAAATCTATCAGCCAAAATATAATAAGCAAATTCATAAAAAGGAAAGATCGACCACATTTCATGGCTTGTCTGTCGATTCTGATTGGTTTATTACTAACTGTAATGCTATACTTTACTGCAGTTTAGTAATGTGTTTGTATTACTCAAGGGCATCCTCAGTGCATGGATGCTTGCATGGATGCTTGCTGCCTGAAACTACGCATCAAAGGCCAGCGAAAACACATGAAAAAAATCGAGATCTGCAGCAAATCCCATTAATTCTCTATTCACTGGTCTGCAGAAAGTCTTGTTGTCTGATTTAGAATTCTCATCATAATTTTCAAAACCCCCCAATAACAATACGCCTATCTCGAAAATCTTCACCAGCTCTGCCATTCTCTGAGATCTTTGTACAGATCTAATTCCTGCCTTCTGCTCACACTACAGTTTAATCGCTCCACCAACTAGTTTGTTGACTCTCTTGTAAAGCATTTTAGGATGTTTTTCTACAACAAATTGACTAAATAGATATAAGTTTCTGTTGCAAAAAGGATAATAAAATGTTCAGCCCATTTAATGTTACTAACTGAGGGACAGATTTATTTGCAAATATCTAGAAAAACCTTTCATATTACTTAGCTGAATTACAAACAAGTATGACAGATCTGACATTTTTCCAATTGTAATGTCTGTCACTATGTTGAGATAAAGATTTGCCCTCCAGCTTTTTACACTCAATTAATTAGTCCTTTAAGTGCCTGAAAACTTATGAACTGAGTCCAAGAACTAGGTTCATTTTTTCTGAGCCGCAAAGATCATAAAGCCTGGGTAAGAGACAAGTGTTTTTGCACTCTGATCCCATTTACAGAAATTATTTCTTTGCATTTGCAAAATTTGATGTTAACTAGTTCACTAGATTCTGCGATGTGACAGCGGAGGTTTATTTATTTGCCATTTAGTCATTGTGATTGGGGTGGCTGTCAGCACTTGTCTGCACATCGTGAAAGCTAGTCATTAAACTAGTCATTTAGATTTATCATTAAAAATAGCTACTCTTTTGTGTTTACATGGTGTGACAAGTCATGACAGGTAGACTTTTACTAATGAGCATTCGTGGCATGTAACACTCAGAAAGTTTATTGTCTTTCCATGTTTGCCAGATAGTGGGAAATTCAAAATTAACAAAATATATTTAAACATTGATCAACATTAAATTTGTTAAGAAAAAATAAAACAGTCACTCGAAATTTCCATTCATTAATATAAATGAACACTACAGATTTTACTTCGGAGTCACGTGAGTGACTACGTGAAGAATCCCGTCCAGCCGCACGTGCGTCATTACGCCAGACACATTGTGCAGGTCGACCGGTTGGAGCAGCGCAGCTCCTCCAGCGGTAAGTTTAAACTTCAGGTAAGTGCCATTTTCTTACCTGTTTTAGGTCTCCTGCAGGAACCTCGGTTTCAGAGGTTTTTGCTGGATGTTTTGTGATGGCTGACGAAGGAACCAGCTAAGGGCTGTGGGGAAACCCTGGTCCGACCGCGGAAGCGGGGAGCTGGCGAATGTCGGGTTTCGTGATCAGACTCACTGATAAAAAGGTCAGTGACTCTAGACGTTGGGTTCCCGGGGAGGGGAAACCCAATAATTTGCGGTTCCCAGACTGCAGTAGTCCCCCCAGGAGATGAGGTTAAACTGACCTGAATGGTCAGCCTGGCTTCCCAGGGAGGGGAAATCCAAGAATATGCAGTTCTAGACCGCAGTAGTCCCCAGGAGATGGGGTTAAAACTGACCTAAACGGTTAGGCTGTGTTCCTGGGGAGGCGAAATCCAAGAATATGTGGTTCCCAAACCGCAGTCATCCCCAGGATATGGGGACAACTGACAAAAATGGTCAGCCCGGATGTTGGGAGGGTTCCCCTCCGGCAATGTGAATCTACACTCCTACAGCAGGAGTTGAGCCAGCGTGGGTCAAAGTGAGAGCCCGCGCCAGCAGCAAAGTATATGACAGTGTCAGCCTATTAGAGAGGCTGTGCCAGCAGCACCTTTACTCAGGGCTGCTTCATGAGAATGCCAAATCTATGGCAAATACTGGCCTATGGGAAAGGCCGCGCCAGCAGCACCCTTGTTCAGGGCTGCTTCATGGGAATAGGCTGCTTAGTAGGGTATTCCCATTTACAGTGATACTGGGGGATGAGGAGGCATTGCTAGGATAAGGCAATATAACAGAATGATGTCAAAAAAGCATTCAAAGAGAATACTCAGAGTTCAAAAACACTGGTTATGTACTTCATACGCGAAGAAATGGCTCGGTGTCCCACGATGTCTAACTAACATCGGCCTCTATGGCAAAGGGGTCCTGGAACTACCTCTCACTAGTCTAACAGAGGAATACAAGTGTTCCAAAGTAAGACTCCAGATGACACTGAGGGACTCTAGAGACAAGACCGTCAGTGCTGTTGCGCCGCCCCTAGTAACCGGCCGGAAGTGGACACCATCTGATGCAGTACAGCAAGCTTCATCAGCCCTGAGGCACAAAGACGTCGTGGGGCAAGTGCAGCAGGGAAGAGGAGGCTTTGGCCTTACGACAAGTAAACCAACTTGGCGAAAGGCCACAACATCAGAGCGGAGGACATTGGTGGTTGAGGAGGTGCGGCGACAGGACGAGGCCGCAAGAAGTGTAAAGGCGGTCTCTCTTGCCAAACAGGGGCAATGGATGCAGTGGGAAGGTGTGGAGCGGAGGAAGATCAGCTGGAAAGAACTTTGGGAAATGGAATCAAGCAAGATCAGCTTCATCATCAGAGCGACATACGACGTCCTTCCATCACCAAAGAACCTCAATCAGTGGTACGGCGAGGATCCAACCTGTGCCCTCTGCCCAACTCCAGCGACCCTCAAACACATCATGGTAGGCTGCAAGACCAGCCTCACGCAAGGGAGATACACGTGGAGGCATAATCAGGTATTAAAAAGCCTGGCAACAGCCCTTGAGAACAGGCTGTGTGCGACCAACTCCTTGCCTCCGAGAGCAAGCAACCCCTCCCACTTAAGGGCGACAACCTTTGTCCGAGAAGGACAGAAAACACCGAAACATCCTTCCACTAGATCAGAAGAAGGAAACCTATGCAGGGCCCGTGACTGGAGGATGCTGGCGGACATCGGCCGACAACTAATCTTTCCACCTGAAATTGCTTCAACCAACCTCAGGCCAGATTTGGTGTTCTGGTCCCTTTCACAGAAGACTGCTTACATCATAGAGCTCACAGTTCCATGGGAGAACTCTGTTGTGGAGGCCTATGAGCGTAAGAAGCTGCGCTACACAGAGCTTGCAGCAGAGGCAACGCAGCGTGGCTGGAACATCAACGTTTATCCAGTTGAAGTGGGATGCAGAGGATTTGTTGCGTCATCTACCATCAGACTGCTGAAGGAGCTTGGAATCCACGGTCAGGCTCTGCAGAAGATCATAAGATCACTCTCAGACGCGGCTGAAAGAAGCAGCTGTTGGATTTGGCTCAAGCGGAAAGACCCATGCTGGGCCCCAAATGCGTCATGGTGAATCTTTGAGGCAGTTTGACACGGGACACACGCTGAGGGCTGATCATCCTGCAGCGGGCCGCCCTTGTGGAGGGTGTATAGTGATAAAAGGCCGAAACACCCAGTGATGCAAGGGTACACTACTGATGATGTGTCCTGTGCCCAGCTGTCCTGAAGGTTACCCAGGCCAAGATATACGTATACGTACCCCCCCCCCCGATGTTGAGCGTCGACCACTCTCAGCAATCAATGAATGTCGTGAAATGCTCCCCACCTACTGGCACAAGGGACTTCTTAACATCTAGTCCTGTGTATTTGATTCTGTGCTAAAATCCACTGTTTAAGTCTCAAACTATATTTGAGAAATTGGGCTCCTCTATCCAGTTAAGATTAAGTTGCTATCAAATAGACTTGTAGGACATTGGGATTTACCTTCAGCTATTCAATTGGCAATTGACGCTAGCCTGGGCAACATATTTCAGTCAATAAACTCCAGTAACAGCCTTGTTGTTATAAAGCAGCCTTCTATTCATTAGACTAATTGGCAATCGTATAGATGGGACTCAGCTGTGCAAGTAGGAGAACTGTCATCCTGTTAAATGGTAAACCATAAAGTGCCATGTAGGCCATTGTTAACACAACTTGTTATCACCAGCTGAAGTTACTAAAGTCACAATGATGGATAAACAGTATTCATTACTGCTCCAGTAGTTGTTAGGTAAATATTTCATTATATTGCAAAATGGTGCTATGGCCCTTAAAATGGGAAATTGTGCCAGCAGCGCCTTATAGCAGGCCTGCTTAATGTCTCCCTCATGTAGGAGGAGAGCATGCCGCGTCAGTATTACTGAAGCCATGCCAGCAGTGCTTTATTGCAGGGCTGCTTAATATCTCCCTCATGTAAGATGGGAGCATGCGGGGTCAGTATAATCTAATGCCGAGTCTGCAGGTATAGCCATGGAACAATCCCAAAGGATGAAGGGAACATGCCAGACATACCATGCTTGGTAGCAAGGTTGCCATTCAAACACATATGCAGTGAACATCGCTATCAGGGGGACAATAGAGCCGGCTGCCAAATATTCTATTCGGGTAAGACCTGTTTCATAGGCGATACCTGGAGGATGAAGCACAAGCTATTGAACGAGTAAGGCTTCATAGTTTGGCAGTAGCAAAAAAACTCAGTACAAAAATACACAATTAATAAACAAATCCATGGAGATGTGAGGGATGGTCTACTGTGTTCCGTTACTGAGGTAAGATTATGGTTGTGCAGGTTGGTTCAGAAACTGGACAGTTGTAAAAATATAACTGTTCCTGATCCTGGGTGTGCGGGACTGATGGTACCTCTTAACCTGATAGTAACAGTGCGAGTACCCAGATAGTGGGGACCTTGATGGTAGATGCCGCCTTCTTTAGACAGCGGGTCATGAAGATGCTTTTGAGGATGGGAGGGTTGTGCCCTTGATGGACCAATAAAGCGTGATATGAAAGTAGACATTTTGACGCTAGATTAGATGAACAATACTTAGATCCAAGTGTTATGTGATAGTCCCTCTGTCAGCCATTTATGTAATGTGCCAAGAGTTTCTAACATTTTTCCACTGAAGTGGTAGTGTGCAATCCAAATGACCCAGCAAAACAATTGGGGCTTGCAGTGACCGGCACAGATCAACTAACTCAATACTAATCACACTTCACCAAAGATACTGTCTTGGTTTATGAGGCTCAGTTACAGGATGATTAGTTTATCTACCAACTGACTAAACTGAGATAGCAGTATTTAAATTGATATCAGTTATCAACATTTCATTCAAGCATGTGCCTTGATAGGAGTCTATGCTTGGTGGTTAATGTTATACAGTAATGGACAGATTTTGTTAGATAAAGATAAATCAAAATGGCATTTCCCTTCCAAGAACTAACAAGCCAAAAATAAACCACTTGAATTCAAGGAGCAGCACTCTTATCATTTGCTATCATACTCAATCAAATGTCACTGTACATTGGTACATGTGACAATTAAATTGAATCTCTATCATATTAGTAGAGATACCTACTAATACATATTAAGAGTTAAATTCTGACCTGCAAACTTTATTTCAGAAAATGTCACTTTACTTGTATCTGCCAGGAGGTTCACTGCTATTTATTTCTATAGTTACAAGAAGTAGAGCTCAATCCAACATGCATTGCATATTTCATGCTGTCACCCCCAAGAATTTATCACTGATAGCAGAAGTGACCGCAATATTTACTTGCATGATGGCTGCAACGAGGCAGCAACAAGGAGGCAAGTTGCTGAGTATAAAAGGTGCAGTGTGAAGACTGCAGCAGTGGACCGTATATGTGATTCAGAGTGTTAGAAAGTTTAGTTTTGTTTAGTTTAGTTTAGAAATACAGCGTGGAAACAGGCCCTTCAGCCCACCAAGTCCAGCGATCCCTTTACACTAACACTATCCTACACACTAGGGACAATTTACAATTCTTACTGAAGCCAAGTGACCGACAAACTTATACATCTTTGGAGTGTGGGAGAAAATCCACGCGGTCACGGGGAGAATGTCCAAGCTCTGTACAAAGAGCACCCGTAGTCAGGATTGAACCTGAGTTTCTGGCGCTGTAAGCCAGAAACTCTAATGCTGTGCCACATTGCTGCCCTTTGTTAGAACAGCACAGGGTGAGAGGCATTGGAATAACAGTGAAGCTTGTGGAATGTCATGTGGTGGGGTTGATTGAAACAGTACGCAAGAGCACTGAATGGAACAATACACATGGGGGTGAATGGAAGACCAGGTTGTGAATGCGTGGAACAGACCTGTGGAATAAAACAAAGAATGAAATACTGGAAATGAAGATGATTGTTACTGATCAAAGGCTAAGATGTGCCTTGAGCTGTGGATAGTGATCTCAAGGGTGTTGACATGTAAAGAAGAATGGTGGTATAACATCAAAAGGCACGGCACAGTTTCTACAAAAATAAATAAATAAAATAGTCGCATCTCAATATTCCAGCAGGCTCTGATCTGAGAGGGGTTCGCTACAATTTAGCCAGAAGAATTTCTGCTGTCATACAAAATGCAGAAGTATCCTCTGCCCCATTGTGCAGATATTCACTTGAGGTTTGTATTGAGAAACTGAATGAAGGGAATGAAGAAACCAAAGTCGATCAGACAGCTAGATTTGCAAGAAATGTGCTGAAGAATGAATGACTTCTGGTCAGTAATATGCAAATATATCCGCAAATTCATTCTCGAAGGATGACAACACAGAAGCAGAAGGTTTTTGAAATATTCAAAAGGTCGAGGCAGCTACTATTAACATAACTGCAGATTTAACGTTTCAGCTCAATTACTTTTCATCAGACGGGAGAAGTGAGCAAACAAGTATGGTTTGAATTACAGAGGTATATTTGTATTTGACCTCCTGCACTGTCCAAATGAAGCCTAGCAAATGTTCGAGGAACAGTTCCACTCCCATGTATTTGAAGCTTTTTGCCTGCTAACTGGTTTATTCTGCAGGTTTAGGAGGTGCTGCAGGAGAAACCTTGGCAAAGTACTATAATTCTCTAGATCCAGGAAGAGTCACATATGCTGTTATGGAGAAGTGACAGCTCCCACATTCGCAATACCCAACTCAGAATCCACAAACTGAACTGCAAGTAAGTCATGAAAGGACACAAAATGTTGAAGTAACTCAATGGGTCAAGCAGCAATTCTGGAAACCATCGCTCATTTCAGGTTGTGACCTTTCACTTGAAGTAAACTATCCTCAGTCATGAAGGGATACCTAAGAAGACAATGAAGAAGGATATTTAGGGTATTGTCTTGACTGGTAAGAGAATTCATTCCATTTTAGTTGATGTAATCTACTGGGTTGCCAGTAAGGCTTTGTATATTAATAACCAAATTTCATGAGTGAAACTCTCCTAAAATACATTTGATTTGCCTTACTGACAAATGGACTGTAAGATGACCTGGTTGAAGTCTCCTTTTTCCCATCAAACTTGCTATTAGTGTAACTGGAGGGTGCAGTAAAAAGCACATTCCCCACTAAATAGCCCTTCCTGTTTTGCATCGGGTTCCAGGGATCCTCAAATCAGTGTTTGAACCATGATTCATAGATGAAAGGTGAAGGATCCCAAGCAGAAACATCACCCATCCTTTTTCTCCAGAGATGCTGCCTGACCTGCTGAGTTACTCCAGCACTTTGTGTCTATCCTGTGCACATATACCTATGTCCCAAAATCAGGTGATTGTAAACCAGGGCAACCTGTGCCTCGATGTTTCGCCAAACCTATCTCCTCCATGCAGTTAGACCCCAACATTTCCTTCTGTTACGCATTTCTCCTAAAATGTGCAGTAAAGTATTTTGGAAACATCTCAGAGTTCATTGACAACAATTCACAGAATTTAAACCTCATTCAACGTCTTATGTTTTGAGTAAACAAATATATGCCACAATGGCTCAAACTTTTTAGTTAAGATTCAGATCAAAGATTTTAAATATAACTCTGTGAGAACATTAGACACCATGAGTTTTTTCATCTTAATAAAATACTGAATGCAGTTGCTTAATTACTATTTTCCTACAGAAATGATCAGAAAAAGTTCTTGTTTTCCTACACCATCATAATAACAAACACTTTTCCTCAGTATCCACATGTTCTGATGTGCAAATGTCTAGTTTTCGAAATTAGTTAGCATTTTTGAAATATTGCAGAGTGACTTATAAATGGCAGTACCTATTTATATCAGAATTCCCTTGTCAGGGGAATCCACCTTTAAACAAATTATCAATATTTTTCCAAGAGCTTAGGGTGAATAATATGCTCATTATAGAGACATTACTCATAAGCCCGAGTTTACAAAACTGCAAATCATTGACTTTGAACTTTCCCTAAATCTAACAATGAGTTTATGATGCAGTAAGAAACAATTTTCTTTGTTCCTTGCTGTACAATATACAAGATGGTTGAGTACTAGTTATCAGAGACAACATTGAATCCTCTTACCTTCATCTGTGTTCAATGTTCTTTCAGCTTCCTTGATTTATATAGCTTCAGCCCCTCAGGTATTGCTTAGTTTCATTTCATCTAATTTAATTTTCTCACTTGCTTGAAACTCTGCTGAATATCCATTTTATTGTGCATTGTCCACAGGAAATAACTAAATGTACCTAAGCGGACAACTGGATCTTCCAGTAATTAAGATGAACATTTTTGCAAGCTCAACACAGATCTCAACAGGATATATGTTGAACTCGACTTTATTTTTAGGCTCTCAAGAACTTCATGAAGACTAACATCATACTAATATCAAGCTTTGGTGACCAGAAATAAATTCATTTTGTTTTTAAATGGATAAGGCTTTACTATTTTCTGTTCTAAGTATAGATATGGAGGTTTCCCACTTTGAAACAGTTCATGTGTGTAAAAATTAATCTTCAAATGCATACATTAAACAGATGATGTGGTATTGAACCTTGAACTAATCTGGTGATATTCAGTTTCATTTAAGTCAATGCAATGAATTTCAGAAATAGGGTTCAGCATAAGAAAGCTCCCTCACTGCTAGTTTACTGCACACAAAATTCTTTTTTTTTAGATGAGTCATTTTAGTTCAAAAGATAAAGTTTTCAAAATATTCAGAAAAATCTAAATAAAGCATCTAGTTTATAAGCTTCTACATTTTTTATGTATGAATATGTTTTCAACAAAGAATGGGTTGCAAATTCAAAGAGACTTCAGAAGTAATGTCAACATTATGGTGCAGCGGTAGAGTTGCTGCCTTACATCGCCAGAGACATGGGTTCGATCCTGACCACGGTTGCTCTCTGTCTGG
Organism: Okamejei kenojei; assembly: GCA_035221665.1. NCBI lineage: Eukaryota > Metazoa > Chordata > Chondrichthyes > Rajiformes > Rajidae > Okamejei > Okamejei kenojei. Next base: position 80,402,432 of record CM069131.1, read on the forward strand.
AGTTTGTACGTTCTCCCCATGACCTGCGTGGGTTTTCTCCAGGTGCTCCAGTTTACTCCTACGTTTCAAAGACATACAGGTTTGTAGGTTGTAAATTTTCCCTAGTGTGTCGGATAGTGTTAGTGTGTGGGGATTGCTGGTCGGCGCAGACTCAGTTGATCGATTTGCTGTATCTCTAAACTAAACTAAACTAAGGTGGTTCACAAATATCTCCAACCTAATTGCATAATATTTTAATCTATTAAAATGTGAGCTCCTAATATTGACTACAATATTTGCCTTTGTCCAGTCATCTCCAAAAGTAAGGCATTGATATTAACGGCACATTCCAGTGTCTATCATAGATGCATGCTGGATTTAATATTCTTTTCAAGTCCTGAACCTCTTGATGTTTTTCTCCCCAGGTCTCCTGTTACAAACAATCAAGTCTTCCTTAAGGCAAATTGCAAGATTTAATAACAGGCAAGGATCCTATTGAGTCTGTGGGCTGTTTTGTATTGCTGCTTGCATAAGCAAATGGCAGAGATAATGTTATCAATGGAGCAGCAAACTTTAATCAAGGCAGCAACCCTCAACTAAACAGCAATGTCTGCTCCAACAATATATCAAAGTCATACCACATATTACATTCACTTTTTAAAGGTGCATTTCCACAACACTTGCTCTATTTCAAAAGAACATTTGGTCAATTATTTAGTTACATACATACAAGTCTTGGCATTGAGATTTTTGAACATTCTGATTGTTGTGAGGTGGTCATGTCACTGTCAAATGATGCCGTTGACACCTTTTTTCAGAATGCACTGCAACAAACAATCTGCTGAAGATACTCGGTGGGTCGAGCAGCAACTGATTCCTGGGATGGCACGACTTCCATATGAAGAAAGACTGGATACACTCGGCTTGTACTCGCTGGAATTTAGAAGATTGAGGGGTGATCTCATAGAGACTTACAAAATTCTTAAGGGGTTGGACAGGCTAGATGCAGGAAGATTGTTCCCGATGTTGGGGAAGTCCAGGACAAGGGGTCACAGTTTAAGAATAAGGGGGAAGTCTTTTAGGACCAAGATGAGAAAATCGTGTTTCACACAGAGAGTGGTGAATCTGTGGAATTCTCTGCCACAGAAGGTAGTTGAGGCCAGTTTGTTGGCCATATTTAAGAGGGAGTTGTATGTGGCCCTAGTGGCTGAAGGGATCAGAGGGTATGGAGAGAAGGCAGGTACAGGATATTGAGTTGGATGATCAGCCATGATCATATTGAATGGCGGTGCAGGCTCGAAGGGCCGAATGGCTGCTCCTGCACCTAATTTCTATGTTTCTATGTTTCTATCTGTGAGTGGAAAGGATTGGTTGCTGCTTTGGTTGAAATCCTGCATCAGGCATGGGAATGAGATAGGCAAATAAATGTGTATGCATCTAGGTGTCCTGGTAGCCTATCTGACAAGGAACTATCAAAAAATCTCCTGTAATGTTATAACAAGCCCGATGTAAGTTTGGGAAATAACATCACATCTTCCAACTGGGCTTGTCGAGACCTTTTAAATTCAGTATCAAATTCTATTTCAGTAAACTTGCTTTCACTGTCTCATTCAGAACCGGTCATTTCTACTGTAACTCATCCATCCGTGATATTGATTCTGTTTTTTCCTCTCTCCATTAGCACAGCTGGGGATGTCCCACAGCCTGGCAGTTTGCAACTTTTGACCACCTTTGTGCAGATCGGTCATTCAGAACACAACAGCGGTTCAGATTGCAGAAATTCACCCTTACACAATTCACAAATTCACTCTTACTGAATGCCAAATATCTGACAATAAGAATAAAATTCACTCTCACTGAATTCATGTGAGAAAAACATTAATAAACATCAATAAAAATGATATAAACAAACACAAAATGCAAAATGCCTATTTATATGTTTTCAACTCGCATTTCTCAATGTGTGCGCTGACAATGGGCATTATTTTAATAGGAAAAGTTCATTTTAGTGCCAATAGTTTTTTTTTCATGAATTTCTCCCATTATTTACCCATTAGATGTCTGAAACGGGGCAAGCAAATGTAAGTACAATCGGTAAACCTAAACAGCCACATGAAAACATTTCACTTGTTGGGAAGATGGACACAAAATGCTGGAGTAACTCAGCGGGACAGCGAGAGAAGGAATGGGTGATGTTTCGGGTCGAGACCCTTCTTCAGACTCTCACTGGTTGCGACGCTTGGTATTTTACAAGGCAACAGCTCCGCCAAACTTCATGTCATCTGTGAACTTACTGATTGTGCATCACACATCCACATCCAACTCATTTACATACATCAAAACAACAAGCATCCCAGCATTGCTTTACACCAGCAATCACAGGCATTCAGCCACATAGTCAATCCTCTCCTATCAATTTCTGCCTCCAAATGCCAAACCGATTTTGGATACAATTCACCAATTTGCCCAGGAACCCTTGGCCTTTAAACTTTTCAATCAGTCTCCAATGAGGGATCTTGTCAAAGTCCTTACTGAATTAACTCCATGTAAATCACATCTACTGCACTGAAAGTGTTTTATAAGTTAACATTAGTTATAAATAGAGATATCATAAAGGATGAATTTGGGCTCCAAATGGGAGCTTTACAAATAAGACACACGGGTTATACAGCTAGGATTTGGCATGATGATTTGGATCTGATTTATGATTTGGTCAACTCACTGTAAACTTGACTTGAGGTGTAAAAAAATAAATTCCTGGGTTCAGCACACATCTGCTGTTTGGAAGCATGCTATAGGTGGTAACATATCTATATATTACCATCTACAATGGCCTGTGAGGAAGTGTGAAGTGAGCTGCTTGCATATGAGGGGTGCTTAATGCTCCCTGTTCAAAGTTAGGTGAGGCTATTCAGTCTGAAGAAGGGTCCTGACCCAAAATGGCATCCGTTCCTTCTCTCCAGAGATGCTGCCTGCCCCACTGAGTTACTCCAGCATTTTGTGTCTATCTTCGAGGCTATTCTTTGGTGGGAGCAGCTCATGGTGTGACTGAGCACTGCCAGATTTCAAAATGGCAAGAGGAGCATTTCAGTGGCCTGGCACATGCCGCATATTAACTGGGCGGTAACATGCCACAGCTCGTAGCATTTCCTATTCTCTCGACATACAGTTGGATTTCAGAACCGTGAAAGAAGTAAAGCACAGCTTGTGGTTTGAAATGCACACCTGCACCACCTGCTGCTTTATAAACCTGAAGAAAATATGGGATAAGTAGAAAATAAATTTCAAGGAGGATAAGATGTGAACATTCATCAGCTACGATTTCTCTGTACTGCTCTAGTAATGACAGGCAGCATTTTCTCAAAGGAAATTAGGAGTCACAGTGGTGCAGCAGTAGAGTTGCTGCCTTACAATGCCAAAGAACCAGGTTTGATCCTGACTACAGGTGTTGTCTCTACGGAATTTGTACATTCTCCCTGTGATCATGTGGGCTTTCTCAGGGTGCTCCAAAGACATGCAGGTTTGTGAGTTAATTGGCTTTTGCAAATTGTTCACAGTATGTAGGATCGAACGGGTGAGTGTTGGTCGGCGTGGACTCAGCAGGCCGACGGCCCATTTCTATACTGTATTTCTAAACTAAACTAAAATGTGGTGGTGCAGCCACCTTCCTTTGAGAACCTGGGGAGGGATAAATGTGCATGTTGCCTGGGTTCAGTCCAATGTCCAAGCTGTTAATTAATGAAAGCTTGGACACAAAGTGCTGGAATAATTCAGCGGGTCAGGCACCATCCCTGGAGAACATGGATAGGTGACATTTTGGGTTGGGACCCTTCTTTAGGCTTCTTTGTGTTCTCTTTCGTATCTCTTTTGTAACGAGCATCTGCAGTTCTTGTTTCTACACTAGTGCATGCAAGCTGACAGTTATGGTCAGCTATGAAATCCGGCAGTACTCATTCACACCATGAGCTGCAAACCTTTGCAGTTATGGTCAGGTATGCGAGGGTGTGACAGAGCTGATGAACATTTGGCCCAACTCCTGGAATAGTAAATATTCTTGGCAAGTGAGTGACGGGACAGTATATCAAGGGCTGGAGTCCAGAGGTGGAGATTGTGAAATATAGCATTTGATTTCACTGACATTGTCCACACATTAGACATGATATCCAGTGTTGTGTCACATGCCACAAGCACCTCCAGTAATGACTTACCTTCTCTGCTGCAAACACAACACACTTCCACTCGAAGAGACGCAGGTAATCTGCCTTTAAGCAATTCAACCGAGCTTGAATCGGCATTGCCATCATCAGACAGGGTCCTGCTGCTGTGCTAAGCAAGAAAGTAGAGCAGCTAATGCTAACTGCATGTTGATATCACTATAATGAGTTGGCAGCCCAACATGTACTGGTCAAATGGCATGGGTTAATTATGCACTGGGTTCCCAGTGTCTAGGTTCAGAGGCTTTGCAATTTAGCCACATTTTACTTAGCCAGTTCAGTCACGTGCTGGAAATGAGCTTTTCCCATACTGGGTAAGAGGATTCCGTCTCATGATCATTAATCCTCATTCATTCATTAAGACACAGGAGGATAGCTGTCAATTCCAACTGACAAAGTGCTTTTTCAACAGAAGAACTTACAGAGGGAATTCTCTGCTGTGTACCAGCTACTCACAAGCTAAAACCTCTCTGCTCTGTTTGAAACCTGAACTTTTGTACCAGTAACATCGAAAATAATAGGTCACTGGCTGTACTTATATTGGGAAAATTCCCAATATAAAACAATCACAATCCCAGCAGCCCTGCTGAGTGCCCCCCACCCCCATGAATTGTCTCCCTCGGATGGTCACGTCGCACAGACACATTTGCACTTTAGACCTTTTTGACTGTTTTACTGTTTTACTATTCTTTTTATAAACCATGTTCTCGGGGTATCTAAACCTAAATGTTATTAGTTGTTTAAGTTATGACATCGGATGGAAGCTGCATACCAAATCTCGTTGCACATATGTGCAATGACAATAAAAGATATTATTATTATTATTATTATTATTATTATATTATTATTATTATGTTCTTTCTTGCAAAGGTTGCATCAAAACATTCCATTAAATGATTAGTTGACAAACATATTACACCTCATGAAAATGCTTTAAATCCTTTCCAGGATATAGATGAGAGAGTACTCAGACTGGAACAATAAATTGCACGAGGGAATGACATTCAACCATCTTGCTTCATAAAGAAAAGTAAACCCTGTGGTTGCTAGGCAAAGGGTTAATTCATGAGTAGCAGTGAACCTCATTTACTACTGCCACCTGGAGGCTTTCCTAGGTAGTGCATCAGCAAAAGCTATTTGGATTGCTACAAATTAATAGATTCATAGAGTCATACAGCTTTGAAACTGGCCCTTCAGCCCAACTTGTCCATACCGACCAAGGTGCCCCATCTAAATTAGTCCCATTTGTTCATGTTTAGCCAATATCCCCCGAAATCTTCCTAATCACATACCTATCCACATGTGTTTTGAATGTTATCGTTGTATCTGCCTCTACTACTTCTTCTGGCAACTCATTCCATATTACCACCATCCTCTGTGTGAAAATGTTGCCCATAAGGTTCCTACTAAATTTTTCCCCTCTCAGCTTAAACCTATGCCCACTAGTTCTTGATTCTCCTTCCCTGGACGAAAGACTCTATACCACTCATGCTTTTGTACACCTACATAAAATCACCCCTCTGCCTCCTGCAGTCCAATTATCTTCCAGAAGGGAAACTAAAATGAAAGTTGGCATTAATGGATGAGTTTTCCCATCAGGAATGAGCTACTATGGAATTTTCGTGTCTCTTCTAATGGAAGGTGAACACCTTATAATTCCCTGGCTAATTCTAACCCTGGAAACGTGATTGGAGGACTTATCCCCTGACCTTGAAACAGTCTCTGGCAATGTGAGGTTGGAAAGAAGTGATGAGGGAAAGCTAATTCCAACAGCATCCTCCTCTTAACCAGATGCTTGAAGTGGAGCTAATTTACAGCACAAATTGTAACTCCTCCCATCTACAAAACTTCCACTGCAGAATCAAAATTGTCTATCTTATTGTGGGGGAATATAAAACCATGGGTCCACATTTTAAAATTTGGGGGTGTCAGATATGGCATACTTTTTCTCCTTTTATGAATCTTTGGTACTCCCATCCTGAAAGGGTAGTGCAAGAAGAGTCTTAGGGCCCAAATAGATAAGCAAGGGGGTGAAAGGTTATTGTGCATTGTCAAGAATGTAATGTTGGGATTATTATCACTGTAGCCATGTTCTTATTAAATAGCAGAACAGGTTTGAGTGGCCTGTTTCTAATTTGTACAGTATATTTGCAAGATCAAGATTACAAGGCCAGCACAAAGTTCAGATAACAGTGATCGCAGCACCTTTGTACTCTCCTGAGCCTTAACTGCAGGCATGTCAAAGTACTGAAGAGATATTATCAAGGTTGTCTCTGCAAAATCCTCCAAATCCACTGGCAGGATTAGTGAACTAACATCCATATTCCCTCTCAGCTCAAGATCCCCAGCATTGAAGCTTGAATGGCCACCAGTTATAATGCCCTATTGTTTAGTCAAGTCAAGTCGTCAATTTTATTTCTATAGCACATTTAAAAACAACTCTCGTTGACCAAAGTGATTTACATTAGTGCAGGTACTAACTTGCTACAAACAGTGGTACATAGATCAACAATACATACATAAATACATACAGCACTCCCTCAGAGGACCTCAAGAAAGGCTTGAGAGTAGAAATAAGTTTTAAGTCTTAAAAGAGTTGATGGAGGGGGCAGTTCTGATGGGAAGAGGAATGCTGTTCCATAGTTTAGGTGCTGCAACCGCAAAAGTGCGGTCGCCCCTAAGCTTATGCCTAGACCGTGGGATGGTCAGTTACCCCAAGTTGGCCGATCTGAGGGACCTGGAAGCGGTATAGTGGGAAAGGAGATTTTTGATGTAGGTGGGGGCGAGCCCATTAAGGGCTTTGTAAACAAAAAGAAGGAGCTTGAAATTGATTCGGAACTGCACTGGGAGCCAGTGGAGAGTCTCGTCAGGAGTCTCTCTGTGGCGTTTTGGACCAATTACAGGTGGAACAGGGATGATTGGCTGATGCCAGTGTAAAGGGAGTTGCAGTAACCAAAACAGGAGGAGATAAATGAGTGGATGATCTTTTCGAGGTTGTCAAATCAGAGGAAAGGTTTTATTCTTGCTATCGTTCGAAGCTGGAAGAAGCTCGCTTTTACCATGGCATTGACTTGTTTGTCAAATTTCAACGCGGAGTCAAATATCATGCCAAGGTTTTTGACGTGAGGTTTGTGTAATGGGGTAAGGCTACCAAGGCTGCCTGCTATCATTTTGATGGATTCCAAGGTGCCGAGTAGGATGACCTCAGACTTACTCTCATTTAGTTGGAGTATGTTCTGGGCCATCCAACACTTTATGTCCTCGAGGCAGTGGGTAAGGCTGATTAGATTTGATCATTTGCTGGGTTTGAGGGGGAGATAGAGTTGTGTATCGTCTGCATAGCAGTGAAAGGAAATGTCGTGTCTTTGGATGACTTGGCCTAAGGGTAGCATGAACATGGAGAGAAGAATGGGGCCTAGGATGGAGCCTTCAGCAAAGGCCAGATGGGGAGGAGAAAGAATTACCTATGTTTATTTGCCTCTCATTAAACCTGGAAAGCAGACATGCTATTCCAAATGCAATCATGGTAATAAAAATTACCTGCAGAAGAAATAATTGACGAATACTCTCAAAGCCTCCTTGAGAACATCTGGAATAGAGTTATACAGCATGAAATGGGTCAGCACTAACTCTCAAGCACCTTTTACACTAATCCTATTCCAATCCCACCTTATTCTCCTCCATATTCCCATTAGAAACATAGAAACATAGAAAATAGGTGCAGGAGTAGGCCATTCGGCCCTTCGAGCCTGCACCGCCATTCAAAATGATCATGGCTGATCATCCAACTCAGTATCCTGTACCTGCCTTCTCTCCATACCCCCTGATCCCTTTAGCCACAAGGGCCACATCTAACTCCCTCTTAAATATAGCCAATGAACTGGCCTCAACTACCTTCTGTGGCAGAGAATGCCAGAGACTCACCACTCTCTGTGTGAAAAATGATTTCCTCATCTAGGTCCTAAAGGAATTCCCCCTTATCCCTAGACTGTGACCCCTTGTTCTGGACCTCCCCAACTTTGGGAACAATCTTCCTGCATCTAGCCTATCCAACCCCTTAAGAATTTTGTAAGTTTCTATAAGATCCCCCCTCAGTCTTCTAAATTCTAGCGATTACAAGCCAAGTCTATCCAGTCGTTCCTCATATGAAATTCCTGACATCCCAGGAATCAGCCTGGTGAACCTTCTCTGTACCCCCCCCCCCTATGGCAAGAATGTCTAGTCTCAGATTTGGAGACCAAAACTACGCAATACTCCAGGTGTGGTCTCACCAAAACCCTGTACAACTGCAGTAGAACCTCCCTGCTCCTATACTCCAATCCTTTCGCTATGAACGCGAACATACCATTCGCTTTCTTCACAGCCTGCTGCACCTGCATGCCTACTTTCAATGACTGGTGTACCATGACACCCAGGTCTCGTTGCATCTCCCCTTTTCCTAATTTACCACCATTAAGATAATAGTCTACCCTCCTGTTTTTGCTACCAAAGTGGACAACCTCACATTTATCCACATTATACTGCATCGACCATGCATTTGCCCACTCACCCATCCTATCCAAGTCATCCTGCAGCCTCCTAGCATCCTCCTCACACCTAACGCTACCCCCCAGCTTAGTGTCATCCGCAAACTTGGAGATGTTGCATTCAATTCCCTCGTCCAAATCATTAATATATATTGTAAATAGCTGGGGTCCCAGCACTGAGCTTTGCGGTACCCCACTAGTCACTGCCTGCCATTCTGAAAAGGACCCATTTACTCCTACCCTTGGCTTCCTGTCTGCCAGCCAGTTCTCTATCCACATCAATACTGAACCCCCAATACCGTGTGCTTTAAGTTTGTACACTAATCTCTTATGTGGGACCTTGTCGAAGGCCTTCTGAAAGTCCAGAAATAACACATCCACTGGTTCTGTCTTATCCACTCTGCTAGTTACATCGTCGAAAAATTCTATAAGATTCGTCAGACATGATTTACCTTTCGTAAATCCACGAAAGGTAAATCATAAATAGAAAAATTATCACTAATGCATCTACTATTTCTGTGGCTACTTCCTTAAATACTCTGGGATGCAGACTATCTGGCCCTGGGGATTTATCAGCCTTTAATCCATTCAATTTACCCAACACCACTTCTCGGCTAACCTGGATTTTACTCAGTTCCTCCACCTTATTTGACCCCCGGTCCCCTGCTATTTCCGGCAGATTATTTATGTCTTCCTTAGTTAAGACAGAACCATAGTAGTTATTCAATTGGTCTGCCATGTCCTTGTTCCCCATGATCAATTCACCTGTTTCTGACTGCAAGGGACCTATATTTGTTTTAACTAATCTCTTTCTCTTCACATATCTATAAAAACTTTTGCAGTCAGTTTTCATTAAGTCCTCCAGATTTCCTACATATCAGGGATAAGTTATAGTGGCCAATTAACCTCACAACCTACACATCTTTGCAATGTAGGAGAACCCCAATACAGCCACATGCAAGCCCCATGTCGGCAGCACCCAAGGTAAGTATTAAAACCAGTTCACCTGCAACCATGAGGTGCAGCTTGTCTGAATTCCCCACTCTGCAGCTTCATTGCATCCACGCTAGTGCATGGGAGTCCATGGCCTTGAGTGGAAGCATCTTGAACATAACAGACTGTCTGAATAGGACTAGAAGAAGAAGATGAAGTAGCTATATCAGTTTCAGGCAAATAAAACACATCAGGAAATAGGAGGAGGGGCAAGCAGAAGGAAGAACAGTAAAGGATGCAGCTTACATGCATCAAGGCAAGTGGCAGATGCACTCATGCTTCTGGGAATGAATTAATTAATACTTTATTGTCACGTGTCAAGTCACAGTGAAATTATTTGTTTGCATACCCAAGGTTTGCAAAAGTCACCACATATGGGTGCTGACAAATTTACAAAGTATACACAGTATCCGCACCAGGTCTTCCTTTGTTCTCCCCCTCCCCCAACCCCTCCCTTTCACGGCAGTTCCCCAACATCGGGTCTTCCTTTGTTCCTTCCCTCGGCAGTGGCGTCCTCACACCACGTGATCCATCATCCGTTGGTCGGTGCCATCATTGTCTGCCGCACCGATGTCTCCACTATCGCTGTCGTGTCCTCTCTGGATACCTCCATTGCCCCGAACCAGACCCCAGCCGCATGGTTCCGTTGACTCGCAGCACGCGGGATCCGACCTTGGCCACGGGATCCGCCGACCCAGGCTTGGTCAGCCACGGGCTCCGCCGACCTAGGCTCGGTCAGCCACGGGCTCCGCCGACCTAGGCTCGGTCATCCACGGGCTCCCACTCACGGGGGCTCCAGCCTCGTTACCCCGCCCACTGTGGCTACTCCACCGTGCGCCGAAACAGGGTAGCACACTGTTCTCTGAGGGAAAGGAGCAAGGGTGATGCATAGACTACTAATTGAATCCACATCTTGGCCTAGTCTCATGCTGAGCCTCTCACTGTGGATGTCAACTTTCCATTTAAAAAGCACTTCCGTCACACTAAAATAGGATGCCCCGACAGCCAGGGAACAAGCGCAGGACTAGAAACAGCTTGGCCCAGTGTCAACCCTAACCACACACGGTTCCTCCTGGGTGCTGGGACTGCAGGGGGTTGGCAGTGTTCACAACCAGGCCAATGGCTGATTATACCAATTACCACCTGATGCAGCAAGACCTAATTAAACTCTTGTTTAAACTCACCTATTTTAAAAAGAAGAAGGTGTTAATTTAAGAGTTCTGCTCACTTGAAAATAAAGGATAAATAACTTAGGACTGAAATGAGGAGCAATGTCTTCACTCAAAGGAAAGTGATCCAATGGAATTATTCACTCCTGGTACCATGAAAACCCAGATGTTATGTTCACTGAAAACAGGTAACGATACAATCAGGTGCCATGAGTAGAGTGCAGTAAAATGGTGCTGAGGTAGAAAATAAGCCAAGATCTTGATGAGTCACAGAGCAGGCTCAAAGGGCCAAAATGCCTGATGCTTTTTCCTTATGTACTTATGCTATATCTTCTAATGTATTTGGCCCATGTGTATCCATCTCGTGGCCTGTTGAAGAATGAATGTTTTGTGACCATGGATAGCACAATAACATTCAGAACCATCCATTGTTTATTTTCACAAAGGCAGGAAGGTGCTTTCCATTTAAAGCAAGCTTCTGGTGATTTTCTTGGTGATACAAGGAACTGTAGATACCGATTTACAAAATAAAACACAGAGTGCTAGAGTAACTCATGTTCTTCAGAGATGCTGCCTGACCCGCTGAGTTACTCCAGCACTTTGCGTCTTTTTAAGGTGATTTTCTTCATTGGTTCTTCCCCCCTTCACCGTAACTTCAGTAGATGTTTGTGTAGGAATGAACGGCAGATGCTGGTTTACACCAAAGGTAGAGACAAAATGCTGGAGTAACTCAGCGGCCCAAGCAGCATCTCTGGAGAAAGGGAATAGGTGACGTTTGAATCGAGACCCTTCTTCCGACTGAAGAAGCGCCCCGATCCAACACTTCACCAGACCCGAAACGTCACCTATTTCGTTTCACCAGAGATGCTGCCTGACCCGCTGAGTTACACCAGCATTTTTTGTGTCTATATTCAGTAGATGTTTAATGGTCAGGTGTTTTTCCATGTAATCTGAGCTTGCTTTGAGAGTTACATTAGTTAGAGGAAAAGGAGTACACTGACTGAACATGAGCTGAGAACAGTGCCAGAGATCGGTGTCACAGCAATCTATTGATGCAAAGATTCTGCAAGCTGGGTTTGCATCTTAATTATTAAAAAAACTTAGAAATAGCCATCTGTAATATTGTGTAATCAACATAAATGAATAAATCCACCACATGAACTTGTAGATGTTAAATCGCATTGCAGAAGGCAAATTTTGCCTCTTGACAGCCTCAGCTGTTCAGCTGCTGAAACCGATAAAAGGTGTTGAAATATTGCTGACTTGTAGAACAAAGGAAACTGCAAAAAGACTCTGATAAGGTGGGGAAGAGGAACATAGCTTTAACAGCGGTAAGTGTGAAGTGATGCATTTTTGCAATAATCAAACACCGTATGGTACTGGGAATGAGCAAAGGGATTAAGAGGTACACAGGATAATAAGACGGTGACTCTGCTCCGGAGCTGCTGATTCTTCTGGGTCTGATCTGCGTCACACAAGGCAGGAAAATCTCTGGCAGTCTTGTGCTAGTTAGGGATACAATTGCCTGCACATGACACAGGGGCGTAGAGACTAGTTTGGTCTCTTTGGACTTGGAATAGTCATTATGCAAAATATTGAAAATATTGGAACATGTATTTGATAGACATTTTCCCCAAAATGGAGAGTGATTTTATAATAGGATATACATTATAAAATCACTCTCCATTTGGCGAAAAGATTCATCTGATCCACTCTCCAATATTTTCAATATTTTGCAAAATCAAATCCAAATAGAACAAACTAGTCTCCACACAGACATCAGATACAGAGTGTGTTGGAAATATAAAAGCATCCCAGTAAAAAGGTTGCCCCCCTGATTTTTGTTTCTTTGTTGTATCCTGCCTTTTGCCATGTTCATCAGGAAGGATGTAGGGATAATGGAGATAACAATGCAGCCAGTCAAATGGCCTGTACCAATTTCAATCCTTCTCATACACACTGTTTGCACCTCAAAGTTACAGTCATAGAATCATAGAGTCATACAGCATGGAAACAGGCTCTTCAGCCCAACTTGCCCAACCAACCAACATGTCACATCTACCCTAGTCCCACCTACCAATGTTTGGCCCAATCCCTCCAAACCCACCCTATCCATGTACCTGTCTAAATGTTTCTAAAATGTTGGGATAGTACCTGCCTCAACTACCTCCTCTGGCAGCTCATTCCATTCACCCTCCACTATGTAAAATAGTTACCCCTCAGATTCCGATTAAATCTCTCCCCCCCCCCCCCACCCCTCACTTTGAGTCCCCTACTCTGGGCAAGAGACCCTGTGCATTTACCCACTTTATTCCTCTCATGATTTTGTGCAACTCTATAAGATCACCCCTCATCCTTCTGCGGTCCAGGGAATAGAGTCCTAGCCTGCTCAAACTCCCCCTGCAGCTCAGGCCCTTTAGCCCTGGCAACATCCTCTTAAATTTTCTCTGTACCTTTTCCAATTTGACATCCTTTTGCCCCCTTCTGCCCAGATGCATCGTTAGTCCGCAGATTTATGAGCAAGTGCAATTCTTTCACACTAGCCTTTGAAGCCAGAATTAATCTCAGCAAAAGTAGGGTTTATTTGACAATTGGTATAACCAATACTTTGTCCCCTTCACCATCTGATCCAATTACCAGAAGCTTTTGGGAGTATGGTTCAGAGGAGCGAGTGCATGCACCATGGACTGGTAGAGTGAGTAGCCAAGCTGAAGCAATCTTTCAACTGCATTGTAATGGAGAATATGATCATCGTGCTTGTGTTCCTTGCCTTACTCCAGCACTGGTTTCCAGGTAGACTGGAGATCAAAATGGGACCTGGTCTGTCGAGACTCGAGGTTCAAATCTCCAGAACAAAAAGGAGGAAAATGTATCCAAAGATGGCCTTGTGGCAATGCCTATGTGCTTGGCCATGTCCAGCAGTACACAGAGTCTGATTAGAGGAACAGGCACTGAGTTTCCGCCTGTACTCTGTGTTGTGTGGAATGCATCTGGTCATGTTGTCTTAGAATATTCCCCTTTGGCTGGACTTTGCCACATAATCTACCCGTCGTGGAATTGTTTGTGCAGCCCTTTTAACAAAAGTCAATCACGCAGGGGTCTGCAAGAAAATGGGGATGATAGTTCCCGTGGAATGATTCCCCTAGCTGACTGCCATAGTCATTTGGTAGAATACCTCATTACCAGAACATTTAGAAGGCCCCAAGATCTAGTTGGGCTGATAGCTTAACAGCATCTTTCTATAACAGGGTGACTACAACTGAACACAATACTCCAAATGTGGCCTCGCCAACATCTTGTACAACTGTAACAGTACTGACGCTGCAGAGAATGACTCAATTCATGGAAGATGCAGGTGAGTAACGAAGCATGAGCCTGGGAATTAGAGTATGGTGCCTAAAGGCCGTGACAACACTTTGGAAGTCAGAGGTCAGGTACCTTGTCTAAAGAGAAGTCAATCAAGACGGATGCTTTGATAGGACCTTATTTTTCTTTAAGTAACAGTGAGTTAGAGTAGCACCAAAGATGTGAAGAAGGTGTGAAGTAAAAAGTAAAGTAAGAAAACCTAGTGCATAGTTCTGTGCATAGTTCCCTGAAGGTGGAATCGCATGTAGATAGGGTGGTAAAGAAAGCCTTTGGTGTGCTGGCCTTTATAAATCAGAGCATTGAATATAGGAGTAGGGAAGTAATGTTAAAATTGTACAAGGCATTGGTAAGACCAATTCTGGAGTATGGTGTACAATTTTGGTCGCCTAATTATAGGAAGGATGTCAACAAAATAGAGAGAGTACAGAGGAGATTTACTAGAATGTTGCCAGGGTTCCAGCAACTATGTTACAGAGAAAGATTGAACAAGTTAGGTCTTTATTCTTTGGAGCGCAGAAGGTTAAGGGGGGGACTTGATTGAGGTCTTTAAAATGATGAAAGGAATAGACAGAGTTGACGTGGATACGTTTTTTCCCATTGAGGGTAGGGAAGATTCAAACAAGAGGGCATGACATAAGAATTAAGGGACAGAAGTTTAGGGGTAACATGAGGGGGAACTTCTTTACTCAGAGGGTGGTGGCTGTGTGGAATGAGCTTCCAGCAGAAGTGGTGGAGGCAGGATCGATTTTAACATTTAAAAGTAAAGTGGATAGGTATATGGACGTGAAGGGAATGGAGGGGTATGGTCTGAGTGCAGGTAGATGGGACTAGGGGAAAACAAATGGTCGGCACGGACTGGAAGGGCCGAGAGGGCCTGTTTCCGTGCTGTAATTGTTATATGGTTATATGGTTATATGGTTAAAAAAGCAGTGATGTAATAGGTTGAAATAAACAAGCTCCATTTTTGAAGATTTATGATTTGTGTGTGCTTGAAAAATGAGAGCCTTGTAGACCAAAGTAACCTACACAGTTTCATAGAAACATAGAAACATAGAAAATAGGTGCAGGAGTAGGCCATTCGGCCCTTCGAGCCTGCACCGCCATTCAATATGATCATGGCTGATCACCCAACTCAGTATCATGTACCTGCCTTCTCTCCATACCTCCTGATCCCTTTAGCCACAAGGGCCACATCTAGCTCCCTCTTAAACATAGCCAATGAACTGGCCTCAACTACCTTCTGTGGCAGATAATTCCAGATCCTAAAGGAATTCCCCCTTATCCTTAGACTGTGACCCCTTGTTCAGGACCTCCCCAACATCGGGAACAATCTTCCTGCATCTAGCCTGTCCAACCCCTTAAGAATTTTGTAAGTTTCTATAAGATCCCCCCTCAGTCTTCTAAATTCTAGCGAGTACAAGCCGAGTCTATCCAATCTTTCCTCATATGAAAGTCCTGACATCCGAGGAATCAGTCTGGTGAACCTTCTCTGTACCCCCTCTATGGCAAGAATGTCTTTCCTCCGATTTGGAGACCAAAACTGTACGCAATACTCCAGGTGTGGTCTCACCAAAAACCCTGTACAACTGCAGTAGAACCTCCCTGCTCCTATACTCAATCCTTTCGCTATGAATGCTAACATACCATTTGTTTTCTTCACTGCCAGTTGCACCTGCATGTCTACTTTCAATGATTGGTGTACCATGACACCCAGGTCTCGTTGCATCTCCCCTTTTCCTAATCTGCCCCATTCAGATAATAGTCTACCCTCCTGTTTTTGCCACCTTAGTGGATAACCTCACATTTATCCACATTATACTGCATCTGCCATGCATTTGCCCACTCACCCAGCCTATCCAAGACCTTGCAGCCTCCTAGCATCCTCCTCACACCTAACACTACCCCCCAGCTTAGTGTCATCCACAAACTTGGAGATGTTGCATTCCCTCGTCCAAATCATTAATATCAGTTTACATGAGGTAGATGTGTACACTGATCATCAAATGAAAGGGAAGCCAACAGGTCTATGCGATGTCTTCCCTCCCTTCACTTACTCTGAAAATGTCCATTGGGTTTTAACAAATCCTTTCACCTTCATGAATGTGACGCCCTAGTTAAATAGTAATTGATTGCAAAACACAAGAATGTATTCATTTCTTTAAACATGTGTCATTCAAGCTGTTCAGTTGTCCTGTAAATTTATTTTGGTTTAAGAATACTTCCACAAAAAAAATATTTATAATTTTTTTCGATTTCACAACTTGAAGTAAAAGCTGAAATTTCAGAAATCATTCAACGGGAAGCAGAGGTGGTGAGAAGAAAGTGGGATTAACATTTCAGATCTGACAAAAAGTCATTAACTAAAATGTTAATCCTGTGTTTTCTGTACTTGCTGTCAGAGCTGTTAAGATTTTCCGGAATATTCTATTTTTGTTTTTAATGCCTTGATTAACTATGACACGTGCATTGGTAAGTAGGACATAGATTGCAATACTTATTTTGTTCTTACTTGTAGTAGAGGAAGAAAAAAAAAAGTTTTTGTTCAGCACATTGAAGATCAAATACATTCAACCATTGAATAAATATTAAAAGGTATCACAAACCATACTGTGCTACTTAATTCAAAGTCCATTATGATTAAGTATTTACCAGGAATTTTGGCACCCTAAAATCTGATTTATTTCCTTCTTAAACCAACATGAAGTATGTCTAATTGTGAATTAAAGCTTGTAATATGAAAATCAGTGTCTGACGAATTAATGCTCCATTAATCATTTCCAACTGAGTGTGGCCTGGATAGTATTCTGAAGTGAGATCTGCATGCAGCTATTTGCTAGAATAGATTCTGTCATGTAAAGCTATTTGAATTTAAGTAGCATCCTTACTGTAATAAAACCTTTCCAAACATTTTCTAGATTATCAAACTGAGTGGTGACATGAGAAAAGTCGAGCAAGTTATTGAAGGCCTGTAATTAAATCTAGGAATTTCTTTAGTGTGCGATGTGCCTCAGTATTGTTTCAAGAGGATTATTGAACAATTGCATGCATGATAAGTCTCTTACGCTAGCCCTGCATCCTTTGCTCTTTAATTGACGACTGTTCCTTCAGCTGTCCCGGGTCTAAATTCTGGAAATCCCTACCAGAGTTTTCAAGATTACAAGTGTCTCCACTTCACTGGCTGCATTTGACTGGAAAGGACAAGGCCATAAACGGCTGTATATAAAGGCAAGTCTTGCTATACTTTTGCAAAATCTGTCTCTTTTTCCTCCTTTAACCAGAATTGCTGGTCAAGTTTTTGGTCACTTCCTAATCTTTCATTTGCCCAGCCTTAGTTTTTGGCTTCCGTTCTGCACAGTATCATGGAATGCTTTATTACAAGAAAGGTGCAAATGTTGTGTGCAGTCATGGTTGAGCAGGATTACCTGTTATTGATCATCGTATAATTACCAAGCACTGATTAGAACAACAGATAGAAGATTTATATTTCGTTAACGCAACAAAATCTATTCCAAACAGCTTTGTTAAATAACACTTAGGATCAAAAATTTACAGAAAATTATGGCAATATTTCAACTGTGAATTATACAAGGATATTTGATGGGTGACATTTTGTGAAACCAATTAAGCATTACATTTGAACCAAGGCAGGCTGATAATGCTAATTGCTTGCAGTCGATACCCATGTTACTGGGATATTTTCTGTTCCCTAATTGGTTTACAGACTTGTCTTCCAGAGTGCTGCATCAGCAAGCAAGAAAATTGCCTATCAATGCAAAGAGTGCTCTTACAAATCTGAGCCTGGGAGTAAAAAAGAGTCGATGAGAAGCTCTTATTTCCATAAATTTAACGGAGTAGATAACTCTTCAATGATTGCTTGACTTAAAGTGATGGGAAAAAAGTACAGGAGGTGGGGAAGGTGGGGATGTGAATTTTTTTTTTAATGCAGAGAGTGATTAAGGTCTGGAATTCACTGGTGAAAACAGTCGATCAGTACCTCCAAAGGGAATTGCTTAGGCATGTGAAGAAAAATAATTTGGAAGGCTATGAGAAAACAGTAGGGGAATTGGACTGCCTCTGCAAGGAGTTGGACGGATTAGCTGGGTGAATGGCCTGTTCCTGTTAGGTAATGATTCTATGATTCCACAGATAAGATGCCACATTGCAGCACAGTGACACAGCAGTAGAGTTGCTGCCTTACAGCACCAGAGGCCCAGGTTCAATCCTGACTATGGGTGCTGTTTGAGTGGAGTTTGCACATTCTCCCTGTGACTGCATGGGTTTTCTCTGGGTACTCTGGTTTCCTCCCACACTCCAAAGATGTTCAGATTAATAGGTTAATTATATTTGGAAAAATTGTAAAATTTCCCTAGTATGTAAGATAGTGATAGTGTATGGAGTGATCACAGGTCGGCGATGACTCGATGGGCTGAAGGGTCTGTTTGCACATTGTATCTCTAAAGTCTAAAGAACCTTTCATCGTCCTTAATAGATGAGTATCTCAGATGATATCATCAATGAGTGCTACACTCACTTCACCATTACCCAAATACATTGGACTTCATTGTGCAACATATATGTTTTGTTTGCTCTTAGTTCATATTGGAAAATTATGCCTGATTCATTTACTGTCCACCTAAATGGACATTATGCAGACAGTGGAACACATAACTGGATACCTTCAAACTACTTGTTGGCTCCTCTACATTCCAGAGTGTGCTACAACTTGTAGTGAGGTGGCTTTTGCATAATTGAATCACTCATTCTGATACTGTAGGGGTATTCATGTCCACACCATTCAGCAATCATTTAGTTTTGGAAGCAAAGCCTTGGCAATGTCTGACCACGGATGGTGAGTCATGTTCCTCACCACTAGACACATGGATGCCAGTCAATGGAGACCCAACACCTTGCAGTGTCTTCAGATGTAGAAGTTCTTACCTGGACCTTTAGTTTAGTTTAGTTTAGTTTAGTTTAGTTTTGAGAGACAACGCGGAAACAGGCCCTTCTGCTGACCGAGTCTGCACCAACCAGTGATCCTCCGCACATTAACACTACCCTACACACACTAGGAACAATTTTACATTTATACCAAACCAATTAACCTACAAACCTTTGGAGCGTGTGAGGACACCGAAGTATTCGGTGAAAACTCAGGCAATTCGTGGTGAACATACAAGCACCGCACAGACAGCATCCGTAGTCAGGATCGAACGTGGGTCTATGGTGCTGTAAGGCAGTAGCTCTACCACTATGCCATCATGCCACCGATCCTCCTGAAGAAAAATGTCTATGTATAAGAGAACACAAGGAAATGGAAACAAGAGACATCCACCTGCCCTCTCTGGCCTTTCCCTGCCATTCAATATGACCATGGCTGTTCTACCTGTAGATTAACCATATTAGTCTTCCTTTATTATATCTATCACCACATATATTATGCATGCTGCACATTCTGTATGTAGTCCAGTCCAGATCTTCATCCCTAACCCGGACTATTGATAACAGCACTTCACCATCTCACAGTCAGACCTGATGCTGACTAAGGAGACAATAGCATGTAATGTTTCCTCCGCTTGTGCTACAATAAAGACTATGAGTTGTTACTCCTGTGTATGGGTCTCATTACACAACACTACCCCAGAAGAATGAAGATATAAGAGACTGTAGACACTGGAAACTTGAGCAAGAAATAAACTCCTGGGAAAATTCAGCAGGTCAGACAGCATCTGTGGAGGGAAATAAAGAGACGTCATTTTGGGGTGCAACCCTTCTTCAGACTGATTGAGGGTCACGATCTAAAAATTACGTCTATACATTTCCCTCCACAAATGCAGCCTGACCTGCTGAGTTCCTCGGTAGCTTTTTACCCAAGAGGAAGCCTCAATGCCTCCTCTGTGTCAGTTCACCAGAGCCACTAATTCCTCGATTTTTCAAAACCATTATCAATCTCAACTTCCTGAAGATATTTCTAATGATCGAGCACTCCAGAGATTCACGACATTCTGTGAAAATAAATTTTGATGCACCCCATGTTTAAACCATCTGTCCACATCTTGTCACTATAACCTATCTTTTGTGGCTCTCCAATTAGTAAAAACATTTCAATATCTACCCCCTCATTCCCCCTCAGGATTTCCTCTATCGCAATGATGTTGCCTTTCATTCTTTTATAAACTCAATAAATACAGGTCCAAATTGAGATTTTACATGGGTGTCCTCACCCATACCCAACATACATGCTGCAAGAAGACCTTTGGTCATGTTCTCATGCATTGTCTATCAATGATCCTCGGGGACAATGAGACTGAGACTCAGATCCTTAACTTCCTCATCACTGGATCTTTCCAAACCTCTGAAATACATCCCTGCCACATTTATGCCACTGCCAAGAAGATTTGCAAACAGCCAGAGATATTCAGTGGTCCCTCATTCCCGTGGGAGATAATCTAGGGTGAGGGTTTAGCCTGGGTTCCTTGACTCCTCATTTCATACCAGACTCTACCTTATTGTTACAGAACACCAATGCCTCAGTGCGAGAGACCCAGGTTCCATCCTGACCTTCGGTGCAGTAAGTGTGGAAGTTGCATGTTTTCCCTGTGACTATGTGGGTTTAATCTGGTTTCTTCCCACATCTCAAAGCCATGCAGGTTTGTAAATCAGTTGGCCTCTATAAATTGTCCCTTGTGGGTCGAGAGCAGATACAAAAGTAGGACAACATAGAACTAGTGTGAACGGTGATCAATTGTCAGCATTGGCCATGGGTGGCCAAAGGGCCATGCTTATCTCGAAACTAAATAACAACAGTCGTACAGGCAGCAGAATACAAAATAAGATTGGGGTGCAGAAGGTAAAAAACTAATGCATGCATCACTCGAAGGCACAATACAGTATTCACCAAACAGAGAATGCAGATAAATCAGCAACACTTGCATAAGCTGCAATATTCTGTAAACCAGAGAATGTAGTAAAAGGCAAGTGAAGAAGAGAAAGGAGCAGAGCAAGGAGAAGGAAGAGAGGAAGGAGGGCGAACGGGTTGGCAACTGGAGTTTGTGCACAGAGTTCATGCCGAGGGAGCCTTATCTTCTAGCTAAACAGCCGGATGGCGCAGTGGTAGAGTTGTTCCCTTACAGCACGAGAGACTCACGTTCGATCCTAACTACGGGTGCTTGTATGTACAGAGTTTGTACGTTCTCCCTGTGACCTGCGTGGGTTTTCTACGAGATCTTTGGTTTCATCCCACATTTCAAAGACGTACAGGTTTTTAGGTTAATTGGTTTGGTATAAATGTAAATTGCCCCTAGTGCGCGTAGGATAATGTGCGGGGATTGCTGGTTAGTGTGGACACGACACGGGGGGGGAGGTCATTAGTTCCAGCTGGAGATTGCTTGGAAATTGTCAGTGCTGGAGGTGCTTCCCTGGCCACCCATGCCGGGCTTCCAGTAGAGTGGTTCTGCTGGATTACAACACAGTGGCGCAGCGGTAGAGTTACTGCCTTACAGCGTCAGATACCCTAGTTCCACCCTGACTACAGGTGCTGTCCTGTGTGGAGTTTATGCGTTTTCAATGTGACTGCATGGGTTTTCTCCAGGAGCTCCGGTTTCCTCCCACATTGCAAAGATGTGCGGGTTTGTAGGTCAATTTGCATCTGTAAATTGTCCCTTGTAAAGTGTGTAGGATGGAACTAGTGTATGGTGATCACTGGACTACATGGACATGGTGGACCGAAGGCCTGTTTTTCATGCTGTATCTAAACTAGATTAAACTAAATCTGGCCTTTACTACTGCCAGTGGCACCTCAACCTCTCTCTGCATTTTATTGAGCACTCTGCCGTTTCCATGAAAACCATTGTGAGCCACAATAAGCACTGGAGATTGTGGTTGAGACCCCTTAGAATTGTCATGCAAAGGAAACGTCCACTAGCATGCTAAATTGGACAAGGTGCCTGTATGAAACATGCAATTCCCAATTTAATATATTCTATGTTCAAACTGCACTCATAGTTTATTTAAATGGGACTTTTGCCAAAGTCTGTGATTCCTAAGTTGCAGGTTGAGCTGATGGGCCAACACTACTATGCTGATGCTGGTGTACAGATGCAGGTTCCAATGCTGAATAGCAGTTACCTGACCAAGTCACACTCATGTTGCAAGTGCAAAACTACTAAAATGTTATTTTGTAGTTAAGGTTCATTCAAGTGGTATATACAATGCACAATCGATTGGAATTTAAATGGAGAGTGCATCTTTGTCGCATGATGGTAAATCTATATCTAAGTGAATAAATGAGAATGAATTATTGTTGTATGCTTGGTTTAACGCTAATTAGGTTTTCACCTATTCGCTGAATTATTCTGGTATCTTCACAAACAGGGTATAAGAAAGACATCGGAATGCTTTTAATCTCTGGATCTGAATAGCAAAGCCATGTTCCTTTTCACCTGTGCAAAATAAAACAGTATTCAGCACCAACATTAGGCTTTCTACAATCTAACAATAAAACCATTGCATGCCTCAATCCCAGAAAGGAGTCAGTTTGAGCCTCCAGCTTCATAAGCAGAATAACTTCAGCCAAAGCAATGGTGGAATTCCCCATCCTTCCTCTTCCTAGGCCACAGAGAGGAAAATTGACCAAAAATCTTTTTTTTTTCTGTTTCTCTCCTATTTTTTCCCTTGCCCTCCCAAACTCATATTGTTTATGTCAATTTTCCTCTGCCTTGAACCAACCTACATCTTTCCTGGCCCCTGTATTCATTGATGCTATCAATATCATCCATTTTCATCCAGATTGAGAGAACAAAACTCACTTAGTTCCATTCTCATCTGTCCAGCCTTTCCAATGCATTCATGGCTGAGCTCCATCATGCTGCTCTCATTACTGATTCCTCTTCTTCATACTAGTGCTTCTCACTCTGACCTTTAGTATGTTAAATCTTAACTCTTAAATCCTTCAAATTGCTATTCCAATTCTGTTCTCTTTGCTGCAATGCGTTCAGGCCTCCCAAACTTCATTTAGGTACACACTAGCCTTCCTCCACCAGCTACACTGAAATTACTCTGCAAAAGGTTCCTCCTGATATTTGTTCTGTCTTTGGTAGAGATGGACTTACCATACTTCTTTGGTTTCATTTAGTTTAGAGATACAGCGTAGAAACAGGCCCTTCGGCCCACCAAATCCACGCTGACTAATAATCACCCCATACACTAGTTCTATCCTACACTAAAGGGACAATTTTCAGAAGCCAATTAACCTACAAACCTATATGTCTTTGGAGTGTGGGAGGAAGCCAGAGCATCTGGAGAAAACCAATGTGGTCACAGGGAGAATGTATAAACTCCATACAGACAGCACCCGTGGTCAGGATCGAACTCCATCAGACAGCAACTGCACCACTACTGTGTTGATTCCCTGAGACGTGCTCCAGCAGAGCCACTGTGCCGCCTTAATCTTCTATCATTGAGTTTGAAAGGATGACACTTCCTTGGTTTCATTCTTATCTATCCAATGAACTCAAGACTGAGCTCCCTCTTTTTTTTTTAAAAACCTGAAATCCTCCAAAACTCTGCCATTTCCGTCCTGACATTCATCAACTTTCACTCACTCTTCTGTTGTTGCCAACCTCTCCTGATTCCCAGTTAAGCAAAGACAATTGTTAAATTAACATCTTTGTTGCGATTTCTTGCATGATCTTACCCCTTTCTAAATGTGAAATCACCTCCTACCTTATATTCACTGAGCTATCTGTTTCTTTATAATTCTAGTCTATGACCATCTCCACAGTTAATTGCTAAACCATTTTAAAACACCTTATTTAGTT
This sequence comes from Okamejei kenojei, assembly GCA_035221665.1. Classification (NCBI taxonomy): domain Eukaryota; kingdom Metazoa; phylum Chordata; class Chondrichthyes; order Rajiformes; family Rajidae; genus Okamejei; species Okamejei kenojei. The sequence goes on from CM069131.1 coordinate 80,426,494, forward strand.
TAATTTACTTGGGTTTAGGGACACAGGCCCTTAGGTTCACCAAGTCTATGCTGACCATCCATCATCCCTTCGCACTAGTTCTATGTTACTCCACTTTTGCTTGCATTCCCCACACAGAAGGGACAATTTACAGAGGCCAATCAACCTGCAAACCCATGTCTTTTGGATGTAGGAAGAAACTGGAGCACTTGAAGGAAAACTCACGTGGTCACAGTGAGAATGTGCAAACCCCATGCAGACCTGAGATATGGATCTAACTCGAGTCTCTGAGATAGAGAGGCAACTGCACCACTGTGCCTCCCAATCTTGGGAATGTTCTCCCAAAACTCTTTGCTGTCTGAAGAAGGGTCGCGAACTGAAACGTCACCCATTCCTTTTCCTCCAGAGACTCTGCCTGTCCCTCTGAGTTACCCCAGCATTTTGTGTCCATCTTTGCATTTTCAGCTCTTTTCAATTCGGAAGTTCTGTTCTCTGCACAACTTGCTCTTCATCTGCCCTAAAATCTCCATACAAGCCTCGGCACCGAGTTGTTGCTTAATAATCCTCCCGTGAAATGCCTCAGTTATGCTGAAGGTGTTATGAAATGGAAGTTTGCCGTTTGTTGTTTCTTGTGCATGAAAACATCAGATGTAACTACACTTTACCAAATTCAATGTTTACATTCATGAATTAAAGAGTAGTATGAGGGTGGAAGAGAAAATTAGAATAAGGAGTTGAGAGATTAGAGAAGTAAGAGACACAGCAAGGATAGTCACTGTATTGAATTTACTTTCTAATTTTAGGATAAATAAATGTCAGCTCTTCATGTTTTAATGTATTTGACAGGTAATCCTATACTATTGTATGAATGCTTTGCATAAACTCCCCCTATCTGAGCACCCAAATGCAACGTTGAAATATTCAATGAAACAACATCATACATTTCTGCTGAAATGATCATTCATTCTGTACTGTAACATCTCAGGAAAACTGATGAAATATAATTGTCTGAAGTAATATTACAGTTTTGCTTTTGCTGCTTGAGTTCAAGAGCACAAATAATGTGATAATATTGTTTGTATAAAATGTAAGCCTGAATATACAGACATATTCAGGGAAATGCTTTCCACTTTTCTAAAGTATTTGCGTAATTGCATAAATTTGTCAAAGTAAGAACCAGTCTAGACAGCATTCCTAGAGATGATAACAGATTGATTTTTCCAGGATATTTCAGTGTTTGTCAGTGAGAGTTTGAATAGACAACATGATCTGTGCAATCTGTTTTTGGATCAAGAAACTGAGCAATTGAGAAAGCAGTTAATGTCATAGCAGGCTGAACTGTTTCCTGACAATATGCTTATGAATGTGATTTAATATAATGTGAGCTTCCATTAAAAAGTGTTCTTCCAATAATTATGTTATTTTTAAAAATGACATGCAACAATATCAATGTTGTTTTTTGGGGATTTCTTGCTGAAATATACATATTGTCATTATTCCAGTTCTCCAAAAAAATGGATCCTCAGTCTGTACATAGCAGAATGCAATATATCTGAGAGGATTACTTTTGAAAGAAACGTACTTGGATTGGTTCTCCTCTTGGCTGCCTGCTCCTCTTCTGGGCCTACGTCCGTGCTCACGTGTACCTGTAGATGGAACATGCAGTGTCCATGGGGACGCTGGAGGCCTTCCGTCAATGCTGGTCGCCGAGGGGGGTGGTGGGGGGGGGGGGGGGGGGAGAATGCTGCAGAGAGAGAGAGAGAGAGAGAGAGAGAGAGAGAGAGAGAGAGAGAGAGAGAGAGAGAGAGAGAGAGAGAGAGAGAGAGAGAGAGAGAGAGAGAGAGAGAGAGAGAGAGAGAGAGAGAGAGAGAGAGAGAGAGAGAGAGAGAGAGAGAGAGAGGGAGGTATTAATTTACTGTATAGCATGCGTAATAAAGTTTTTCACTGTTTTGCAAAGATAAATCGATACCGATACCAATACTAATATGATTCTTAGTTAAACAGTCAGTGGTCCACCCAGTGCAAAATGTTATCTATTGTGTTAAGAGGAGAGTATACCAGAGCCCTTTGTGCTGATGGTTAGGTGATACTGAAACTGTAAATTTCAACACAAAAGTGCAACGAATAGTTAGGAAAAATCGTTTCACTGGATTTAATCTACATGAATCAATTGTCTGTGCAAGGTGGAGATTGTTTTTCCTAGCTGTGTATTTTTATATGTTGCATGTAGGTTATAAATCATAACCTTAATAGTGGAAACTGAAGAATGAAATAAATGTGAAGAAATATTTTTTTATAAGCAATTTAGCAGTTGGCTGAACACTTTATCCGATCATTAATGTTATCCCTATTGATATGTATTGTCCTTGGATGCATTGAGGGAATTTTAACTCTAAGAGCTGATGAATTTCAGACTTAGATGGTGGTTAAATGAATTAAAAGTGGTGGCACCAATTTCCATATTTAACACCGAGGTGTCAGGCTGTGTCCAGGTATTTGAGAGGAATATTAACAGGAATCCAGCAACATGACTGTGCTTAGAATATTTAAAGATTTCGGATTTTTTTTCACTGAAACCAAGGCTGGGTTATAAATTTCTCAATTAATTTTGCCACTTCATTGTGACTTTTTCCTCGCGGGGAAAGCGTTGGAATGATTGGTAGCAAAACTATGATGAAGGTTTTACAAGAACAGGAGCCAAGCTTGTGAAATGTTCAAAGCTCGAAATGAGTGCTTGTTGATGATAGTTTGTGTATCCACTCCACAGACGCACCACAGAGACCTCTGATGGGACAAGGGCGAAGAGAACCATGACTAGAAGATGTCGTGGGACAAGCACCCAGCTGCCCCTCACATAGCTGCAGCTGCATGGCAGAAAGAGGGTCACCTCAGGTGGCACAGGCCCACAGTTGATAGAGCTGCTGCCTCACAGCACCAGAGACCCCAATGATCATACATAAATCCGAATTTGTATTTTGCCCCCATTACTATCAACTAGAAACACCCATGTGTGTTACTATCCCATAGTAACACATGGGTGTTACCATCCCATAGAAACACCCATGCCCTTGGGATGTGGGAGGAAACCCACTATGCCACAGGGAGAGCATGCAAACCACATCCAGACAGTGCCCGAGGTCAGGATTGAACCAGGGTATCTGGCACTGCGAGAGAGCCGTCTACTAGCCACACCACTGTGAGCTTCTCTGCAAGTGCTGGCCTGTGGAAGTGTTGAATATTCTCGGGGAAATCAAGGACATAGATTAGTTGTGCAATTCAAGGGTATCCTGATGGATGATATCATTTATCATTCATCAGCGACTTCAAATCCACATGAGTGAGCGTTTTATGTAATGTGAAATAAAAATAGAAAACTGCTGGATACAGGAGATACTCAAGAAGTGAGGCAGCATCTGCTGAGAGAGATGTTACGTTGTGTGGATAACCTTACATCAGAATTCAGAATGGCAAATGCGGAAAAAAAATAATTGATCTGAAGTAACAAATTAATTTCCCTCTCAGCTGATTTTGCCTGATCTGCTGAATATTTCCAACATTTTCCAGCATAACAGGATGTGCTGTTATAACATGGAAACAAAGAACTGCAGATGCTTGTTTCCCAAGGAAAGACACAAAATGCTAGAGTAACTCAGTGGTCAGGCAGCATCCCTGGAGAACATGGACAGGTGATGTTTCGGGCCGAGGCCCTTCTGCAGACTGATTGTTGGGTGGAGGAAAGAAAACTAAAAGTGTGAAGGAACAGGACAAAGGCAGAACAAAGCGTGGCAGTTCATAAGGTCATAGGTGAACACAGACATTGGGAGGTATTTTATAAGCGGATCATTGGACAAAGGTGTTGTTTTTGCTTCTCAAATGTATGTATTGTGGTTGTCAGAGACAGAACCAGATGACTGTCAGATACCCATTACCCATCTCCTTCTGACTTGTTGATTAATTTCATGGCTGCATCCTTTGCAAGTATTTATTCCAACATGCCTGGAAAGCTCACTCTAGTTTTCTGCTTCTGTCCTTTGTCCTCTTGTCCAGGGAGATGAAATCAATGAATGAGATTAATAGCACCAGTCGAACAGATTGATGGAGAAAATCTGTTTCCAGTGACTTTGCGTGTGGATGATAGGGCAGATGGGGGTGTAAGGTGGTGCACAGACAGAGAGGGGTGGATGAATCTGCCAGGTGAAATGGTGTGAGAGGGATGTGTGTGGAGAAGACAGTGGAGGCAGATGGAGCATCAGTAGTAACATGCTCAGAACATGGGTGATTGTGCTGCTGATCATTTGGAGCATTATTCAAATTCCCTATTCTCTTATAGCATTCTTCCCTCCCCTTGAATCAGTTTGAAGAAGGGTCCTAACTCAAGACGTCACCTATCCATGTTCTCCAGAGGTAGGCACAAAATGCTGGAATAACTCTGCGGGTCAGGCAGCATTTCTGGAGACAAGGAATAGGTGCTTTTTCAAGTCAAAACCCTTCTTCAAACTGAGTCAGGGAAGAGGGAAACCAGAGGTATGACAAGGTTCAGAACAAATTAGAGCAGGCACCGATGACCAAAGAAAGATGGAGCCCACAATGGTCCATAGTTGGCTGCTGAGGGCGGTGATAACAAAGGGACATATGGATGTGAACAGTGGGACCGGCAGGACAACCAGGATGGGGTAGGTGTGGAGAGAGAGAGAAAATGCAGAGATTGTAAGCTGCCCAAACAAAATATGAGGTGCTGTCCCTCCAATTTGGTGCCACCTGACCCATTGAGTTACTCCAGGATTTAGTTGTGCGTGTCCTTATTTGAAGCATTGGATCAGTTGTGGCACTGAATTTTGGAACAGGGACCATCTCTATAGGTGCATCTCTGGGGCAATCCCCTCCCACACTCCCCAATGTCTGTCACGTTGGTGAATGCCACCGTTCCTTTCAAGAGTGGGAAAGGTAATGTTTCAGTGGCTGCTTCCAGATCCAATATGAAGTAATAACACTCGGCAAAAAAGTGTGTACATTTTCAAGCTGGAAGCAATACATCAATGCCATCGTTCTCTGAACCTTCAGAACATGTCTGTCAGCTCACCACCTCAGGAGTTGTAACCTTTCTCCTCCACCGCCACCCCCTCCAGAATGCCTGTCCACAGCCCGTCAGAGTTAACACTCAGCTCGATGATTCTGACGCCAGTGCGACCTTGTTTACACATGCGTCGGCAGCAGATTCAGACTTGATACAAAATCTCTCCCTGAAGCATTACTTCAAACGTTCTATGTCGCCGCATCACAGCTCAGCTTTTCTTTCCCTCAATAGCTGTTAACTAGAGTTAACGTGGAGATGTTAAAACCGATAAAAAAATGACCAAAATTATGTCAACCTCCCTGATAAGAAATGAACAAGTAGGAACCAAGGCCAGATCAAGCTTGGGGAAACAATGTCCAGAAAATGAGACATTGTGATAAACAAAAAGAAGAAGAGATGTGAAGAAAAAACAATCGACAATGCAGGGGAGTCAAAGGGAGGTTAAAGGTAAAAAGTGAAGACAGTCCGAGTTTACAGAAAGAAGAATATGTTGCTCTGCATAAACGAGTAGGAACTGCAGAAGCTGGTTTACACGAAGATAGACACAAAATGCTGGAGTAACTCAATGGGTCTTCTTCTTCTTCTGTCGTGTGGCGTGCACAGCCTAAAGTTGTAGGACAACTTGTTCTATTTGATCTTCTGTTTGTGCATGTCGAGTTGATTGCATTAGTTGAAACAGGGCAGACCAAGTGAAGGTTGCAATCTTCCTCCCCACTCAATGGGTCATGCAGCATCTCTGGAGAAAATAAATAGGTGAGGTTTCGAGTCTGAAGAGAGGTCTCGACCTGACATGTCACTTATTTCTTTTCTCCAGAGATGCTGCCTGGCCTGCTGAGTTACTCCAGCACTTTGTGTCTACTGCATAAACGAGTGCTGCTTTTGTAATGGGCGGCACGGTGGAGCAGTGGTAGAGTTGCTGCTTTACCGAGTTTGCAGCGCTAGAGATCCGGGTTCGATCCCGACTACAGGTGATGTCTGTACGATGTTTGTACATTTTCCCCATGACCACGTGGGTTTCCTCCCCCACTCAAAGATGTACAGATTTGTAGGTTAATTGGCTTGAGTATATATACTTGGTATAAGTGTAACTTGTCCCTAGTGTGTGTAAGCTTGTGTTAATGTACAGAGATCACTGGTCAGTGTGGACTTTGTAATGTCTGCTGTATGACCCTGTTGTGACTAGCACAATGAATACACGTCCGACATCTTGTAAGAACAGTTTAATCTACAACAAACTGAAACTTCTAGAAGGTCACTTAACCTCAGTCACGAGGCACTGGCACTTTTGCCAGCTTCTGCTCTTGGCCTCAAGGGGTGCTGCCATTTACATTACATATACATTACATCTCCCCCTTCACTTTAATTACATCACATCTCCCCCTTCAACATTGGGGTCAATACAAACTATTTTCAGTACTAATAAATTTAACCTTTAATCAATTTAACGTGGATAAACTATTTTCAATACTAATATTGTTGACAAATACAAACTTTACATCTTTCCCTTCATCATTGGGGTTCTATTTACGTGTACGTTGACGGCATATAAATGAAAATACAGTAGATTGCCTTCATTTAATTCAGCACAACGTTTGTACATTTCCCATATATTTTCCTTCAATACACATTTGCAGTCAATTTAAATTCTGCTTATGAACTTTAATATCCATATAAAGATTTACTTTAGAATCAATTAAGAGAGCTGCTGTTTTCCACTTTAACCTCAAAACCTAAAACTCTAAGGTTTCATTGCCTTTTGCTGTGATTGCTCCTGTCCCTCGTTGCGTCTTGGCTCATCGTGTCTTCAAAGGACTGACCCCTTCTGGGAGATTATTTCTTGCTTCTGGGAAACTGGCTCCTCCATCTAAGGTTCTCACATCTGGGAGAGTGGCTCCTCTATCAAGTTTTCCCGCCGCGTCTGGGCATCTGGCTGCAGGTGGCCTATCCCCGGCTACACAGGGGTCTATCCAGGGCTACACTGGGGTCTATCCATGGCTATCCTGGGCTACAGGTCTCTATCCTGGACTACAGGGCTCTATCCTGGACTACCCATCTCTATCCTGAACTTACTGTCCGCCTGGTTTTGGAGACTTGCTCCAAAATCGTCTCGGAGACTTGCTCCATCTAGGAGGTGGACAACCCCTTCAAATAAATCTTCCTTTTTTCTCTTTCGATTTCTGTTGCTGGCATGTTCTTCAACATAACTTTCAAAGCAATGTTTTTACTCTTTTGTTTCCTGCATAATTACTCAGCTCCTGGAGACATTTCGGCAAATTATCTGTACTTCTTGGCTTCTTAACTTTTACTTCTTTGCATATGTCCCTCAATGTCTTTAAACTGTTACTCGTAGCTTTTCAGTATTTATATTCATGGCGTTTAAATTTGCCACTTTGCTTCATCATATATTTGTTCTTCTTTAGTCCTGACATCATCTGAATCAGACTCTTCAGAATCGGAGCTCATTTCTTTGGTCAGTTTTTATTTTGCATTCTTTTTTAGAATTAAGTTCATCTGCATTTTTTTGGAATTTAGTTTCCAGCTCGGTTTCCTTTTTCTGTCGGTCAATATCATCCTTTTCTTTCTGCTTTCGAAGTTTAGCTTTTTCCTCCTTACGTTTCTTACGTTCTTTCTTTCTTTTCTGCTTTTTTTTTGAGCAGCGAGGCGAGGCCGCATGCTTACTCGTCGGGCTGCCACACCTGTGTTTCTTGCTCTTCTTCTTGCTTCTTTCACTTGGACTGTGACCTGCTTTTTTTTCTTCTTCCAAACTTTTTTTTTTCACTCTGTTTCCTTTGACCGAGCATTGGGACTGGTTGACCATCCGCGGCTCCGAGTTTTCTTTTTCTTTTTCTTCTTTTTCAGCTCAGTCGCTCATGCTTCTTTTTCTTCTTGCATGGAGAGTGGTCCCGGTGGCTTGAGTCCCTCCATTTTTACTCTGACACCATGTCATCTCTGCAGTATGAACCTGTTGTGACTAGCACAATGAATACACGTCCGACATCTTGTAAGAAGAGTTTAATCTACAACGAACTGAAACTTCTGGAAGGTCACATGACCTCAGTCATGAGGCACAGGCACATTTGTCAGCTTCTGTTCTTGGCCTCAAGGGGCACTGGCATTTATATTACATATACATTGCATCTCCCCCTTCACAGACTTGGTGGGCCGAAGTGCCTGTTTTCGCTCTGTATCTCTAAACAAAACAAAACTAAACTAAACTAATGAGCTGAGACAGCAAGATTACTCTCCTCCCCACCCCACCCGTGACACAGCTAGAGAGAGCAACAGTCTTCTTAACAAGGGTGAGAGAGTGGATCTGAACAAGCTGAAATGGCTATTTTAATTTGTAGTATGTTGCAATAAATGAATACTTTTCACCATGTTATCATAGCTTTGAATGGAGAAGACTAAAAATAATTGGAACAGGTTCAAAATTATTCAAGCATTTGTTCTATACATGGTTGCATATTTCATAAGGTTAAGAACCCTTGGATGTAACTTAAGAGAGGGCATGACAGGATGAAGATGTACATCGTTCCTCCCTGAGATGTAAAGTGAACTCTGTGCGAAGAAGAGTCGCAACTGAAATGTCGCCTGTCCATTCCCTCCCTGACACGTTTTGTGTTTTGTAGAATGAACTTCTCCTTCACTTCCATAACTCTGTTGAATGGAACAGCTGGAAATGGGGAATGGTCCTTAAAGGCCACACGACAGACTGGCTGCTTTTCCTTTCCCAAAAGACATAGAATATGGAGAAGTAGAACACAGAGCAAAACTCACCTCCGAAACCTGTATTGTGTTTGGAAAGGACAGTGGTGTGGGAAAATAAAATCTTCTTTATCCTTGAAATCTAATCCCAGGCAGCCCCCACTTGATTTTCTAACAATGTTGCAATAGTAGTCCTCTCAAATGGCCTGGAATCCTAATAATTGTAAGGTGATTAAAGGTCCTCAATGGCATTCTTATTGGCACATATATTGAGGTACAGTGAAATTATTTTTTTCCATACAGTTTAATAAAACTATTATTATACTTATGCACATCTTAGATTAAGTACGTGTATAAGAATAGTACACTGAGACAATATACAAGAGTTGCCAGGTTTTCAAGTCGCAGATGATAAAAGTGTAGATCTCTTAACCTGGCCATGAAGGCCCATTGTCCTAGTACCGTTGCAGGGTCGACCTGGCCAAGTGTAACTGCTGGTGTCCTCCACTGCTTTTCCTTGCAGCTGCAGGTCATTTCCAGTCCAGGCGCTCGGCCTCCATGAGCAGTGCCCGATCCAGCCAAGACCCAGGTTGCTGCAGGGCCTCCTGCTGTCCACCCCACCATCGAGGTGCACTGCACTGCCTCCACACACTCGGCCTCTTGGGGCAGCATTTATTCCTGCCAAGCCCCAGGATGCTGCAGAACCTCCAGCGGCTCACTCCAGCATCAAGGTGCACTGCACTCCTTCTGTAGTCGGTCCACTTACCGGCTCTCTGTTCCATGCGTCTGCTGCTGCCACCATCTTGGATATCTTCACCATCCTCTCTGGGCCTCAGGGACAAGCAGGACAGGGCTTGGCGGCTTCCTTCTTGGAGATGGTGTGTGAGCTAGGCCTTCTGCCGAAGTATATGCATGGCACTTTTGGAAACTGAGGCAATGAAGAAAAGCTTTTTCACCCAAAGAATTGTGAATCTGTGGAATTCTCTGCCACAGAAGGCAGTGGATGCCAATTCACTGGATGTTTTCAAGAGTGAAATTTAACTCTTTGTGCCGAGGGAATCAAGGGATATGGGGAAAAAGCTGGAACGGGGTACTTATTTTGGATAATCAGCCATGATCATATTGAATGACGATGCTGGCTCAAAGGGATCAAATGGCTTACTCCTACACCTATTTTATATGTATCTATGTTTCTATGCACCACCGTCTGCTGCGCTGCATCATGGGATATGCGTCTCCACCTCTCCCCTCTCCTCTGTAAATTCAGAGAAAGTGCCCTCAGACTGTGGAGGAGATGTTGTGCTAATTATAGGAAGTGTGTTTCCTACACATCAAATTATTTAAAATGTTGCCACAGAACGTACTTTCTGATTTCAAAAAATAATATACCATCTAACAATATTGGAAAAGTATTTTGTTCTGTTCTGGTATTTTGATGCTTTTGTTCTCCCCCAAAGTATTGTGGTGTAATTAGCTTCTATTCCTTCTGGCTAAGGACATGAAGGGTATCTGTATATTGAACAAGATTTAAAAAGACATGAGTAATTGTGCTGGATCTATTTTCCAATTGTTGTTATTTAACTGCCTCATCGTTTTACATACTCTGCAAAATGAAAATCAATGTGGATTCCTGAGGCTTCAAGAACTCCTATAAATATTTGAACAGGTAAAAACATCTTTGAAAGCAATGTATGGAAGAAAATGGTCATCTCTAAAGCCAAGAATGGTTGTAATCTTTAAATGGTAATATGACTAAAATAAATGATCATATTTATTATGACAATGACAATGAGTTAAAAATCCATGAGACTGCAAGGGCAATGTCTTTTCAATAAGGGCAAATTAATACCATCTGAAGTAGGATTCAAAGAGAAAGACAAGATTGGTGTAATTTGTAATTAGAATTTTTAATCTGACACCCAGGGTAAAGTACTCTTTGCAGATTTTTTTGCCATTACAGGAATTGGATGAATCAATGGAAATAAAAATAGATTTTTTTCTCTTGGTGTACCAGTTTTTACTGAAGGAAGTTTAAAAAAAAAAACTGCATACCTAGATGAATAAAAACTATCTATAATTTGGTATAATGGAAATTGGAGGTAGGTGTTTTTCTAAGCTTCAATTACATTCCCTAAATATAAAACATTTGAGCATAGAAATGCTTCTGATGTCTGGAAAAGAGGATTAACAAGATATCAATGATCTTTTCTTTTTGAGGACCAGTTGCTTAAAAAATTCTGATGCACACAAGACCCAAAGGATTGGGTGTTAAAGAACACACGTTTTCCATCGAACCACATAGGACCAACATACAAAGGATTCAAAAAAAGACTCAAAGTGCTGGAGTAATTCAGCAGGTCACGCAGCATCTCTAGTGAACATGGACGGGCGATGTTTCAGATCGGAACCCTTCTCTAGACTTTGTGTCTTTTTTTGTAAACCAGCTCCTGCAGTTCCTTATATCTACAAATGATTCAAATGTGACTAACAAGGTTGACACAAAAGAGAAAAATCTCAAAATCATCAAACAGTGCAAATAGGGATAATCAGACTCGAGTAAATACAGTATAATGGTGACAATATAATGGTGACAATGGTGATAAGACAATAGAATGCAGCATAGGTTTCATTACTTTGCATGTGAACCACAATGTATCAGAATGAATGTTCACATGACAATCTCATTTTCCATAAGTTGACATCTTAATGCATGAATACAGGTTCGTTGCGAACTGCTTTGGATTCTAAAATTTAATTTCAGCACTGGATCCGAGGAATGATAGCCAATGTCATAATATTTTGATTGTTTTCCAGCCTTTAGCCATTTTGCAATATCCGTCATGAATATTGTGGCCTCAGGTAAACAGAAATTCATCACATTTCTATGTTAAATGTTATTGCATCATATTTCCCTTCCCCTTGCTTCCGACAGATGCTCAAACTTGCCCATTTAGCAAGTAACTGCAAATGAAGTAGTAACTTTTTCACCCCGGGAAGGAACGTATTGTCTGGAATTTCACATAGGATGCCTCTAATTAACCACCATATCTTAGATTACAGAAGTAGTCGTGCTATGACCATCAACATGTTCTCCTGCCCCAATTTTGGTGGTTTTAATGGAGATTCTAATTAGTTCTAACTCTAATTCTAACTTTAATGAGTTTAGAAGGATGAGGGGGTACTTCATTGAAACTTACCAAAGAGTCAAAGCCATGGATAGAGTGGATGTGGAGAGAATGTTTCCACTAGTGGGAGATTCTAGGACTAGAGTCCATAGACAGAATAAAAGGGTGTACCTTTTGGAAGGAAATTAGGAGGAATTTCTTTAGTCAGAGGGAAATTCATTGCCGCAGATGACTGTGGAGGTCAAATCAATGGATATTTTTAAGACAGAGATGAATAGATTCTTGATTAGTACGGGTGTCAGGGGTTATGAGGAGAAGGCAGAGAATTAGGTTGAGATGGAAAGAAAGATCAGCCATGATTGAATGGCAGTGCAGACTTGATGGGCCGAATGACCTAATTCTGCTCCCATCAATTATGAACGTATCATAAGTGGGAGCGGTTGCACAACATTTCTAGCCATAGAATGATAAATATCTAGTATTCATAGCTCTGTTTAGATATAGTTTGAAGCATGGACTACATAGAAGATGGAAAAGTGTAGCACCAGAGAGCGAGTGGGATCTCTCAGGAATCAAAGCGGCCACCTCTGTGTTGAGCCACAGGAGATGGGTAAGGTCCTCAAAGAGTATTTCTCCTTTGCATTTACCGAGGAGAAAGACAGTAGGACTGAGGAAGATGGGGCAGTCAATGGAGGTGTCTTGAGAGCAGTCAGTGTTACCATCGAAGAAGTACTGAAGGTACTATCGTGTATGAAGGTAAACAAATCTCCAGGGCCTGATCAGATATATCCGAGGACATTGCGGGAAACTAGGGAGGAAATTGCAGGAGTCCTGGTTGAAATTTACGAGTCGCCCTCAAATACAGGAGAGGTGCCGGAATACTGGAGGGTGTCAAATGTTGTGCCTCTTTTCAAGAAGGTCTCTAGTGAAAATGCTGGGAATTATAGCTTAACATCTTTAGTAGAAAAGTTACTAGAGAATATTCTGATGGATAGGTTATACAGCAATCTGGATGGGCATGGGCTAATTAGGGATAGTCAGCATGGGGAGTATGTGGGAGGTCGTGTCTCACAAATCTGATTGATTTTTTTGAAGATATGACCAAAAAGGTTGTTGAGGACAGAGCTGTAGATGTTGTGTACATGGATTTCAGTAAGGCATTCGACAAAGTTCCGCATGGTAGGCTGCTCTGGAAGGTTAGATCGCATGGGATCCAAGGAGAGATAGCTGAATGGATAGTAAATTTGCTCCATGGAAGGAAGCAGAGCGTGATGGTGGAAGGTTGCTTCTCGCACTGGAGGCCCATGACTAGTGCTGTGCCTCAGGGTTCGGTGCTGGGCCTGTTGCTGTTTGTCATCTACATCTATGATTTGGATGAGAATATACAGGGCAAGATTAGCAAGTTTGCTGATGATACAAAAGTGAGTGCTTTTGCAGATAGTAAAGATGGTTATGAAATAACCATTCCTCAGCCCACCTGGCAGAATCTGGATCGATTGGCCAGGTGGGCTGAGGAATGGTTGATGGAATTTAATACAGAGAAGTGTGAGGTGTTGCATTATGATGATACTGATAATATTGGCTAACATTTTTCTTATTGTTTTGTTGGGACAAAAGGGGGAATTGTGGGAATTCTGGGAAACATAGAAACATAGAAAATAGGTGCAGGAGGAGGCCCTTTGAGCCAGCACAGCCATTTATTGTGATCATGGCTGATCATCCACAATCAGTAACCCATGCCTGCCTTCTCCCCATGCCTCTTGATTCAGCTAGCCCCAAGTGTTCTATCTAACTCTCTTTTAAATTCATCCAGTGAAGTGGCCTTCCATGGCAGAGGATTCCACAAATTCACAACATTCTGGGTGAAAAAGTTTCTCATCTCAGTTTTAAATGGCCTCCCCTTTATTCTTACACTGTGGCCCCCTGGTTTTGGATTCCCCCAACATTGGGAAAACATTTCCTGCATCTAGCTTGTCCAGCCCTTTTATGATTTTATATGTTTCTATAAGATCCCCCCTCATGCTTCTAAATTCCAGTGAATACAAGCCCAGTCTTTCCAATTATTCCTCATACGCCCACCCTGGGATTAACCTTGTGAACCACTGCACTCCTTCAATAGCAAGGATGTCCTTCCTCAAATTAGGAAACCAAAACTGCACACAATGCTTCAGATCTAGTCTCACCAGGGCACTGTACAACTGCAGAAGGACCTCTTTACACAAATACTCAAATCCTCTCGTTATGAAGGCCAACAGGCCATTAGTTTTCTTCACTGCCTGCTATACCTGCATGTTTACTTTCAATGACTGGTGAACAAGACACCCAGGCCTTGTTGCACTTCCCTTTTTCCTAATCTAACACCATTGAGATAATAATCTGCCTCCTTAATCTTGCTGCCAAAGTGGATAACCTCGCATGTATCTACATTATACTGCATCTGACATGCAGCTGCACACTCACTCAACCTGTCCAAGTCACCCTGCAACCTCCTAGCATCCTCTTCGCAGTTCACACTGCCACCCAGCTTTGTATCATCTGCAAATTTGCTAGTTTACCTTTAATTCCATCATCCAAATCATTAATATATATTGTGAATAGTTGCGGCCTCAGCACCGAGCCCTGCGGCACTCCACCCGCCGACTGCCTGCCATTCTGACAGGCACCCGTTTATTCCTACTCTTTGTATCCTGTCTGCCAACCAATTCTCTATCCATCAATACTCTACCCCCAATACTATGTCAATACCCTACCCCCAATCCTTTTACTTCTCTCCAAATGCAGCGTTATTACTTCTTTAATAATTGACAAAAGCATCATCACCACCATCGATGTCAGTCTAACTGGGCTATAATTCCCCGTTTTCTCTCTCGCTCCTTTTTTGAAAAGTGGGATAACATTAGCTACCCTCCAATCCACAGGAACTGATCCTGAATCTATAGAACATTGGAAAATGATCACCAATGCATCAACAATTTCTAGAGCCACCTCCTTGAGTACCTGGGATGCAGGCCATCAGGCCCTGGGGATTTATCAGCCTTCAGTCCCATAAGTATACCCAATACTATTTCTCGCTTAATGCAAATTTATTTCAGTTCCTCTGTCTCCCTAGATCCTCTGTCCTCCAGTACATCTGAGAGATTGTTTGTGTTCTCCTTGGTGAAGACAGAACCAAAGTACCTGTTCAACTCTTCTGCCATTTCCTTGTTCCCCATAATAATTTCACTTGTTTCTGCCTCCAAGGGACCCACATTTGTCTTTATTAATCTTTTTCTCTTAACATACCTAAAGAAGCTTTTACTATCCTTCTTCATATTCTTGGCGAGCTCACCTTTGTGCTTCATCTTGTCACCCCGTATTGCCCTTTTTCTTACCTTCTGATGTCCTTTGAAAGTTTCCCAATCCTCTGGCTTCCCGCTACTCTTTGCAATGTTATACACCATTTCTTTTAGTTTTATAGGGTCCCTAACTTCCCTTGTCAGCCACGGTTGCCTCTTACTCCCCTTAGGAATGTTCTTCCTCTTTGGAATTAAATGACCCTGCAACTTCTGGATTATGCCCAGAAATTCCTGCCATTGCTGTTCCACCATCATTCCTGCTAGGGTCCTTTTCCAGTCGACCTTGGCCAGCTCCTCTCTCATGCCTTCATAATCCCCTTTGTTCAACTGCATCACTGACACTTCTGATTTAACCTTCTCCCTCTCAAATTACAGATTAAAATGTGTCATATTATGGTCACTATCTCCTAGCAGTTCCTTTACCTTAAGTTCCCTTATTATATCTAGTTCATTTGACAACAATAATGCCAGAATTGCTTTCTCTCTGGTTGGCTCCAATACCAGCTGCCAACCAGAGAGAAGAATTCATCTCGGAGGCTCTGTACGAACTCTCTTTCTTGGGGTCTAGAACCAACCTGATTTTCCTAGTCTATCTGCATTTTGAAATATCCCATAACCACAGTGGCATTAACTTTGTTACTTGTCAATTTTAACTCCTGCTGCAACTTGCACTCTATATCCAGGCTACTGTTTAGGGGTCTGTAAATAACTCCCATTAGTGTCTTCTTACCTTTTCATTTCCTCAGTTCCATCCACAACGACTCAACATTGTCAGTCCCTATGTCACACCTCACAAGGGACAGATTTTCATCCCTCACCAACAGAGCTACCCCACCTCCTCCACCTACCTGCCTGTCCTTTCTATAGGACGTAAAACCTGAATATTCAGTTCCCAACCCTTATCCTCCTGCAGCCATGTTTCTGTAATCCCCACAATGTCAGATCTACTAATCTCTAACTGAGCCTCAAGCTCATCCACTTATACTTCGTGCATTCATATATAATACTCTCCTATCCCTTTGTGAGCTTTCTGGCCCATTAATTTTGGTGTTTTTCTTACCTTTTCCTACAGTTTTCATATACTCTCTTTCCCTTTAACTCCATCCTTATATTTCCTATTTGTCTGTTCTTCTATTTTGTCTTTCAACATGGGCAGCACTTCATTCCATGGGAATCGAACTTTTCTCCAGTGAATGTACCTTTCAGAGCTAGGCTAAACAGAGCTTGTGAACTCAAGGCCACACCGAGACACATTTTATCTTCCGACATAGATCTTCTTCTTATCGAGTCCACACACAAGATTAGTTGTTCTGACAGAGCTGAACACATTTCTCGGCATCTGCATACAATGGTGTCTGTCTTGCGCTTCTTGTGCTTCTTGTGCGTAGTGGTGGAAACAGGGCCGCGACGTGAATGCTCTTTCCTTGACCCCCCTACATTGATAAAGAAACCTGTTTTTCAGTGGAAAGTTACTGAATGCTGGATCGCAATAGTTAACCCTGTAAACAAATGTACGTGACTAACCTTGCTATTGTGGTATCAAAAATGATTTTTAAATTGCATGTTTTGAATCTGCAGAACAATCTCTTGCTTGACTGTTCTCCTTGTCTGACAAGTTATTGAGCATAAAGTAGCTGGAGTTTGATAGTCACCCATTTCTCGTGTAAATTATTCCCAGAGTTTGTTCTGAATTCACAACTACTGGAAATAGTTTACAATTCTATTAATGTTTTTATTATTCCACAATGTATGCAGTCTCCTTGCACTATTTATGTGTTAGGAGGGACTGGTTTTCCCTCTCTGTCCATTGAACCCCACCAACCCACCCTCCCCATACATTTCATACCTTGGCCAAGAAGAGTTCCTGGTCCATTTGTGTCTCTGATGGTGGTCCTCGCATCCAACACTGCGGGTCTAATCACCTCCCATGGTGGGTCCAGCGGTTTGGCTCCTGAAGCAAGGGAAGCCCTTCATTTGTGCTATGGAATTATCCTTGAATGCAGACAACAATATCAAAGGGTAATAAATAAAATATTCATCCATAACACACATAATTATTTATTTGCTGCATCATCTGCATTTGCGAGAAAAGCACACAGGACGTTGATGTAAATGGGCTAACCAGCTCTTTAAAATGTGGTACACGATTACTTCAGCACCACAATCTTGTTGCAGCGGATATAAATCCTACAATTTAAAAACTATCAATACCAGACATGTAGATTATAAATCCATTTATGTGTGTGGAAACCATGTTTATTTTTGTTGTTACATGCATCACCATAGATTTTTTTTTTTAAAGAGGACCATTTGTCGATGTAACATTTGCCAAGCCTGAAGAAAAATATAAAAGGCACAAGTGGTGCTCAAGGCTGATTCACTCAATGATGAGCTATGAGAAAACAAGCAAAGAGTGAGAAATGCAATTGATCCGTCCTGATTTATGTAAACCACCTTCAGCTGAACATTTGGCTGTGGAGAGGAAACTAGTCACATTTGGGAAGGAGTTTGCTGCATCTGCACAGAGTTTACGGTCAAAATTACTCATCATTTACCAGAAGTACATCACTGGGTTTCAGCCGAATGCCCATTAACAGGATTCATTGCCGCACTTTCAGACAGGGAATGGTGGCAGAGCAAGGGTCAAGAGTCAACAGGTAAGTTTTAAAGAAGGAACTGCAGATGCTGGAGAATCGAGGGTACACAAAAATCTGGAGAAACTCAGCGGGTGCAGCAGCATCTAAGGAGCGAAGGAGATAGGCGACGTTTCGGGTCGAGACCCTTCTTCAGACTGGTAAGAGTGTTTTTCCGCCTTATGAGCCGTCAACAGAACAATGAAATTCTGAATTGCTGCAACATAACAGGCCTGTAAATACAATACAGTAAACCCTCATTATTACGGACCTCTTCAGATAGCACTGTCTATTTAAAACACGGGCTGCTAGTTGCACTGTGGAGCCCATAGAAGTTGACAAGCAATTATTTTGATCGACACTTGTGTAATGATGAAGGACACAAAGTGCTGTAGTAACTCGACAGGTCAAGCAGCATTCTGTAGAGCGTATGGATAAGTAAATTCTTCCAACGCTGGATCATGCCACACACCCGACCGCCATGAGGCCGAGAGCCACAGCGGCACCAAGAGACACTGTGGCAACATTCACCGCCTCTCCGGTTTCTCTGAGGTCGGGCCCACTGACGTTGCTGCTTTCCAGACCGATCCTACCAACATTCCATGCCAGGCAGGGCTGCCAACGCCAGTCCACGTCTCCCCAGCCAGTTCCAGGCTGGACCTACAGCTGTCACCACCATCCCGCTCAGGTTCCTCAGCAACTTCCAGGCTACGCCTGCAGCAGTCACCGCCACTGCTGACCCATTACCTGCAGTCCGGCTGCCCGCGATCAATGATTCCACTGATCCTCGTCTCTCCTCTGGCCACCAGCAGGCCGGGGCCATCAACTCACCTGGATTCAATCAATCAATATTAATCAATTTCAGTTTTATTCGTCACTTGTGCATAAAGTGCAAGTGAAATGAATTTGCCAGCAGCGGTACAATGAAAAAAGAACACACAAAGACACAATAAAAAATTAAACACAAACATCCACCACAGCATTCATCACTGTGGTGGAAGGCACAAAATTGACCAGTCCTCCTCCATTTTCCCCCGTGGTCGGGAACTCAACCCTTTGCAGCCACCGCTGCGGGCGTCCAGAAGTTCAGACAAGGCAAAGTCCATATAAAGTCCAGGTAAGCCCTGACTCGGTGCTTCCCCACCGGAGACCGCGGCTTCAGCTTGGTGTATGCCGCAGGCCGCCGGTAGAAGATTTAAAGTCCACGCCGTGCTGCAGCCAGAAGCACCGCAGACCGCAGGGCCAGCGGTCCCCGTCGAGAATCCCCTGGAGGCTCCTGATGGTAAGTCCCCGCCGCGCCCGCGGTAGAAGAAGGCCACGGACCGGCGGTTGGAGCTTCTTCTCCTCACGGGTCCACAACGAGGGATCTCAGGCTGTGGACACCGCGCCAGCTGGAGCTCCGCAGACCGTGGCTTCAGGCTGCCGTGGGCCAGCGAATGGAGTGCTCCCCTCTGGCAACTCGCCCATTCCGCAACGAGAGTCTACGCTGCGCCCGCCGCTGAAGCCCCAGGCCACAGGGGAGGCAACATGGAAAAGTCGCCTCTCCGTGGAGGAGGCGATCGAAGCAGTTTCCCCCTTACCCGCCACACATCCCCCCACACAAGACATACAGAGAGACACCAAAAACACACATTAGGACACACTAAAAAAATGTAAAAAGTTGAAGAAATTACCACTCTGCAGGCAGGTCCAGGTCCAGTTCCAGAACAAGAGTCCAAAGCAGGACCTCGACACAAAACATCACCAATCCACAATCTGTAAAGATGCTACTTGACCTGCTGAGTTACTCCAGCACACCTGACCTGTCCCACTTAAGCGACTTTATAGGCAATTACAAGAGACTCTGCGCTCGCCACATGGTTGCCACATGTTCGCTGGTGGTCTCTAGTGAGTTTCCTTCATGGTCGCGATGAGTTCCCGCATTCTGGGAACTAGTCACGGCCTCAGTATGGTCGTCACAAATTTTTCAACATGTTAAAAAAATTGGTCGCCATGGAGATAATCGTTAATCCTGTAGTTGAAGGTACAGTTGTAGTGGGGTCGCCATGTAGTTGTAGGTAGTCAAGGTAGTCGTAGGTAGTTTTAGTTAATCAGTGCTCCCTTCGCTTTACCTCCCCCCGTCGACTCCATTCAAGGAGCCAAGTTCTCGTTCCAGGTCTGACAGAGGTTCACCTGCAACTCATCCAACCTCATCTATTGCATCCGCTGCTCTAGATGACAGCTGATCTATATCGGTGAGACCAAGCGGAGGATTGGCGATCGTTTCGCCGAACACCTCCGCTTGGTCTGCATTAACCGACCTGCCGGTGGCTCAGCACTTCAACTCCCCCTCCCATTCCAAATCTGATCTCTCTGTCCTGGGTCTCCTCCATGGCCAGCGTGAGCAACACCGCAAATTGGAGGAACAGCACCTCATATTCCGCTTGCGGAGTCTGCATCCCCTGGCATGAACATCGAATTCTCTCAATTCTGTTAACCCTTGTTGTCTCCTCCCCTTCCTACATCTCCCTAAGCCCTTGGATTCCTCCTCCTCCTTTTTCCTTTCTTCCCCCCCGTCTCCCCCCACCCCCCATCAGTCTGAAGAAGGGTTTTGGCCCGAAACGTTGCCCATGTCCTTCGCTCCATAGATGCTGCAGCACCCTGCTGAGTTTCTCCAGCATTTTGTGTACCCTCTGCAGTTATTTGTTTCTATTCAATTGTATACAATGGTACTCTATTACTCCCTTACTCAGTTATAGCAGACAATCGGGTATAGCAGGCAATGACTGACCCCCCCCCATGGTCATTATAATGAGGGTTTACTGTACACATGGATAATACATAGTGCACAAAAATGCAAAAAAAAAATCACAAATTAGTTTTAGTTTCTGGTTAGTTTATGATTATCACGTGTATTGGGGTACAATTAAAAAAAAATGTTTTTGCCCACCGAGTCCTCGCCAACCAGTGATCCCTGCACACTAACACTATCTTACCCACAATAGGAACAATTTACAATTTCACTGAAGCCAATTAGCCTACAAACCAGTGTGAGTGGAAACTGGTGTACCCGGAGAAAACCCACGCAGGTCATGGGGAGAACGTATAAACTCCGTACAGACAGCACCAGTAGTCATGATTGAACCTGGATCTCTGCGCTGAAAGGCAGCAACTCTACTGCTGCGCCACCATTGCTGCCTCTTGAACTCCATCAGCTGTGGCAGGAATATGTCACTTGCCATGTGCTGGACCTCCTGTGATGGGGTTTCTGGCTTGTCACTACTAAAGTTAGGGTAATGGAGACAGAAAATCCCATGAATTCCTTAACCATCCACTTTCAACATTTTGCTGAATTAATCGCTGGCAGGCTGGAGCACCTTGTGATTTGGCGACACACGCTGGTCAAAGAATGCTTAGCACCTCTTCATGTTCTCTTCATTTTACAATTTCCAGTCTCCATGAGCAACTTTCCATGAGAATCTTTAGATATTTTCTTTAAAGATTTATTTGATGCAGCCAATATCAATAGTTTGTAAGCAGCAAAATTTAGTTTTGATTACCTTAAATGCACACACATATTGATTTTATACACCCATACATTATTTGTTCGACATAATTAAATTGATGGAATAGGATAATTTTCAACTTTGTCATGGGACCAGATAAAGTGACTGTTTCTCATCCAAAAGTTGCACTTATTCTGTGTGTTATCTTTATCCAGGTAAAGAAATTTTAAAATGATCTCACTATCTCTCCGCTAAGGATGCAGCACATTCTGGCATGTAAGGATTTCATATTTCACAAAACTGATGCCACAATTTGGGGCAGCACAGTGGCGCAGCCGTAGAGCTGCTGCCTTACACCACCAGAGGCCCAGGTTCGATCCTGACTGCGGGTGCTGCCTGTACAGAGTTTGTACTTTTTCATTGCTCCGCAATGAAAAACGTTTTCATTTTCTCCCAGCTCAGGTTTCATTCCACACTCGGTGGACTGAAGGGCCTATTTCTGTGTTGTATCTCTAAAGTCTAAAAAAGTCTAAATTTAACAGACTCATTTAGGTTAAGGCATGAGTTTTTGCCTAAATCTGCAAAACATAAACATTTATAGAAACTTGTCAAGTGTTAGATTATGAAGCAATATCAGGTCGATTATTTGAAAAATACTATTTCAGGATATGACAGGACAACCAAGCCACAATGCCTTAAGAAGACCCCTCTTCCCTTATCCAAAGCAATGTGCTCGATCACACGTGATCTTACCCACCATTTGAACTCGCTGCCCACCCTGTACATTTCCCCATTCTAGCCCTACTTGGAGATGGAGAGCTGACAAGGTTGACCATTTGCCTCCAAGTAACTGTGAGGAAGAACATTTGGAATGTCTCCAATGACCCTTAGTGATTCCTACAGATTTGCCATGCGAAGCATCCGTTCCAGCTGCATCACAGCTTGGTTTGGCAACTGCTTTACCCAAGATTGCAAGGAATTGGTTCTATCTACACATCACACTGCCTCAGGAAAGCAGCCAATATAATCAAGGGTCACTAATGTCCTAGTCCTTCCCTCTTCTCCCCTCTCCCATGAAGCAGAAGATACTAAAGCTCGGAAGAAAATCGTCTCCTCCATTGATGTCAGACTATTGAATGGATCTCTTGTAAACTACGAGATGCATCCTAATCTGTCTTGTAGTGGCCCTTGCACTTTTTTTCATCTGCACCTTCTCTTTAGCCATTACACCAAACTCTTCATTATGTTTCCTTTCCGTTTTGTTGCACCACCTGCTGTACTTGTGTATGGTTGGATTGTACTCATGTAAAATATGATTCACCTGGTTAACAAGCAAACCAAAGTTCTCACTGCATCTCGGCGCACGTGACTATAGTAAACAGATACCAATAAGGGTGGATCTTACAGTTTCAACCACAGAATACACAAATAGCCTATTGACAAATCACTATGTCAAAGGCCTTTGTATCTTGTGTCTCTGATAATCAAGATTTATAGAGCCATACAGCATAGAAACAGCCCCTTTGACCCAATTTGCTCACGCCAACCAAGATGCCCCATCTACACTAGTCCCACCTGCTTACCTGTGGCCCATATCCTTTTAAACCCATACCCTTAAAATAAATCATAAATGATCATTTAAAATTTAAACCACAATGTCATAATATATTGGAATTTAATTAAAACATTAGTGTATAAAGGAATAAACAAAATAATTTACCTGCAATTATCCTTTTACCCAGAGAGAGTGATTGTATTCGATGACTAGATTATAATTTTGATGTAAGCCATTGTTAATGGCGTGTCCAACAGTGGAGCATTATGTTGCCTAAGTTGACATCTTGTTTTGCCCCCCCCCCACCTCCTCCTTAAATGTCCCTGACTTCTACCTATGAATGCACAGGTACTGTCTTCAGAGATATGATGACCTACAAAGAGGACATCATTGGAAGACACAAAATGTTGGAGTAACCCAGCGTGTCAGGCAGCATCTCTCGAGAGAAGGAATGGGTGATGTTTTGGGTAGAGACCCTTCTTCAGACATCGTTGGAGTTCTCTGTAGTACTGAAATTAGCACTGTTCAATCCACTGCTCATGCACCTGTTACATTGGCATTTCTCAAAGCAATGTTGTGCGTACATGCGCTTGATCCAATCCAGATCTTTAATAGAGTTTGACTGGA
Organism: Okamejei kenojei; assembly: GCA_035221665.1. NCBI lineage: Eukaryota > Metazoa > Chordata > Chondrichthyes > Rajiformes > Rajidae > Okamejei > Okamejei kenojei. Next base: position 80,450,012 of record CM069131.1, read on the forward strand.
CTCCCACATAGGAACCAAGTCAACCACCTGTATGAAAAGATTCAGATGTTCCATCAGAAAATTAAGACTGAGTACTCTCCTTAGGATAATTTGCAATCAGTAAAATAAGTTACTAATGAAACATCTAATCTTCTAAGACTATTTTAATCAGTGTTGAATATATTTAATTACACCAAAATTGAAAAATGTTAAATTAGTTCATTTGACTTACAATGAATATTGTGAAATAATTATAATTAAAATTATTTCAAAATGTCCTTTCACAGATATGGTAATGCACATAAGGCCACAGTCTTGCACAGAAACATTTTCACCTCAGTTATCAAGTATCTCTTTATTTTTAACATTCAAAGACTCCATCACCCTGAGGAAGATAATTTCAAAGATTCATGACCTTCTAAGAGAAAAACATTTGTGAAAAAGATATGCTCCTCCCACTGTAGTCCAAACAATGACCTTGTTCTAAATTCTCCCCCAGAAGAAAACATCCTCTGCACATCAACCTTTCACTCTTCTCAACTAATGGATACATCTTTCCAACTAATCCTCATAAAGCAATCTGCCAATTCCAGTTTTTTAAGACTTTACTTTAGACTTTAGAGATACAGCGTGGAAACAGGGCATTTGGCCCACAGTCCACGCCACGAGCGATCCCTGCACACTAATACTATCCTATACACTAAGGACAATTTACAATTTTTACCGAAGTCAATTAACCTACAAACCTATACGTCTTTGGAATGTGGGAGCACCCAGAGAAAACCCATGTGGTCACAGGGAGAATGTACAAACTCCATACAGACAGCATCCATAGTCAGGATTGAATTAGGTTCTTGTAGATCATGCCCAAAAATAAACAAACATCTTACTCGATTTTTTTTGTTGGCTTTTTCCAAAATGTTACGCGACAGTGGTGAAAACTATATTATGTGCTATGGTATTTTTCTCTTTACTCTACCTATTGCAGTTGTGTGTGGCTTGATTGTATTATTGTATAGTATGATCTGATTTGATTTGATAGGCTGTACACAAAACTTTTCACTATATCCCAGTACACATGACAATAATAAATCAATACCAAGTAGAGCTAATAGGACTTGATGTTTCAATCCCTATAATAAATCAGCACTCTTGCTATTTGCAGTGGGATTGGAGTGGTGAAAGGTAGGGTAGGTATGTCATCGGGGTCATCAGGTGGGCACCCTCCTTCTTTGACATTTCGTTGATAAGCCCACAACATCTCCAGAGGGCTCAACGGTGATACCTGGCGCCCCAGTTACACCCCCCCCCCCCCAATTCCATACCCCCCTGTATTCATCTTGCAGCCCAATTGTTGTCTATCCTTTTGATCCAGATCCAACTGCTGCGTTTTTCCGCAGAATTTGATAATGATTTGATTGCTTGTTGGAGGCAGCGACCCCTCACCCCCATTTTCTTTAATAGCCTGGTCATAGATGAAGCAACAAATCCCCTGCATCCCACTTCAACAGGGAAAATCTTGGTCTTCCAGCCAATCTGGGAATCCTCAGTTGCCGGTTCAGAGTACTTGTTTTTTTTCCTCTCATAAGCTTCTTCAACACTATCTTCCCATGGAACTGTCAATTCCACAACATATGCCAACTTGGCTGTTGTGGACCACAGAACCATGTCTGGCCGGAGTGTTGTAACCACAATGTCTGGGGAAAACACAAGCCTTTTTTCTAAGTCCACTTCCATTTTCCAATCCCGAGCAGGCTGCAGAATGCTTGCATCCATTGATGTTATCTGGTGCTCTGGAGGTTGGCCTGCTGGTACAAATGTTGTGAAGTGGACATTTCCTGCCGATGTTGGTGGGGAAGCATTTGTGATTGTTCGCCTCTGTTCAAGGATTGATGACAGCTGTCTGAGAACTTGGTTATGCCGCCAAGTGTAACGCCCTTGGCCGAGGCTCATAGTGCATCCTGTTAAAATGCACTATCCTGATAAAGTGCATTAACACACATCTTGATGCATAGAATAGTAAAATCAAATGAGAACTTACCAGTTTGAAGTTTGTTCTTGATTTTATGAGGAGTTACGTTGGTGATTACGTGAAGAACCCCACCAGTTCGCGTGCGCGTCAATCTTCAAAGCAGCGGTATGAAATCACAGATAACCAAAAACCGAAGTTAACATAATAAGATTAGCAACTTGAGAACTACCAGATGACCTTTATGAGAGAGGGTTGGGCGTGAAGGGCACGTAATCACCAACGTAACTCCAGATAAAATCAAGATCAAACTTCAAACTGGTAAGTTCTCGTTTAATCTTACTATTTTACTTCGGAGTCACGCGAGTGATTCCGTGAAGGGTTCAAAGCCCTGTGATTTCATGCCGCAAGTCCAAATCTCAGTGTCTCACTGCATCAATTGACTCAGGAGGTGTGAATAATCAAAAAATGAATTAAACATGACATTGATTCAAATGTATTAATGGTTTACGTTAATAAAGAAATCAATAGCAACCCCTGTATTTCAGGGGAGGCTAAAGTGGACGCAAAACAGAATGAGCTAAAGCCCCGGGTCAGTAACCGGCCTATGGTAAAAAAAAATTAAAAATCAATTCAGTTGACCATCCTGCGGTCGCGAGGATATGGTCGATGGGAACATCCATTGCCATGGCCACTGATGTTGATGCTGCCCTGGTGGAATGAGATGTACAATCATCAGTGTTAATACCTGCATAAACCAGAACCTGCTGCAGCCACCTTGAAATAGTCTAAACCGACCTTGCCTTGTGTGGTTGTTTGTTGCTTAATAAACAATGCTGATTCCACACTTCTTAGGATTCTGGTGGCCTTGATAAAATATAGCAAGCCTGCCCTTCCACATAGACGTGAGTCCGTGTGGTATCCAAAATATGATCTTAAATCCTGCCACCCCTGGTCTGCTCTGCTTGTGTAGATCAGAATGTAAAATGTAATGGCACCTGCAGCCAATTCCATCCTATGTAACCACAGCATTTGCAATGTTTGCCCTCATTGTGCTGATATGATTGTCATGACTAGGTTGTAGCTGGAATCCCCTGGTGAAGTATTGTTAACACATTTTCAATATCCAAACTGCATATTCTTGTGGGAGAACTAGTGTCAAGATCTCTTTTACAACTCGCTATCCGGGGTTGAACCCGACAGAGTGGTTCCCGTTTGTTGCAGCTGTAGTGGCTCTATAACTCAATTATTGTCAAAAACCATTTAAGAATGAACTGGAAGACATCAGTAATCTGTACCGTATTAAATGTAACATTAACATTTAAACAAAACCATTTCCGATCCCCTGGATAGGAATGTACTGCTTTTTTGGTGATATCTCTGCACTTTGTAGTTAGCACATCCATGGCTTGATGTGACAACCTGAGCCATAAGGCAATCCATTCAGAATGTGTAAGTCAATAATTGATTTATTATGCAGAGACCGGTTTCCTGAACCACAGTTTGAACCAGCAAAGTTTTCGTTTTTAGAATAACCGTATACAGTTGTATAATTATGCCTGACGAAAGCAGGAAACATGGCTGCTTAGCCAGTCAGACAGTACGAAAAGCTAAAGCGAGGTCTTGCTGACTGTTTTAAGGCCTGACTAATGAGGCAAAATGGAGGAAGACATAAAAGAACATTCCTCCTTTTTGTAACGAGAATGTATTTCTCCGCACCGTTCTGCCACATATTTTTGCAAACAGTGAATAAACGTGAAACCAACATGTCAATATTCGATGTACCATTGAATCATACTTTCATAACGCTTTGAGATCCAATACCTATTCTGTGTTGTCATCGATCTGAACTGGATGATACACCAGTGGCAAGGAGATTAGGTAAATTATTACAGGATACTTTTACTTGATTGCCATGTGACTAACATATGCCACCACCGTAGTGTAGCAACTTGAAGTTGAGCCTGTAGATTATGTATATTCGCTCAATAGCCCTTTACCCATGGGGTGCATCTAGTGTATATATTTAGTTGATACCAACAACTGCAGAATTGGTAACTCGTGCAAATCTCCACTTACTCCAACTAGAGATGGTATTCGGAACTTCTCACCTTAGAGCTCTTAGCATCAGTTTGTAATAACTGAATTTGACCAATCAAATTACTGGAGCAATGCTGAATACTGTTTGTTCATCATTGTGACTGAGGTAGCTTCAGCTGATACTAGCATTAGGTTGTTAACAATGATCTACATGTCCTTTGAGCGGTCATTACTTTGCACGATATCAAATCCTTGATTTACACAACTGGGGCACAGCTACTATATTGCCAATTACTCTTGATGAAATAGAAGTCAGTTTTATAACAGGTTGCTATTAACTCTATCTCTTGCCACAGGGCGAAGTCATAGACTAATTAATAGTTAAAGGTAAATCCCAATGACCAACAAACAGTTTATCCCATTCCGCAATGTTTTACTGTTATTAGTACAGTTATATTGTCTTTGATAACCTCTGTAATGGGAACTGCATAGAATGGATCTTTGAGACCCTTATGAATCTGTTGTTAGTCAGAAAAATAAGTTTTCATATTCGGAAAGTTCATATGCGACACTCTCCATTTTTCATAATAAACAGGCCACTCCTGCCTTATTCCATGGATGCTTTGCATGAGAGCTCTGGCCGATTTCTGAACCTTATCTTCAAAGACAATCTCCAAAACTTGCTTGGAATGCTAGTACTGTGCCTCTAAGCAGATGTTTTTATCCTTGTGCACAAACAAGTGTAAATATTACAACTTGTGAGTGGTGCACTTACCCATGTTTCGGAAGTGCCAGACCCACTTTGTTGAGTAGGATGCGTGGAACCTCTGCCCAGCTATCATGCTGCCCCCAGCTCCAGTGAACCATCTACTGCCGATGAGCGCCTGGGTGCGTTCTGAAATGATGAACCTTTGCCCGCCGTTGGCCTTAATTGATTAATCTGCCAGGTTTTCTCCCCTGTTGAATAGGCTTTACCTGATTCGGCGGCTGGCTCTCACATCCCTCTGTGGCGCTGTTCACTGCTGGCACATATGTGCTCCAGTATGTTCCATCGACCGCTTTAGAGCCTGGAGTCAGTTATATCTTGACCTTTCGCACTCCCCTCCGAGGGCGATTCATAGGCAGCACTAAACACGCACTGCCGCAGGCCGCAGGATACCTAGGCTGGTATGAACCCATTGGACTGAAACCCGAATAGAACATTCTGCTGGGATGGCAACTTTGTTTTCAGGAAAAGGTACCTCTGACATGTGCCCTTCATCCCTTGGGCTATGTCCCACTGCCATACCCTGAGACTCAGCATCAGCAGGATACTGACCCGTCTTGGTCTCCGCCTCCAGAAGCAGCTCTGTCAACTGGCACTGTTGGTGCGGCCTGCAGAGATGGAACATCTGGCTCAACCTTACCATCAGAGTCAGGGACAGAGCTAAGATGACGCATGGCTCACGCCTCATCATCCAGGAGGGTGCTATCAAGCAGCTCTCTATAAGGTGATGCTGGCGCCTTTTGTTCAGGGTGGAGCTGACACTCCTCCTGCTGGCATGTGCCCTGCTGTAGCACTTTATGCAAAAGGTGCTACATTTGGGATAGTCGTTCAAACACACTATCCAGCCCTGGTGAGAAATCATCCCCCGACTCCGTGGGCCTATTATTTTGCTATCCAGCCCCGGTGGGGAATCTTCCTCCAACTCCGTGGGCATAGCAGACTTATGTGTTACCTTGAGCAACCCTGTCCCAGGTGCTGCTGGCGCCGCCTCTCCTAGGCCGGCAATGTCACAAATGAAACAGCCCTGTCCCAGACGCTGCTGTCGCGGGTCACCCTTAGGCCAGCGCTTTCATACATGAAGCAGCCCTGCCAGGTGCTGCTGGCATGGCTTCCTGTAGGCCGGCGCTTTCACACATGAAGCAGCCCTGTGCCAGGCGCTGCTGGCGCGGCTCTCCCGTAGGCCGGTGCTTTTACACGTGAAGCAGCCCTATCCCAGGCGCTGCTGGCACGGCCTGTCCCATAGGCCCGCGCTATTACAGTGTAGGCTCACTAATTAAAATGTTTAGTGTAGAGCTTCACCTGTGAAGGGTTAAAGCAATTTTAACACTTCACAGCAACTTGTGCTAAGCAAAAAAAGAATTTAATTGTCAGGGACAAATGACAATAAACTCTTTTGACTTTAAAACACTATAGTATACATGCAAACTTTATTATTAGAGAAAAAACCCTTGCAGCCCGACTCATCCAATTCCAATAGGGCTGAGCGAGTCCTTTCTACCACCAATTTTACTCCCTGCCTGGGGACCAACGTCTGTGAGCCGCTGACCGCATTGTCAGCGACTATGGCGTTACTTACTTGCCACTCCACGACATCCCCGCAGGCTGGAAGCCACTGACTGCCTTGTCAGCGGCTGCTTAACTCAAATCTCGATCTTTTGCCGGTTATCCGCTTCCGCGGTCGGACCGGGGTTTCCCCATAGACCATAGCCGGCTCACTTGTCGAGCTCTGAATATGGCAGTAAAACCTCTGTGATGAGAGGCTCCTGCTCGAACAAAACCCTGGTAAGTAAAAAAAAATTACCTTCTAGGTTTAACTTACCGCCGGCAGGAGCGCTGCCCTGCCAGTTTGCTGCTTGTGCCAATGTGGCTGACGTAACTGACATGCATCCGAACTGGTGGGGTTCTTCACGGAATCACTCACGTGACTCCGAAGTAAAATCTAATATTTTATTTGCCTAGCTATTCCTGCTAAATAATCCCACTGATAACTTCCAAGGCAGTTCTCTCAATTTATGCTTGTGGGACTTTAGCTCCTTTAGTATTGGAACCAAGCTTATTTTTTAATATAACTGAGTCTGATCCATGGCAGAGAAAATTCACACTTTATCATATTTATACAACACTATGTTGATATGTTCCTTGCACAATACTCCTACTTCTTCACCACATTGCTTCTATCACCACTTCATGCTAATGCCATACCGTTTGCATCTTTTCTAGATATATCCTAATGTTGCAGCCGGAGCCAGTCGGCATGATAATCTCAGGATCAAGTCATCTATTTCAGAGTGAGATGCGAAAAAAGTCTGAATAAGGGTCCCAACCCAAAACATCGCCTGTCCATGTCCTCTAAAGATGCTGCCTGACCCGCCTAGTTACTCCAGCACTTTGTGTTATACATCTAGAGAAGAAAGTCCATTACCTAGATGATTTCAGTTTTTGGAATTCATGATTACTGTGAATGTGGATTGAAATGGCCTGCGAGAAGTAAATGAGTGACAGAATAATTCATAATCTTACCCAATTGTGTAACAAGCTCATAAGGTCATATGGCCAATTTCTGCTTCCATTTCATTTTTATTTACTCCCCAGTGTTTTTCAATTTAGGTCCATAAGTTCACATGCTTGCTGTTACACTTCACTGCAGTTTAATAGAAAGCCTTGGAACAGTGGACGTGTAAAGATTTCACATGGCTGCCACTTCACTTCGCTGAAAATCTGGTAATACCACCTGAGTATTGTGTGCTGTTGTGATCTTGCTCACTGACAACAAAAATTACAGCTGGCATTAACAACAAAGCCACGGTTTGTCTCCTATTGCTGAAGTGATTCATTTGCATGATTATACTGTTCAATAGGTTACCACCAGCATTCAATTGCCTTGTTAGTCAAGATATAATTGGATCTTGAACCAAAATAAAAGGCTGGAGTAACTCAGTGGGTCAGACACCATCTGTGGAGGGAATGGGCAGATGGTATTTTGGGTTGGGAATCCTGCTTCAGACTGATGGAGTTGAGGGGTGTAGTAAAGAGTTTTGTGTTGTATCTAGACTTTGCTTTGATAGGAACAGGCAGAAAGTAAAATCATCACGTAAAATAGTGATGATTTTGAGAACAAGTTGGTTTATTTAAGGCTTAATGAGCCTGTCCCACTTAGATGAATTTATAGGCAACTGCAGGAGACTATGCAGTCACCACTTGGTCGCCACATGTTTGTGGGTGGTTGCCGGGGTGTCGCCTTCATGGTCGTGAGGAGTTCCTGCAGTCTGGGAACTAGTCGTGGCCTCATTATGGTCGCTGTGAATTTTTCAATGTTGAAAAATTAGCGGCGACTAAAATGAAGCTGCTGTGGCGAGTAGCGAGAATTCTTATGCTGTAGGTGGGTTGCCAGGAGGTCCTAATGGGTTGCCACGAGGTTGAAGGTTCTCAGAGGTTTCTCATAGGTTGTAGCCGGTGCTAACTGGTGAATTTCATTGGCTCATTGGGGAAAAAAAAGGTAAGCAGTAATTTTCAGAACCCAAGGATAACTGACCGGTAATGTTAAATGTCCGCCGAGCTTCACAGCTGTCTATCTCTGGCTTCTTAAAAGTTTTCTCCACTCCTTCTTTCCCCCTCTCTCCCACTCTTAAACAACTTACTGTACATTGTGCTTTGGCCATCTTTTTACACCGCCTGTCATCACGGTGTGTGTCTGTTTCACCTTGGCTTTGCAGCGTGTGAAATTTTTAGACAGCGCTCCCTCCGCTTGCCCTGTCCCTCGCCTGCATAATGGGCTGGTGAAGGGAGCGATGTGTTTGTGTGTGTGTATGTTCCACTCTGACTGTCGCCGTTCCAGTTGCCGATTTTTCAGGCGACTGCCGGCAATTTGACAGTCGCCTAAGTGGGACAGGTCCATTAACAGTAGGCACTGAAAAAACACCCTGAAAGAACCCAATTGTTCCAAAGATTCACAGCGCGCACAGCAATTTATATTCTTACGACACAATGGTTACTTGGACATTCTACATTTTTAAAATAAGTCTTCATTGATCAATATCTCTGTAAACTTTCATCTTTGACTTTCCCCGGAGTTATCTTTGACCTTATGTTCCCTGTTACTTAGAAAATCACTCTTCCATTTGTATAACAAGTGGGCACGATAAAAAGGCATTACTCCCTGATTAGTTTTATTACCATCAGCTTAGTTTACAACCCCCAAGGTTTATTTTAACTAAACTAGCAATGTTGTGGAAGGTAAACACCATGACAAATCCATTTATTGCCTCTACCACATTCTTGGGTTACACGTTGGCCATTTTTCCCATCATGCTTCCCGAGCAAGGAAGCTCTTTGGTTAAACATATTACAATCTACTCATCATCCTTATAATTTGCACATTTTTCAACACCAGGAGAGAAAGATGGCAAAGAGAGGTGAGGGTAACACTAAGCCTGACAATAAACAATAGGTGCAGGAGTAGGCCATTTGGCCCTTCGAGCCAGCACTGCCATTCAATGTGATCATGGCTGATCATCCCCAATCAGTACCCCGCTCCTGCTTTCTCCCCATATCTCCTGACTCTGATATTTTTAAGAGCCCTCTCTTGAAAGCATCCAGAGAACTGCCTCCACTGCCCTCTTGAGGCAGAGAATCCCACAGACTCGCCACTCTGTGAGAAAAAGTGTTTCCTCGTCTCTGTTCTAAATGGCTTGCTCCTTATTCTTAAACTGTGGCCCCTGGTTCTGGTCTCTCCCAACATCGGTAACATGTTTCCTGGCTCTAGCGTGTCCAAGCCCTTAACAATCTTATATGTTTCAATGAGATATCCTCTCAACCTTCTAAACTCCAGAGTGTACAAGCCCAGCTGCTCCATTCTCTCAGCATACGACAGTCCCGCCATCCCGGGAATTAACCTTGTAGTGATTGTAGACAAGTGATAGGTAAATACATTTGAGGGGAGAGGGTGTGATTGGCAGATGGGTGGAGTGAATAACAAAGGCTAGAGGTGAAAATAATGCAAAAGGGTTCAGATAAGGAAAGAAAAGAGGAATTAAATGTAAAGTCTGAGAGAGGGATATGGGTGGAAAGGGACACGGGGAGGGGAAAGAGAGGGAATGAAAAGGAAATATGGGACTCGGAGATGGTAGATGAGCGTACAAAGGAGGGGAAAGGAACAGGGAGAGTAGGCTGGTTGGAGATGGTGGGAGAAATGTATGTGCACAGAGGTGGGGGTGAGAGTCAGGGGAAAGAAGGGTGTACGGTGCTTTTACTTGAAATTCAATCGAGAATTCAATATTTATACCACTGGGTTAAAAGCTTTCTAAGTAGAGGCACTGTTCCTCCAGTTTGCATGTGACCTCACTCTGACAATGGAGGAGGCCAGGGATAGAAAGGTTGGTACCTTTGCAAGGATCTACATGCACTATAATTTGCTTGCCACCACACAAGATCAGTTTGTGCAAAGGGTGCATTCTTGGTGGTTCTCCATTCTGCAATGGACCACTTGACATTAAAAACACCAACGTCAGGGTGTTGTTCATCGACTACAGCTTGACATTCAACACCATTATACCCCCCCATCCCCAAAACGTGTTACCAAGCTGAAGGAGCTGGATCTCTATGCATCTCTTTGTAACTGGATCCTCGACTTCCTCATCAATAGAACACAATCAGTGTGAAATTTCAACAACACTTTCTCCTCGATAACCATCAGCGTAGGGGCACCTCAAAGCTGCATGTTCAGTCCCCTGCTCTGGACGCTTTATTCCCATGACTGTGCAGCCAAATACAGTTCCAAATCTATCTTTAAATTCACCGATAACACCACAATTGTTGGACAAATTACGGATAATGATGAGTCAGAGTATCAGTTGTTAGTCAGTTTATCAGTTTAGTTTATTGTCACATGTACCGAGGTACAGTGAAAAGGTTTTGTTGCATGCTATTCAGTCAGCAGAAAGACAAGACATGATTACGATCTAGCTGTACAGTGTATTATGGTTCATTTTTCAGTACAGTACAAGGGAATAACGTTTAGTGCAAGGTAAAGCCAGCAAAGCCCGATCAAGTTGAGTCTGAGGGTCATCAAAGAGGTAGATAGTAGTTCAGCACTACTCTCTGGTTGTGGTAGGATAATTCAGTTGCCTGGTAACAGCTGGGAAGAAACTGTCCCTCAATCTGGAGGTGTGCGTTTTCACACTTCCATACCTTTTGCCTGATGGGAGAAGGGAGATGAGGGAGTGGCCAGGGTGCGACTTCTCCTTGATTCTGTTGCTGGCCTTGCCTAGGCAGTGTGAGGTATTAATGGAGTCAATAGAAGGGAGGTTGGTTTCTTTGGCGGAGCTGGGTTGCATCCACAATTTTCTGCAATTTCTTGTAGTCTTGGATAGAGTTGTTCCCAAACCAATGCTGTGATGCATCCTGGTAAAATGCTTTCTATGGTGCATCTATAGAAATTCGTGAGAGTTGAAGGTGACATGCCAAACTTCATAAGCCTTCTAAGGAAGTAGAGGCATTGGTGTGCTTTCCTTCCAAGGGGTTGCTTCAATATGGGTGGTGCAGGAGAACTTGTTGGTGACTCCTTGGAATTTGAAGTTTTCAACCATCTATACTTTCTGCATTCGTTATTGCAAAATATAGGAGGGAGATCAATTAACTGATTGAATGGTGCCAGAACAACAACCTTGCTCCTCAATGTCAGAAATGCGAAGGAGCCAATTGTTGAATTTAGAAGAGGAAGGTTGAGAATGCTTCATGGATGGGTCGGTGGCAGAGAGAGGCAACAGTGTCTGGTTGCTGATAATAGAAACATAGAAACATAGAAAATAGGTGCAGGAGTAGGCCATTCGTCCCTTCAAGCCAGCACCACTATTTAAAATGATCATGGCTGATCATCTAAAATCAGTGCCCCATTCCTGCTTTCTCCCCATATCCCTTGATTCCATTAGCCTTGAGAGATATATCTAACTCTCTCTTGAAAACATCCAGTGAATTGACCTCCACTGCCTTCTGTGGCAGAGAATTCCATAGATTCACAACTCTTTGAGCGAAAGAGTTTTTCCGCAGCTCAGTCCTAAATGGCCTACCCCTTATTCTTAAACTGTGACCCCTGGTTCTGGACTCCCCCAACATCGGGAACATTTTTCCTCAATTTAGCCTGTCCAAATCCCTTAAAAATTGTATATGTTTCTACGAGATTGCCTCTCATCCTTCTAAATTCTAGTGAATTTCCAGATGATGTACAGGTTTAGAAATAGCTGCTTCCCCACAAACTTTACAAAATCCAACTGAACTTTGAATTATGAACTGCTTTGGAGATGTCAGGCTTTTGTTTTGTTTTGCACTATTATTGAGGTTTACATTTATTTAACTTATTTTTGCATTTATTATGTTATCTATTGAGTACTGTGTTTTTAGACCAGCTGCAATTAAGAATTCAATTAGTCCATTTAGGTACATATGACAATTAAACACTAAGGACTATTGAGAGGAAGATGCAATCATTCATCTTCATTTCTTATTATGGACAAATTGTATCATAAATCTAATACATAATCCAATTTATTTGCATTGAGCAAATTACTTGCTGACTGAATTGTAATGTAGTGGTCTTGCTTCACACAGCAAATCAAGAGCAGTTTTCCTCCTGACCATTGGTGATGTATATGAATAAAATTAAACTAGGCATCACATTTCTATTAGTCTTTGCAATGATAAATGATTCTTACAAAATCATGAGAGGAATAGATCGGGTAGGCACACAGAATTTCTCGCCCAGAGTAGGGGAATCATGTACCAGGGGCCAGAGGTTTAAGGTGAGGGGGGTAAGATTTAATAGGAACCTGAGGGGTAACCTTTTCATACAGAGGATGGTGGGTGTATGGAAAGTGCTGCCAGAGGAGGTAGTTGAGATGCGTAGTATCGCAATGTTTAATAAACATTTGGACAGGTACAGGGACGGATAGATTTCGAGGAATATGACCAAACTCAAGCAGGAGGGACTAGTGTAGATGGTACACATTGGTCCGTGTGGGCAAGTTGGGACCGAAAAGCCTATTTCCACACTGTATGACAGTTTGACTCTAAATAATTATGGGCAAACAATGTGGTCCACTTGACGAGTATTCTGTTCACCACCACAAAGATCCCTTCTTCCATGAGTGGAACATCATAGGATAATTTGAAGCATCTACAAAATATATCATTGGATCTTGCCAAAATCCCTCTAACAACATATTCTTAATCCTCACCACTTAGAAGGGCAAGAGCAGCAGGCACATGATGACTCCACTTTACATGTGATCCTTCCCTGTAGCCAAGGCCCAGAGCTCCTTAACATTGCAGCAGACTGCACCAATTCAAGAAGTCAATTCTCCATTGCTGGGTGAAATATGGTCATACATTCCAATGGTCACACACTCCAAGGTAGAATACATTTAAAACATTCTGTGAAAGCATTTTTTGTTTGTCTAACTGAACAACAGAAATATGGAGGAAAATGGTGCATTGCTGAATTTATTGCTACTCCTAATCTTAACTTCACCATCTCTGTCAAACACACGAAGAAGAAACAATGGGCTGAATGTAAAAGCGGCCATGCACCCTATACTATCACTTCTATCAGCAAAACACAAAGTGCTGGAGTGACTCAGCTGGTCAGGCAGCATCAGCAGAGGGAATGCACAAACAGAGTTGGAAAAAAAATGTTGTTGAAATTATCAAATTCAAGTAATTGGAAGCAATAACACACTACACCATGAGAAATAGACTTTAAGAATTACTCAGGTTGGCGAGCAGTAGTTATTACTATATCCATTAAAAATTCAACCACATCTTATTCAATAAGAGTTAATGTTTTCTTTTTTTTTAAGTGAGATTAGTGCATTAAAATTTTTATTGCAAATCAGTGATTCAGTGCTGATTGCTCCCACAGAGGCAGCAGCATCAGTAACTGTGGAGGAACAGGTTATTGTGCGCAGCAACCACTATATTTTTGTGTTTAGCCACTCCTGATCAGCTGCCTAAAGATCAGACAGTAAGATCATATGTCATAGGAATAGAATTGGGCCATTCTGCCCATTGAGTGTGCTCCTCCATTCAATTGTAGCTGATCTATTTTTCCCTCTCAACACCACTGTGAGGGTTTTTCCATTCTCCTGCATTCTCCCCATTACCTTTGACCCACTTACTAATCAGGAACCGATCAATCTCTTCTTAAAAAATACCAATACCAATGCCTCCACCATTGCCAGCAGCAATGAATTTCCACAGATTCACCATCCTCTGGATAAAGAAAATCCTCCTTGACTCCATTCTAAAGGTATGTCCTTTTATTCTGAATATAAACACCTTATCTTTGGTATAAACCAGAATCTGCAGTTCAATAGACAATAGGTGCGGGAGTAGGCCACTCGGCCCCCTCGAGCCAGCACCGCCATTCAATGTGATCATGGCTGATCATCCACAATCAATACCCCGTTCCTGCTTTCTCCCCATATCCCTTGACTCTGCTTTCTTTAAGAACTCTGTCTAGTTCTCTCTTGAAAGCATTCAGAGAACCAGCCTCCACTGCCCTCTGAGGCAGAGAGTTCAACAAACTTACAACTCTCTATGTGAATAAGTTTTTCCTCATCTTCATTCTAAGTGGCTTACTCCTTATTCTTAAACTGTGGCCCCTGATTCTGGACTGCCCCAACATCGGGAACATATTTCCTGCCTCTAGCGTGTCCAAACCCTTAATAATCTTATATGTTTCAATAAGATCCCCTCTCATCCTTCTAAATTCCAGAGTTACAAGCCGAGCCGTTCCATTCTATCAACATTTGACAGTCCCGCCATCCCGGGAATTAACCTGGTGAACCTACGCTGCACTCCCTCAATAGCAAGAATGCCCTTCCTCAAATTTGGAGACCACAACTGCACACAATATTCCAGGTGTAGTCTCGCTAGGCCCTGTACCACTGGAGAAGGACCTCTTTGCTCCTATAGGAGCACAACATCCTCTGCTGTGTCAAAAAGGCACAACAGAGGATGTATTTCCTACGGCAGCTGAGGAGGCACAATCTGTCACAGGTAATGATGGTCCAATTCTACACGGCCATCGTAGAGCCTGTTCACACCTTCTCCATCATGGTCAGGTTTGGCTCAGCCACCAAGCACGACACCTGGAGGCTGCAGCAAATCATTCCTTTCCCCACTCCTTTTATTCTGAGACTGCACCCTCTGGTCCTAGACTCTCCCACTACTGGGAAACATACATTCCACATCCACTCAATCAAGGCCTTTCATTATTCGGTAGGTTTCAATGAGATCCCTCCCTTCAACTGCAAGTACTGACCCAACTTTCAGCAATTCCCACATCAAAGACAGCCTGGTGTGTTTTATTTCCATTTTTGTTTGGTCTCATTCATTCCTTTATTCTTTCTTTCCTTTTTGTGCTCCAGTGTTCTACTTTATCTTAAGATTTTGCTATTTTGTTAAATTGCCATGAGACAGACAGGAATCAAGATTTAACCATTTGATTTGTGATTAATTGCATTACAAATTGTATTATTTTGCACCAAAAGGAAGGGTTAGGCCAAACAAAAAGCAGATTCATGTGTGCCTTTGAGAAAAAGTTAGTTGGCAATTTCATATTAAACTTGAATTTCTTACCAGGAAGTAGATGGATACACAATGGGATTATAGAATTATGCAACAAAGGGGAACATTTGGACATTCAAGTCAGTATTGTGGTTGAACGGCACCTCGTGTTCCACTTGGGTAGCTTATAGCCTCATGGTATGAAACATTGAATTCTCCCATTTCTAGGTACCTAACCGACAAACAACCCACCCCTTCTCCTGCCCATTTTTTTCTACACACTCTTCCCTGTGTCTCACCTGAATTTGCACTCCTTTCTCACCTTTTCACCCCCTTTCCCCATCATCTCCATCCTCCTATCTTCCCATGCTTCATAATTCGCATCTCTTTTATCCTCATTCTCACACTTTTGGCTTTGATGCAATTACACATTGCATCTGATTGAGGGATTTCTGAGTCTTGACATAATATTCACATTAAGTGTCCTATTCGTGCCTACTATGTTCTGGTGTGCTAAAGCAAAGCAAGAATTTCATTGTCCTGGACTTCCGGTGGCGCTATGGAGGGCTAGAAAGCAACGCCAGCCAGCTCCGTGGAAAAAACGGGGAGAAAAGACCTACCTGCTGCCTGCTGTTTCTGCACCGGCTGCCGTCAGTGACGTCATCAGGCGTGCGACTCGTAATGGCAACACAGCGCAGCCCACCCGCAGATAAAACAAAACTCCGGTATATGAGGAAAACGGCAGAACAAGAACAAGGCCTGACTGGAGCCTCGGCCTCAGGTAGGACACTATCCCTAGAAGATGTGTCAAAAAAACCGAAGAAAAAAATCTGAAATTGAAGAACTCAAAGTTTTTTTGTACAAGAAATGGCTGAGTTAAAGATGGAATTAAAGACTGAATTGGCAAAAATGAATATTAAGGAAGAAATAGAAAAAATCAAGGAGGTGATGAAGGAGTTAAAGTCTGAAATTAATACCTCGGCCATGGAATTATCTGACAAACTCCGAAAGGAAATTGCAGAAATATTGATGGATCAATCTGCAAGTATAATGGAAGAGATGAATGAAAAAATCGAAAATAAGGTGGAAATAGAAATGGAACCTGTGGTGGAAGAAATTAAGGAACAGTCGACAGCCATAAAGAACCCTGAAGAACTAGTTGAAACAAGTACTCGGACTACAAAAACACTCCTCAAAGAAAATCAATGTTTATCTGACTTACTGGGCAAAATAACTGATAAGTGTACCGAGTTGGAAGGACGCCAGAGAAGACAGAACCTAAGGATCGTGGGTATTCGAGAAGGGAGAGAAAAGAATCAAGATACCCGAGAGTTTACTGCAAACTTACTGCAAAAGGTTTTATCTCTGGACCAAAAGCCTTTACTCGCCCGAGCACACAGAGTCATGAGACATTATACAAAGCAAGACGCCCCTCCAAGACAAATGATAGTAAAAGTCCAGTATGATCATGTCCTGGAGGAGATGATGAAGAAAATTATATAAAGTAGAAATCTTACATATGAAGAAGATTCGATCAGCATCTACTGAGACTATCCAGCAGAGGTCTCCAAGAAACGAAATGCGTTCAAGGAGACCAAAAGAATTTTGAGGGAAGTGAAGAATCTGAAGTGCAGTCTGAGGTACCCAGCCACCCTGAGAATTACCTACAACCAGGAAGAACATCATTTCAAAAACCCAGCAGATGCAATGAGCTTTGCCCAAGGGATTAAGGAGCGAGAGGTAGACTGAATGAAAGCTTCAAAGATGAACTATAACAACAATTAAATTGCACTTTCAAGATTGGAATGGACTATGGACTATGGACTTGTTTCATCTAAAGAAGATGGAGAAGGATGCGGATGGGAGATTCGGGGAGATACAGATTGGAGACACTCCTATGGATACTAATAATTAGAATAGTAACACTACTAATATCAATAACTAACACATACTAAAATTAATACTGTGGTATTATTATTAATTAAAGCTAATAACTACCAATTAATGATTAACAATTAACTATAGCTGATTTACTTAGGATTAAGTATATAGTAAATATAAATACACAAAATATAAACTTTGACTTTATTTATCCCCCCTGGGATTTTTTTTTTTTTTTTTAACTTTTTCTATATTTTCCTTCCCTTTTTCTTATTTTTTATTATTACTTTATTCTTTATATTTTCTTATTATTATTGCTTTTAATAAGTATTAAGTATAGATATTAGCAAATACTTGACTGATGGAATTTGCACACATAACAGTTTAATACTCCCGTTAAATATTTGTATGGAATAACAATTTTAATGAATCATGGAAATGGATGAGTTAGTAACATCGACTACGGAAGTCTATAGATTGCTAGCCATGGTAGTATGGCTAACACTAACTACACCAATATTAGATGTAGTTTTTTCTTTCTTTGTGCACCCTACTAATCTCTTAATCTATCCTTTTTTTAATATTATCTCTTGTTATTATTATTTTACTTTTGAATGGAGTTATAAATCAATGCAAAGGAGGTATATACGTGAGAGATACTCAAGGGTTTTGAAATTCATCTATTCGGAGTTCGGGTGTAAAGTCGGGTATGTCGAGCTGAACCATTTGCCCTATTATATATTCCTTTAGATAAAAGATGCAAGACTTACAAATGAATATGGGGAATGGAGGAATAACGTTTTGTAGCTGGAATGTTAATGGTATTAACGAACCAATTAAAAGAGGTAAAGTATTAGCACACTTAAAAGCACTTAAAGCAGATGTGGCATTCATCCAAGAGACACATCTAAAAAAAGAGGCAGAACATAGATTAAAGGCTAAATGGATTGACAAAGTGTATCATGCTTCTTTTACACACAAATCTAGAGGTGTAGCAATATTAATTCGTAAAGGCACTTCATTTAAACACACTTCAACAATAACTGATAGTGATGGTAGATATATTATTGTAATAGGAGAATTATACACACAAAAAATGATTTTTGTCAATGTATACGGCCCAAATTTTGACAGGCCACTTTTTAAAAAAAATATTTAATACTATTCTGGAATTATCACAACACAACTTAATAATTGGAGGAGATTTAAATTGTACACTAGATCCTTATTTGGACAGATCATCAAAACAACGGAAACTTAAATCGCATTCCAATGATCTAATAAATGCATATATAGATACTAGTAATATTAAAGATGTTTGGAGAATGCAAAACCCAACTGGATGGGAATACTCATTTTACTCACCTTTGCATAAAACTTATTCAAGAATAGATTATTTTTTGGTAGATTTAAAACTTATTCCATTCACTTATAATTCAAAATATCATAATATTATAATTTCAGATCACACACCTTTAACTTTTATGATGAAAATAACTGGTAAAACAGAAAAACAGGGACATTGGAGATTAACCCACAAATTTTAAAAGACAAAATAACTCAAGAATACATCACAAAACAGATCAAGATTTTCTTTGAAATAAATGATACGCCAGAAATATCTTCGTCCCCATTATGGGAAACTTTTAAAGCATATCTTCAGGGAATTATGATATCCTCTCAAGCATTTTATAATAAAGAGAATCGGAGGGAACAACAGGCATTGGAAAAGGAGATCAAACAATTAGATACAGAAAACGCTGTTAACCCAACCATAATAAAACATAATAAAATCTTTGCATTGAAATATAAATTAAATAAAATACAGTCAGACCAAGTTGTAAAACTATACCAATATACTAAACAAATACAATTTGAATTCGGAGATAAACCACAAAAATTATTGGCTCGTTAATTACAAAAATTGGAAGGAGAAAAATTAATCCATAGGATTAAATCAGACAAAGGGGGATTATTAGTACAAACTAAAGATATAAATGAGAGATTTTTGCAATATTATAAAAATTTATATTCAGCCAAAACGACAGAAAATCGAATAGGAGTAGAAACATTAAAAAAAAATTGTAATCTAAAAGGACTGGATTCAGAAAATAGAGAATCACTCAACGCTGAAATAACTACTAAAGAAATCGAAGAAGCTATTAGGTCATTAAAAAATGGTAAAACTCCAGGACCAGATGGTATTGGATCAGAATTTTATAAAACATTCTATGATATGGTAGCTCCACGTTTGAAGACACTTTATGAACACATTTATGCACAACAGAAGTTATCAGAAACATTAAATGAATCTATTATAACACTTATACCTAAATTAGATAAAAATCTGGATGATCCAGGGTCGTATAGAATCCATAGCTCTTTTAAATACTGATCAAAAAATATTAACTAAAATACTAGCACAAAGACTAAATACAGTGATTAATAAAGTAATTCATTCAGATCAAACAGGATTTATACCAAAACGATACTCCTCAAACAACCTGAGAAGATTATTCAATATTATATACTCGAAAAGAAACAATAATAAAGATCTATCAATTATTTTGTTGGATGCAGAGAAAGCTTTCGATCAGATTGAATGGTCTTATTTATTTTTGGTTATGGAAACTTTTCAGTTGGGAGAGAAGTTTATAACATGGGTTAAGCTACTATATACCAAGCCAACAGCTAGAATATTAATAAATCAAATGTTAACAACTAAATTTAATTTATTCCGTGGTTGTAGACAAGGTTGTCCTTTATCTCCACTACTGTTCGCACTGGTAATTGAACCATTAGCTCAGCGCGTCAGATTACATCCTGAAATATATGGGTATGAAACCAAATAAATTGAAAATAAAATCTCTTTATACGCAGATGATGTATTACTTTATATTACAAAGCCGGAAATTAGTATTCCTAACTTATTAGATTTAATAACTCAATTTGGATTGATATCAGGATACAGAATTAATTGGAATAAAAGTGAACTTATGCCAATAATGGGAAACAACTCACATATATTACAACAATATCCTTTTAAGATAGCAAATGAAAAAATCAAATATCTTGGAATTAATGTAACAAAAAGATATGATTCTTTATTTAAATCTAATTTCCCACCCCTATTGAATAAACTACTTAAGAATATCCTATATTGGAAAACATTACCTATTTCAATGCTAGGTAGAATTAATGCGATAAAAATGATTTTTCTTCCGCAATTATTATACCTCTTTCAACTGATCCCGATATATCTTTCTAAAATTTTTTTTAAGTAAGTGGACTCTATAGTTACCAACTTTATTTGGGATTATAAGAGCCATAGAATAAATAAAAAATATCTATGTAAATCAAAAATAAATGGAGGTTTTGCATTGCCTGATTTTATGTTTTATTATTGGGCAGTTAATATTAAAAATATGAGCTTTTGGTTGGAAGAAGTAGATAAACAACCGAACTGGTTAAAAATGGAAAAGGAAGATTGTTCACCTTTTGAAATTAGCTCGATTTTATTTGCTAATACTAAAATACATTAAAAAAGATATAGAGGAAATCCAATAATAGAAAATGGCATACGTATTTGGAAACAATTAAAGAAAACATTAAAATTAGAAGTATACCGCTGGCTCTTCCTATTGCAAATAACATCACTTTTAAACCTTCAATGATGGATAAAGGTTTTTTTAATGGAAGAACTATGGAATAAATAAGATGGGTGATCTCTATAGGGAAAGTTTATTCCTTTCATTTCAGGAATTACAACAAAATTATGGATTAAACTCAAAAGAGTACTTTAGATATTTACAAATTAGAGACTATGTTAAATCAAACACACAGGATTTTAGAAATAGAAAGACAGAAATTTTAGATGAATGTCTAAATAAATATCCGAATACAAAAAAAATTAATATCATATCTTTATAATATTTTACTGGAAAATGATTTACCAAACTCGGAAATATATAGGCCAGCATGGGAAAACGAATTAGGACAAGCAATTAGTGTAGAAGTATGGAAAGAAAGTTTACAACATATACACCACTGCTCATTAAATACCAGACATTCCCTGATACAATTTAAAGTTTTACATAGATTACACTTTTCGAAATCCAAATTAAACAGAATTTTAACAAATGTTTCTGCTATATGTGACAAATGTCAGCATTTAGAAGCTAATCTAACGCATTCATTCACAAAATGTATAAAAATTACTAATTTTTGGATAACATTTTTTAACATAATTTCAAAAGTAGTTAATGCAAATTTGACTCCAGACTCAAAATTAATTATATTAGGAATAATAGAAACGGATCATCTACTAACAACACAGCAAATAATTTTTATTGGTTATAGTTTAATAATCGGTAAAAAACTAATACTAAGATTTTGGAAAGGTTCTACATCCCCCACAATCAAAATGTGGATTACAGAAATGTCGGAGACACTTCATCTGGAAAGACTAAGACTTGTCCTTTTGGAGCAGGCGAGAGACCCCTTCTTTATTCCATCAATTCAGAGGAATATGGTCTCCATTTATTGAATACTTAAAGGGTCAAGGAGGTCCGGTTCGAGGGCCTGACTGAAGCCTGAATGAAGGAATGGGTGAAGAACTATATACAATAGACCATGGATATATCTCCAATGAAGAATATCTTGCTTTATACTCCACTCATTTTATCGATTTTCTACTTCTATTTTATTTCTTTTTATTATTTCTCTTTACTATTTTCTTTCTGTTATAAAATAATAAAAAATATAGAAGTATAAATAAGAACGACTGTAAACTTTAAAAATATTAAGAATGTATGTGACGAATAATATGTTTTTTTTCTTTTTTTGATTTTATGTTATTCCTTCTTAATATGTATTTACTTCTAATAAAAATATTTTACAAAAAAAAAAAAATTCATTGTCCTATCTGGGACACATGACAGTAAACTCTCTTGAACTCTTGAACCTTTTTACGAATACAGGTTGAAACTCTCTAGTTCGACATCCGTGAAGATATGAAGGTGAACGTGGTGGATCACATTGCTTACCCCAAGAAGCCCCAACGTAAAGCTGTGCCTAACCCCCAGGCTTGCCAGCACACTCTGCACATCATGTCGCACTGTGGAACGGCAGCTGCAAGTCAACAGAGGAGATTGCCTTGTCAGTTCCACAAAGCAGATCCCTTAAGCAGCTGTGCCTCCCGGTAAACTAGTTCACTTTGTTGTTCTATTTTGTGTTTAGTTGTTTCACATAAATTCAGTAAGAGCACATATTTATAATGGTAGTTTGCCTCCCTGGTGCCAGGGTCTGGGATGTGTCTGAATGTGTCCAAGATATCCTGAAATGGGAGGGAGAGGAGCCAGAGGTCGTGGTCATATAGGTACCAATGACACAGGTAGAAAAAGAGAAGAGGTCCTGAAAGGAAAATTTAGGGAGTTAGGAAGAGAGTTAAGGAGAAGGACCGCAAAAGTAACAATCTCAGGATTACTGCCTGTGCAACGCGACAGTGAGAGTAGGAATGGAGTGAGGTGGAGGATAAAGGCATGGCTGAGGGACTGGTGCAGAGGGCAGGGATTCAAGTTTCTGGATCATTGGGACCTCTTTTGGGGAAGGTGTGACCTGTACAAAAAGGATGGGTTGCACTTGAACCAGAGGGAACCAATATCCTGGCGGGGAGATTTGCAAAGGCTACTGGGAAGATTTTAAACTAGAACGGTTGGGGGGAAGGGAGAGAGCTAGTAGACAGTGTGTGAGGCAGTAGGCAGAGAAGGGAAGCACTCACACCCAACATGTAGGGGAGAAAGAAGAAAACGATAATAAACAGAGAATAAGAAGTTACACAAAAATGCAGGAGAAACTCAGCGGGTGCAGCAGCATCTATGGAGTGAAGGAAATAGGCAACTTTTCAGGCCAAAACCCTTCTTCAGATTGATGGGGGGGGGGTGGGGGGAGGCGGGGAGAAGAAAGGGAAAAAGGAGGAGGAGGTGCCCGAGGGCTGAGAGAGGGGTAGGAAGGGGAGGAGACAGCAAGGGTTAGCAGAATTGTGAGAAATCAATGTTCATGCCACCAGGATGCAGGCTCCCCAAGCAGAATATGAGGTGCTGTTCCTCCAATTTCCGGTGGCCACCTCCTGCACCCCAAGCAGAACTATGAGGTGCTATTCCTCCAATTTTCGGTGTTTGTCACTGGCTGTGGAGGAGGCCCAGGACAGAGAGGTCGGATACGGGATTGGAGGGGGAGTTGAAGTGCTGAGCCACTGGGAGGTCAGGTTGGTTAATGCAGACCGAGCGGAGGTGTTCGGCGAAACGATCGCCAAGCCTAAGCTTGGTCTCACCGATATAGATCAGCTGACATCTAGAGCAGCGGATGCAATAGATGAGGTTGGAGCAGGGGTGCAGGTGAACCTCTTTCGTCACGTTGGAGGTGGTGAAACTGATGGAGGACTATGTGTTGTATGTGCCGGCTTGTGGGGTGAAAGGTGAGGACCAGGGGGATTCTGCCCTTGTTGCGAGTGGGGGGATGGGGAGAGAGAGCAGTGTTATGGGGTATGGAGGAGACCCTGGTGCGAGCCTCATCTATAGCAGGGGAGGGGAACCCCCGTTCCCTGAAGAATGAGGACATTTGCAATGCCCTGGTGTGGAACATCTCATCCTGGGTGCAGATGCGGCATAGACGGAGGAATTGGGAATAGGGGATGGAGTCCTTACAGGAAGCAGGGTGGGAGGAAGAGTAGTCAAGATAGCCGTGGGAATCAGTGGGTTTATAGTGGATGTCGATCACAAGTCTATCACCTGCGGTGGAGATAGTGAGGTCAAGGAATGGTAGGGAAGTTGCGGAAATGGTCCAGGTGTATTTGAGTGCTGGGTGAAAGTTAGTGGTGAAGCGGATAAAGTCAGTCAGTCAGTTGTGTGTGGGTGCAGGAGGTGGCACCAAAGCAATCGTTGAACCATGGCCAGAGTGAGCAACACCGGAAATTGGAGGAACAGCACCTCGTATTATGCTTGGGGAGTCTGCATCCTGGTGGCATGAACATCGATTTCTCACAATTCTGTTAACCCTTGCTGTCTCCTCCCCTTCCTACCTCTCCCTCAGCCCTTGGGCTCCTCCTCCTCCTTTTTCCCTTTCTTCTCCCTGCCTCCCCCCACCCCTTATCAGTGTGAAGATGGGTTTCGGCCCAAAACATTGCCTATTTCCTTCGCTCCATAGATGCTGCTGCACCCGCTGAGTTTCTCCAGCATTTTTGTGTACCTTTGATTTTCCAGCATCTGCAGTTCCTTCTTAAACAGAGAATAAGAAGTGGTGGGTTTCTTAAATGTGTATACTTTAATGCTAGGAGCATTGTAAGAAAGGTGTGTGAGCTTAGAGCCTGGATTGACACTTGGAAGTATGATGTTGTGGCGATTAGTGAAACATGGTTGCAGGACGGCTGTGATTGGAAACTAAATATTCCAGGATTTCGCTTCAGGTATGATAGAATTGGAGGGGCAAGAGGTGAAGGTGTTGCATTGCTTGACAGGGAAGATATTACAGCAGTGCTTTGGCAGGATATATTAGAGGGCTCGTCTAGGTAGGCTATTTGGGTAGAACTGAGAAATGGGAAAGGTGTAGCAACACTTAAAGGGCTGTATTATAGACCACCTAATCGGGAGCGAGAATTGGAAGAGCTAATATGTAAGGAGATAGCAGATATTTGTTGTAAGCACAAGGTAGTGATTGTGGGATATTTGAATTTTCCACACATGGACTGGGAAACACATTCTGTAAAAGGGCTGGATGGTTTGGAATTTGTAAAATGTGTGCAGGATAGTTTTTTGCAGCAATACATAGAGGTACCTACTAGAGAAGGGGCAGTACTGGACCTCCTGTTAGGAAACGAGACAGGTCAGGTGACGGATGTATGTGTTGGGGAGCACTTTGGGTCCAGTGATCACAATGCCATTAGTTTCAATATAATTATGGAGAAGGTCAGAACTGGACCAAGGGTTGAGATTTTTGATTGGAGAAAAGCTAACTTTGAGGAGATGCGAAAGGATTTAAATGGAGTGAATTGGGACATTTTGTTTTATGGGAAGAATGTAGTAAGGAAATGGAGGACATTTAAAGGTGAAATATTAAGAGTACAGAATCTTTATGTCCCTGTTCGGTTGAAAGGAAAGAGTGATAATTGGAAAGAGCAATGGTTTTCAAGGAAAATTGGACACTTGGTTCGGAAAAAGAGAGAGATCTACAATAAATATAGGCAGCATGGAGTAAATGAGGTGCTTGAGGAGTATAAAGAATGTAAAAAGAATCTTAAGAAATAAATGAGAAAAACTAAAAGAAGATATGAGGTTGCTTTGGCAAGAAAGGTGAAAGTAAATCCAAAGGGTTTCTACCGCTATATTAATAGCAAAAGGATAACAAGGGATAAAAATAGTCCATTAGAGAGTCAGAGTGGACAGCTATGTGCAGAGCCAAAGGAGATGGGAGAGATAATGAACAATTTATTTTCTTCGGTATTCACCAAGGAGAAGGATATTGAATTATGTGAGGTAAGGGAAACAAGTAGGGTAGCCATGGAAACTATGAGGATCAAAGAAGAGGAAGTACTGGCACTTTTGAAACATATAAAAGTGGACAAGTCTCCAGGTCCTGACAGGATATTCCCTAGGACATTGAGGGAAGTTAGTGTAGAAATAGCAGGGGCTATGACAGAAATATTTCAAATGTCATTAGAAATGGGAATGGTGCCGGTGGATTGGCATACTGCGCATGTTGTTCCATTGTTTAAAAAGGGTTCTAAGAGTAAACCTAGCAATTATAGACCTGTTAGTTTGACGTCAGTGGTGGGCAAATTAATGGAAAGGATACTTAGAGATAATATATATAATCATCTGGATAAACAGGGTCTGATTAGGAACAGTCAACATGGATTTGTGCCTGGAAGGTCATGTTTGACTAATATTCTTGAATTCTTTGAAGAGGTTACTAGGGAAATTGATGAGGGTAAAGCAGTGGATGTTGTCTATATGGACTTCAGTAAGGCCTTTGACAAGGTTCCACGTGGAAGGTTGGTTAAGAAGGATCAATTGTTGGGTATTAATAGTGGAGTAGCAAGATGGATTCAATAGTGGCAGAATGGGAGATACCAGAGAGTAATGGTGGATAACTGTTTGTCAGGTTGGAGGCCAGTGACTAGAGAGGTGCCTCAGGGATCTTTGTGTTGGGTCCACTGTTGTTTGTCATATACATCAATGATCTGGATGATGTTGTGGTAAATTATATTATTAAGTATGCAGATGATACTAAGATAGGTGATGTTGTGGATAATGAAGTAGATTTTCAAAGTCTACAGAGAGATTTAGCCATTTGGAAGAGTGGGCTGAAAGATGGCAGATGGAGTTTAATGCTGATAAGTGTGAGGTGCTACATCTTGGTAGGACAAATCAAAATAGGACATACATGGTAAATGGTAGCGAATTGAGGAATGCAGTAGAACAGAGGGATCTGGGAATAACTGTGCATAGTTCTCTGAAGATGGAATTGTAGATAGGGTGGTAAAGAAAGCTTTTGGTGTGCTGGCCTTTGTAAATCAGATGATTGAGTATAGAAGTTGGGATGTAATGTTAACATTGTACGAGGCATTGGTGAGCCCAATTCTGGAATATGGTGTACAATTTTGGTTGCCAAATTATAGGAAAGATGTCAACAAAATAGAGAGAGTACAGAGGAGATTTACTAGAATGTTGCCTGGGTTCCAGCAACTAAGTTACAGAGAAAGGTTGAACAAGATAGGTTTTTATTCTTTGGAGTGCAGGAGGTTAAGGGGGGGACTTGATAGAGGTCTTTAAAATTATGAGAGGGATAGACAGAGTTGACGTGGATAAGCTTTTCCCATTGAGAGTAGGGAAGATTCAAACAAGAGGACATGATTTGAGAATTAAAACCCCTGTCTAACGGTGCGAGTCGACCGACGAGTGACCCCAAGTTTTCACTCGTGGTAATCACGTACAATTAATGTAGCGGGAACGTCAGAACTCGCGCGCGCAACTTAGAGACTCGTGGCATTAATGGCAGGTACCTGTGAAACTTGTTAACTCTTAAAAAAATTCAAACATATTTGAGGTTTTCCACGAGTCAAATTTACTGTTCAAGTTAAAAATTAAAACATTTAAACTCGTTGTGATAACGTAGTGGCCCGTGCGTTTACCTTAGTGACTCGTGAGTCTACTGTGGGCACTCTTTAACTCAGCGGGCAGGCAGCATCTCTGGAGAGAAGGAAAGGGTGACTATGGGCAAATAGGACTATCCCAAGACATCAAATTGGACGGCACAGCCAAGCTGGGCCGAAGGACCGGTTTTCGTGTTGTACGGCACCATGACTAAGGCATATCCAGTGGGATTGACATATTTTGTATTTTTCCTTTTTAAAGATGCAATGTATTTTGGTGACTATTGCACACTGCAGACCAGAAGCGTTATGGCGGGTGATTGTCGCCTGCCCACTGTTTCTGAAGCTAAAGCCTTGGGATCGTTGCCCTTCGTGTTGGCGTGGAGGGGGGTATTGTGCTGTTTGATCGCCCCCCTGCTATCCCAGGGACAGGGAGACGCAGCAGCTTTTGAGACTGGTGGGCATCACTACCAAAGTGTCTGCCCACACAGTCAGTACACCTCTCCTACACTTGTCTCCCACACTAAGATCATCCCGCTGAGAATGATCCCAGCCTAACCCAAGAGCCTTGCCACCCCAGACGCCCTCCACCTCAACTCACGTCCGGGCACCGAAGCAGCTCAGGAGGCGAACCCTGAGCTCCGTCTCCCAACAATCTGATGTGCAACTGATGCGAAAGAACAGTGGCTGCGGCCAGCCGGCCGGTACCTGGCATGGACTTCTCACACCCTCACACACGAAAAGTGTGTGCAAATAAACAAAAACAAGGAATAAAACCAAAGCCCGGCTTGAAAGGCAACTAAAAATATATTCCACTTAGAATGAGCAGGCGCAGAGACATCCGTCCACATTCAAAGATTTCATGTCCCGTCTCCCCTCAGTGTGTAGACCTGGCAGTAAATTCAAATAAAATATAACTAACCTCCGCCCGCTGGTCTTTTAACTACGTGATGTGTGTTTCAAACAAATCATAAGTATAACTGCTCTGGCACTGGAGGGTGCGTATTTTCCCTTTGTAGGTCATATCAATAGATGCGGCCGCGCTGAATTCTATCTTTAACTCAAAGCCGCAGGATGGAGATGTCTTATTTAACCCTGTTTTAATAAAAACAGACCTTCATTCACGGTTGGCTCAAGAGTAACGGGAGAGGAACTTGGTAACTCGGGATAGGAACTTGGATCATCTCAGAAATTACATACCCGTGGGAACTCGGTTAAACACTTGAACATAAACTTGGAATCTCGTACACAACCACAAGTCTTTTTTTTCTTTCACTTCGGGTCACTCGTGGGTGGACTCAAACCATGAGACAGGGCTATAAGGGACAAAAGTTTAGGGGTAACATGAGGGGGAACTTCTTTACTCAGAGAGTGGTAGCTGTGTGGAATGAGCTTTCAGTGGAAGTGGTGGAGGCAGGTTCGATTGTATCATTTAAAAATAAATTGGATAGGTATATGGGCGGGAAAAGAAATGGAGGGTTATGATCTGAGTGCAGGTAGATGGGACTAGATGAGAGTAAGTCTTCGGCACAGACTAGAAAGGCCGAGATGGCCTGTTTCCGTGCTGTAATTGTTATGTGGTTATATGGTTATATTTATTATGAACTTTGACATTCACTAATAGAAATAAATTATGCAAATAGAATGTGTTTATACAGCCACCCTGGTGGCCACTTTGGCCCCAGATTCACAACATACTGCCCCCCAGGAGTTGCCAGACAACAGAGTGCTGAACCAGAGAGGCTCAACTTGCAGTACTTTGTTGATCTTCTAGCTTTATATATCGCTGCCCAAAAACAAGCTCCACAGAAGCCGTATCAATGTTCACCAATGTACTGATTACTAAATTCACCGTAACCTCAAAATTGCTGCATTTCCTATTATTAGCTTTGGTAGCACATACATTGCTTAAACTCTGCTATTCATGCTATTAAAGGACTTCAGCATTATACAAATCTCTTAGTTATGTCTTTCCATTATCAGTCTCTCTATACAGAGAGCACAAAGCGACATATTGGGTCAGGGGCATAGGGGGTGGAATGGAAGGAGCAGCTGAAGCAACCCCAGGGGTGTCCCCACACTGGCTGTTTGACCCATGACATGGGTCACTTCATGGGAGTCTGATAAAGAGGCCTGATCTCAGGCTGGCTATGGGATGATGCTTGTAAAGAAATATTTGTGGGACTTAAGCCTATCCACCCACACTTCCTTACCTCACTTCAGTGTGTGGAATATAAATGAGGTAATTGAGTCATACAGCATGCAAACAGGCCCTTTGGCTCACATTGCCCACTCAACCAAGATGTCACATCTGCACGTCCTAATTGCCTGTGTTTGCCCATATCCCTCTTAACTTAAACCTTTCCTAAACATCCTTGGCTGGGTTACAGAGAAAGGTTGAATTTGACCAGCCGATATCACAGGTTAGAGAAACTTAACAGGTCCACAGCCCTCCATTCAAAAATGGTCCCCAAATTATACATAACAGATATTCAACACTCAATAGAGTCATAGAGTCTTAGGATCATTGAGTCATACAGCACTGAGCAGGCTCTTCAGTCCCCCCAGATGCCATGCTGACCATTTAGCACATCTACACTAATCACATTTCCCCGCATTACAACTGTATTCTTCCATGCCTTAACTTCAAGTGCCTGTCTAAATGCCTCTGACACATGGTGATTGTATTTCATCCCACCACATCCTCTGGCAGTATGCCCAGCTATCACCCAATCCTGATCGATATACTGCTATAAACTTAGATGGCCATCATTGCTATCCACATCACCATCCATTTTTATTTCATCTGCATAGTTATTAATTATGCCACCTAAATTCATAACTAAGTTCTTCATATATATTGCTAACAACAAAGACCCCTGCAATACACCACTGACCCCGAACTTCCATTCAGAAAATCATAATTTCCCTCTGCTTCCTATCATTCAGCCAGTTTTCAATGTAATTAATTAGCTTGCCTTGGATCCCATGTGCCTTAACCATTTTGAACCAGCCTACAGATATAGACCAGATCTACTGCCTACTTTCATTATTTTATTTTGTTTCCTGATCAAAAAACTACCAAATTAGGTTTCCCCACACAAAGCCATGCTGCTGTGGCCTGATCACCCCCTGCCTTTCCAAACGTACACAAATCTTATCCCTTAGAATTTTCTCCAATTAATTCCCTATCACTGGTGATAAGGCCCAGCACCCTAGAGTTACCTGGCTTATAATCAGAAATAGACGTCAGACTCCGATATCTCATCTTGAGTTCTGAACTTTCTATGATCTTCAAAGTTCTTGGATTCATCTCATCTCTTAAAATGGATTTTATTTTATCTTGTGTGGCGCCAAGAAGTCTGAAAAGCAGTGTATGTGTCCAAGGCCGTCTCCATTAATAACATTGCTTTCCTATATTCTCCATAGCTTTATTTTTAGTAGATACATTTTAGTCCGTTAGTTATTTTTACTCCGAAGTACGTCATGTCCATTCTGCAAAATAATGAAATAGTTCCTGCAGTTGATTATAATGACCAAGACTCTCAATATGACCAGATTGGTCCTGGCCTTCAATTTTGCACCATTGCTGCTTCAATCGTTGCAAGGTTCATAATCTGAGGATTTCCCCTGTGCTTGACCTCAGGTCAACTGCCACTTTATATCTGCAGATTGAGGTTACTTTGACTCAATGGCTCACCACAATTATGTATCTGCCCAATGCATTCAACAGCTTATTAATTCAAGTCCATCAATTATTTTCCATTAAATCCTTGGTTAAAGACAATCAGTATGGTAACAATTAGTTGCAGATTATTGGTTACACACAGAAATCAAGCGATAAATACAGATGCCATTTCCCCAAACCACTGGATGGCAGGTGGTGGCAACTATATATGTAGTTTGATATTGTTTCTTTGATTAAAAAAATCATGATAAAGATGTGTTCTCAGCCAGCAGTAACCTTTGTTACTCAAATGCAAAAATACGTCCCCATGGTTCCTCTCTGAGCAGTTTACGGTCTAATTAAGATGACATTGTTTCTGCCATCAATCACAGAATGCTGCCAAACCCTTAAGTCACTGTTTTTTGTTCATTCCATTCCCTCTGAGGAGCACTACATTTGCCAGTGTGGGTGAAGTTTGAGAGTGTGATCTGATGAATGATAAATTAATAAATAAAAGATTCATCATTCTCACATGTTGTGGATGGATGGATAAATGAGCTGCCACAATCCCCACCCCACCAACTCCCCCTTCCTCCAACTCAGAATCACAACAGTCCATTGCAAAGCTAGATCAAGATTGCACTTTTGACACTGACATTTACAGTACCCTGGGTGATATCCTTATGTCCTGTAGGATTACTGGAGAAAGAAAAGTAACAGGCATGAAATTAAATTCCTATGAGTTTTCAGTCTGCCTTACGTTTTACACAAATACCTAACAGTTTTGTTCTTCCTCTGTTGAAATTCTGATCATAAATACAGCACGACCATTTCATTAGCATTTTTAGATTTATATTGTAGTCTTCATTCGTGAAATTACATAAATATAAAGAACCAAAACTATAATTTACAAGTATCAAAATCAATTTACATGAGGGACTTTAGAATGCCATTCACACAGGGTTAGTAATTTACATGCAATATGTTGGCATTTTACCTTTCACTAAATAACAGTGTTTAAACAGAAAGCTTGAATAGACATGGTTGCAGTACAACTGAAGAGCGGTGTTGCTGTGGTGACATAGTCCAATTATAGCAGCGTAGAGTGCATCTCTGAGACTACATAGATTCCAGTGATAAAAGTTGACAGAACAATACAAAATAATTCATGGCTTATTTACATTGCAAAACTGATTAGAGCAGCAGTTTGTTTCCTAATGCTGCCGGAGGCCACTGAATGTGTATTTATTTCCAAGTCAGGGTTGCAACAATTTTCAAGGCATTGGGTTGTAAGCTACCCAAGCAGAATATGAGTTCCTGTTCCTCCAGTTTGTGTGTAGCCTCAATCTGGCAATGGAGGAGGCCTAGGACAAAAAGGTCAGTATGGGAATGGGAAGGAGAGTTAAAATGGTTAGCAACAATCAATGTAACTATCTTATTAGAGGTTAATGCATGCTGAGGAACATAACAAAGTTAGCAGTTTGGAGTCAGTAGGTTAGTAGTTCTAGGATTTAGCCCCAATGGTGATGAAGGTCATAGGTAAAAGAGTTCAGAGTCAATGACCCTGTAACATTAACTGAATTAATGTTAGCACGATCATTGACCTGAAACATTAACTCAGTTTGTCTTTCCGTGGATGCTGCATAACTTAATATCCTCAGCAATATCCTCGTGCTGCATAACTTAATATCCATCATCACTGAAGCTTATGCTAAATTCATTTTGTCTTCATGACCTGTGAATAGCACCAAGGCCTTTCCTCTCACACACAAGCAAATATGCAGCATCAAAAAGCTTCTTATTTGATGGAAATTAGAGAATGTAGCCGCCACCAAACAGCAGAACCTTTGCAACAATCATAAATAGCAATTGTGTAGCTGTCATCAAGAGCACTATTATTCTCTTTGGCAAGTAATTGAACCTTTATAGAAAGGAAAGTTAAAACTGGGTCAATAAAAAATAGAGTATTGAACTGACGGGATTGCTTAAAAATAATGCCTCTTGTCACATACTGTCAGTGCGGCACGCAGGTCACTTAATGCGATGCGTTTCAAGTTTTATCGTGTTCAGGTCAAAAATGCTAAATGGGAAACCCGGTCCTAACTCACTCCAGTTTTAACATGCTGTCCAGAGATAACTTTCTCTAGCCTGAGATACCTGTGTGTCAAAGGCAAAAATACTCTCTGTTTCCCAAACTCCAACCAGTGAAGGGAGGTAAGAACGTTTGCGTTTGAGTTCAGTTTATTGTCACATATACTGAGGTACAGTGAAAAGCTTTGAATGTGTGTGTTGATAGGCTTGAATCCCACAACACATTCCCTGCAAGCACCACCCCATTGCCTATGACCACCCTTATGATGAGACCCTGAAATCAAGCCCTTGATCGGAAGAGGCCCATGGCAGTGTCTCCAATCTCTGCAATCTCTGTAATCTCCTTAGATCATGGACATTCGAGTTGCTATTCCAGTATGTGAATCAACCACACAACGTGTAAATATTAGTTTTAGAGATACAGCGCAGAAACAGGCCCTTCGGCCCACCAAGACCACACCAACCAGCGATCCCCGAACATTAGCACTAACACTAGGGACAATTTACATTTATCCCAAGCCAATTAACTTACAACCTGCACGTCTTTGGGGTGTGGGACGAAACCAAAGATCTCAGAGAAAACCCTTGCTGGTCATGGGGAGAACGTACAAACTCCATGCAGGTAGCACCCATAGTCAGGATCAAACCCAGATCTCTGGCGCTGTAAGGAACCAACTCTACTGCTGTGCCAACATGCAGCCATGTGTTCTCTACTGTATACCTGTTGATGTTCAGTAGAGTATTTGTAAACACACCAAATCTCCTCAGTCTTCTTAGAAGTAGAGGTGTTGATGAGATTTATTTGTGAATGAATAATTGTGCTGCAACTAAAACAGATCTTCAGAGACATGCGCACCTAGGAATTTGAATTATTTGACACTCTTCACTGCTATCTTATTGGTGTAGACAGGTTTGTGCATGCTTTGCTTTCCCCTTCTGAAATCAATAATCAGCGTCTTGACCTTGCTGACGTTGAGAGGAAGATTGTTGTTCTGGCACCAAGCAATCAGATTTTCAATCTCCTTCTTACACCCTGATTCATCAGTATCCATTATTCATTCAAAAATGGTGGTGTTTTAGGCAAATTTAAAGATGGCATTGGAACTGTGTCTGGCTGCATAGTCATGGGTATAGAGAGAGTAGAGCAGGGACTGAGCACACACCCTTAAGGTTCTCCTGTGCTGAAAGTCATAAGATCATAAATTAGAAACATAAAAACATAGAAAAATAGGTGCATGAGTAGGCCATTTGGCCCATTGAGCCAGCACTACCATTCAATATGATCATAGACAATAGACAATAGGTGCAGGAGTAGGCCATTTGGCCCTTCGAGCTAGCACCGTCATTCAATGTGATCATGGCTGATCATCCCCAATCAGTACCCCGTTCCGCCTTCTCCCCATATCCCCTGACTCCGCTGTGTTTAAGAGTCCTATCTCGCTCTCTCTTGAAAGTATCCAGAGAACCGGCCTCTGCCGCCCCCTGAGGCAGAGAATTCCACAGACTCACAACTCTCTGTGAAAAAAAAGTGTTTCCTCGTCTCTGTTCTAAATAGCTTACCACTTATTCTTAAACTGTGGCCCCTGGTTCTGGACTCCCCCCAACATCGGGAACTTGTTTCCTGCCGCTAGCATGTCCAAACCTTTAATAATCTTACATGTTTCAATAAAATATCCCTTCATCCTAAACTCCAGAGACAAGCACAACCAGGTCACGATGGACCCCCCTTTTCCTAATCTGACATAATTCATATAATAATCTGCCTTCTTGTTCTTGCCACCAAAGTGGATAACCTCACATTTATCCACATTATACTGCTTCTGCCATGCATCTGCCCACTCAACCAACCTATCCAAGTCACCCTGCAGCCTCAGAGCCTACATTCCAATGCAATACGATAAAATTTTATTCATCCCCTGAGGGAAATTAGAATGCCAACAGTCACAACACACAACAAGGTACATGAAAAACTTAAAAATAAAAGTGAAAATAAAAAGAAAAGGACAAACGACTGTTGCCCGGCTGCCGTGTGCACAGCGCCTTCACCAGAATGAACAACAAACAAACAAACAAACAAACAAACAAACAAACAAACAAACAGAGATTTATCCCCAGGGCAGAGGATTCTAAACTAGAGCCCCCGTTCTCCCACCGTCCCTCATGGCAGTCTCCCCACGCCGACTCCACATTGTCTTTCCCTCCCCGCTCATGTTCATCGACCGCAGATCGTGGATCGATCGCAAGGTCCCCGCCGCCGCCGTGTCTCTCATTGCCACCAGGGCCCCTGACGCCGCCGAGGCTACCATTGCTGCTGAGTAGCCACAACCGCCAGGGCTCCTGTAGATGTTGAGGCTTACGCTGCCGTCGAGGCCCCCGCAGCCGCCACCGAGACTCCCATCGTCGCCTCCACTGAGTCCCTTTGCCTCAGGCAGGCCTCGTCGCCTCGTTTCTCTGCAGTCCCCTGGGAGGCCTGTGGGGCGAGTCGGGCCTACTGGGTCACGTTCCTGTCAGCGCCGCGGTTGTTCGGTGGGTGGATCAGGCCTGCGCAGCTCCACGAAACGCGGCTCCC
The DNA here is from genome assembly GCA_035221665.1 of Okamejei kenojei. Taxonomy (NCBI): domain Eukaryota; kingdom Metazoa; phylum Chordata; class Chondrichthyes; order Rajiformes; family Rajidae; genus Okamejei; species Okamejei kenojei. The sequence goes on from CM069131.1 coordinate 80,485,681, forward strand.
TGGGACACCATTGACTTCATCTGTACTTCACACTGCCTCAGCAAGGCCAACAGTATAATCAAGGATCAGTATCACCACAGTCATTGCTTCTTGTCCCCTCTCCCATCAGGCAAGAGGTCGACATTTGAAAACGCATACCTCCAGATTCAGGGACAGTTTCTTCCCAGCTGTTATCAGGCAACTGCATGGTCCTCTCATCAGCCAGAGTGCGATCCTGACCTCCCATCTACCTCATTGGTGACTTCTCAACTATCTTTAATCAGACTTTGTTGGACGTCAATGTTATATCTTGTACTAAATGTTGTAGCCTTTATCCTTTATCTGTGCATTATGGACGGCTTGCATTCATGAATAATATTTTCATTGATTGGATAGCATGCAAACAAAATATTTTTGTAATACCTCAGTACATGTGACAATGCTAAGAAACTAAACTGAACTAAATTAAACTAAACACGAGCAGGTGAGACTACTATAGATGGGGTATCTTAGTTGAGGTGGGACACGTTGGGCCAAAACTGTATGACTCTATGGTCCACTGCAGCACAGAGAGCCAGTGGGATTGCATCCCCCATTGATCTATTGTGGAGGTAGGTGAATTGTAGTGGGTCCAGGTCCTTATTAAGGCAGGAGTTGATATGCTTCATAACCAACCTGTCAAAGCTTCATCACCACGCCCAATAGTGTTACCGGTCAGTAGTCATTGAGACATGACACCTTATTCTTCTTGGGCACCGGTATCATGGGTGTCCTTCTAAAACAGATGGAAACCTCTGAGATGTTGAAGCAGCCTACAAAATCTTTAGCCAATTGGTCTGTGCTGACTTTAAGAATGCAGCCAGATACAACATCAGGTCTGGGCACTTTCCAAGGGTTCACCATCAAAAAAGATCTTCTGACATTGACATTACAATGTTGTTAGGTGCTAATGGGGTCCGAGAAGGCACATCAATGTTTTCTCTTTCAAAGAGAGCATAGAAAATAAGGAGCTGGTCCAGGACTGATCACTGTTGCTTGAGCCACCACTTGTCCACCTTGTAAGAAGTGATACGTGCAAGCCTTGCCACCGCTGGCAAATGTCCATCTCATACTCCTGTTTAAAGCCAATGTGTCACATGGCCTTACTAATGGCCTAACTGAAGTCGTACCTAGTCTTCCAATATGAACCTGCAACATCAGACTTGAATATATTCACAAAATGCTTGAATAATTCAGCGGGTCAGACAGCATCTCTGGAGAAAAAGATTAGGTGACATTTTGGGTCAGAACATTTCCTCCCACTCATCAAACATGAATTCCTGATATCTGGGTCTTATTAAAATACAGACCACCTGGTTCAACCAAGGTATGTAAGGGAACTCTCAGATGGTCTTGATGGGACCACTCTCATCCATACTTTCCCATATGAAGTCAGTATAATCCCAAGAAAGATTAGCATTACTGAAAGAGACTACAAACAAGTTAATACATCAAATGTCCTTGCTGAGGCCGGGGTTAGTTTGAAGGGCACAGTTTTAAATCTAGGTGAAGATAGGACAGTATTGAATGATCACATTTGTTTTTCATGGCCTACTTCACAATTTAGTATGAGACATTTTCTTCTTAAAGTTTGATGAGAAATAGAGCAACATATGAAATTATCACATCTATACAAACACAATTCATTCAGCACCTGGCACTACGCATTAACTAACCTCATTCTCTCATATATTACACTGTAGTGAATGTGATAGAAAATTCAGAGGAAATCATTTACCATCATGGAGAAGGGCAATTACCTGATATTGTCCTTTAAACAAAGCTGCAAGATACATTGAAATAATTGAAAAATGTGATTGAAATTGGAGTTCATATATAATGCTTTTCACCAACATTCCATCATCATTGTCATGTCGATCTCAACAAGCATTTCAATTTAGTCAGTATTGTCATTCGTAGTTTTATGTTAATTGAAGAAGGTCAAGTTAAAGATCCCAGATGGGTTTTATTCCAACATCTCAGCAGGAAAGCAGTGCGACTTGGCTCTGAATTCTGACCTGAAGCTTGCAAAGTTTTAGATTCCGAGGAAGGAGGGTGTGCCAGGGGGTGAAGCGGTAACCTTTTACCGTCAAAACGAATCGTGGAACACTCTACCTGGTTAAGCTTCAGATAAATGTGAATGCCATGCCATCCTGCCACACTGTAAAATAAATGACTAAAGCAAATAGGTTAAGGTGTTTACATCAAATATGATCACATTGAGGAAAATAGTACAGAAAGTTTTCACTGAAACCTTTCTTATGACTTTGGGGTGGCACAGTGGTGCTGCGGTATAGTTGCTGCCTTACAGCACCAGAGATCTGGGTTAAATCCTGACTATGGGTGCTGCTTGTTTGGAGTTCTCTCTGTGACCTTGTGTGTTTTCTTTGGGTGCTCCGGTACTAAAACCTCTGGAAAGTCATAATTGGCCAAGTTTTTTCACATGACCTCATGGAAGATTTTTGGTAGTTATCTGTGACAACTAGACAAACATGTTGCATTAATTAGGTTTTTGTTGCTGGTAGTAGAGAGACAAGAAATTGAAGGAAATGGCGATACATAAGGTTTATTGCATCTAATGGGGTTTTCTGCTTTTAATAGAAAGATTAAATGAGAAGTTACCAGTTTGAAGTTTGATCTTTATTTTATGAGGCATTACGATGAGAGTTACGATGAGGAATTATGTGAAGAGCCTGCCAGCCCGCTTGCGCATCAATCTTCAAAGAAGCAGTGTGAAATCACAGATAACAGATGTTGAACTGAATATAGGAAGATTCAAGAAGCTAGAACTACCGGCTGACCTTTATGAGAGAGGGTTGGGAGTGGAGGGCAAGTAATCCCTCTTTGTAACTCCTCATAAAATAAAGATCAAACTTCAAAGTTCTCATTTAATCTTCCTAATTTACTTCGGAGTCACGTGAGTGACTACGTGAAGATTTCAAAGCTCTGTGATTTCATTCTGTGAACACGAGTCCATGCAACACACTGCCTTAGTTGACCAAGGAGGAGTGAAAATCATAATGCATTCAGACATGACATAGATTTAAAGCATTCTGATGCTTTTATAAAACAAAATGGTATATATGAAAATAATAGTGACCCCTCACATCTGGGGGTAAATTATAAAACAGAACTTAAAATTGAATTAGCAAACACCCCTGGCCTGGCAATGGGTTTGTTATAAAACGTTTGGAAAGTTCTCTCATTTGACCATCCTGCCGCCGCTAGGATGTGGTCCAGTGAAACCTCCAAAACCCTTGCTGCTGATGTTCTTGCAGCCCTGGTGGAGTGAGATTTAAAAATACCAGTGTCCACACCTGCACAAGCCAAAACCTGTCTTAACCACCTCAAGATGGTCTGCACTGATACCCTCTTGTGAGGTTTATTGTAACTAGCAAATACTGATAGTTCAGTGCCTCTGAGACTTTTTATGACCTTAATATAATGTTCTAGATGTGTGACCACGCACAACCTAAGGTCCACGGGTAACTCTAATTTGAGACCTGATGCCCCTGGTCTGCTCTGCTTGACTAAGTCATGCACATAAAAAGTTCTGGCAGATGCAATCATTGTGTCCAGTCACAGTTTGTGCAATAACTGTACCCGTTGCGCCAAAACCAGTGCCATGAGCATAACCACTTTAAAAGTGAGTTTGACCAGTGACAGGGATGTAGTTGGAGCCCACCGCTGAAGCAGCATCAGTACAATGTTCACATCCCATATCTCCAAGTACCTTGACCTGGGGGGATTGGTGTTTGTGATGTATCTGATATAATTAGCATATGTTATGTCTTGTGTAAGGGGACGCATGCACTGGGGAAGACTCAAGGTGGTGTCCTAGAATAAAGAAGCTTGGTAGTTTACTCCTGTATCTGAGGGTTCTTTTAAGTCAGTTCCAAGCACCCAAATACACTACAATTGGCGACGAGGATGGGATGGAGTTTGTGAACTCACCCGCAGGACTGTTAAATAAGTTATGACATTTAAAACGGGAAGAGGCAGCTAACAACATTTATATTATATACATTACAGTGTTGAAGATACCCGTCATGAACCTGGATATCAACGGGTGAGACCCGACAGCGTGGAGTCCCGATCCCAGCAACGAGTATGACGACAATGGACTCCTGGCACATTTAATGGCACTGTAACTCAATCTTTCATCAAAAAATAGACTGGACAAAAATTCCAAGACATCCGTCACACATGCCGTGTCATACATGATGTTGGACTGCGAACAGAACATTTCCCATCTCTTGATATAGGAGATGTACTGCTTCTTGGTGCTATCTCTAGAAGCCACAGTGATCACATCCACAGTTCAATCAGACAGTCTGAGCCCCAGGAAAGGTCTCCTCAGAGTCTGCAAATCAACAAATTTATTCGGTCATGTAATGGGTGGCTCTCCCCAGTTATGGGATGAACCAGTAGATTACTGCATTTGGGAATGGCCATAAAAGGCTCTGATATAATTCCCAGAATCAATGGGAACCATGGCTGTGTAGGCAGTCAGGCACTACCAAAATGCCTGACGCAGAGTCTTGTTGGATCTTTTGCAAGATCCGACTGATGAGGCAAAATGGAGGGAATGCATAGAAGAACATTTCTCCCCAGTATAGCGAGAATGCATCCATCGCCACTGCCCCTGGGTCTGGCTCCCATGCAACATACTTTGGTAACTGGTGATTAAGCCTGGATGTGAATAAATCGATATCCGGCGTTCCATACCGAGCAACAATGTCGGTGAACACATTATGATCCAACATCCATTCTGTATTGTCATTAAATTTCCGTGACCTGGTGTCCACCACTATATTGAGCCTACCTGGCTGGTAGGTAGCTGAAATCCAAATGCTTCTTACAATACACCAGTGGCAAATAAGGTTAGCCAAATTATCACAGGATACTGACTTGATTCCACCCATGTGATTAATATATGCCACCGCTGTGGTGTTCTCAATCTGAAGTTGAACATGCAGATGATGGATATTCACACAATAAGCCTTCAGCCCATAGAATGCTCCCAGCATCTCTAAATAATTAATACCACGTGACTGAAGAAATGATGACTCATGCACATCCCATCTGCCACCACAACTAGAGATGGTATTAGTAGCACCCCATCCTTGAGCACTAGCATCAGTTTGTGATATAACTGAAGGTTTGCTGACTAAAAGGGTATTGGAGGAATGCCGAATAATGGTCATCCACCATTGTAATTTTGAAATAACATCGGCTGATAGCCGCATAGGTCTGTTAAAATGACCTGCATGATCTTTGAGTGCTTGCTCCTTTGCACATTGTAAATTCTGATAATGCAAAGGCCCAAACTGTGCAGCTGGAAAGGCAGCCACTAATTTGCCAATTACCCTGGCCACTTGTCGGATAGATGGTTGCTCAGTTACAACAAGGTTGTTACAGGCTTCTATTAATTCTAAACCCTTGCCCCAGGGCAGAGTCACAGACATGTGAATAGAGTTTATGGTAAAACTCAAATAATCAAGAACTGTGGATAGTATCAACTTAGATTTATCTGGATGGATGAGAAACCCCAATCTCACAAACAAGAGTTTAGTGGCTGAAAAAGCTAATTTAGCTAATTTCAGAGTTGTACCTATAATTAGGATATCATCCAAGTATGCCATAACAATATGTTTTTGAGCTCTGAGAAGCCCAAGTGTCAGTTTAAATAATGTAGTAAATAATCTGGGGGCTGATGTTAATCCATTAGGCAATGCTTTAAACTGCCACAGTTATCCCATCCAGTTAAACTTCAAATACCTCCGGTGATTCCTGTGAATGGGTATCAAATAATATGCATCTTTGAGATCGATGTATGCCATAAAGCATCTTTTGCAAATCAGTTGTTTGGCAGTAACAAAGGTTTCCATTTTAAAATGTCTGTACTGCACAAAAGCGCTAATTTGAGTCAAATCAAGGATCATTCGGCATCCTCCATCTTTCTTTTGTTTTGTAGATATATTAGAAACAAATTTGTGAGTTCATGACTTGACCTCTCAATTACCCCTTTTGAATGTACTTTTGAATTTCAGCTTGCACATCGAAACCTTCCTGTTGTGAATGAACAAACATCTGGTTTGGTGCATGCTGTGTGGGTGGCAATGAATTGGGAAGGAATTCAATTTGGAACCCCTGTATACTGTGCAGTATAAACGGATCTGACGTTATCCAACTCCATTCTTTCAAAAACAAGTGAAATCTCCCACCAACTTGAAAATGGTCCACACACCCTATGTTACGGAAAAAACCAGACCTACCTACCTCCATGGTTACCGTTGGTTTTGTGGTTTTCATTTCCGCCCCCGAGGTTTGGGGGGTAGGGGTGCTGCAGTGCACGGATTACGCATCTTCCACGAGGGCTGGCCTGGGTTTCTAAAAAAGAATTCTGCCCAGAATATACAGCCTTCGAGCTGCCACCAGCTTCAGCGAACCGCTTGCTGCTGGTGGAAGCGTATGGGTGCTGCCGCCGGAATGGAGAAGCTTTGCTGGTCGACGGCACCTTCATCAGCCCGACAGCTTTCGCTTCTTCATCGAGGTCCTTGAACTGTTTTGGCAGGTTTTATCCAAAGAGAAGATTCGGTGGCTGAATATTGCTGGCTCTGCACAACCCCGCAAATTTGGGGTTCAGGGCAGGTCGGATGGCATTATTGCGAAAGCAATTGATTCCAAAATGTGTGTTGCACATTAATGCCAGGGCATCCTGTTGTACATCAGACAATGGACCCCCATCCACGGACCTGGCAAACGCCTTTAAGCCTGAGGCCAGAAATTTGAGGATTCTCTGGAGTTTTACCTCCTGGGCTTGATGCCCCCCTCCAATATATCCCCAAATTGAGTTGTTGACAGCTGGTACATTTAGCGAAGCACAGTTCCCAGGTGCATGGTATTTGGCAGATGTATCTATCATTACCTGCTCCTGCAGCTGGTGAGAGGTGAGGTAGTTGATGCTTGCAGCAAGTTCCTCCTGTAGCGGCTCCCCTGTTTGCAAATTTAGAAGCTATGGCAGGCAAATCCTGTGTTTCGTGCACCTCGTGCATACTGGTGTGCTCCCTAGGCATACCACCGAATTCGGAGTCAGTCCAGTACTCGAGGAGACCCGCGCTGACATAAATCCGTTCCCCGGAGAATGTCATGATGGAGCATCCTTTTCATCAGGTGCTCCATCCGGGATAAACGTTCGCAGACGCTATCCATTGTAGGAGGCGAGTCCTCCTGGCCTGACTCGTCCGAGTCCACAGGCCTATCTGACTTTCTCTTGGCTTTACCCCCTTTCTGGGGAACCACAGTGCTCTCAACAGGCACCAAGTCGGAAGCCGCTGACCACACTGTCAGCAACTCGGGTGGCGAAATAGACGGCCGCCGGCTACCCGCACTCCCTCGGTCCTCCGTAGCTGGTTTCCCTGTGGCCCGTTTAGACTTCGCCCTGGACTTTTCCATAATGATTGGAATCTCGCTGGTCTGTAACCAAGAATGCAGAACAAAAAACGACCTCAGAAGAAGTGCAAACTTACCTGTAGGGCCTTTTAAACTTACCGTTGGAGGCGCAACGCACCTCCCAGCCAGTCGTGCGCCATGCATTAGACGATAATGGATGCGCATGCGGTCTGGCGGGCTCTTCAAGTAGTCACTTACATGACTCCGAAGTAAAATCTCCTTGTAGTCTTCAGTGAGGGGCAGAGTACCTATAGACATTCCCTGATCATATCACTTCTTTCCTCTAGTTCTGCCTCTTTTGATAGATATCAGATCATTGCTTGTGGAATAATTGCAACCTTAGTCCTAGTGAGGTGGATGTTGAACATAAATGTTTCATTTCTGCCACATGAAGGAATCCTGAAAGAGTTCTCTCCCACAAATCAGATTGCTTGATGGATCTAAATGGATTTAAATGTGCACATTCTCACAAAGGTTGAGAAAATGAATTTATAGCTGCCTTGTTCCTTTTTAAGTGGAATGACCTTGCTCAAGTGCAAATCCCAATAATGCAGTAATGCTAACTTGATTGAGGTAGTTATCAATTCATAGTCATTGGACTGTTCAGCATGGAAATGGGCCCTTTGGCCCACCTTGTGTCTGTTGATCAATTTAGCATATTGGGCTAGTGCATTTGGTCCATGGCCCTATAAACCTTTCCTCTCTATATGTAGAAACATTAAAAAAAACATAGAAAATAGGTACAGGCGTAGGCTATTCGGCCCATCGAGCCAGTATCGCCATTCAATATGATCATGGCTGATCATCCAAAATCAGTACCCTGTTCCGGCTTTCATAGAAGATAGAAGATTTCCCCCATATCCCTTGATTCCAGTAGCCGAAAGAGCAATATCTAACTTTTTCTTGAATACATCTGTCCAAATGTTTTAAAGTCATAATTGTATCCATTTCTATAACTCCCTCTGGCAGCCTATTCCGGATGCAGATGACCTTCTGATTTGAAAAAAAAATGCACCTGAGGTCCCTCTTAAATATTTCCCCTCTCACATTAAACTGATGCCTTCTAGTTTGGGAATCTTGTATATGATCGTGCTTTTCAAGATCATATACACCCTGATAAGGACGCTCCTTTGCCTCCTAAGCTCCAGAGAAAAAAAGTCAGATCCTGTCATCCAACTTCTCCCGAAAACTCAAGCCTACATGCCCAGCTAACATGCTGTTGAATCTCTTCTGCAAACTTTCCAGCTTAATAACATTCTTCCTATAGCTAGGCAATCAGAACTGATCACAGTTCACTAAGCATAGTCTCACTAACGAATTGTTCTGTACAGCTATATCATGATGTCCTAACTTTTGTACTTACTATCCTTCCCAATGAAGGCAAGTGTGTCAAAGATTTATTCACCCATCTGACCTGTCACTTTTAGGGAAACATGTATTCCCAGTTCTATTTGTCCTTTAATATTGTTCAAGGCTCAACCATTTCCTGTATAAATCCTGCGATGATTTGACATACCAAAGGGTAACACCTCACAGTTGTCAGAGTTCCACCTGACAGTTCGATTTGTCTTTCTTAAACCACTTTCTCATCTGCAAATTTATTAACAACGTTAAGAAAGATTAACTCAGTTTATCACCACAGATGTTGTATCCTCTCAAGTTCAGAGAGTCAACAGTGTGCACTGAAACCTCTCAGTGCAAGAAGGTTCACCCTGATTCCTGGGATGTCAGACTGTCTTATGAAGAAAGACTGGATAGACTCGGTTTATACTCTCTGGAATTTAGGAGATTGAGAGGGGATCTTATAGAAACTTACAAAAAGGGGTTGGACAGGCCTGCACAAGTGAACAGAAAACAATGAAATGTTTCTATCTTGCAGACACAAAAAAACGCAAAGTGCTGGAGTAACTCAGCGGGTCAGGTAGCATCTCAGACATGGTCCTGACCCCAAAAGTCATCTGCCCAAGTTGCCTGACCCACTCAGTCACTCTAGCAGTTTGTGTTTTATGTTAATTTCTTACATGAAGCAGCATAGCAGACCCATAGATAGACACAAAAAGCTGGAGTAACTCAGCGGGTCAGACAGCATTTCTGGAGAAAAAGAATAGGTGAAATTTTAAGGTCAAGAGGAATAGGTGACCTGAAATGTCACCTATTCCTTTTCTCCAGAGATGTTGTCTGACCTGTTGAGTTACTCCAGCTTTTTGTGTCTATCTTTGGTTTAAACCACCATCTGCTGTTCCTGCCTACAGATAACAAGCCCATAAACACATACACACAGATAAAATATAATGAAGTAAAAATTTCAATAAATTAATAACCGTAATACCCGATTGCCAAATTATTCAAAAACTGAAGTCCTTAATGGAACAAAAGACATAGTCCATTAAAGTTCACAGTTGCTGAGGTTAGTATTGTGCAGTGTTCAAGAGCCTGATGATTTCTGGGAAGAGGCTACTTTGAACTTGTTGGTTTAGTTTTCAATCTCCTGTACCTTCTTCCTGAAGGTAGGAGTGAAATTAGAACATAGCCAGCATGCATGGTGTGGGTCTTTGATAATATTGACCACCTTTTTGAGGCATCACCACCTATAGATCCTTTCAGTGGTGGGAAGTCAATACCTGTGATGGACTTGGCAGCGTCTACCACTCTCCGTAATCTCTTTAATTCCTGAGTGTTCATGTTGTCGAACCAGGTGATGATGCAACCAGTCAGTACGCTCTCCACTGTAGACGTGTTAAAGTTCAACAGAGTATTCATCAACATACCAAATCTCTTCAGTCTACTAAGGAAGTAGATGTGTTGATAATCTATATTTGTAATTGCATCAGTGTGCTGGGTCTGGATAGATTTTCAGAGATATGTACATCCAGGATCTTGAAGCTGTTGACTCTCTCCACTGCTATCCTGTTGATGAAAAGGGATTCGTGGATCCAGGTCTTCCCTCTCCTGTAGTTGACAATCTACTCCTTGCTGACATTGAGAGCAGGATTGTTCTTCTAGCACCACTCAATCTCTCATCTATCTTGTCCTTTCAGGGTTTATGGGTTATTTATGGGTTTTATGGGGGAGGTTTCTCATTTTCAGTGTCTGCAATCTTGTTGTATTTTTATAATTTCAAAATTGCAATGACATGGGATAATGAGAGACCTCTGGAGCACATGGAAAGACAGACACATTCAGATGCAATTCAATACTACTAAAAATGTGAAAAAATTGTATTTTGGTAGGTGCAAAACGGAGAGGAAATGTGAATTATTTTAACAGATGGAAACAGGCAGAGAGACCTGTGAGTTTATTCGCACAAATCCTGGAAGGTGATAGGTTAAGTTGCAAAAACTGGTTAAAAAAAAACATAAGGTGAAATTCTGGAAACAAGGGAGGTCCATGGAGACACGCTGCACATAAATAATTAAAATGTCCTGGACAGATATATAAAATAATCAAACAGGCTAATGGAATGTTGCTCTTCATTTCCAGAGGAGTGGATTACAAATTCCTGCAGCTTCTATTATAGCTGTAGCATGCCCTGAGTGGACCACACCAGCAGTGCCCAGAGCAGTTTACCTGAGGAAAGCTTGACTGGCTTTGGAGGGAACATTAATTAGATTTACTGGAAATGTAGATTAACACCATGGTTACTTTACAAAGAACAAATATGTTGACTAGAAATGTGAAATTTAGAAGTTAAGGCTGACTTGACAATATTTTCAAAACATAACTGAGCACAGATAGGATAGATATAGAGAGACATTGTTTTTGATGGTTGGGAGACTAGTTCTTGATGTCTAAAGTACAGTGCTACATTTTTTCAGGTGTGAAGATAGGATAGTATAACTTTGGAATACTATTCAACATAAGGCTGTTATGAATCCAGTTTATTTGTTGATTTTTAAGGTGGGGTCAATAGATATTTGCTGGTCAAAATCAAGGAGAGCTGTGTGCTAATGGCATGGAGTTAGAGAACAAATCAACTGTTCTTGAATGGCTTGGAAGGATAAATGGTCCTATGTTTTTATGTTGTGTAGTTAGTCATCTTACATAGAGGCATGGTTATACAAATAAATAATAATAAATCAAACACAAACTAGGATTTAATGGCCATTCATCCTGAGGCACAGTGAACTACACCAATATAAATGCAAGGAACAGCACCAACCACAATATACAATATTTTTCAACCTCATAGATGTTTGAGTCAATCAAACAGGAACCCACACCTCAAATTTATCTGTTCACATAAATTAGTCTTAAGATGTAGTGGCCATTTGGCTTGTTTTGTGTGTTATTGATGATGGCATGTGTCTTTAAATTTTAGACCGCCCGTTATATTGTGGGTGGGATTTATAACGTCTTTTTGGACGTGTTTGAGGCTATGTATCTTGCACAGAAGCTTAGTTTTTAGTTTAGTTTGGAGCCAGTATGGAGCGGGTATACCCTTCGACCATGCAAAGTGTAATGGAGACACAAGAAGTTTTCTAATGTTTAAAGCAATAAGCTGGAGTTCGATGAAGATTATAGTAACGAGTCGGACAAAGTTTGGATGTATCTTAATGTTTTTCATCAACAATAAGGAATTTATCCATCAAAAGACTGTGTTTTGAAGATTTGTCTGTGAAGAAGCTCTGAAGGTCGCTGACAGTGAGCTCGCGTGCGTATAGAAGACATTCCCCTTAACCATGCTGTCCATTTAGCAGCTAGAGGGCCTAATCTCTTGAATGATATAAAAATCTGCCGCTACATAAGTATCGTTCATAATGGCCTGTAAATCACGATCCTTATAACTCGGTCTGTAAAAGAGCCAGTTCTAGTAAAATTTGTGTCAAATAAGGCTGCTTCATTACTCCTTCACTTCTCTTCAATTTTTCTTCCTGTAATTATTGAATGTTAGAAATGTATAGCACAAACATAAATGCTTTCAGCTGACAACATCCATACCACTGTGATGCCTATCTACACTAATCCCATTTACCTGCATTAGTCACGCATCCCTCTACATTTTCCTGCCGTCACCCCATAAGCCCTGACACTTATCTACCACCTCCTTGTTCCAAAAACTTACCCCTCAAATCTCCTTTAAGCTCTTGCCCTCCAGTCTAGACGTCCCTGTCCTGGGAAAATGACTTTACTCTGTATCCTATCTATGCCCCTCATCATTTTATCAATCTCTCTGGTCACTCTTCAGCTCCAACAGTCCCAGAAGAATAAACACAGCCTATCCAATCTCTTTTTGTAATTACAGCCCTTCATTCAGGCAGCATCCTGGTGAATCTCTCTGCACTTTCTCTTGTTCCCACAGCTTCATGTAGTGCGGTGATAGGAACTGTATAGAATACCATGAGCATGATCTAACCACTTTTATTTGTGCAGCTGCAACATAGAATCATAGAATCGTAGAAAATAAGTGCAGGAGTAGGCCATTCGGCCCTTCGAGCCTGCACCGCCATTCAATATGATCATGGCTGATCATCTAACTCAGTATCCTGTACCTGCCTTCTCTCCATACCCCCTGATCCCTTTAGCCACATCTAACTCCCTCTTAAATATAGCCAATGAACTGGCCTCAATTACCTTCTGTGGCAGAGAATTCCACAGACTCACCACTCTCTGCGTGAAAAAAGATCCTCTCATCTCGGTCCTAAAAGACTTCCCCCTTATCCTTAAACTGCGACCCCATGTTCTGGAGTTCCCCAACATCGGGAATAATCTTCCTGCATCTAGCCTGTCCAACCCCTTAAGAATTTTGTAAGCCTCTATAAGATCCCCCCTCAATCTCCTAAATTCCAGCGAGTACAAGCCGAGTCTATCCAGTCTTTCTTCATATGGAAGTCCTGCAATCCCAGAAATCAGTCTGGTGAACCTTCTCTGTACTCCCTCTATGGCAAGAATGTCTTTCCTCAGATTAGGAGACAAAACTGTACGCATTACTCCAGGTGTAGCCTCACCAAGACCCTATACAACTGCAGTAGAACCTCCCTGCTCTTGTACTCAAATCCTTTTGCTATGAATGCCAACATACCATTCGCTTTCTTCACAGCCTGCTGCACCTGCATGCCTACTTTCAATGACTGGTGTACCATGACACCCAGGTCTCGTTGCATCTCCCCTTTTCCTAATCGGCCACCATTCAGATAATAATCTACCCTCCTGTTTTAGCCACCAAAGTGGATAACCTCACATTTATCTACATTATGCTGCATCTGCCATGCATTTGCCCACTCACCCATCCTATCCAAGTCACCTTGCAGCCTCCTAGCATCCTCCTCACAGCTAACGCTGCCCCCCAGCTTCGTGTCATTCGTAAACTTGGAGATGCTGCATTCAATTCCCTCATCCAGATCATTAATATATATTGTAAATAGCTGGGGTCCCAGCATTGATCCTTGCGGTACCCCACTTGTCACTGCCTGCCATTCTGAAAATGACCCGTTTACTCCTACTCTTTGCTTCCTGTCTGCCAGCCAGTTCTCTATCCACATCAATACTGAATCCCCAATACCGTGTGCTTTAAGTTTGTATGCTAATCTCTTATGTGGGACCTTGTCGAAAGCCTTCTGAAAGTCCAGATATAACACATCCACATGTTTTCCTTTATCTCTACTAGTTACATCCTGAAAAAATTCTATAAGATTCGTCAGACATGATTTACCTTTAATAAATCCATGCTGACTTTGTCCAATGATTTCACTGCTTTCCAAATGTGCTGCTATCCCATCTTTAATAACTGACTCTAGCATTTTCCCCACTACCGATGTTAGACTAATTGGTCTGTAATTCCCCGTTTTCTCTCTCCCTCACTTTTTAAAATAGTGGGGTTACATTAGCTATCCTCCAATCCTCAGGAACTACTCCAGAATTTAAAGAGTTTTGAAAAATTATCACTAATGCATCCACTATTTCTGGGGCTGCTTCCTTAAGTACTCTGGGATGCAGCCTATCTGGCCCTGGGGATTTATCGGCCTTTAATCCATTCAATTTACCTAACACCACTTCCCGGCTAAACTGGATTTCACTCAGTTCCTCCATCTCATTTGACCCCCGGTCCCCTGCTATTTCCGGCAGATTATTTATGTCTTCCATTGTGAAGACAGAACCAAAGTAGTTATTCAATTGGTCTGCCTTGTCCTTATTCCCCATGATCAATTCACCAGTTTCTGACTGCAAGGGACCTAAATTTGTTTTAACTAACCTTTTTCTCTTCACATATCTAAAAAAACTTTTGCAGTCCATTTTTATGTTCCGTGCCAGTTTTCTTTCATAATCTATTTTCCCTTTCCTAATTAAGCACTTTGTCCTCCTCTGCTGGACTCTGAATTTCTCCCAGTCCCCTGGTAGGCTACTTTTTCTGGCTAATTTGTATGCTATGATGTCCCAACTCGTATATTCAAAGATTTCATCTATGAATGCAAGCATGTCTTCTTCACTGCCGTTTCCACCTGTCCCATCAATGTCAGAGACGCACACCTCAAAGTCACTGTGTGCATTAATACTCCAAAGGTCCCTGCTATTAAAATTATGTATCCTACCAGAATTTGGCCTCCCAAAGTGCATTATC
Source organism: Okamejei kenojei (assembly GCA_035221665.1). Taxonomy (NCBI): domain Eukaryota; kingdom Metazoa; phylum Chordata; class Chondrichthyes; order Rajiformes; family Rajidae; genus Okamejei; species Okamejei kenojei. The sequence continues at coordinate 80,500,709 of CM069131.1, forward strand.
TCACACTTGTCTGGATTAAATTCCACCAACCATCTACTTCAACTTTCCATCTAATAGAGAGATTAAATGAGAACTTACCAGTTTGAAGTTTGATCTTTATTTTACAAGGAGTTACGATGAGGGATTACGTGAAGAACCCGCCAGCCTGCATGCGCGTCAATCTTCAAAGCAGCGGTGTGAAATCACAGATAACAGTTGCTGAACTGAATATAGTAAGATTCAAGAAACTAGAACTACCAGCAGACCTTTATGAGAGAGGGTTGGGAGTGGAGGGCACGTGATCTCTCATCGTAACTCATAAAATAAAGATCAAACTTCAAACTGGTAAGTTCTCGTTTAATCTTACTATTTTACTTCGTAGTCACGTAATAAAGGCATGTAGTTTGCGTTAAATAATTATTTATATTTTCTAGTAATTTGGATACCCAAATACTTTTCTACCAAATAATTTTTCTGTTGCAATTCAAAAAGGGAATTTCAACAGCTGTGTCGGCTCTTAAGGTTTTATCGTCATAATTTTGCTTTTATTCCAATTTATTCTATATCCTGAAAAGGAACCAAATTTCTCTATTAAATTTAGTATATTTGGTATGCTAGTTTGCGAATTTGTAACGTAGAATAATATGTCGTCTGCGTATAATTAAATTTTATTATTTGAATGTAAGGTATTATATCCATGAATATTCGGATGGCTTCTTATACTTTCTGCTAGAGGCTCTATCACAAGTGCAAATAGCAGGGGTGATAGTGCACACCCCTGTCTATTGCCCCTTGATAATTGGAATTTCGGAGATAATATATTATTAGTCAGTAATCTAGCCTCCGGCTTGCCATATAATAATTTTATCCATGAGATAAAATTATCTCACATAAAGTTTTTTGCAATACTTTAAACAGATATTGCCAATCTACTTCATCAAATGCATGCAGTGAAATAATTGATGTCTTCCTCTTCAGTTTTATGTGAGTACATTATATTGAACAGAAGTCTCAAATTGTTCAATGAGTCTCCCTTGGGTATAAACCCTATTTGATCCGGGTTTATTAGTTTACTAACATATTTACTCAATCTTCTCGCTAGGGTCTTTGCTAATATTTTTACATCTGTATTTAGGAGTGCTATGGCTCTATATAAACCTGGGTCTTCTAGATCTTTATCCTTTTTAGGTATAAGTGTAATAGTTGATTTGGTTAGTGTTTCTGGTGGTGTAATATCTTTAAAAGCATGTATATATATATATATTTTGTAATCGTGGTGAAATTATCTCGTAGAATCGTTTATAGAATTAATTACTAAAATCATCTGGTCCTGGTGTTTTACCATTCTTTAACGAATTTATTGTTTCTTCTATTTCTTTAAGTGTAATCTGAGCTCTTAACTCCTCTTGTTCCAACTTGTTGAGCTTTGGAAGATTACAATTGTCTAAGATGTTTGTAATTTTAATATTATCTGCTGAGGAGTTACGATGAGGGATTACGTGCCCTCCACTCCCAACCCTCTCTCATAAAGGTCTGCTGGTAGTTCTAGTTTCTCGAATCTTACTATATTCAGTTCAACAATTGTTATCTGTGATTTCACACCACTGCTTTGAAGATTGACGCGCATGCAGGCTGGTGGGTTCTTCACGTAATCCCTCATCGTAACTCCTCGTAAAATAAAGATCAAACTTCAAACTGGTAAGTTCTCATTTAATCTCTCTATTAGATGGAAAGTTGAAGTAGATGGTTGGTGGAATTTAATCCAGACAAGTGTGAGATAATGCACTTTGGGAGGCCAAATTCTGGTAGGATACATAATTTTAATAGCAGGGACCTTTGGAGTATTAATGCACACAGTGACTTGAGGTGTGCGACTCTGACATTGATGTATATAGATTTTGATAAAATTGAGCAAATCTTTTGTTAATGTCTTTAGGTAATGTTAATAATTCACCCTTATCTGACTTAACTTTAGTAATTGTATTTTCATTTTCCCGTTTTTTCAGTTGACGTGCTAAGGGTTTGTGTGGTTTATCACCGAATTCGAAGTTTTCCTGTTTTGTAATTTGAAATAATCTTATTACTCTTGCCAATAAAATGTTATTTAATTTGTATTTCAGTTTTGTTATCTTATTATGTTTATCCATGGTTGGTTATTTGGCATTATCTAGATATAATTGTCTAATTTGTTGTTCTAGCTGCAATTGTTCAGTGTTGTTTTTTATAACCATATAACAATTACAGCACGGAAACAGGCCCTCTCAGCCGTTCCAGTCCGTGCCGACCATTTGTTTTCCCCTAGTCCCATCTACCTGCACTCAGACCATATATGTTTTGGAAAGCTTGATATGAAATTATAGTCCTCTAATGAATGCCTTAAATGTTTCCCATAATAAGAAGGGTGAGATACCTGGTGTATCATTAGTCTCAAAGAAGAATTTCATCTGCTGTTTTAAATATGTACAACCTTGTGAGTTGTTTAATATTTGGGGGTTAAACCTTCGGAACGATTTTTTATCAGACATTCCTTCTAATTTTAAGAAAAAAGTTAATGGGGAGTGATCAGAAATAATACTATTATGATATTTAGAGTTGTATGTGCACAGAATTGATTTTGTATCCACTAAAAAATTGTCGATACGTGAATAAGTTTTATGTACCGTTGAATAAAATTAGTATTCCCTTCCAACTGGATCTTCCATACATCTGTTATATTTGTGTTTTTTATGTATGTATTTAGGAGTTGACTAGTTTTAGATTTTATGTTAGTCCTTTTTTGTTTTGCTGATTTATCCAGATATGGAACTAGAACACAATGGAAATCTCCCCCTATTATCACGTTTTGATAGTTAAACTCTGATATTATATCCAGAATTTTATTAAAGACTTGAGGGTTATCAAAGTTGGGAGCATAAATGTTTATCATAGTAAGTGGTGTAGAGTGAATTTATCCTGTAACTATAACGTACCCCCCTCCTCTTTATCTGCTATGATATTATTTAAATGGTATACCATTACGAATAATAATAGCTGTGCCTCTAGATTTAGAAGTAAATGAAGAGTAGTATGTTTGCCCAATCCAATTTGCCTTCAATCTTAATGTTTCAAATGTGTTTCCTGTGAAAAAAATTATGTCAGAATTGAGTGATTATAATTGGGCAAAAATCTTACCCCTTTTAATTGGTTCATTAGCGCCCCTTATATTCCAGCTACAAAACGTGATTCCTCCAAGTTTTCTTTTGTTTATCGTCTTGCATTGTAAATCATGTTAATACCCTCAAGTCATATGGTGCAACCAAGTACCTCAGAACTCTAGGTGATGGGTGGTCATCCACAACTGTTAAATTATATTGGGATCTCCCCTTCAAAGTAGACCTTAAAAAAGACCAGAAAATGTGGTGGTGAAAAGGTAATTGAAATACAAAAAGTGATAATATAATATCTAAAAATAAAGATATTATAAAAAAAGAAACCACCTAGGTAAGTAAGGTGGTAGGTAAGTTCTTGTAGACTTCCGTAGATGTTGTTATACATTCTGCTCTGCCCCCTTGACCTATTGTTATTAAAAGGAAGAAAGGCCGGTTCAAAACTGAAAAATATATATGTAAGAGAAAACTCATTTCAAATCTAACTATCCAAATGCATCTTCAAAAAATCCAACATTAAGTATATGCTAAAATATACCAGAAACTATGTTAGTTATATACCTATGCCTATATACCGACAATTATTACATTTCACTCCCCAATTAAGTCCAATTCTTTTATATTAGACAACAGCAGGTTGCAGGGGGTTAACCAGATTCAGGCTCTTGGATAATTTCCAAGTATCTAAGTCTCCTCCCCACCTCCTTTACCCACAGCTTAGACGAGATCTGTTATATCCATTTAAATTTGTTAGTATATTGTTAATATATGTCAACTCATTATCCATATACTTAGGAGTTAATCGGCATTGTGAAATAAGCCCCCCCATTCCCCCTTAGGGAGTCAATCATTATTATGCTGTGCATTAATCAATATTACACAGAAGTGGGTTATTGTTGTAGAGTTTGTTCTGTTGGTTAATTGTTTTGTGTTAGTATATAATTGTAAGTTTCTTAAGTCATAAATTTTTGTATACATGTCCATTAGTATTATTTTTTTGTATTCCAGATTCCTTCGGTTTTCCACCTCGGCTCCACTTTGTTTCTAAGTCCTTCATTCAGAGTGAAACGTAGAGTTCAACCTTGAATTAAGATTCCAGAGATAAAGTGTCTAGCCATCGCCTCGTGGAAGAATCCGCCATCTTAACAAGAGCAGGCCTTTTTATTAAAAAGTCTTATCTTCCCCGCTTCTCCTCTGTAATATTATGAGAGACCGACTCCTGATAATCAGTCGACCTTCTTTATGATACTTTGTGTATATTTAAATGCCTCTTCTGGGTCCGTGAAGGCACGTTCAACAGAATTATAAGTGATTCTCATCTTTGCAGGATACGACTTCCGGTGGCGCCATGTTACTTTAATAAATGCTGCACATAGCTCCGCTCCCTAAAATTTGCGATTTTTCATGTTAAAAACGGGTCTACTGGTCGGGACCGATTTAAAAAACTTACCGGAGCCTCTGGACGTCCCACAGATGACGTCATCAGTGGGACGTCCAGAATTTAACAGAGGCTTAAAGTACTTTAAATGAAAACATTTTCCCCTGGTAAGAGCACTCAGAGAACAGTCACAAAACACTGCTGGGGAAGCCAGACGAAGCCTGAAGAACTTATTTTTGAAGTGGCTTCTGTAGAAAAGGTGCTTTACAACATGGCTACAAGGCAATTTGAGTAAGTGAACTGAAAGATGTAAAGGTGGATGGAAAAAAGATGGAACAGATGATGGGAGTGATGATGGAAAAGATAGAAAAGCTGACGCTAAATATGACTGCTTGTAATCAGAATGTTATTGAGTCTGATAAGGATTCGATTGGCACTATTAATAAACAAATTGACGATGTGAGAGATGAACTATCAGAGAGAATTGATAAGGGTGAAGAAGACGCCATGAAGAGGTTTGGCGCTGTGCTGGAGACTGTCTCAACCTGTATGTCATCAATGCATGAGATAGAGGAAGAGATGGCAAGAATGGTGGAGGAGATGAAGAATTTAAGGTCAGAACAAGACCTTGCTACACGACGGATGGCGACTCAGCTGGCTAAAGTTTCAGGCAAATGCCTGGACCTGGAAGCACGTTTGAGACGCCAAAACCTAAGATTAGTTGGTGTACCAGAGGGAGCCGAGAGAGATAACATTCGCGAGTCCACTGCGGTCTTAATTAAATAAGCTCTTAAGCTCCCTAACCTACCAAAAATTGAAGTGGCACACCGAGTTCCTAGATTCAAACACAAATCTCAGGATGGCTCAGAAAGCACACGACAGATTATTGTGAAATTCCAGGACATTTCTGACGTGGAAGAGGTTTTGAGGAATATCAAATATGGAGTGCCTCTGAAGTATGGTGTAACAACTTTTAAAATTTTCAGGGAGTATCCCTATGAAATTATGCAAAAGCAAAATCGGTTCTCTAAGGCAAAGCAGGCTCTCCAAGGACATAAGAAGGTTAGATATGGTGTTTACTAAGCAGCTAAAATGTGTATTTCCTACAAGGAACAGCAAAAATCGTTCACAAATCCCGAGGAGGCATACAAATATGCTCTAACCATCGTGGAACAGAAGGACTAGCTGGAAAGGTTGGAGATTATGGATACACTCTCTTTTTACTATTGCACCCTGAATGGTGGTAGCTGCCAGAAGAAGGAACTTTGTCTAGACGTCTTATCGGCGGAATGATAACTCAAGGACATACTCTGTTCCAAGGGAAGCGGGAAAAAGATAACCACCGAAATGAAGAGCTCAACAACAGACTGTGGGCTTAGCAATTACTGTTGTATATGAGATCTAATGAATAACTTAAATGGTATAGAATTAACATTTTTAACAATATTAACATAGAATATTAACATAGAAATAGTAATGAATGCTAATCAGAAATGTAGAAAGGGTGATTTACAAATTAACATTTATAATTTAACTTAATATTTCTCAAGTAGATTTATAACTGGGGCGTGAGGGGCAGAGGCGGGCTCCTGGCTTAGTTCCAGGAGCCAGAAATAGGTTAACCCCTTCAACCAACAGTTGATGATTTCCGAGATTAACACTTAGTAGATAAAAATGATAGTTACATCCGGAAATATTGAGGAAATGGATATATATACTGTAAATGGGTACTATACATTTGATTTTGAAACCAGTCCCGCTCTAGTGTGTTATGATTAATCGAGGGAGCGAAGCTATTTGTTTTATATCGACAACGGAAGTCGATAAAATGCTTTCTTCCACCTACAGGTGGGTCACTTGTTACAGTGCTGACAAGCTCAGACACTGTATTTTCACTTGTACTAGTTTTTTTTAATTATTACCACATTTAGTTACATGTGTGCTTTTTTTATTCAACGACAATCGTAAAGGGAATCTACTAATTGAACTTTGTAGGGTAAATGATCCCTCAATATCTAAAGACCTGAGGTACAGATGCACCGCAAGACACACAGGTATTAAATCTATTCAAAATGCAAGACGATAACCAAAACAAACTGGGAGGAATCTCATTTTGTAGTCGGAATGTTAGGGGTGTTAACGAACGCATTAAAAGGGGTAAGATACTAGCTCAGCTGAAAGCATACAACACAGCTATTGCTTTCTTACAAGAAACGCATCTTAAACATCAAGATCAAGCTAGATTGAGGGCGAACTGGATAGGACAAACTTTTCACTCGTCATACACATCGAAATCTAGAGGAACATCTATTATTATTCGCAAAGGCATTCCATTTAAACCCAAAACTACCTTAACAGATAAGGACAGGAGATATTTGATAGTTACCGGGGAGATCCATGCTACCTTGGTAAACATATATGTGCCCAACTTTGACAACCCCCATTTTTTCAATAAAATCTTGATTATAATTGCAGAATATAACTACCAGAATGTCATAATCGGCGGAGACTTTAACATTGTTTTAGACCCTTACTTAGATAAATCCAATCAAAAATAGAGAGGTATTACGAAATCCAAAACTAGCGAACTTCTAAACACATACATAAAAAAAACAAACATAACAGATGTCTGGAGGATTGCAAATCCGACCGGCAGAGATTACTCGTTCCATTCAATGGTACACAAGACATATTCATGTATAGATTATTTCCTGATGGATACAAAACTAATACCCCACACTTCTAAACCAAAATACCACACAAATATGATTTCAGATCACTTCCCAATAACTTTTTTTCTAGAAATGGAAGGAATGACTTAAACCCCTGTCTCACGGTGCGAGTCTGCCCAGGAGTGACCCGAGTTTTCACTCGTGGTGATTACGTACGATGAACGTTTCTGCAACGTCAGACCTCGCGCGATCAACTTGTCCACTCGTTGCGCTAACGGCAGGTACCCGCGAAACTTGAAAACTCGTGAAAAAAATCAAACATGTTTGATTTTTTCCACGAGTCAAATTCACTGTTCAAGTGTAAAATGGAAACATTTTAACTCTCGTAGGGCCCGTGCGTTGACCTTATTAACTCGTGAGTCTAACTTGTTAACCCGTGGGCACTCTTTTAAATGCTGATTTGTCCTCTTGGCACAGCACTTTAAGCAGCTTTTCATATTGTCCAAAGCGAGATCTCCTTTCAAAGAGGGGCTTCACCCACTGAGACCTATTTTTAATTTTCCTCTTTACTCTTACTCTCTCCCTTCTGCTTTCATTTAACAAGCGTAGTTGCATCACATTTTGGGCTGCTGCATACAGCGCTTGAACAAAAAACAGCAACATCCTGCACTCAAATTGCCTTGTTGCAGACATGTTACCAAATGAGCCAATTTAACCAAGGGACGATTTTTATAGTGTGTGAATAAAAGATCATGACGATTTTTCAACACGTCATGTTGCCAGCACGGGCCATATCTCCACTGAATCTCAAATTGCGATTTCTGGACTCGTTTTAAATGTAACACTGCAAAATGTCATGCACACAGAGGATCACTTGGATCACTCTTTGAGGATACACATAACATGACACAATGCTGTAAATGTACCGACCAGTATCTCCTAAACCAGGTCGCATTTTGATCATAATGTTTCTCATTTAAAACGAGTCAAACGGCAACAGATTAAATATGTTGTTGGTTCTGTAGTGGTATTTTAACTCGCAGACATTGACAGACACACACAAGTAAACGTACAGTCTGTGTATTTGTGGACACCACATGTATGTGTCCAACATGTATGAGGTGAGCTGGCTAATGTGTACATGATGCCCCCACTCCTGGCCAACGTCCCCGCCGCTTGCTGCCTGCCCGCCCGTCCCCACCTGTTCTCATACTACTGGTACTGACAGATCCGGGCAGGGCTGCTTATGCTAGGAATTTGGTAAAGAAATGCACATGGGCCAAATATGCAGCCAATCACAATTACCCATTTCTTCACTACAAATGCTTCATCTCATATCCCCTCTCGTTTTCTACCATGAACTTTGAAAGCGAGATCTGGCCCCGATATCCAGCGTGAACAAGCGCATGGACGAACCGCAGAATGCCTCATATTTCATTATGACACTGGACCTGTTGAGCCCATCCAGTCTATTTGTGTGTATCAAGTCACTCCTGTTAGAAACACTGTGTCACATTTCAGGAGATGTTGTCAGCTCAAGAGTTAACGGGAGACGAACTTTGTCAGCTCATGAGTAAACGGGAGACGATTTGGAACATCGCAGTATACCATACCCGTGGGAACTCGGTTCAAATACTTGAACATCAACTTGGGATATCGTGCACAACCACGAGTCTCTCACTCGGGGTACCTCGTGGGTCAAGTCGCACAGTGAGACAGGGCCATAAGAACAAACTGTTTTGGAGGTACAATCCTCAAATTTTAAACAACCCACAAGGGAGTATATATTTAAAACAGCAAATGGACCTTTTTTAAAAAATAAACGATATGCCAGACATATCACCTACTCTATTATGGGAACCTTTTAAAGCATTTATTCAAGGCGTTATAATTTCATATCAAGCTTTTCAAAATTAAGAAAAATAAGAATGAACCAAGACAGCTAGAAGAACAAATTAGACAACTGGACATAGAAAACGCTAAAGACCCCACTACGGATAAACATAATAGAATAATAATACTGAAATTTAAATTAAATAAATTATTATCAGAGAAAGTCATAAGATTATTACAACTTACAAGACAGGAACATTTTGAATTTGGGGATATGCCCCATAAGGATTACACAATTTCAAAGATTAAATCAGACAAAGGGAAAGTATTGACCTTGCCGAGTGATATTAATAAAAGATTTGCACAATTTTACGAGAATCTGTATACATCTAAAATGATAACTGACACCAACAAAGATACAGAGTTCTTGGATAATTGTAACCTTCCTAAACTAGAGTTGCAGGAATTGGGTGCACAAATCTCAAATAAGGAAATAGAAGAAACAATAATCTCATTAAAAAATGCAAAAACACCAGGTCCCGACGGATTTAGTAATAAATTCTATAAAAGTTTTTATGACTTATTTACACCTCGCCTACAGAAAATGTATACTTATGCCTTCATAGAACAAATACTACCTGAAACACTAGCAGAATCCACGATCACATTAATACTTAAGAAAGATAAAGATGTGGAAGAATCTGGATCATATAGAGCTATTGCGTTGTTAAACACATATCAAAAAATATTAGCGAAAATACTAGCTAGAAGACTAAGTAAATATGCTAGTAAATTAATACATCCGGATCAAACGGGGTTTATCCCTAAGAGACAATCATTTAATAATTTGAGACGTCTGCTCAATATAATGCATTCACATCAAACGGAATATCAAAAACTATCAATTATATCGTTGGATGCAGAGAAAGCATTCGATCAGGTCGAATGGGATTATATGGTCAGGGTATTGCAAAAATTTCAACTGGGAAAGAATTTCATTCTATGGATTAAATTTACTATATAATAAGCCAATGTGCAGAATATTAACTGGCAATAATTTATCAACTAAATTTCAATTGTCAAGGGGTAATAGACAAGGATGTTCACTATCACCATTGTTATTTGCTCTCATAATTGAACCCCTAGCAGAAAGAATTAGAACTCATCCAAATATCCATGGATATAAAACAAAATATTCCAACAATAAAATATCATTATACGCTGATGATGTACTATTGTACATCACACAACCTCATATTACTATACCAAATATTTTAAACTTAATAGAGGACTTCAGATCATTTTCAGGATATAGAATAAATTGGAATAAAAGTGAAATCATGTCAATAAAACCGAAAGATTCCACACATCTTTTAGTTTCCTTTCAAAATAGCTATGGAAAAATGTAAATACTTGGGTATCAAAATCACTAGAAGATATCAAGACATGTTCAACGCAAATTATAACCCTCTACTTAAGAAACTATATAACTTGATTAAATTTTGGAATACACTTCCGATGTCCTTAATAGGCCGAATAAATGCCATAAACATGATTTTTCTACCACAAATTTTATACCTGTTCTAATCAATTCCAATATACTTACCCAAAAAGTTTTAAAAAAAACTGGACTTAGATATCACAAATTTTATTTGGGATTATAAAGCCCACAGAATACAAAGAGCTCATCTGAATAAACCCAAAGAAGTAGGGAGATTAGCACTCCCCAACTTCATGTATTACTACTGGTCTGTAAATATTAGAAACATGATCCAATTGCTGGATAACTCTCCCCAGCAATCGGATTGGACTATTATGGAGAAAGAGGACTGCTCTCCTTGCAATATTGGAACAATCCATCTTTCACCAATGACGATGAAATACAACAAATTACAACAAAAATCCAATTATCCAGAGCAGAGATGTCATGGAAATTTACTATGATCTGTCTTGGGGGGCAGCTAAGCTTGGTTGAGCCTTGCGTCAAACCCGGTGAGCCACGTCTATTCTCGGGTTTTCAGGCAGCTTAAATACTTGTTTAAATAAGTTGGCAGCAAACTCCCGAGGGTTTTTTCTACATTCCCTTCCCTCTTTTACTCCAACTATTCTTAAATTCTGCCTTCTCGATCTTGCTTCCAGGTCCAGGAATTTATCCTTCATTTTGGCAAGTAGCCCCCCAGTACTTTCTTGCTCCGTTCTCAGTCTATTTATCTCCTTAGACATTTCTTCCATAACCGAATCGTATTTTGCAGTAGATTTGAGAATTGAATCAAACTTCTTGTTACAGTCCTTTTCAACCTGCATAATTTCTTTGTTTAAATCCTCCTCAATTTCTTCAACATGGTTTCTTAAGTTATCAATTTTCTGCATCGCTTCCTCATTACCGTGTTTAATTTTTTTAGAGATACTTTTCTCCAGTGCGGCGTTTCCTTCTTGTACCAATTTAGAAATATCTTTAGTGACTGAAGTTCTTACCGATTGTTCCAATTGTTCCATCTGTCCATCCATTGAAATATTTTCTGTAGGTGGACTTCGAGAATCAGCATCTTCTTCCGAGCTTTCAGCTGATGTTTGAGGAGTTTTACTAAGTTCTTTCAGGTAAAGTCTTGTAGCAGGTCCTGCAGCAGGTCTTGCAGGCTTCTGATGAGGATTCCCTTTTTGCATTTAAAACTGCCATTAATCTCCATTATTTCGCGGCGACTTCTGATAGAAACATAGAAACTTAGAAAATAGGTGCAGGAGTCGGCCATTCGGCCCTTCGAGCCTGCACCGCCATTCAATATGATCATGGCTGAACATCCAACTCGGTATCTTGTACCTGCCTTCTCTCCATACCCCTGATCCCTTTAGCCATGGTACTTGACATCACTTATGCAATGTCAAATAGCTCAAGTGAGTATTTTTAAATCGGTCCCGTTTTCCAAACCGTTTTTTTTCAGGATTTAACGGGAGCAGAGCTTGATGCTGCATCTCTTGTTACTCCATGGCGCCACCGGAAGTGTCGGGGTGAGTGAAATTTAATAAAGCACGACATAGATTCAAACATGCTGATGCTTTTTAATGACAAAATGATAATTATAGTAATCCCATTCATCTAGGAGGAATTAAAATAGAACCTAAAATAGTGTTGGCAAATACCCCCGCTCTGGCAATGGGTTTGTTATAACACATTTGGAAATTTGCTTGTTTGACCATCCTGCAGCCGCTAGGATGATGTCCAGCAAAATATCCGTAACCCTTGCTGCTGATGTTATTGCAGCCCTGGTGGAGTGAGATTTGACAACATCATTGTTCACTCCTATACAAGCCAAAACCTGTTGAATCACCTGGGGATGGTCTATACTGATATCTACGTATGAGGTTTTTGTAACTAACAAACATTGCTAGTTCAGAGCCTCTAAGGTTTAGGTGACATAATGACTGTATAGATGTGTGACCACACACACAACCAAAGGTCCATGGGGTATGCCATGAAACTAATTTGAGACCTGACGCCCCCGGTCTACTCTGCAAGACTAAGCCATGAACATAAGTATCATATTATTTGCAGCTGTAATCATCCTGTCCAGTCGTAGCTTATGCAATGACTGGACCCATTGCTCTGAACCCAGCGCCATGAGGATAACCACTTTGTAAGTGATTTAGACCAAGGACAGGAATGTAGCTGGAGCCCACCAGCGATGCAGCGTCAGCAGGGCATAACATCCCATATCTCCGAGTACCTGGGCCTGGGGGAATTTGAGTTGAAGATACCCTTCATAATCTGGATATCAGAGGTCGAGACCCGACAGCGTGGTGTACTGACCCCAGCAGGAAGTATTACGACAAGGCACTTCTAGCACAATTTATAGCACTATCACTCCATCTCTTGTGAAATATAGCTTTGAGAGGAACACCAAGACATCTGTTATACGTACCTTGTCATACGATATATTGGACTGTAAACAGGAAACTTACATTCCTTGATATAGGAGATGCACTGTTTCTTGATAATATCTCTTCAGGCCGCAGTGATTACATCCACCGTACAACCTGACAGTCTGTACCCCAGGAAAGGTCTTCTCATTGTCTGCAACCCAATAATTTTAGTTGCACATGCAGAGGGTGGATCTCCCCAGTCTCGGGGTATACTAGCAGATTTCTGCGTTTGGGAACAGCCATAAAAGGTTCTGTTATCATTTGCAGTATGAGTGGACCCATGGCTGCGTAGGCCAGTCAGGCACTATCAAGCCTGAGGCGGAGTCTTGCTGGTTTTTAAGCAAGCACCGACTGATGAGGCAAAATGGAGGAAAGACATAACGAACATTCCTCCCCAGTGTAGCGAGAATGCATCCATCGCCACTGCCCCTGAGAATGGCCGCCATGCCAGATATATTGCAACTGGTGATTGAGACAAGATGCAAACAAATCGATATTAGGTGTTCCATCAATCCACAATGTCATTAAATACTTTGTGATCCAACATCCATTCTGTGTTGTCATTGATTTACGTGATGATACACCAGCGCCAAATGAGGTTAGGTAAACTATCACAGGATATTAGCTTGATTGACCCCATGTGATTAATATATGCCACCACCGTAGCGTGTCAACTTGTAGGTGAGCATGCAGATATGCATATTCGCACCATAAGCCTTTAACCCATAGAATGCACCTAGTGATTTTAGGTACCACATAACTGAGGGATTGGTAACTCATGCACATCCCATCCACCTCTGTGACTAGAGATGGGATAGTAATTTCCAATCTTTGAGCCCTAGCATCAGTTTGTAACATTACTGAAGGTTAAATGACCAAAAGTACTGGAGCAATGCTGAATACTGTCTGTCCACCATTGTGACTGGTGGCTTCAGCTGGTAATTGCATAGATCTGTTCACAATGTCCTACATGGCACCTGAGAAGTTACTACTTTGCATGTTGTAAGTTCTGATAATGCAAAGGTCCAATTTGCACAGCTGAAACCCAGCTGCTAATTGCCAATTATACTTAATGAATGGAAGGCTGCTTTATAACAATAAGGTTGTTATAGGCTTCAATTGCTTCCAATCTCTTGCCCCAGGGCGGAGTCACAGATAAAGTAATAATTAAAGGTAAACCCCAATAATCAATTACGGTAGTTGGTATCAACAAAAAATTTAACTGGATAGACAAGGAACCTCAATTTCTTAATTATAATTTACAGCTGAAACAGCGTTTAGAATACCATCCAGATAAGCCTGGACAAGTATTTTTGAGCTTTTGGCAGTCCAAGCACCAGTTTAATAATTTGGTAAATAACCTGGGAGCTGATGTTAGCCCATTTGCAACGCTTTAACTGCTTCCATTGTCCCATTCAAATGTCTCCAATGATCCCTGAGAATGGAAATCAGTTGTTTAACAGGAACAAGATTCCACATTCTGAAAAGTCTCTGTTGCACACACGAGTTAAATCAAAGATTAACCAACATCCTCCATTCACAATGAACAGGCCACACCTGACATAATTCCGTGCCTACCTCGAACGACAACTTTGACCAAATTCCAGAGCCTGTCTCGGAAGGTAATTCTGGCCATATTTCCAAGCTAGTCTTGGAAGGCACTCCTGGCCGTCCCACTGAGCCTGCCTCGAAAGGCAACTCTGGCCCTAATTCCAAGCTATGCTTAGAACTCTTGTATATGGTGCAAAAATAAACCAATCACATGTTATCAATGAATCTGAATCTCATGTTGTCATTGTCATTTGTACAAAAAACATGCGTAAATATTACCAACTTGTAAATGGTCCACATACCCCATGTTTCGGAAGAACTAGACCCACCTACCTCCATGGCTATCGGTGGTCTTATGGCAAGCCCAAGGGCCCCTGATGTGGGTTCTATTCTGGTCCTTGATCCATATTTCCTGAGGCCGGCTTGGACCTTGGCCTGAAAGACCTCTTCCCAGCTTTCAAGCTGCCATCAGCTTCAGTAAACTGCTTACTGCCAATGAGGCATGTTGTGTGTCGTCACCGAAACGATGAAGCTTTGTTCGTCATTGGTACCTTGATTGGTCCGACAGCTTTTGCTTCCTCATCCAGGTATACCTGTTGGAATAAGCCTTACCTGAAGAGATGCTTCGGCGGCTGGTTTCTTTTCTCCAATGTCACCCCTGATAGTGCTGTTCACTGCCGACCATGAGGGGAAGTCTGGCCCCTTCCGGATTTTCTGCCCATGGCAGTAACCCTTTCGTTTGCAAGTATTTCCTTGAAGCCATATGCATGTGCTCCAGTATGTTTCACAGACATACATCGAATTTGAAGTCAGTTACACACTGACCACTCGCACTCCCTTCCACAGAAAAGTAGATTCGTAGGCAGCACTGAGAACAGGTGCTGCCGCAGGTCCCTGAGGATACCTGCGCTGACATGGCCCCTCCTGCGGACCTATGTCAGGATTTTTGCTCTGAGTCAGACTGAAACTGACCCTGAATGCTCCCCTCCTCAGGGAGGGAGATTGTGCAGCCCTGAAAAAGTGCCGCTGCCACGGACTCCCGAGGAGACCCGTGCTGATAACTCCCTCCTTTGGAGTATATCATTGTGGAGCACCTCTCCATCAGGTGCTCTATATGGGTTTAGAACATTCAAAGACGTTACCCATTGAAGGGGATCCTCTCTATCAGGAATCCTCCTGGCCCGACTTGTTTGAGTTAAAGGGCCTCTTCCCTACGCTCCCCTCCTCAGAGAGGGAGATATAATTTTGTTGCTAACCCTCCAAGCGGGGTTGCCTAGGTGCTCCTGGCCCGACTTGTTTGAATTAATGGGCCTCTTCCCTACGCTCCCCTCCGCAGAGAGGGAGAAACAATTTTGTGGCTAACTCTCCAAACGGTGTTGCCTAGGTGCTACCAGCACCAGTCTGAAGCCGCTGGCTCCACCGCCAGCGACTCGAAAGCGAAGTCGACCGCCGCCCGCTACCCGCACTTCCGTGGTCTCAGTAGCGGGTTCCCCGCGGTCCATGGCCGGGATTCCCCGAGATCATGACCGGGATTCCCTGCGGTCTGACTGGGATTCCCCGCGGTCCATGAAGGAAGGGTTCCCTGCGAGCCGCCCGGAATTCGTCCACGAAATCCAGCAGGAAGACTCTGTAAACAGAGAATCCTGCAAAAGAAAACACAACCTGGGAATAAGTTTAAAAACTTACCTTGCAGGTTTAAACTTGCCGCTGACAGAAGCAGCTTGCCTGCCAGTCAGTTATCACGCCATGCGCTAGACGTAATGACGCGTATGCGGGCTGGCGGGTTCTTCACGTAGTCACTCACGTGACTCCGAAGTAAAATCTATATCCCACCACATACTTAGAAAACTTTCAGTAAAAGATTCTGCATTCAACCTATGTATTCCCCTCATGATTTTACGCATATCTACAAGATCACCTCTCAGCCTCCTGTGCTCCAAGGAATAAAATACTTGCTTGCCCAACCTCATGGCCTCGAATTCTGGGAACATCTTTGTAAATCTTTGCACTCTTTCCAGCTAAATTACATTCTTCCTATAGTTGGGTGAACACAGTACACTAAATGTGACCTCACCAATATCTTGTACAACTGTAACAGTTGGAACTATAATTCCCAACTTCTATACTCAATACTCTGACTGATGAAGGACAATGTACTCAAGGCCTTTTTAATGACCCTATATACCTGTGCGAAACTCTGCTCTGATCCATTAGTTGTGAGATTGTTTAATGCTGTGCTCTTGCTGTTTAGCTTGCACATAGTCAAGTGCTGAAGCTTCCCCAGATTGATGTCTCATTTCTTGTTGTGTCTGGAGATGCCCTTCTACATTCCTGTTTGGCACAGGGTACAAAAAAAAATATTCCTGAGTGGCATTAAACAAGTGTAAATTATGATATTTGGGTGAAGGGGCTTATTTCTGTGACTTCTGTGATTGTCTGGTTCTCTTTGATTAAATGATTTGCCTGCAATTTTTCCACACATCTGCATAACCTGCTCATTTATACAAAATAGATGCTAACTAAGTACATTTCCAATAAAATTTACACTAGTAATCAAGAGTACTACCTATGAGCTTCACTAGGTGGGGAGCTTTCTCTACTTTTGGGAATTAATGCAACAATCTTAACTCATGATGCATTGTGCATAGGATCCTTTTGCAAAACTTATAATTCACAATTCCTCAACATCAGTTGTGAGATTTTCATTAATCTTTTACATTAAAATGTAATCTACATTACCTTGTTAATGTTTATCTAGAAGATCAAATTTTGTTTTATTCAGCAAAATTCCAAGTTCTGGAGGAACTCAGCAGGTCAGGCAGAATCTGTACAGGGAATAGAGCTCAGCAAGATTCCTTTCCTGAAATATCATCTGTGTATTCCCTGCACAGATGCTGCTTCACCCACTGAGCACCTCCAACACTTTGTTTTTTGCTCAAGATTCCAGCAACTTCCTGAGACGCGGTTTCGAGTCTGCCTGCGGGAGCTATCTCTACGGAGTTTGTACGTTCTCCCAGTGATGCCCGTGAGTTTTCCCTGGGTAGGGTTGCCAACTTTCTCACTCCCAAATAAGGGACAAAGGGTCAAAATAAGGGACAAATTCCCAATGGCAATTCATTGACCAACTCGGCCGTGGCTGGATGAATGATGAATTGACCCGCGTGGTGGACTGCACACAAAGCTCAGTCGGTGGGCCAGGTGAGGAATTTTGGCCCAGCACCCCATCCAACTCATGTACCGATGATCAGCCATGAGAAGGAGGGGTGGTGGTGTCGGCAGAAAGTGAAGGTCCGAAGGTCGGACAGCTGGCCGGTCTGACGACCGATGGGGCCACGAGCATAGTGCTGATTCCAGGCTGCACTATGTCAGGATGGGTGAGGCAGGGCCGGATGCGGCGCTCCGACCCGACAGTCCCCTCGACCCGAGTAGTAGCAGTCAAGTAGTAGTTGGAGTAACTCAGCGGGACAGACAACATCTCTGGAGAAATAGGAGATGCTGCCTGACCCGCTGAGTTACTCCAGCACTATGTGTCCAAACCAAAACCACATTTGCTTTATTGCTGCACATGTACTTTTCAAGTGACTGCTTTTTGTCATGATTCATGTTTTGGAGGAATGAGCTCCACAATTTTACATACCTGCAGCTTAGTAAGTTGCTATCTATCTTTACTTTAGTTGCTTTACTTTAAATGTAATAATTAATGCAGAAGATGTTCATGATTTTTTGCACAACTCATTCCATTTCATCATAATGTTCTTGATTTGGCCTTCCAGAGTCAAAGCCAAAATGCTCCATCTGAGTTATTTTCACCCTTCACTTTAGCAATGTGGATGATTGCAATACCACAACTAGCATTTAGAGTCATAGTGAGTCATATGGTCACACAGCATGGAAACAGGCCCTTCGGTCCAACTTGCCAATGCCAACCAACATGCCCCAACTACACTAGTCCCACCTGCCTGTGTTTGGCCTATATCCTAAACCTATCCTATCTATGCATCTATATAAATACATCTTAAATGTTACACTAGTACCTGGCTCAAATACCTCCTTTGGCAGCTTGTTCCATACACCCAACACCCATACACCCAACACCCTTTGTGTAAAAAAGTTGCCCCTCCGGTTCCTATTTAATAATTCCCCTCTCACCTTACACCTATGCACTCTGGTTCTTGATTCCCCTAACCTGGCAACATCCTCGTAAATGTTCTCTGCCTTTACAATTTCTCCAGATTATTAACAATTCTCCATCTTTCCTATTGAAAGGAGTCAGCTATTGGTCACAAACCTCTGAGCTTCTCCTAGCATAAACAACAACATGCAATTGAGGTGCCTTTAAAAAAATGACATTGCAAAAGACAGCCCTTGCCTGAGGGGCAGCTGAGTGTCAGTGTATTTTATAAACCTGATATTTAGTCTACGCACATTGTTATTGCTCAGTCCTATAATTCATCCCAATTGAACAAATAATGTTCTTGTTTTCTTGTTGGTCTCCCAGTACAACGAGATATTCATATGTGGAAACTGATTAATGTTTCTGATTCATTGTTTTAAAGCCCTTCATAATTAACATATTCATGGCCAATCATAATAAACAAAGTAAAATAACTCATTACATTGCCTGATGTTTAATTTGCAATCCCATTATTGTCCTCCAAGACTCTATTGATTAATGCTCATGGATTGTTTTTCTCCTATCTGATCAAGCATTCCAGAACGGTAGTTTAACTTTGAGACATTGATGACATTTCAGTGTGGGAAAGCATACAGGAAATCTATTTATTACACGGGTAATGTTTTGATCAGGTTGTTGGCTCAATCTAAGCTGGTTGGTTCAATGATAAGAGATTAGCTTGTGCATTATGTGCTGTAGATTGGAATTTGGCGGACAAAAATACAGCGTGAATCTTTAAAATTATCAATAATCTGGGTGTTACCAGAAAATAAACATCGAATGATGCCTTTAAAGGTGATCCTTTCTCTGCTTTCCATTTAATTAAAATCACATGACAAAAGAAGCACAAACTGTAATCAAATATACAAGACATAGACACAGGGACTGGAGATAACGGATTACAAAAAAAAGACACAAAGTGCTAGAGTAACTGAGCGGGTCTGGCAGCCCCTCTGGAGAAGGCATGTGCAACATTTTGGGTCAGTTCCCTACTTCAGACTGATTGTAGTAGAGGGGAGAAATCTGGCAGAGAGGTGAGGGCGAGACAAAGCCAGGCAAGTGATAGGTGGATACAGGCGAGGAGGGTTTTCATTGGCAGTTGGGTAGTCAAAGGCCAGAGATGGGAAGAAAACAAAGAACTATGAGATAAGGAGAGAAGAGGCACAAGACGTGGTCAGAGGAAGGGATATAGATGGAAGTGAACAGGAGGAGGAGAAAGGCATTGTTGGTTAATTACCTATCATTGGAGAATTCGATGTACATACCATTAGATCTCAAAATCGGTCTCCAGCAAAGGCCGACAACTCAACGATGCTAGGCCACATTGCGGACGGAGATACGAAATGGAAAAAAATTCCATCTCCGTCGAGATAAGAGATTAGAAAAGGTTTCTGCCAACCGACACCCCCCCCCCCCCCCCCCACCCGCCACATAAAACAAGCTAAAGAACACTAAAACATACATTTAACATATGCTATTAAAACACAAAAACGCAAAGAATCCGATTCACGGCACCGAAGCTACCTTAACATTCCTTTGTATCCTGTATAAAAATACAAAGTTTCTGGATGGGAATATTGAATACCATCTCTAAAACACTCAAAATTCATTTGGAGTCAGATGCAAAACTAATAACATTAGGAATGCCAGAAGGCTGCTCTAAGTTAATGACATTCCAAAGATGTTTTCTTGACTACGGCTTAATAACTGCGAAAAAACTTATACTTAAATTCTGGAAAAAGATAAGTTCCCACAGTGAAGATGTGGATCACATAAATGACCGAGACACCACATTTAGAAAAAATAAGGCTTATTTTGGCTGATAAATCAGACCAAATTTCCAAAACATGGTCTCCTTTCATTGAATTTCTTTAACAATAGAATGGTTGAACACAAATTTAAAACCGATGCTTGGGTTGGGTGAGCGGGGATAGGGAAGGATAGTGTGACATCCCTGATTTAGAATTTTAGAAGATTGAGGGGTGATCTCATAGAGACTTACAAAATTCTTAAGGGATTGGACAGGCTAGATGCAGGAAGATTGTTCCCAATGTTGGGGAAGTCCAGGACAAGGGGTCACAGTTTAAGGATAAGGGGGAAGTCTTTTAGGACCGAGATGAGAAAATTGTTTTTCACACAGAGAGTGGTGAATCTGTGGAATTCTCTGCCACAGAAGGTAGTTGAGGCCAGTTCGTTGGCCATATTTAAGAGGGAGTTGGATGTGGCCCTTATGGCTGAAGGGATCAGGGGGTATGGAGAGAAGGCAGGTACAGGATACTGAGTTGGATGATCAGCCATGATCATATTGAGTGCCGAATGGCCTGCTCCTGCACCTAATTTCTATGTTTCTATGTTTCTATGACATATCTCTGTTTTTCTTTTCGCTTTTCTTTCTCTCACATTTTTAGTAGTTCACGGGTTTTTTCTTCTCATTTCTTTGTATCTTTCTTCTTTTTCTTCATTTTTTCATTTTAACTTTTTTTTTCCGATTCATTTATCAGTTTATAAAGTGTTAAAAATGAAGCTGTACGAAAATTGTATAATTGTTATGCCGATTGATTTCTTCTTGTACAATTGTTTCTAATAAAGTAAACATTAAAAAAAAAACAAAGAAGGAAGGGACAGACAGACTGTTGGCGAGGCAGCCATTGCTGGCACCATCTGGTGGTTGGGGGAGTTTAAATTGTTAGCAAACTGGAGATCCAGCAGGCTTGGCGAATTGAGTGCAAGTGTTCGACAAAAAGGTCATCATGTCTACGGTTAGTCTCACGGATATTAAGGAGGCCACATTGGGAGCACCAAATACAATAGACGAGAGTAGGGGTGGTGTATGTGGAATTTCTGTCTCAACTGGAAGGGCTGATGGGGTCCCTGGATGGATGTGAGGGAGGAGGTAGCAGGTTACATTTCCTGTGGTTGCAAAGTACCTAGGCAGGGGGTGTTTTTGATGGGAATGGAGCCAAAGAGATGAGCTGGGAGCAGTCTCTGCAGAAAGTGGCAAGGGTGGAGATGGGAAAATGTCTCTGCTGGTGGGATCACATTGAAGGTGGTAGAAATGACGGGGAATTGGATGCAGAGGCCGGTGGGTGAAAGGTAAGGACTAGAGGAACTCTATCTTTGTTCAATCTGAGGGAGGCAAGGGAGTGAGAGAAGGAAGGTGGGACACGGAGGAGACGTGAGTGAGGGATCAATCAGACAGCAGGGGAGAATCCATGTTTACTAAAGAGAGAGGACCTACCTGGCCACTGTGTTCCCAGCAACCATTATTGTTATTACTTCAATCTCATGTTGTGCCACATGTTGCACTCTTGTCATGTATACCTCTTTCCAGAACGTGAGCACTGGAGGAGTGTAGTATTGGCGGTGCCAAAGCTTTCTTTGTGCTTTATGTCAAGATGCCTGTTCAACAAACCTGTTTCTATTCCTGCATAACAGTTCAATTATAAAACATACCTGTTTAAATAAACAATGGTGACTGTGTTCATTCTACATTTTCCTTGATATTAATTCTTAAACAGGACAGTTTTCACACTTTACTCTTCCTTATCTATACATTTTCTTATCTATTTACCGCCCACTCCCCTAACATCAGTCTGAAGAAGGGTCTCGACCTGAAACGTCACCCATTCCTTATCTCCAGAGATGCTGCCTGTCCCTCTGTTACTCCAGCATTTGATGTCTATCTTCATCTTAAATATACAATGGTACCAGCCGATCTTCGCTCATATTAGTCAGTTAGTCTGCGAGTTAGACAACAATTTTTGTAGATTAGCACAGTTCTGTTGTACTTCATAAAATGCAAATACTGAAACCATGATATCGTTCATGCCAAAGGAAAGCAATTTAACCTTTTCTGCCTGTGTGAGCTCACTGCTACTATTACACCTATCCAATTTGTTCCAGACCTCTGCTTTTTATGAACAATCAGTAATTTTTTCCTCTGCGAGTGTTCATCCAATTTCCTTTGAAAATTAGCTTCAAATCTGATTTGCCAACTCTCTCAAGCAAAGCATTTAACATCATATCAGATCGTGTCCCCAACAGAAATTTCATCTGCTCTTGGTTCATTCAACAATTGTTTTGTATGTGTGCTCTAGTTTCAATCCTTCCACCAATGGAAGTTATTTCTCCATATCTACCTTGTCAAAATCCCTTCAGTGAACCGTCTCTTAAATTCATTTGCTCCAAGGACATTTATCTGAGTTCCTTCATAGTCTCTGTAAATATCTACCCAGCATTTTGCAAAGCAAAATGTGTACATTTAGATCAAGGAATTAAGATCAAGGAAAGTGTAAATAACTTTATTATTTCCAAATTTATCATCAAACTTAGAGAACCAAATATAGAGTAGGAAGGAACTGCAGATGCTGGTTTAACCCAAAGGTAGACACAAAAAGCAGGAGTAACTCAGCGGGACAGGCAGCATCTCATGAAAGAAGGTTTGGGATGTGGAAGGTAATCAGATCACCCGGAGGACTTAACTCGACCCGTTGGACTTGAGTTTGGCTTAATTGTTTTCATGTATAGCAAGTATAGCATGAAACAAAGCTTTTCACTCACCTTAGGACACTTGATATAGATAAACCTAAACTTAGACAAACCTAAATCATAAAGAGGAGGGAACTGGAAAAGGCACAGTAAACGATACGATACAACGTGATACAATACGATACGACTTTATTTATCCCAGAGGGAAATTGGTCTGCCACCGGCCAAATCCTCGCAAAACTGAAGACAGACACAAAATAATGGAGTAACTCAGTCGGTCTGGCAGCACTCCTGACTGGATTACCAGGTCCATTGGGATCTTAATACAGTCAGAAAAAACTAAATATGATTTTTGTAGCTTGGAATGAATGGACACTTGACAGTGAAGCTGTGATCAATCTGAGAGAGGAGCAGCTATGATTGCATGGGAACTGCAGAACTTTAAAACTGATATGGCAGTGTTCTTTGCGACCAGACTGGCAGAAGACAGACCTGTGTAGGGAGGGTGGGATACATGTTCTAAAGGAAAGGAAAATCTGTTGGTGAGCCCAGCCTGCAAGGCATTGAACTTACTGCAAGTTGCAAACTGGTTATCTTGCTTCTTGAACTCTCTGTAGGCCTCAAGGAGCATGTCCAGATGGCCACTCCGGTAAGTGACTATTCCTCCACACATGCTTCACAGTCAACTACCATGACAGTCAGTCATGTCACCTGTTGATAGACACACAGTGTTGGAGCAACTCAACAGGCCAGGCAACATCTCTGGAGAAAAGGAACAGGTGGCATGTCAGAACCCTTCCCTCCTTGTTTCCAGTAAGTGAGTTAGGTAATGCTCAACAATACAGCACAAGAATCCAACTACACTACACCCACTGAAGAAGGGTCACAACCCAAGACATCACCTATCCATGCTCTCCAGAGATGCTGCCTGACCCGCTGAGTTCCTCCAGCATTTTGCAAACTCCATTATCTACACACTACATTGGCCATGTGTTATGTTCTTTACTGTCCAGCACTGGTGAAGACAGGAAAGTGAGACAGGAAGAATGACTTTTTAAAAGGCTGCACCAATGTTTCCTGTTGGTTCAGCTGCATGCTCCTGCTGACTACCAATCCTTGCAAACATTGTTGCTGAAGTCAGCTTAATCTGACACCTTCCTCACCAGTGAGTTTCCTCAGAGCTGTTCCTACTTCAGCACCAAAGCTGTGGCAGAGAAAGATCATAACATCTTCTTCCAAAAAGAACACCCTTTAATTCTGAGGCTATGACCTCTAGTCATACGCTTTCCCACTAGTGGAAACATATTCTCCATATCCACTCAATCAAAGCCTTTCTGCACATTTCAATGAGGTCCTCCTTCATTATTCACAAACTTCAGCAAGTAAAGGCCCAGTGCCATCAATGCACATCATATGTTAACCTACTCATTCCTGGGATCATTCTTGTAAACCTGCTCTGGACCCTCTCCAGAGCCAGCATCCTCAGATATGGTGCCCAAATTTGCTCGCAATATTCCAAATGCAGCCTGATCATCGCCTTATAGAGCCTCAGCATTACATCCCTGTTTTTGTATACAAGCCCTCTTGAAATAAATGCTAGCATTCCGTTTGCTGTCTTTACTACCGATTTGACTTGCAGATTAACTTTTTGGGAATCCTGCACCAGCACTTCCATGTGGCAATGGCAGCTTCGCCAACAGTCTGCCTGTCCCTTCCTTCTTATTGTTTTAATAGTATGTGTTAAATGTATGTTTTAGTGTTCTTTAGCTTGTTTTATGTGGGGTGGTGAGGATTGGGGGAAACCTTTTCTAATCTCTTACCTTGAAGGAGATGTGATTTTTTTTTCCATATCGTATCTCCGTCCACATTGCAACCAAACATCGTGGAATTCGCAGCGTTTGCTGCAGACCGACTTTTGAGAGCCCCACCACGGGAGCCTGCAGGACTAACATTGCGTAGCCCGAGATCCCGTTGCTAGGGATCGACCTCGGACCTCCACCTCGACACTCGGATCTCGGTGCCTGCAGACGTTGACATCACGGAACTCGCGGTCTCTGCGACTTTGGGAATTCCAAGCCACAGGAGCTTCAACCACACCGACACGGGAGCTTCGATCGCCCTGACGCGGGAGCTTCAACCGCCAGCTGCGGGAGCTTCAATCGCCCCGACGGATGGTTTGACTGCTCCGACCGCGGGAGAATAAAGAGAAAGAAGATTGGACTTTTTTGCCTTCCATCACAGTGAGGAATGTGGGGAATCTGCTGTGGTGGATGTTTATGTTAACTTTTATGTAGATGTGTGTCTTGTTGCTTTTTTTCACATGGCTGTATGGTAATTCGCATTTCACTGTACCTTAATTGGTACATGTGACAATAAAAGACCTTTGAAATTTTGAAGTATCTTTGCGCTTCCGATTTCTGGATTCTCTCCCCATTTCGAAAATAGTTTATGCCTTTATTCCTATTACAAAAATGCATGACTCACACATTGCTACAATATATTCCTTTTGTCACTTCTCTGCCCACTCTCCCAACCTGTCCAAGTTCTTTTGCACAGTCCCTGCTTTCTCTACACTACCTACCTCTCCACCTATTTTCATATAATTCACAAACGTCCAAAAAGCCTTCAATCCCCTGATCCAAATCATTAATATAGAATGGGAAGAGCAGCTCTGCTAGTCACTGGAAACAGGCTTTATGCTATTATTTCGGACAGATATGCTGTGCAGTGAGGCTGTAACAAATTCTCCTATATGTACACAAAGGTGCAACAGTTAAACACATCATAATGATAACATCATAATGACTCAAAAGTGTCCATAGCCATTTAAATTCAGAACATTCATTTTATTTATACTCAAGTCTCTTCCCTTAGACAGTAAAAGTTAAGGTGGAGATAGATATACTCTTGATTAGTACAGGTGTCAGTGATTATGGGAAGAGAATGGGGTTGAGAGGGAAATACAGATCAGCCATGATTGAATCGTGGAGTAGATTTGATGGGCCAAATGGACTAATTCTACTCCTACAACTTATGAACTTATGAACTTATGAATATATTCAAGGGATCAGCGAGTACAATTTTAAGTTAGGAAATATGCACCAAAAATGAGCCAGATGAATGGAAAAACATTGACTGACTATCTTGTTGTAAATACAAATCTATCAAGTATGAAAATTGTGGAAGCAAATGGAACTGATGGTAGCTCCTTTCCTTCTGTTGAAACAGCAGGATTACATGACAGGAACCTTGTTTTATGGCTCAGAAACAGCAACATCATGACTCATTTATAATCAATTGATTGCAATGCTTGGGGGGGTGGGATCTTTATATTTGGTTTGTTTCATCACCTGTGAATCAGTAGGCAAAGATATACAGAGATGGGTATAAAATATCACCCCATGGATGCCAGGAGCACAGTCACTGCAGGAGGCAGCATGGAGGCATCCATGCTATCAATTACTTCACCTTCTGTACCATTTTTTAAACAGAAAGCTCAAGGCCAATTGTCTAAATTGGTTAAGCATCAAGTTTTATCCACACTGACAATTTGTTATCACATTATGGCAAGTGAATTAAAGATACCTGTGTTGGAAAAAAAGCTCACAAAAAAGGTATAACCTTGAAATATTGGCCATTCTGAAGTTAGACAAGATTCAATTTTGCATTCAACTTGACATTCCATGTCCAAACGGGAACTATGTTATGTACAAGTAAAATAAAACTAATTCCCTTTGTTATTTATTTTGCAGGAGGAATCCGAGAATGCCTTCACATTTTCTGCAAAGTTCTATTTTTGTGAAACCTTAAACTCACTGGAAGAAAACATGCCTGAATGTTCCTCATGTGAAAATTGTATTTAATTGTGATTTACAAAAAATAGCTATAATAAAGAACAATTTATTTGTAGTTTTGGAAACATTATCATTATCTAACATTGGTTCTATTTGCAGGTAGCTTAGAGCAAAAAATCAGTTTTAATATAAACCTAATTAATATGTGCACAACAGCATTTTTTTACAATTGTCACTCATGCAAAAGGAAATGTATGTGAAATTGCAGCTTATAGCCAGGACAACGAACCTCTAGGACTAATTTAAGAATCTTTCCTTTTAAGAACTTAAAACTTGAAGAGCACAAGATGGCGATGGATATGTGACGACACTTTGTGTACTTCCTTGGTGAAATCTACTATTCTTACACTAAAGTTGTTGTACTTTTGAAGAGGCCCACAGGAGCCGTTGGAAGAGGAGGAGGGGGAGGAGCGACACCCGACCGGTAAGGTTTAAAATCAAGCGCGGGCTTGTTTTTTCAGAGGTCCACAGGAGCCGTTGGAAGAGGAGGAGGGGGAGGAGCGACACTCGACCGGTAAGGTTTAAAATCAAGCGCGGGGCTTGTTTTTTCAGAGGCCCACAGGAGCCGTTGCCGAAATCCAAAACATTCCATTTGGAGAAGTGGGCTTTTTTGAGGAAGCCGCTGATTGGTGGGAAGTGGACCAGGGTAAGCAGCTGATTGGCAGTCAGATCCCATCAGTTTGTTGTGTACTTTATCCTGTGTAAGGGGGGCAGTATGAAGGCCAGGGCAGTGTACTGTTTTGGATGTCAGATGTGGGAGGTCAGGGAATCTGATAGCCCTCCAGACATCCACATCTGCGCCAGGTGTGTCGAGATGGGGCTCCTAAAGGACTGTGTTAGGAACCTGGAGCAGCAGCTCGATGACCTCCGTCTGGTCAGGGAGAGTGAGGAGGTCATAGAAAGGAGCTACAGGGAGGTAGTCACTCCCAAACCACAGGAGGCAGACAAGTGGGTCACAGTTAGGAAGGGCAAGGGGCAGAGGCAGGGGCTAGAGAGTACCCCTGTGACCGTACACCTGGAAAATAGGTACTCGGGTTTGAGTACGATTGGAGGGGACAGCCTAGCTGGGGGCAGCAACAGCGGCCGGGCCTCCGGCACAGAGACCGGCCCTAATGCTCAGAAGGGTAACAAAAAGAGGAGGGCAATTGTAATAGGGGACTCTATAGTTAGGGGGTCGGATAGGTGATTCTGTGGACGCAGTCGGGAGACCCGGATGGTAGTTTGCCTCCCTGGTGCCAGGGTCTCGCATGTATCAGAACGTGTCCAAAAGATTCTGATAAGGGAGGGAGAGGAGCCTGATGTTGTGGTACACATAGGTACCAATGACATAGGCAGAAAAAGTGACGAGGTCCTGAAGGGAGAATTTAGGGAGTTGGGGGGAAAGTTAAGGAGAAGGACCAAAAGGGTAACAATTTCAGGATTACTGCCTGTGCCGCGTGACAGTGATAGTAGGAATGAAATGAGGTGGAGGATAAACGCGTGGCTGAGGGACTGGTGCAGTGGGCAGGGATTCAAGTTTCTTGATCACTGGGACCTCTTTTGGGGAAGGCATGATCTGTACACAAAGGACGGGTTGCACTTGAGCCCGAGGGGGACCAATATCTTGGCAGGGAGATTTGCAAAGGCTACTGGGGAGACTTTAAACTAGAAAGGCTGGGGGGAGGGACTCGGGTAGAGGGGGCTAGGGGTCAGGGTGTGGGCAAGAGGCAGAGAAGGGAAGCACTCGGATCCAAAATGTAGGCGAGAAAGATGAAAAAGATAATAGACAGAGAATAAGGGATGGTGGGTTTCTAAAATGTGTATATTTTAATGCTAGGAGCATTGTAAGTAAGGTGGACGAACTTAAAGCCTGGATTGACACCTGGAAATATGATGTTGTGGCAATCAGTGAAACATGGTTGCAGGAGGGCTGTGATTGGAAACTAAATATTCCAGGATTTCGTTGCTTCAGGTGTGATAGAATTGGAGGGACCAGAGGGGGAGGTGTTGCATTGCTTGTCAGAGAAGATATTACATCAGTGCTTTGGCAGGATAGATTAGAGGGCTCGTCTAGGGAGGATATTTGGGTGGAACTGAGAAGTGGGAACGGTGTAGCAACACTTTTAGGGGTGTATTATAGACCGCCAAATGGGGAGCGTGAATTGGAAGAGCAAATATGTAAGGAGATAGCAGATATTAGTAGTAAGCACAAGGTAGTGATTGTGGGAGATTTCAATTTTCCAAAAATAGACTGGGAAACACATTCTGTAAATGGGCTGGATGGTTTGGAGTTTGTAAAATGTGTGCAGGATAGTTTTTGCAGCAGTACATAGAGGTATCGACCAGAGAAGGGGCAGTGCTGGACCTCCTGTTAGGAAATGAGGCAGGTCAGGTGACGGAGGTGTGCGTTGGTGAGCACTTCGGGACCAGTGATCACAATACCATTAGTTTCAATATAATTATGGAGAGAGTCAGCACTTGTTTTGAAAAAAGAGAGATATCTACAATAATTATAGGAGGCATGGAGTAAATGAGGTGCTAGAGGAGTATAAAGAATGTAAAAAGAATCTTAAGAAAGAAATTAGGAAGGCTAAAAGAAGATATGAGGTTGCTTTGGCAAGAAAGGTGAAAGTAAACCCAAAGGGTTTCTACAGCTATATTAATAGCAAAAGGATAACGAGGGATAAAATTGGACCATTAGAGAACCAGAATGGACAGCTATCTGCAGAGCCAAAAGAGATGGGGGAGATATTGAACAATTCCTTTTCTTCGGTATTCACCAAGGAGAAGGATATTGAACTCTGTGAGTTAAGGGGAAAAAGTAGAGTAGCTATGGAAACTATGAGATTCAAATAGGAGGAAGTACTGACACTTTTGAAAAATATAAAAGGGGATAAAGTCTCCAGGTCCTGACAGGATATTCCCTAGGACATTGAGGGAAGTTAGTGTAGAAATAGCAGGAGCTATGACAGAAATATTTCAAATGTCATTAGAAACGGGAATAGTGCCGGAGGATTGGCGTACTGCGCATGTTGTTCCATTGTTTAAAAAGGGTTCAAAGAATAAACCTAGCAATTATAGACCTATTAGTTTGACGTCAGTGGTGGGCAAATTAATGGAAAGGATACTTAGAGAAAATATATATAAGCATCTGGATAAACAGGGTCTGATCAGGAACAGTCAACATGGATTTGTGCCTGGAAGGTCATGTTTGACAAACCTTCTTGAATTTTTTGAAGTGGTAACTAGGGAAATTGATGAGGGTAAAGCAGTGGATGTTGTCTATATGGATTTCAGTAAGGCCTTTGACAAGGTTTCCCCATGGAAGGTTGGTTAAGAAGGTTCAATCTTTGGGTGTTAATGGCGGAGTAGCAAGATGGATTCAACAGTGGCTGAATGGGAGATGTCAGAGAGTAATGGTGGATGGCTGTTTGTCAGGTTGGAAGCCGGTGACCAGTGGGGTGCCTCAGGGATCTGTGTTGGGTCCACTGTTGTTTGTCATGTACATCAATGATCTGGATAATGGGGTGGAAAATTGGAGAAGTAAGTATGCAGATGATACTAAGATAGGTGGTGTTGTGGATAATGAAGTAGATTTTCAAAGTCTACAGAGAGATTTGGGCCATTTGGAAAAGTGGGCTGAAAGATGGCAGATGGAGTTTAATGCTGATAAGTGTGAAGTGCTACATCTTGGCAGGACAAATCAAAATAGGACGTACATGGTAAATGGTAGGGAATTGAGGAATGCTGTGGAACAGAGGGATCTAGGAATAACTGTGCATAGTTCCCTGAAGGTGGATTCGCATGTAGATAGGGTGGTAAAGAAAGCCTTTGGTGTGCTGGCCTTTATAAATCAGAGCATTGAATATAGGAGTAGGGAAGTAATGTTAAAATTGTACAAGGCATTGGTAAGACCAATTCTGGAGTATGGTGTACAATTTTGGTCGCCTAATTATAGGAAGGATGTCAACAAAATAGAGAAAGTACAGAGGAGATTTACTAGAATGTTGCCAGGGTTCCAGCAACTATGTTACAGAGAAAGGTTGAACAAGTTAGGTCTTTATTCTTTGGAGCGCAGAATGTTAAGGGGGGACTTGATTGAGGTCTTTAAAATGATGAAAGGGATAGACAGAGTTGACGTGGATACGTTTTTCCCATTGAGGGTAGGGAAGATTCAAACAAGAGGGCATGACATGAGAATTAAGGGACAGAGGTTTCAGGGTAACGTGAGTGGGAACTTCTTTACTCAGAGGGTGGTGGCTGTGTGGAATGAGCTTCCAGCAGAAGTGGTGGAGGCAGGATCGATTTTAACATTTAAGAGTAAAGTGGATAGGTATATGGACGTGAAGGGAATGGAGGGGTATGGTCTGAGTGCAGGTAGATGGGACTAGGGGAAAACAAATGGTCGCATGGACTGGAAGGGCCGAGAGGGCCTGTTTCCGTGCTGTAATTGTTATATGGTTATATGGTTATTGGTGAGTGTGTATAATTTAGTTTAGTTTAGAGATACAGCATGACAACTAAATCTAGCCAACCAATGATTAATGGCAAAAGATCAATAATATTACCAAACTACATGTAAAACAAAAATTAAATCGCTGTATCTGGTACCAAGGACAGATTAAAATGCACCATTTTAAAACAAACCTTAGACATTTATTTCACAACAGAGTGTAATTCTAAGAAATTGAGCATTTTCTGTTGTGAACCTATTGTGTGCATTTATTGCTGGTTAAATATCATGATTTCAAAAGTCAACATTTAATTTGGCCCATTGTCCATGTGCACATACATGCAAGAAACCAGAAATCAAAATAAAATGATTTTATTCATTCCTTTAAAGCCCAGTACTAATATGAAAATGCAACTGTTGCTCATTTTTAAGGAAATATCTGACCATATGCAGTCTGGGGAACAGGATTCCCACGATGAGAACGTCTGAGAACGTCTGAGAACCATCCACACAGAACACTTTGAATGTTTATGCAATGTTTTTTCTAACTGATAAACAAATTAAATTGTCAATTGTTATTTGGGTTGGCCTCACCTCGGCTGCATTATAACCACAACTGAAGCGGGAAGTGATACATTTTATGGCACTTTATGTCCCTGGCTTAATAGAGCAAGAACAATGTACCCAATAAATCGGTCGCTCTTTCCATGCGCACAGACTTTTGACTGATAGTGTTCTCAGCACCATTGGTTTCTGCACCAACTGAGGAACGTTAACTGCACTAGAATGCCAAGCTTACAATCTATCAAACTCTTCCTCTACGTCTTGAAGCAAAATCTCCCTGAAACTAAAAACAATCCATTGTCATCTGCTTCCCATTGATGACTGGCAAATAGAAATGTATTTTGAAGTTTCCACATTGCCATATTTTTGGGAAAGATTGCTGGAATCTCTGGAGATTTCCAAGGCAACATCCTGGAGTATCACTTGCACTCAGTCCATCAATGCCTGCAGGACATCCCGGTTGCTAACCACTTTAACTCCCCTACCTATTCCCATACTAAGCTTTCTAGGCCTCTTCCATTGCCAGAGTGAAGCCACACACAAACTGAATGAACAGCAACTCATATTCTGCTTGTGTGGGAAGGAACTGCAGATGATCAGACAAAATGCTCAGCAGAACAGGCAGCATCTCTGGAGAGAAGGAATGTGTGATGTTTCAGGTTGAGACCCTTCTTCAGACCCTTCTGCCTGTGTAGCTAATAACCCAATGGTATGAACATTGAACTCGACTATTTTAAGTAACTCCCCCCCCTTGTCCTCCTCGTTCTTTATTGTATCCCCACAGCCCTCTCCCCATCCCAGAGCAAACCCATTTCTTCCATTATCCCACAACTCTTTCCACCTCCTGCTGTCACCTTCAACCTATATTCCTCCATCTCACATTATATTTCACTCCTTTCCTTATCTGACACTCCTTTTGTCTCCTTTTGGGATCCCTGGAGAGGAGCTCCAGACCGCCGGCCCTGCAGTCTGCGGTGCTTCTGGTTGCGGCGCGAACTTTAAATCTCCGACCGCCAGCCTGGGGCCTACACCAACCTGAAGCCGCGGTCTCCGGTAGGGAGGCACCGATTCAGGACTTACCTGGACTTTTTACCTTGTCTGCACATCTGGAGGACCCGACCACGGGGGAAAATGGAGGAGGGCTGGCCAATTTTTGTGCCTTCCACCACAGTGATGAATGCTGTGGTGGATGGTAAATTTTTATTGTGTATTGTGTGTTCTTTATCACTGCTGGCAAATTCATTTTACTTGCACTTTATGTGCAATGAGACGAATAAAACCGTATTGTATTGTATTGTTTTCATCTCTAGCCATTGTCACTTACTCCACCCATCTGCCAAACAAACCCCCCCTTGCCTCCTCACTTACATCAGCTTATCAATTGTCCCTTTCCAGCTTTTTCCCCTGTGCCACAATCAGTCTGAAGAATGGTCCTGACCCAGGAAAAGGCCTATCCATTTCCTCCATAAAGGCTGTCTGGCTCACTGAGTTACTCCAGCATTTTCTGTTTTGTATAAGTACAATGGCCAGCATGGAAATGGTTGTCCAAAGGGCCTGTTTTTGCGCTATATGAGTCAGAGGAGGCATCTTACTGATGAAATAAGCTGTAATTTCCAATATGAATGATGCAGGTCTCAGATGGTCCATTATACAAGTGTCCAACTGTCCTGTGTTATTATAAGGTCAACACCAGGGGGCTCTGTTGACCACAGAATCTGCTGAACTACCAAGATCGTAAACTGAGGAGCTTCAGGATCAGAAGTCTGCAAAAGCCTACACTACTTAATTTATCCATGAAAATATTTGAAAATCACAATACTGCTGCAATTCATAGGGAAATATTTGTCATTTTCAAGAATAAAGAAATAATTGCCACATAAATATATACGTATATTTGGAAAGAAGTTCCAAAGCTATCAAATGAGCTTTGGAATGAATTTCAAATGCAGAAATCACCAGGTGCTCTGGAGATACAAGTTAAACTTTACCTTGCCGAGGTTATGATTACCTGGTGCCTGATTAAAATAAGCAAGCCTAAACATTTATGCTATTTAGATTTAAAGAGGTGACATGCAATTTTAGAAATAGTTCCAACACATTTAATAGTAAGATTAAACGAGAACTTACCAAGTTCGAAGGTTGATCTTTATTTTATGAGGAGTCGCGGTGAAGACCCCGCCAGCACGCATGCGCGACATCCTTCAAAGCAGCGGTGTGGAATCACAGAACGCACCATGACTGAAAATAGTAAGATTAAGAACGTAGAACTTCCCAGTTGGTCTTATGATAGAGGGTGGGAGCAGAAGGCACGAAATCCCTCACCGCGACTCCTCATAAAATAAAGATCAACCTTCGAACTTGGTAGGTTCTCTTTTAATCTTACTATTTTACTTCGGAGTCACGTGAGTGACTTCGTGAAGATTTCAAAGCTCTGTGATTTCACGCCCTGGACAACATCCATGCTATCACACTGCCGCAATACTGATGGAGGAAGGTAGTTAATGCATTCCAGGCTGAACAGGCTGAAAAATAATGCACAGTCATTAATAAAAACAATCAAAAAACCCCAAATTCGGGGACAATTCATTGACGGAGCGTCTCCCAGCATGGCTTCCGCGAACATCGCCGGGCCAACCAGCGGCTATTGTAGGACCGCTGGAAAGTTGCTTCACTGGCCCAGCCCGCAGTGGCGAGGATGTGGTCCATGGGCACCTCCATGGCCCTCACCAGTGATGTGGATGCAGACCTGGGAGAGTGAGATTTAAAACAAAAATGTTAGTACCAATTCCTGCTGTACCCAACAGCGTCCTGAGGCACCTTACGATAGTCTGCACAGTCACCCGGTGATGTGGAGAGTTGTGGCTGACGAGGAGCCCCTGCTCCATCTTCCGGATGGTTCGTGTAGTGCGGATGTAGAGGCGGAGATGGGTGACTATGCAGAGGGTGGCATCAGTGGCTTACGTCCGAAACTCCAACTGCAGCCCACGATCCCCAGGTCTGTGCTGCTTTAATTGGTCCTGGACAAAGAATTCACCTTTGCAGGGGTGGAGACCATGCTATCCAGCCGCAGCTTTTGTAATGCCTGGACTCGTTGAACTGTAGGCAGTGCCATCAGCATCACCACTTTGAAGGTGAGCTTATTGAGTGGGAACTCTGTCATAGGAGACCAGCTCCTCAGTAGGGTCAGAACGATCCCTACGTCCCAGGTGATGTTGTATCTGGGCTGTGGAGGGTTGGTGTTAAACACTCCCCTCATGAATTTAGACACCAGGTGGATGGAGCCTATACCGATGTCTAGGTATGAGGTCAATGCACTCCTGGCGCTGTTGATGGCACTGGAGCTAAGGCCCGCATCATAATGAAGGCCCGCTAGGATTCCAGGACATCAGGGATCGTTGCCGTGTAGGTCGTGTTGGTACGTGAGCGGAATTTCTCCCACTTCCTGACCTGGGTGAGGCACTGCCTCCTGGTTGATGCTTGGCAGGAGGCTGAGGTGCGGTTCATGGCTCTTGGTGATATGCCGGCCTCGATGAACGGTCTCTTTAGAGCCTGTAGGCCAACATGTTTAGGTGACCAAGGCACAGGTGACTGTCCCCCGTAATGGGTTTAGTAAACAATGTGGGATTTTCACCAAACTGAATCCATGGATGTTGCAAGATTTGGAGGGCCATCAGGTACCATGGCTGAGTAGACCAGTCAGGTATGATCAAATGCCAGTTGCAGAATCCATTTGAATTTTCTGCAATACCCAACTGATAAGGCTGAATGGGGGAAATACGGAGTAATCCATTCCCCCCCAATGGAGAGAAAAGCATCCATAGCTCCCCCAGGGTCTGGGTCCCAAGACACATACGGTGGTATCTGATGGTTCAACCTGGACGTAAAGAGGTCAATATCTGGCGTGCCAAAGGGAGCTATAATTTCAGCAAATTTGGGGATTCTACATCTAATCGATATTATCATTGAATACTCATGACCTGGTGTCCCTCACTGTAGTGAACTCCCGGGTAAATAGGTCGCTGTGATCCAAATATTTCTCTTAATGCACCAGTCCAGATAGTACTTTGCAATTCATCCCAAGATAACGACCTGATACCACCCATATGAAGATGTAAGCCACCACCCCATAGTGTTGTCTGTTTGGAGGCGGACATATAAGTGCCGTGAATTACGACAGTAACCCGCAGTCTCTGGAAACCCCTAACATCTCCAGATGAGTTATCCTTGTTGTCTGGAGGAGGGGCGGAGACTCGCGAGGGTCCCATCTGCCACCACAACCGGACACAGTGTCAGTTGTACCCCAACCTTGTGCGCTTGCGTCAGTCTGTAGCACGACGGATGTGTTGCTAACAATGATGTGTCTGTGACACTCACTAATAATGTAAATCCACCATTGTAGCTCAGCTCTAACCGAATTTGGCAACCGTATTGGTCTATCAAAGTCCCCAGCATTTGCTTGCAATGCTGCTTCCTTACTCTTTGTAATTTTTTGTAATGTAACGGTTCGAATTTGCGCAGATGAAACTGTAGCTACCAGGTTCCCAATTTCTTTTGCCATTTGTCGGATACTCAGTACCCTGGCGCAAGCAAGGCTGTAGCACGCTTCTTGTATGTCTAAAGCTGTATTGGTTGGGATTGTGATCATCAGTAATTTTGTGTCAATGGTGAACCCAGGTAATCCATAACTTGAGAGGGGTTCAGGGTGGATTTGTCTGGATGGGTTACAAACACTAACGTCTCGAATAAATATTTTGGTCGCTGGAACGGCCAGCGTAGCCAATTGGTGGGTCTGTCCCACGCTAAGGATATCGTCTAAATATTTCATGACGATAGAATTGTTATTGGATGAGTGCCAATATGGTTTTTACTAATTTGGTAAATAGTCTGGGCTGTGGGTAACCCATTGGGTAAGGCTTTGTATTGCCCCTACTGTCCCTTCCAGACAAAGTTCAGGATTTCCTGTGAGATTTTGTGATGGGGCTGTATAGGATGCATCTTTTAAATTGATGCAAACCATAAAGCACCCCGTATAGGTAGCTGCTCAGCTGTTTCGAAGGTAACCATGTGAAAATGGGATATGGTACAAAAAAGTGTTCAACAGGGTTAGGTCTATGATAATCCGACTCCTCCCCATCTTTTTTGGTTTCCGTAAGATGTTCGACACTAACTCAAGGGTTCGTGTGTCGTTCTGCCAATCACCCCTTGTGCTGCCAGCCGTAAGATTTCAGCATGTCTCTCCTTTATCTCAATCTGAGCTAGCGTAAAATGTGCCGAGGTTCATGCTGTGTAGGGGGAAGTTTACCATCAATAATGCTGTGACATAACCGTGAACACTTAGTGGGATAACGTGGCTGTGGTGATTGCACCCAAGCACCACGAAATGCTCCCAACCGACCCCCGACTAGTGCGGGTAGAAGTGCTACTGCCTTAGAGGAACCAGGCCCCTTACCTCCATGGTTAACGATGGTCTTGGCGTTTTGGGGGAACGTTGCGGTGTGTCGTGGCGGTGGCCCCCTCATCTGATATGGGTGAACTTTGGCCGGTGGAGGTTTCATAATGCCCTCGGGCTTGGCCTCCTCGTCGAGTTTTGTGACTTGCTTGGAGAAATCTTCCCCAAACAGCTGATGAGGTGGTGGAGGAACGGTGGAGGAACGGCACAACCCTGCAAATTACGGGTTGAGTGTCGGCCAGATGGAGCTCTTACGAAGGCAGTTAATTTTTTGAACTGCGCATTGCAGAGAAGTGCCAGGGCATCCTGTGGCTCGCTGGGCACACTTAATGTGACGCAGTTGTCGAGCGGTTTGATTGCGTCCATGGTGTCAGTGACACCCTGACCCAGGGACTGGTGTGTGGGCAGATAGTCAATGGTTCACGCCAGTTTGGGGTGCAGTGGCTCCTCATTGTGGGTAGCTGTGGCAATTTTACCCCTCCCCACGACATCCAGTAGGTCCGCACCTAGGACTGGCTCTGCGGCCTCCGGCATCCCTGGTTCGTCATCGTAGTTAGCATCCAGCAACTTCTGGTACGTCTGGCTGGAGAAGACGATATGCTGGGCGGTCTCCTGGCATGGCTTGTGGAGGCCCACGTTCATTCCGGTCCATATCCCGTTGGACTAGTTGCTCCACCAAGAACTCCACCCTGGCAATGCGACCGCCCCCGCTACTCGCGGCGGACTGGCCGACTTCCCCAGGCTCTGCAATTTCTCTGGGGCTTCTACCAGCGGACCACACCTCCATAAGGTGCTGACTATGGTCCGAAGGTAGGTTGTTGTGGGCTCCCGCTCCTGCAGGCCCATACGATTCCCGCATGGACTTTCCGCTAGTCGGCCTTCGAGCGGACTGTGGCGGTCCACCTGCCTGGTAGGAGGCAGTGGATGAGTCGGCGCCGGTCCCCGGTACCTGGCTCCCCGAAGTCCGTGCAGGCTTACCTCCACTGTCGCCTATTTTGCATGGGGGCGCATGGTCGGCAGCTGCCTGTGTTAAGCTTAAACGACCGTCTACTGCTGCCACCAATGCCCTTACCGCAGCCTGACGAGGTGTAATGCCGGCAGCACCTGCTCCTGTAGGCCTGCTCGACGCAGCAGTAGTCCTGCCAGACTGCTCTACGGCAGATCCCTGGCAGTTGTACGTGGCGGAGTGCGACTGCTGGGCTCCCCTGTAGCGCAGCCGTTCCCCGGACCGGTCCCCCCTCGGGGTGAGGTCACTGGCGACGAGTAAGCTCCTTTCCACGTACCTGTATGTACCCCCCCCCCTTTCCTGGGGATGGGGGCTCGAAGTCAGGGTCGGCAGGATCCAGCTCCGGTGCGGGAAGGCCTTCAGGTAGTATGTCGGGTGTTGGAGTAACGGGAGCGCCCGACTTCCGCATTCTTCACCTCCGACCTTCCCGATGCTGCCGGTGGGTCGCGCAGCTTCGGGGGTAAATGGCCTCTGGCCTGTCAGTGACCCGTGGCTCTTGGGAAGGCTCCCTTCCTTCCCGTTCCTCCTGCAACCAACAAAGGTTAGTATGCTTACTTTTGCTGGTCTGTTATGAAGGAGCTGGTGGGGAGAGCGCACTCCCCCCCACCCAGCTTGTCGATGCAGATGCGCGCGACGATATGTCGCGCATGCGTGCTGGCGGGGTCTTCACGAAGTCACTCACGTGACTCCGAAGTAAAATCTTTATTTATATTAATTCAATTCTATTTTCAGGCAAACAATTTGGTCTTAGAAGAAAAAAGAAAGTCATTTCAAATGTTATAATGAAAAATTGGGGTAGAAAGACTCCTGCTTGTATTTTAAAGATGTATTTAAATGCATCGTTTATTGAGTTCAATTGTGCCTTTATCATAATAACAAAGGATAACAAAGGGACACTAAATTCTCAGCCAAAGTGTATTCCAGGTAGAGAAATAATATCCATTGCCTTGTGCACAAGTATGGAAATACATTCCAAGAAACTGCTGGTTTTATTTTCCACAAAGATGTCAGTTTCTCCAATCCCTCATTCTGTGATGTGCCCTTGCTGTTCTATCACGTGTCCTTTGTATGTCCTGTGGGATCTGCAGTCCAGACTAGATTATCTCCTGCTTCCTTAGAGCCTCTACAAGAATTTCTGAAACTTTACGATGTCTGATTTTATAAACTTGGATCCAAAATGTTCTGAAAGTGCCAAAGGTGATAGCTGCTTTTATTTGCTGCTGTTTCACTTTCAGAGCTGCATTTAGATCTGTACTACAGTTTTATACTCACCTCCCATCTACTATTCCCACTCACCACTCCCCGTTCCCTGTTATTCCCATCTGCCACTATTTGGTCCCACTTTTCACCTTCTGTTCTTATCAGTTTCCAGAATTTTCAGCCTGTGGTTCTCCACTTATCAAATCCCAGCTTCTGTCTTCATGTCACCTCTTCGGTCTCTGAGCATCAGACACATACCAATCGATGCCATCTATTGTGCAACCTCTTTACCACCTCCACACAGAATAAAGCTGCCTCTAAGAAAGCACCTCTCATTGAAGAGTCATAGAAAAACAAGAAGCACAACAAGCTGTGTACTTGTTTGATATTTATAGGACTGCTCCACTGACATTGATGCAACAAATGCATCATTAGGTGTTACTATTTCAGACTGTAGCTCTTTCTAAGAACTGTATCATGTGATCAATTTCTTTCTGTAGCTGCCTTAGTATGTTTCAGATTTTGTTGTTTTATTTCATAACATGCATTGTGGGCGACACAGTTGCGTAATGGTAGAGTCGCTGCCTTACATCACCAGAGACCCGGGGCAATCCGGACTGCAGCTGTGTAATCCAATTGAGTGACTACATGACCAAACAAATAAAGCCACCCACACTGATATATTTCCAGGCAGGTAACTCATTGGAAAAAGGGAGAGAGTGAATTTTTGCTGAATATCGAGCTAGCTATGGCAGATGAACTGGAACAGAATGAAGTAAAGATTTTATTGCTTCTCATTGGTAACAAGGTACCATAAATGTCTTAAATAAGACCTTAGAGAATGCATTAGATGCATTACAAACAAAATGCAACTCACAAAGGTACAAAATAGTTGACCGTTGCTGTTTTTTTTTACAAGCAACCAGCAGAAAGGAGACTCTTAATATTTTCTTAACGGAGCTACAATGGTTAGCAGATAACTACAGTTTTTTTAAATTTCAAAAGTAAGCTTTACTCGTAATAAAAATACATACAAATCAAAAACCATGCAAAAGCTGATAGAACAGTTTAGTTTAGTTCAGTTTAGTTTAGTTTAGTTTAATTTAGTTTAGCTTAATTTGGTTTAGTGTCATGCATACCAAGGTACAGTGAACATATTTAGTATCCATACATACAAAATTGCTGGTATCATGCTGCAGAATTAGCACCTGTCATTACACAAAGTACCATTGCCACTCATGTGCCCCCGTGGGGTGATATGCCTTCCATTGTGTGAGGAGTGTCCTTAGATTTGGGATAACATACTGAATGGAGAGCAGATTACATGTGGAATTCGAGAGTTCCAGCCTGAGAGATATGACTGCTCAGCCAGATGGGAGTGACTCCAGAACCATCCAAACACAGGCTAGAAATGTTGAATTGCAACTGCAGGAGGTACCTCCGGTGGAGTTCAAGACAGAAAATAAGTGAGGGTAAGATGATTTTGATATTTTACCACTGTGAACAACAACATTAAAGCAGCAAAAAATGATGGCCTGCATATGGGAATATGCACAATTGGAAAATCAATTCTGCAAATACAGGACAATGAATAGCAGAGTGTCAGAATGCTCAGATTATCACCTGGGGATGAATAAGGACTGATCTATCCAAAGAACATCTATCTGCATCAAAATGGTGGTGCGGAGCCAATCGGTGACTTTTCAAGTTGAGCTGGGTTCAATGTGTTAAATGCTCCCAGAGGAATTTATCAATCTTGAAATCAATGCATTATTTGTAGTTGATGTACTACAAGGTTACATTATAACCTGCGGGAATGCACTCTGAAGGTCATAGATCCAAAGAATCATGAGAGATATAAATTGAAGCAGGCCTGAAAGATGTCACATCCATTCTTGGAAGTATTATAGTGCATTAAAAGGGACTGATAAAGATATGTCATGAGAGAAGGGTAACCTAATGCAAGTAATTGCTTCAGCCATAAGTAAATAAATTCTAGGAGCAGAATTAGGCCATTCGGCCCATCAAGTCTATTCCACCATGTGACTGCCTGTTGACAACACTGATTATTTTTCATTGAACAAGGAAAACAGAAAACTGCAGGAAGAAAAAAGGAGGTAGCCAACTATTACACCGCTAAGACCTGACACCAAAAATTGTGAGGATGAAGACCGTGTCAAACAAAGCAAACAGCAATGTTGACTTTTCAGGGGTGGCACAGTGGTGTACCAGTGGAGCTGCTGCCTTACAGCGTCAGAGATCCCAAGTTCGATAAGGCCTGCTGTTCGGATATGTCAGTGGCTCGCCAAGAGACTGGGAAAAATGGGGCATTTCAGTTATGAGGAAAGATTGGAGGAGTTAGGTTGCATTTAATTCAATTCAATTCAATTTTAATGTCATTGCACAGATACAAGTATGGGTACAACGAAATGCAGTTTAGTGTCAGTACGTAGTGATAGCAATGTTTAGATAAATACAGATAAATAAATACAGATGTGGGAATCTATCGGCGGGACTCCGAGTTCAGCAGTGCGATGGTGTTATTGTAGAAGCTACTCCTCATCCTGCTGGTGCGGGACCTGAGGCTCCTGTACCGCCTCCCTGATGGTAGGAGGGCAAACAGTCCATGGTTAGGGTGGGAGGGGTCCTTGATGATCTTCCCAGCCCGTCTCAGACACCGTTTTCGGTGGAGGGCATCCAAAGCAGGGAGCGGGGCACCGATGATGTGCTGGGCGGTTTTCACCACCCGTTGTAGTGCCTTCCTGTCTGCTACGGTGCAACTGCTGTACCATACCGTAAAGCAGGTGGTCAGGATGCTTTCGATGGTACAGCGGTAGAAGTTGGTCAGGATCTGGGGGGACAGGTGGGCTTTTTTGAGCCTCCTCAGGAAATAAAGGCGCTGCTGCGCCTTTTTGACCAGCTTGGAGGTGTTGAGGGACCAGGACAGATCCTCCGAGATGTGTACCCCGAGGAATTTGTAGTTGGAGACCCGCTCCACCTCAGTCCCATTTATATGGATGGGGGTGTGTCTGCCCCCTCTGTTCTTCCTGAAGTCGACAATGATCTCCTTCGTCTTTTGGGAGTTAAGGACGAGGTTGTTATTGGCACACCTGGTTGTCAGTTGCTGGACCTCCTCCCTGGAGGCTGACTCGTCGTTATCGCTGGTAAGTCCTACCACCGTGGTGTCGTCGGCAAATTTTATGATGGCGTTGGAGCTAAACTTAGGGATGCAGTCATGGGTGAAGAGAGAGTAGAGGAGAGGACTGAGCACACAGCCTTGTGGCACGCCAGTGTTCAGTGTTATAGTGGAGGAGGTGAGGTTGTTGATCCTAACAGACTGGGGTCTGTTAGTGAGGAAATCCAGTGTCCAATTGCAGAGGGAAGTGGAGATGCCAAGACCGCTGAGTTTGGTGATCAAGCTAGCGGGTATGACAGTGTTAAAGGCGGAACTGAAGTCGATGAACAGCAGCCTGATGTAGGTGTTATTGCTGTCCAGGTGGGTCAGGGCAGAGTGTAGGGCCGCAGATATGGCGTCTTCTGTTGACCTATTGGTCCGGTAGGCAAACTGATGGGGGTCCAGTGTGGGGGGGAGGCTGGCTTTGAGGTGAGCCAAGATCAGCCGCTCGAAGCACTTGGCGATGACAGGGGTGAGTGCCACTGGCCAGAAATCATTGAGACTCCCTGTCGCTGATTGTTTGGGCACTGGCACAATGGTAGATGTCTTGAGGCAAGTGGGGACGACACCCTGGGCCACTGACAGATTGAAGATGTCAGTGAGGACCAGGGATAGTTGTCCAGCACATGCCCTGAGCACCCGCCCGGGGATGCCATCGGGGCCGGCAGCTTTGTGCTCATTCACCTTGCTCAGTGCATCTTGTACAGCATAGGTGGAGAGACTGAGGGGTTGTTCATGCGGGGGTGGAGCACCTTTGATGGCAGGAGTTTTGTTGTCCCGGTCGAAGCGGGCGTAGAAATAGTTTAGCTCGTCAGGAAGGGAGGCATTGTCTGGGGGGGGAGTGTTAACTTTATGGTAATCGGCAATGGATTTGATTCCTTG
This sequence comes from Okamejei kenojei, assembly GCA_035221665.1. NCBI lineage: Eukaryota > Metazoa > Chordata > Chondrichthyes > Rajiformes > Rajidae > Okamejei > Okamejei kenojei. The sequence continues at coordinate 80,544,410 of CM069131.1, forward strand.
CCACATGCGCCTGGGGTCAGAGTTATTTTGGAAATGCTCCTCAATCCGCCGTTTGTGATTAAGTTTAGCATTCCTAATTCCCTTTTTCAGATTGGCCCTGGATGAGCTGTAACCCTCAGCATCGCCAGATTTAAAAGCGGCGTCGCGAGCCTTCAGCAGGAGTCTGACCTCCCTGTTCATCCACGGCTTCTGGTTAGGGAAGGTCCTTATTACTTTGTGTGTAGTGACGTTGTCCATGCAGAATTTTATATAGTCCAGAACGGTTGAGGTGTATGAGTTGATGTCCACTTGGGAGTTGAAGGTGGCCTGGGTGGCAAACAGACTCCAGTCTGTTTGCTGAAACTGTTCCTATAAGACAGAGACAGCCCCCTCAGGCCAGACCTTCACTGACCTCACGGAAGGTTTCACACGTCTGATCAGAGGTGTGTATTTGGGAGCAGGAACAGAGAGAGGTGGTCAGACTGTCCCAGGTGGGGGAGGGGGAGGGCTTTGTATGCTTCAGCAATGTTGGTGAATACTAGGTCCAGAGTCTTGTTACCTCTGGTTGGGCAGGAGACATGTTGGTGGAATCTGGGGAGTACAGTTTTGAGGTTAGAGTGGTTGAAATCACCTGTAGCAATAAAAGCCCCCTCTGGGTGTGCAGTTAGTTGTCTGCTGATAGCAGCTTGCAGCTCCTCCATTGCTATCCTGGCATTAGCGTCTGGGGGTACATAGACTGCAGTGATAACAGTCGATGTAAATTCCCTGGGCAGATAGAAGGGCCTGCACTTTATCATCAGGTATTCCAGGTCAGCAGAGCAGTGACTACCAATCCTGACAGCATCTGTACACCATGAGTTATTCACATAAATGCACAGTCCGCCGCCCTTGGTCTTACCGGAGTCCTCCGCTGTTCTATCGGCCCTGAAGACAGTGCGCCCCTCCAGCTCGATGGCGTTGTCCGGGATGTTGTCGGTGAGCCATGTTTCGGTGAAGACCATGGCGTTGCAGTCGGCGATCCGTTTATGTGTGGTGATCCGCAGCCGCAGTTCATCGATTTTACTCACCAGGGACCGGACATTCGCGAGAAAAATGCTGGGCAGAGCTGGCTGGTGCGGGTTCTCTCCAAAGCAGAGGAAGTTAAAAGAGGACATGAAAGTAATGAGGAGACCGCAAGAAATGTTCCCCCATATCACTGGCAGATAACACAAGAGTGCATTGATTTAGGATAAAGATAAAAACATTCAGAGGGGATAAGGAGGGGGTCGGAGGTGGGGCTTCACCACAGAGTGGCGAGTACCTGGAAGAGGCTGTCCGAGAGAGTGGTTACAGCTGGGTGTTGGCAGCTTTGAAGAATCTCTTGAGTTGCTTAGCTTAGGAGTGTAAGGCCAAGTGCTAAGAGATGCGATTAGTGCAGACGGTTGCTCTGGGGCAGCATGCACGTGGTGAACTGACAGGCCTGTTTCCATGCTCTACATCTCCATTAGGACTCTAAAACTTTGTTCAATTAAATATTTAAATTGTTTTTGCAAACACAGAAACTAGGCAACTATTTTGAATTGTTCTCTTTTGGTTTTTCGTGATTAAAGGGCTGATACAATGTGTGTCTTATCCGCGAAACTGATTGTTTGGAAACTATAGCCGGATAAGTATTGTGTCATGTTCCCTGTGTGATTGAAACATTTGTGTGCAGTGGTGACCGACTGTGAAGAATGTTGTAGTGAGAAGTGCAATCTTTTATTCAATTAAATACCATTGTCATTAATTTCAAAATTATTTCCCAGCAACCATGAGCAAGAAATACTGAGACAATAGGGACAGTTCACAGACAGCCCCATAACTACTGGTAGACAAAAGTGCTGGAGAAACTCAGCGGGTGCAGCAGCATCCATGGAGTGAAGGAAATAGGCAATGTTTTGGGCCAAAACTCTTCTTCAAACAAATGTAGGATGGGGGGGGGGGGGGAGGAATATGACAAGCGGAATATGAGGTGCTGCTCCTCCAATTTCCGGTGGTGCTCACTCTGGCCATAGAGGAGGCCCAGGACAGAAAGATCAGATTTGGAATGGGAGGGGGAGTTGAAGCGCTGAGCCACAGGGAGATCAGCTTGGTTAATGCGGACCGAGCGGAGGTGTTCGGCGAAACGATCGCCAAGCCTATGCTTGGTCTCACCAGAAACAACTGCTCATGTGCTACCTAAGTCCTCAGAATGCATTCAAACTCTAGGGCAGTACTTGTTATGCATGAATATTTTATTGTCACATGTGACAAATCACAGTGAAATTCTTTGCTTGCAAACATTGCCATGGTATGCAATAGTCACCCATGTAGGGCACTTACAAAGTTACAAATTCCCCCCTCCCCGAGCCTGTTTCCCCTTTGCTCTCCCCCCCCCCCCACACACTCCCTCACGGCAGTCCCCCCATGCTGGGTCCTCCATTGTCCATTGTTATATCAGTCATCTACTGAACAATTTATTTTATGAGTGCATCTGTGGTCATACGCTGGCATTGTTTTTTGAACCGTCAGGTTTTGATGGTAGCTCAGTTCAGTTGAGTTTAGTTTATTGTCACATGTACCAAGGTTCAGTGAAAAGCTTTAGCTGCATGCTAACCAGTCAGCGGAAAGACCATACATGCTTACAATCGAGCCATTTACAGTGTATACTGTAGATACATGAAAAGGGAATAATGTTTAGTGCAAGGTAAAGCCAACAAAGTCCGAACAAGGATAGTCCGAGGGTCAAACATGACGTAGAAAGTTCAGGACAGCACTCTGGATGTGGTAGAATAATTCAGTTGCCTGATAATAGCTGGGAAGAATCTGTCCGTGCATCTGGAGGCATGCGTTTTCACACTTCTATACCCTTTGCCTGATGGGAGAGGGGAGAAGATGGAGTGGCCAAGGTGTGACATTATGCTGCTGGCCTTGCCGAGGCAGCGTGAAGTATAAATAGAGTCAATGGAAGGGAGGTTGGTTTGTGTGATGGTCAGGGCTGCTTCCACATTTTTCTGTAATTTCTTGCCATCTTGGATGAAGTTGTTTCCAAACCGTACTGTGATGCATCCTGATAAAATGCTTTCTATGGTGCATCTGTAGAAGTTGGTGAGAGTTGTAGGGGACATATCGAACTTCGTAAGCCTTCGTTGAGGCACTAGTGTGCTTTCTTGGTCGTTGCTTCAATATGGCTGGTCCAGGAGTTGTTGGTAGTATTAACTCCTAGGAATTTGACTTTTCGATCATTTGTACTTTGGCGCCGTTAATGCAAACTGGGGTATGTTTACCACTTCATTTTCTGAAGTCGATCACTATCTCCTTTGTCTTGCTGACATTGAGAGAAAGGTTGTTGTCTCAACACCAGGACTGAGGTTCTCGATCTCCTTCCTGTACTCCATCTCATCATTATTTGATATCTGGCCCACAATGGTGGTGGTATCTGCAAATTTGAAAATTGAATTAGATTTGTATATGGCTGTACAGTCATGGGTGTACATACATGGAATAAAGAATAGGGCTGAGAACACAGCCATGTGGGGCACCAGTGTTGAGGATTGTTGATCGGGATTGTTGGGCACTTCAGGGTAGGAGGCACAGACGTAATGTTCCTGTCCAGAAAGAGTTTTCAGAGACTCAGGAATCTACCTTGCACTCTCGCAGGGGCTTTTTGTGTCTGCAACCTCAGGTTTTCAAAGATTAGAAAAAGTGAAACGGATGACATACTGTAGGTAGAACTTTGGCCATGTGCTAGGACCTCACTCAGGGTCAGGGTCCTGGTAATTGCCTGGTAATTCTTCACTCGCAGGATTCCAGACAGCAGCAGTCAGTCTCTGCTGTAGATCACTGCTTGCCATCTACTGCAGATTTAGTGACGTCGCCCAGGCTCTTTCTTGATTGAGGGATTGTTTTAATGACCTAATTTTGCTGAGAAGAGGGGAGGATTTTGAAAGACTGGGATTATCAAGTGCTTCGATGCATTCATCTCAAAGTGCCCAGCAGAACACTAGAACAGAGCCAGTCACAGAAAAGGGACAGTAGTGGAAAATGTCATTGAACTGACAATGAGATTGCACTGCTTACATCAATCAATGTTAACAATGTTGGGTGAGTCCAGAACCAGGGGCTACAGTCCTAGAATAAAGGGGAGGCCATTTAAGACTGAAGTGAGAAAAAACATTTTCACCCAGAGAGTTGTGAATTTGTGGAATTCCCTGCCACAGAGGGCAGTGGAGGCCAAATCTCTTGATGGATTTAAGAGAGAGTTAGATAGAGCTCTAGGGACTAGTGGAATCAAGTGATATGGGGAGAAGGCAGGCATGGGTTATTGATTGGGGACGATCAGCCTTGATCACATTGAATGGTGGTGCTGGCCCAAAGGGCCAAATGGCCTCCTCCAGCACCTATTTTCTATGTTTCCATGTTTCTATGTAATCAAGAGCATTTAATTGTCATATGTATCGACAATGGAACAATGTAATTTGTACTTGCAGCAGCATAATGGGGGTAAACACAATATACATATATAATACACATAATAAACAAATATATCAATAAATTAAACTACAGTCCGTCTGTTTTTTTTTTAAAGTTTTGTCGCGTTAAATGTATGTCTTGGCTCTAGTTTTTATAATTTTTCTTTACCTGTGTTTATGTGGGGGGTGGGGTGGGGGAAACCGTTAATCTCTTCCCTGTTCGGGGACCTGACTTTTTCCCTGTCGGAGGGAAGAGATGAGACTTGGCCTTCCATCACAGTGAGGAGATGTTGGAGATCCGCTGTGATGGATGTTTATGTAAACTGTGTTATGTGTGGGTCGGGTTTATTTTTGTAATGCAAGACTGTAGAAAATGCAATTTTGTTCAAACCAAGCTGTTTAAATGACAATAAAGGGCATTCTATTCTATTCTATTCTATTCTATTAATAACCCAATACAAGTTGATAACAAAAACCTTGTCCTAATGGGCATGCCCTACTTAGGTGATTTTTCAGGCAATTGCCGGCAACTGTTAAGTTGCCGGCAGTCACCTGAAAAATCGGCAACTGGAACGACAGCTGTCAGAGTGGAACACAACACATCGCTTCCTTCACCAGCCCGTTACGTAGGTGGGGGACAGGGCATGAGGAGGAGCACTGTCTGAGTGAAATTCACATGGTGCAAAGCCAAGGTGATACAGTCACACACCGCAATGAACAGGTAATTTGGCACTGTAATTAAGACGGCTAAAGCACAGTGTGTGGTAAGTCCTTTAAAATAGGGGGGGGGGGGGGGGTGAGAGGGGAGAGAAGGGGGAGAAGGAGGGAGAAGGAGTGGAGACAACTTTTAAGAAGCCAGACAGCTTTCAAGAAGCCAGAGATACACAGCTGTGAATCTCAGCAGACATTTAACATTACCGGTTGGTTATCCTTGGTTCTGAAAACTACTGCTGACATTTATTTTTCCCAATGAGCCATTGAAATTCACCGGTCAGCACAGGCTGCAACCTACAAGAACCTACAAGAACATTCGACCACCTGGCAACCCACTAGGACCTCCTGGTGACCCACCTACGGCACGAGAATTCTCGCTACTTTCCATGGTGGATTCATTCTAGTCGCCACTAATTTTTCAACATGTGAAACATTTCCGGTGACCATAATGAGGCTGCAACTAGTTCCCAGAAAGCGGGAACTCCTCACGACCATGAAGGCGACTCCCCGGCAACCACCCGCGAACATGTGGCGACCATGTGGTGACTGTATGGTCTCCAGCAATCGCCTAAAAAGTCGCCTCAGTGGGACAGGCCCATTAGTCCAAACAAAACTGGGCATAGTTCATAGGTTTGTGTTGTATAGTGTTTAAGATCCTGATGGTTGTTGGGAAGAAGCTATTCTTGATCGACACCGTTTTCTGACTACTATACCATTTTCCCGATAGAAGGAGTGAAATGAGAGCGTGGCCAGGGTAGTGCAGGTCTTTAATGATATTAACTGTGTTTTTGAGGCAGCCTGTCCTATAGGTCTCTTCGACGGTGGAGAGGTCAGAAACTTTGTTGGACCGGGCAATGTCTATGACACTGCAGTACAATACTAGATGTGGAGTCTTCAATGAGGACAATAATTAGTTCCTGAGGAGGATGCAATTAAGCTAGAGAGGGTGAAGATGTGAATCACAGAGTTTTGATTGGGCTGGAGGCTTGAGTTCAAGGAGAGATCAGATAGGCTGGGACCATTTTTCCTGGTGCAAAGGAGGCTGAAAATTAACCTTACTGAGGTTTAACAATTTTTGAGGGGCATAGATGTAGTAGATAATCATAGTATTTTTTTACTAAGTAGGGCAGTTTAAAATGAGTGGTCATAGGTTTGTGTGAGGGGAAAGATTTAAAGGGGACCTGAGGAGCAGGTTTTACACAGGGAGGTTATTGGATATATGGAACAATCTGCCAGATGAGATGATTGAGGGTAAGCACAATTACAATGATTAAAAGTCATTTGGACAGGTACTTGGATAGGAAAGGTTTTGAGGGATATGGGTCAAATGCAGGCAAATGAGATTAGTGAAAATATGCATCTTGATCGACATGACTAAATTGGACCCGAAGGCCCGTTTCCATACTGAGTAGCTCCATGAATCTAAAACCAGCTAAGATACATGGAACCTGAGTCGAGAAAGCACAGGATCGCAGAACAGAAGGACTATCTAGGTGCTGAGGAGACGTTTGCTGAGCAAACTCACAAGCTGGATCATCACACTCAGCGTAGAAGGGAGGAAATGTTCTGGTTTGCTGTAAAGGATTACTTTGTTGAGAAATGATTCACATGATCAACCTTTACATGCATTGAGCCTGCTTGCAAAACAAGTGAATGTCACCATACTTCATTTCTAATTATTGCACAAATAAACATCCACGTGAGCCTGGATGATGTATGATCTCCCCTCACACACTGCCTTGCAGGTTCACCTGCAATGCTTCAAACACCAAGAACATGTGTTCTTTTAAGCTATGCGTCGTACTGCAACATCTCTCTATTTTGTATGGGAAAACATTTTGTTGAAAGTGCTCTGAACTCTGCACAAAATCTACTCACCTCAGAGGAGCATTGTTCATAATAATGGTCAAAATCTTTAACACCCGTATTACATTGATTAAAATCAAAAAGGTTTAATACATTGAAAACCCTCTCAGAGCGGCTGAATCGGGAGAGCGTCTGAACCCAGTAGTTATTTGAAGATACACAATGAGAAACCATTGATGACATCTCCAGGGAAGAAGGACAATGTGTAACTCCATTCACATCAATCACATATTGCTGCTGTATTGGCATGCAGTCCTTCACAAGGACTGATGTAATTAAGCTAGAGAGGATGAATGTTGTCAGTATTGAAGAGCATGCGTTATGAGGGGAGACTGGATAGGCTGGAACTATGGTGAGACGAGTTCTGATATCTATTCATCTTATAACCAAGTGTTCAACAGATATTGTCATGTGCCTGTTAGTTGAGTTTGAGTTTAGTTTATTGTCACGTATACCAAGGAACAGCGGAAAGCATTTGTTGCGTGCTGGCCAGTCGGTGGAATGACTGCAATCGGGCCATTCACAGTGTACAGACACATGGTAAAGGGAATAATGTGAATAACGTTTAGTGCAGGGTAAAGTCCAGTAAAGTCCAATCAAAGATAGTGCCAGGGTCTCCAATGAGGTAGATAGCAGCTCAGGATTGCTCTCTAATTGTCCAGAACCAGGGGTCACAGTTTGGGAGTGCGGGGTGGGCCATTTGGGACTAAGATGAGGAAACACTTTTTCACCCAGAGTTGTGAATCTGTGGAATTATCTGCCATGGAGGGCAGTGGAGGCCAATTCACTGGATGGTTTCAAGAGAGAGTTAAATTTATCACTTAGGACTAAAGCGATCAAGGGATATGGGGAAATAGCAGGAATGGGGTACTGATTTTAGATGATCAACCATGATCATATTTAATGGTGGTGCTCTGCTTCAAGGGCCGAATGGCCTACTCCTGCACCTATTTTTCTATGTTTCCATGCTTCTATGAACTCTATTCCACGGAGCAAAGGAGACTGAGAGTTACCTTATAGAGCTTAAAATCAAAAAGGATATGCATGAAGGTGGAAGGTCACTTTTTTTTCCCCGGGGCAGGGGAATCTAAAACTGGAGGACGTAGGTTTAAGGTGAGAAGGGATAGATTTAAAGAGGACCTGAGAGGCAAGTCTTCCGTTCAGAGGACGGTGGGCATATGGAAACATACTGATAAAGGAAGTGATAGAGCTGGGTAGAGTTACAACATTCAAAGGCCATTTGGCTGGTTCATGGATAGGAATGATTCAGAGGTATATGGGCCAATTGTACACAGTAACATCCAGAAAATGCAATGATAAATTCATAAGAAGCTATTGGATTTGATTCAATTAATAAACTTTTTATATCAATTACAAATGGCAAATAATAGGAAGATTAAATGAGAACTTACCAGTTTGAGGTTTGATCTTTATTTTATGAGAAGTTACGATGAGGGATTACGTGAAGAAGCCCGCCAGTCCGCATGCGCATCAACCTTCAAAGCAGCGGTGTGAAATCACAGAAAACAGTTATGAACTGATTATAGAAAGATTCGAGAAACTAGAAATACCAGATGACTTTTATGAGAAGGGTTGGGAGCGGAGGGCACGTAATCCCTCATCGTAACTGCTCATAAAATAAAGATCAAACTTCAAACTGGTAATTTCTCATTTAATCTTCCTATTTCACTTCGAAGTCACGCGAGTGACTATGTGAAGACTTTAAAGCTCTGTGATTTCATGCCGTGAACACTAGTCCATGCAACACACTGCATTAGTTGATCAGAAATGATTGAAAAGATAATGAATTCAGACATGACATAGATTTAAAACATGCTGATGCTTTTAATAAACAAGTGATAATAAAAATAATAGTGCCCTTCACATCAGGGAGCAAATTATAGAACAGGACTTAAAATTTAGTTGGCAAACAACCCCGGCCTGACAATCGGTTATTATAAAAAGTTTGGAACGTTCGCTCTTTTGACCATCCTGCAATCGCTAGGATGTGGTCCAGCGGAACCTCCATAAACCTTGCTGCTGATGTTGTTGCAGCCCTGGTGGAGTGAGATTTAAAAATATCAGTGTCTACTCCAGCACTAGCCAATACATGTCTTAACCACCTGGAGATGGTCTGCACTGACACCCTCTTGTGTGGCTTTTTATAGCTAATAAACATTGCCAGTTCTGTGCCTCTAAGGCTATTTGTAACTTAAAATATTGTTGCATATGTGTGACCACACACAATCTATAGTCCATAGGATATGCCATAAACGCCACTTTTAGACCTGACACCCCTAATCTGCTCTGTTTAATTAGCTCATGTATATAAAACGTTATCTTGATGGTAGATGTAACCATTCTGTCCAGCCGCAGCTTATGCAACGACTGGACCCGTTGCGCTGAAACCAGCGCCATGAGCATAACAACTTTATATGTGAGCTTGACCAAAGACAAGGATGTAGCTTGGGCCCACCAGTGAAGCAGCGATAGCACAATCTTAACATCCCATACCTCTGTGTACCTGGGCCTGGGGGGGATTTGTGTTAAAAATACTCTTCATAAACCTGGCTATCAGCGGGTGAGACCCAACAGGGTGGAGTCCCGATCCCAGCCACAAGTATGATGACAAGGCACATTTGACACAATTAATGGTATTATAACTTAATCTTTCGTCAAAGAATAGTTTTGAGAGAAACTCCAAGACGTTAGTTATATGTGCCGTATCATACGTTATGTCAGACTGCAAACAAAACTCTTCCCATCTCCTGATGTAAGAGATGTACTGCTTCTTGGTGCTATCCTTCCAAGCTGCAGTGATCATGTCCACAGTTCGGTCTGACAATCCGAGCCCCAAGAAAGGTCTTCTTAAAGACTGCAAATCAATAAATTGATTCGATCATGCAGCGGGTGGCCTTCCCGGGTTATGGGATGAACCAGCAAATTTTTGCATTGGGAAACAACCATATTAGGTTCAGTTACCATTCCCAATATCAGCGGGAACCATTAGGCCAGTCAGGCACTACCAAAATGCCTTAAGTGGAATCTTGCTGGATTTTTTGCAAGCACCGACTGATGAGGCAAAATGGAGGGAATGCATAAAAGAACATTCCTCCCCAGTGTAGTGAGAATGCATCTATTGCCACTGCCCCAGAGTCTGGCTCCCATGCAACATAACTTGGTAAATGGTGATTGAGCCTAGATGCAAACAAATCGACATCCGGTGTTCCATACCGAGCAACAATGTCATTAAATACTTTATGATCCAACATCCATTCTGTGTTGTCATTAAATTTTCGTGACATCGTGCCACCATATTAAACCTACCTGGCAAATAGTTAGCTGAAATCCAAATGTTTCTTTCGATACACCAGTGCCAAATGAGAGCTAAATTATCACAGGATACTGACTTGATTCCAACCATGTGATTAATATATGCCACCGCTGTAATGTTGTCAATCTGTAGTTGAACATGCAAGTGATGCATATTCCTACAATAAGCTTTCAACTCATAGAATGCCCCCAGCATCTCTAGGTAGTTAATACCATGTAACTGAAGAATTGATGACTCATGCACATCCCATCTGCCACCACAACCAGAGATGGTATCAGTAGCTCCCCATCCTTGAGCACTAGCATCAGTTTGTAATATAACTGAAGGTTTACTGACCAAAATGTTACTGGAGCAATGCCGAATATTGGTCATCCACCATTGTAGTTCTGATATAGCTTCAGCTGGTAATAAAATAAGTCTGTTAACATCACCTAAATGGTATTTTAGTGCTTGCTCCTTTGCACGTTGTAAATTCTGATAATGCAAAGGCCCAAATTGTGCAGCTGGAAAGGCAGCCACTAATCTGCCAATTACACTAGTCACCTGTCGAATAGATGGCTGCTCCATAACAACAAGGTTGTTACAGGCTTCTATTAACTCCAATCTCTTGACCCAGAGTAGAGTCACAGACATATTGACAGAGTTAATGGTAAATCCCAAATAGATAATCACTCTAGTTGGTATCAATTTGGATTTAACTGTATGGATGAGAAACCCCAATTTCTTCAAAAGAGAGTTTCGTGGCTGAAACAGCTAATTTAGGTAATTTCAGCATTTTCTCTATGATTAGACTATCATCCAGGTATGCCATAACAATGTGTTTTTGAGCTCTAAGTAGCCCAAGCACTCGTTTCAATAATTTGGTAAACAATCTGGGGGCTGAAGCTAACCCATTAGGCAATGCTTTAAACTGCCACAGTTGCCCCATCCAGCTAAATTTCAAATATCTCCAGTGATCCCTGTGACTGGGCATATTTGAGATCATTGCATGCCATAAAGTATCCTTTGGAAATTAGCTGTTTGACAGTAACACAGTTTTCCATTTTGAAATGTCTATACTGCACATAAGAGTTAAGTTTTGTTAAATGAAGGATGATTCGACACCCTCCATCTTTCTTTTGTCTGGGGAATATATTAGAGACGAATTGGTGATGTTCATGACTCATTTTCTCGATTACCCCTTTTGTGTATATTGTGTGAATTTCAGCTTGTATCTTCAAACATTCCTGTTGGGAATGAACAAATGTCCGGCTTGGTGTATGCTGTGTGGGTGGCAATGAATTTGGAAGAAATTCAATTTGGAACCCTTGTATAATGTGCAGTATAAACGGATCTGATGTTATCCTCCGCCATTCATGCAAAAACAAGTGTAATCTACCACCAACTTGTAACTGGTCCACACACCCTATGTGCTGGAAAGAACCAGACCCACCTACCTCCATGGTTACCGGTGGTTGTACGGTAGGCTGAAAGGACCTTGATGTAGGTTCTATTTTCGCCCTCAAGGTTTGGAGGGTAAGACTGCTGGGGTGCACGGATTGCACATTTTCCATGAGGGCCGGCTTGGGCCTTGGCCTAAAAAAGACTTCTCCCCAGAGAATTCAGCTCTCGAGCTGCCACCAGCTTCAGTGAACCACTTGTTGCTGATGGAAGCATAGGAGTGCTGCCGCCAAAATGGTGAAGCTTTGCTCGTCATTGGCACCTTGATCAGCCCGACAGCCTTTGCTTCTTCGTTTTTAACCTGCTTCGGTAGATCTTCCCCGAACAGAAGATTTGGCGGCTGCACATTGCTGGTCTTACATAAGCCTGCAAATTTGGGGTTCAAGGCAGGTCTAATAGCATTCATCCGAAAACAGTTTATTTTGAAATGTGCATTGCACATCAATGCCAAGGCATCCTGCTGGTCGTCCGATAATGGTCCCCCATCCACAGATCTTGCAAATGCCTGACGCCAGCAATTTTAAGATTCTTTGGAGTTTCTTCTCCTGGGCTTTGATGCCCCCTCCAATATATCCCCAGATAGAGCTGTTCACAGCCAGCACTTTCAGGGATGCACAATTTATAGGTGTATGGTACTTTGCAGTTGTTTCCACCATCACCTGTTCCTGCAATTGGTGCGACGTGAGGTAGTTTATGCTAGCAGCTAGCTCTTCCTGCAGCAGCTCCCCTGTTTGAGAGGGTATCGCGAACCTTGATGCCATGGCAGGCAATTCCTGAACCTCACGTATGTCGTGCATCCCAGTATGTTCCCCAGACATACCTCCAAATTCGAAGTCAGTCCAATACTGACCCCGTACACTCCCTCCTCAGAGTGGGAGACATTATGCAGCCCTGAGCGAGGCACTGCCGCAGGCCCCCGAGGAGACCTGCACTGATATGGTTCTGTTTCATGGAGCATATCATGATGGAGCATCATTTTCATAAGGTGCTCCATCCGGGATAAATGCCCGAAGACGTTATCCTTAACTGTAGGAGGCGACTCCTTCTGGCCTGACTCATCTGAGTAAACAGGCCTGTCAGACTTCCTTTTGGCTTTCCCTCCTTTTTGGGTTGCTAAGGTGCTTTGGGCCAGCAGCAAGTCTGAAGTTGCTGACCACACTGTCAGCGACTCGGACGGTGAACCCGACGACCGCCGGCTTCAGCATCCCGCGGTCCTCCGTAGCCGGTTTCCCCCGTCTGGATTTCGCCCTGGATTCCATATCCACAGTAAACTCTGTAAAATAGATTTCCCAACGAAGAATACGACCTCAGAATAAGTTTGAAACTTACCTGCAGGGTTTTTAAACTTACCGCTGGAGGAGCGACGCTCCTCCTAGCCAGTCATGCGCCATGCGTTAGATGTATTGACATGCATGCAGGCTGGCGGGCTTCTTCACGTCATCACTCACGTGACTTTGAAGTAAAATAGATGTCACCAAAATGTTTCCATGACACCTCATAGCAGAATTTCCTTCTTTGCTGTATTTTATTACTGAATCTCCTGGAATACTGTCACTGCTAAAGGTGTGATAAATCCTTATAATAAAATCTGGAACTATAGTTTATGTGTTTGCATGTTCTGTGGATGAAGCATCCACACTTCCAGAAGCATGCACAGTTCTTGTCCAGATACGACCTTGGTAAGGTCAACAAAAAGGCCAAAAGGGACTTCTGCTCCAAGCTGGAGGATGAGACAGATGGTCGGCAGCTGTGGCGGGGCCTGAATGCAATCACCTCCGACAAGGCGAAATCAGGAGGCAGCTCGAATGTTGGCGAAACATCACTCCCTGACGAGCTCAATGCGTCTTACCCACGCTTTGATAGGGAGAACACCGATGTGCCTTCCTGAGCCCCCATTCGCTGTGATGGTATTTCAGTCTCAGTCACAGAGGCTGATGTCAGGAAATCCTTCAGAGGGGTGAACCCTCGAAAAGGGCCTGGACCTGATGGACCCTGATGGCTGGAATTTTTACAGACACTTTCAACCTGTCACTACTGAGGTCTGAGGTTCCCACCTGCTTCATAAGGGCATCAATAATACCGGTGACCAAGAAGAGCAAAGTGACATGCCTCAATGACTATCGACCTGTGGCACTAACGCCTGTGGTGATGAAGTGCTTTGAGAGGTTGATCATGGCGCAAATCAACTCCTACCTCGACAAAAACCTGGACCCACTGCAGTTCACTTACAGCCACAACAGATCAATGGTAAATGCGATCTCGCCAGCTCTCCACTCCGCTCTGGACCATGTGGACAACAAAAACTCGTATGTCAGGCTGTTATTCATCGATTACAGCTCGGCATTTAATACAATCATCCCCTCCAGTCTGGTTACCAAACTTGCAGAACTGGGTCTCTGCGCATCCCTCTGCAATTGGATCCTCGACTTCCTCATTCACAGAACACAGTCTGTTCATATTGGTGGAAATGTGTCAGACTCGATAACAATCAGCACGGGAGCACCTCAAGGCTGCATGCTCAACCCACTGCTGTACTAACTCTATACTCATGACTGCATAGCCGGTCATAGTGCGAACTCCATCATCAAGTTCACTGAGGACACCACTGTTGTGGGACGTATCACTGATGGGGATGAGTCAGAGTATAGAAGAGAGATCGAGCGACTGTCCATATGGTGCCAGCACAATAACCTGGCCCTCAACACCAGCAAATCCAAGAAACTGATTGTGAACTTTGGAACGAGTAGGATGGGGACCCACAGTCCTGTTTATATCAATGGGTCGATGGTTGAAAGGGTCAAGAGCTTCAAATTCCTGGGCGTCCACATCTCTGAAGATCTTTCCGAGAACGCAGATGCAATTATTAAGAAAGCTCATCAGCGCCTCTACGTCCTGAGAAGATTACGGAGAGTCGGTCTGTCAAGGAGGACTCTCTCTAACTTCTCCAGGTGCACAGTAGAGAACATGCTGATCGGTTGCATCGTGGCTTGGTTCGGCAACTTGAGTGCCCTGGAAAGGAAAAGACTACAAAAAGTAATAAACACTGCCCAGTCCATCATCGGCTCTGACCTCCATTCCATCGAGGGGATCTATCGCAGTCGCTGCCTCAAAAAGGCTTGCAGAATCATCAAGGACCCACACCACCCTGGCCACACACTCATCTCCCTGCTACCTTCAGGTAGAAGGTACAGGAGCCTGACGACTGTAATGACCAGGTTCAGGAATTGCTACTTCCCCACAGCCATCAGGTTATTAAACTTGGCTTGGACAAAACTCTGAACGTTAATACCCATTTATCTGTTATTTGCACTTTATCAATGTATTTATTCATGTGTGTATTTACGTATATAATGGTATATGGACACACTGACCTGTTTTGTAGTCAATGCCTACTATGTTCTGTTGTGCTGAAGCAAAGAAGGAGTCATTGTCCTGTCAGGGACACATGGCAATAAACTCTTTTGACTGTTGACTTTGACTTCAATATCACCAACCTTGTGAAACTTGTGGATTCTTGTAAATAAGAACATTTTCTGCATCCTCACATATTATTGATTTTTTCAATTTGTGGAAAGGCAAAATTATATTTGTCTAAATGAACAATGCATTTGTGATTATTTTAAGACGCTGGCACATTATAAGAAGACTAACATAACAGAAGAAGAAGCCACCGCTGCCGGCCCGCGTCCTACTTCTACCATGGGCCTGGTGTGGACTTACCATCACCCCTAGAGGGGAGCTTCGACCACTGGCCCTGCGGTCTGCGGAGCTTCTGGCTGCGGCGGGAACTTTAAATCTGCGACCGCCGGCCTGCAACCTACACCAACCTAAAGTCGCAGTCTCCGGTGGGGAAGAGCCGACTCTGGACTTAACTGGACTTACCTTGTCTGCACATCTGGATGCCCGCAGTGACAGCTGCGGAGGGTTGAGGTTCCGACCACGGGGGAAAATGGTGGAGGACTGGCCACATGTTGTGCCTTCCATCACAGTGATGAATGCTGTGGTGGATGTTTGTGTTACATTTTTATAGTGTATTGTGTGTTCTTTATCATTGTACCGCTGCTGGCAAATTCATTTCACGCACTTTATGTGCAATGTGACGAATAAAACCATATTGTATTGTATTGTAATTTTCTGCAAATTCCCAGATGGTATTAAAAGCAATGTCAGTTTTTCACCCCAATAATTGAGGTAGTCTGCCACCTCACCTGTTGTAATTTAGCTTCAAGAAAATTCATAATTTCTGGTTGTTAACATTCTTTCCTCCTGGGACAGAAAGGTGCGATGGGTGCATCTTAAAGAACAAACAACTATGTGATAATTTTGTTACATGTTACTGACTATCAAGCAGCCCAAGGCTGACGTTTATGTGAGGGAGTCATTGTGCCATCTGCTGGTCTGTGTGTGGCTAAATTAAAGTAATGTGAAAAAGAAATAGAGAATGCTGGAAATACTCAACAGGTAAAGTAACATCCGTGGAGAGGAGAGAGATTGGTGGTCTTTTGTCGGATGTTCATTTTGTGCTAAAACACATGGATTGGAGAACAGACACTGGTATGTTTGTGCCTCTGCATCATATACTTCCAGCTTTCCATCAAAGTCAGAACTATGTTCTTTTGAATTTTGCCGAGGGAATTCCCCAAAAAACATTTGTTGAGTCACTGTGCCATGCCAATTTGGCACACATTGAGGCAGGAAGCATGTTCCTGATGTTGGGGGAGTCCTGAACCAGGGGCCACAGTTTAAGAATAAGGTGTAAGCCATTTAGAATGGAGATGAGGAAACACTTTTTCACACAGAGAGTTGTGAGTCTATGGAATTCTCTGCCTTAAAGGGTCAGTTCTCTGGAAATTTTAAAGAGAGATCTATATAGGGCTCTTGAAGATAGCGGAGTCAGGGGATATGTGGAGAAGGCAGGAACGGGGTACTGATTGTGGATGATCAGCCATGATCACATTGAATAGCGGTGCTGGCTCCAAGGGCCGAATGGCCTATTCCTGCACCTATTGTCTATTGTCTATTATCTATTGTCTATACAAAGGTGTGTCCAAATAATTTTCAGCCCTATGTTCTCTGTCTGATAATTAATGTTCCAGCCATGTTACAAAGATGCCTCTTCCATCACACTCCTTGATTTTCTTGCAATTTATTCAAAAGGTAAAACAAAATTTAACCCTTAGTCTAAATGCATGAAATGCACAAAATGAAAGATTTATACTTTGCGGTCATCTCCCTCCTAAACAGATATACCATTTTCGATACTGTTGGGGGAGATGGCTCATCTGGGGAAGGCAGCAGCAGCCAAGTTCATGGCACCGTGGGCGGCTCTGTGGCACAGGAGGGGAGGAAAAAGAGTGGAAGGGCTATAGTAATAGGGGATTCAATTGTAAGGGGAATAGATAGGCATTTCTGCAGCCACAAACGAGACTCCAAGATGGCATATTGCCTCCCTGGTGCAAGGGTCAGGGATGTCTCTAAGAGACTGCAGAACATTCTGGAGGGGGAGGGTGAACAGCCAGTTGTCGTGGTGCACATTGGCACCAACGATATAGGTAAAAAACGGAATGAGGTCTTACAAGGTGAATTTAGGGAGCTAGGAGATAAACTTAAAAATAGGACCTCAAAGGTAATAATCTCAGGATTACTACCAGTTCCACGTGTTAGTCAGATTAGAAATAGGAGGATATTTCAGATGAATACGTGGCTTGAAAAATGGTGCAAGGGGGAGGGATTCAAATTTCTAGGTCATCGGAACCAGTTCTGGGGGAGGTGGGACCAGTACAAAAAGGACGGTCTGCACCTGGGCTGGAATGGAACCAATGTCCTTGCGGGGAGTGTTTGCTCATGCTGTCGGGGAGGATTTAAACTAATGTGGCAAGGGGATGGGAACATCAGCAGAGAGACAGAGGGGTGTAAAATGAGGGTAGAAGCAATAGGTAGCAAGGTGAAAAGTAAAAGTGGCAGGCACACAAATCCAGGGCAAAACTCACAAAGGGCCACTGTTCAACATAATTGTATAAGGGTTAAGAGTGTTGTAAAAACAAGCCTGAAGCCTTTATACCTCAATGCAAGGAACATTTGTAATAAGGTGGATGAGTTGAATGTGCAGATAGATATTAATGAATATGATATAGTTGGGATCACAGAGACATGGCTCCAGGGTGACCAAGGCTGGGAGCTGAACATCCAGGGATGTTCAATATTCAGGAGGGATAGACAGAAAGGAAAAGGAGGTGGGGTAGCATTGCTGGTTAGAGAGGAGATTAACGCAAAAGAAGTATTAGCATTAGTTGGGAAGTGGCGTTAGGTAAATTGAATGGATTAAAGGCCGATAAATCCCCAGGGCCAGATAAGCTGCATCCCAGGGTACTTAAGGAAGTAGCCCCAGAAATAGTGGATGCATTAGTGATAATTTTTCAAAACTCTTTAGATTCTGGAGTAGTTCCTGAGGTTTGGAGGGTAGCTAATGTAACCCCAGGGGTGAAAAATGATTATGTTACTTTTTGAAAAAGGGAGGGAGAGTGAAAACAGGGAATTACAGACCAGTTAGTCTAACATCGGTGGTGGGGAAAATGCTAGAGTCAGTTATTAAAGATGGGATATCAGCACATTTGGAAAGTGGTGAAATCATTGGACAAAGTCAGCATGGATTTATGAAAGGTAAATCATGTCTGACGAATTTTTCGAGGATTTGACTGGTAGAGTGGATAAGGGAGAACCAGTGGATGTGTTATATCTGGACTTTCAGAAGGCTTTCGACAAGATCCCACATAAGAGATTAGTATGCAAAGTTAGAGCACACAGTATTGGGGGTTCAGTGTTGATGTGGATAGAGAACTGGCTGGCAGACAGGAAGCAATGAGTAGGAGTAAACGGGTCCTTTTCAGAATGGCAGGCAGTGATTAGTGGGGTACCGCAGGGCTCAGTGCTGGGACCCCAGCTATTTACAATATATATTAATGATTTGGATGAGGGAATTGAATGCAACATGTCCAAGTTTACAGATGACTCAAAGCTGGGGGGCAGTGTTAGCTGTGAGGAGGATGCTTGGAAGCTGCAAGGTGACTTGGATAGGTTGGGTGAGTGGGCAAATGCATGGCAGATGCAGTATAATGTGGATAAATGTGAGGTTCTCCACTTTGGTGGCAAGAACAGGAAAGTAGACTATTATCTGAATGGTGGTCGATTAGGAAAAGGGGAGATGCAATGAGACCTGGGTGTCATGGTACACCAGTCATTGAAAGTAGGCATGCAGGTGCAGCAGGCAGTGAAGAAAGCAAATGGTATGTCAGCGTTCATAGCAAAAGGATTTGTGTATAGGAGCAGGGAGGTTCTACTGCAGTTGTACAGGGGTATATTTTATTGAATGGCGGTGCAGGCTCGAAGAGCCAAATGGCCCACTACTGCAGCTATTTTCTATGTTTCTATGTTTTTATACCCTAAATGCATGAAAATGCAATGTTGGTTTATTATTCTCATAATTATATTGTAAATATGATGAAAAGCTTTTGTTTGTGTGCTATCCAATTAAGTCATGTAATACTATACATGAGTACAATCAAGCCATACACAACACAACAGATAGGACAAATAGAAAAATACCAGAATGGTGAATATAATCTGCAGTGTTTCTGTTCTGGAGAAAAAGTTCAATGTCTGCAATGGTGTAAATTGTTCGTTATCGTCATGTGTACTGAGGTATGATACAAAGCTTTTGCTTATGTGCTATCCAGTCAAAGAAGAGACTATACACAAATGCAATCAATCTGTCCCCTGTACAAAGATAAATGATAAGGGGTATAGCATTTAGTGCATGATATAACATTAAAGTCCAATAAAGTCTGATTAAAGATAGTTCAAAGGTCTTCAAAGAGGCAAACGGGAGATCAGGACCACACTCCAGCTGATGAGAGGACCATTCATTTGCCAGATAACAGCAGGGTAGAAGGTTTTCCTGGATCTGGAGGTACATGTTTTCAAACTTCAGTACTTCTTGCCTGATGGGAGGGATAAAGAGGGAGTGACTAGGATGAGGCTGGTCCTTAATTATGCTAGTGACCTTGTGAGGCAACATGAAGTGTTGATGAAATCAATGGAAGAGAAGTTGGTTTGTGTGATGGTCTGGGCTACATCTACAACTCTGCAATTTCTTGCAGTTTTGGATAGAGCTGTTCCTAAGCCATGGTGAGATGCATCCCCATAAGATGCCTGCAACGGCACATCTGTACAAGTTGGTGAGGTTGTTGGGGATATGCCAAACTTCATAAGCCTTCCAAGGAAGTAGAGGTGTTGGTGTGCTTTCATGGCCAAAACGTTGATGTGGCTGGTCCAGGACAAATTGTTTGTGATATTTATTCCCAGCAACTTGAAGCTTCTCTACTTTGGTGCCATCAATTTTTAGTTTGGTGTGTCTACTACTTCACTTCTACTAATTCACAGTGTTCAGAATCTGAGGTCAATCGTAATCTTTTTAGTCTTGCTGACATTAGGGGTGTGAATTTGTAGAATTTGTCTGCCACAGAAGGCAGTAGAGGCCAATTCACTGGATTAATTTAAAAGAAAGTTAGATAGAGCTCTAGGAGCTAGCGGAATCAAGGGATATGGGGAGAAGGTAAACACGCTTTACCGATTGTGGACGATCAGCCATGATCACGATGAATGGCGGTGCTGGCTCAAAGGGCCAAATGGTCTCCTCCTGCACCTATTTTCTATGTTTCTATTTGTCTATGGTCTTATGGAAGCAGGTGGGTACCTCAGAATGGAGTTAGGAGTGATTGAATATGTCCATGAATAATCCTGTTAGTTGGTCTGTGCAGTTCTTAAGGATACGGCCAGGGACTCCATCCGGACCTGTTGCTTTCAGTAGATTCACCCTCAGGAAGATTGGATGATAAGAACTACACCCTAGCCTAAGGAAGGACATTTTAGTGGTCTGAAAACATAGGGGAAGAAGCTGATTGTGAATCTGGTGGTAAATGTTTCCAAACATTTGTATTTTCTGCCCGAGGGGAGAAGAGGGAGTGACCAGGGTGAAAAATGATTATGTTAGCTGCTTTCTTTCCTGAGGCCGGATAGTGTACATGGAGCCGATGTTGGAGAGCCTGCTCTGTGTGATGGACAGCACTACAACCACAACTCTACATGCATCTACAAGTCTTCCCTCGGGTGCTTATGTTCCAGAGAATACAATCAGTGTTTTTGGATCCTTCCTCACTGTCTATTTCTGGCAACCTTTCAATAAATCGCCTCTACACCAACTCCAAAGCAACCACATATTTTTAGTAATATCAGCATCAGAACTATACTCACTTTTCAGGCTGTAGTCTAAGTAATGTTTCATATTCTGTGGTTCTGGTTATTACTTTACACAGCTTCAAGCTCAAAATTAGTAAAGCCAATGTCCTTTTGGTGGGAGGTTATGCTTACATTGGCTAACTGTGGAGATGGGTTTGGGAAGAGGAGAGTTGGCCGCATATACTCATATGTGTTGAGAGAGCAGCAAGTTGCTATCGTGTAGGAAGGAACTGCAGATGCTGTTTGAAACCAAAGAACTTGAGTAATGCAACGGGACTGGCAGCATCTCTGGAGAGAAGGAATGGGTGGTGTCAGTCTGAAGAAGGGTATCGACCCAAAACATCACCCATTCCTTCTCTCCAGAGATGCTGTCTGTCCCACTGAGTTACTGCATCTTTTTTTATCTACCTTTTGCATGTTGTTATCAATGGGACTGCTAATAGTTGAAAGGGATAGTTATCAATAACATTAGAAATACCAACACAATCAGATCTCTACTCTTGTCACTCCTCATGGCCGACACCACCAAATAAAGATATAATCATCCAGACAAAGTCCAAAAGATATCTTCCTTTCTTAAACAAAGAACTAATGCCAACGTTAGTAATCGTTTTTCTCCTCTCCTGCAGTCTTGCTGACTAAATTAAGCACAGCCCAGGCATTCAGCTTTCCCATTTTCCTTGGCATACTGAGACACCCATCATGCTCAATTTGTTTTAGTTCACTGAAAAAAAATACTTATTAAACCTTCTTTAGTCAGTGTTGCTTTTACATTAGTGATGTTTGCATGAGGCAATTTCTGTGGGGTGATGTTCCCACCAGCACAACAATGAGCATTTGTCATTGGGCTGGCATCCATGCGGATTTTGAATGAGGGTGGTGTAGGGAACACAAGATTTCACACACCAGGTTTAAGTTGACGCAGACACAAGAGACTGCAGATGCTGGAATCTTGAGCAAAACACAAAGTGCTGCAGGAACACAGCAAGTCAGGCAGCTTCTGGGGATGGAATGGCATGCTGATCCCATTGTTGACATTGGACTTTTTCTTTGGAACTGCAGTTCTGTAATACTACAAAACTACATTCTGCACTCTGGTATTTTTTTCTGTGCACTATCTGTTGTACTTGCGTGTACAACTTGATTGTACAAATGTTTAGTGTTATCTGATTTAATTTGATAGCACGTAAAGAAAGGTTTCTCACTGTATCTGGTACATTCGACAATATTAAGCCAATGCCGATGCCAAGTGTCCCGACTGAAATGTTGCCCCTCTGTTCCCTCCCCAGATGCTGCTGAGTTTCTCCAGCACTTTGTGTTTTGCTCATGTTGATGAAGATGGAATTGGGGGGCGGGGGGGGGGGGGGGGGGGGGGGGGGGGGGGGGGGGGGGGGGGGGGGGGGGGGGGGGTTTGGGGGGGGGGGGGGGGGGGGGGGGGGGGGGGGGGGGGGTGGGGGGACATCAAGTTAATGTTCGCGCAGGCCAGAGGTGCCTCTCTTGAAAATGATAGAGCATAGAATTCCACACCAGTAAATGTTGTTGAAGAGAGCTCAGAATTTGATTTTGCAGAAGACTATGGATTCAGTTCCATTTTGCAAGCATTGAGCCAATTGTGTGGCAGCAGAATTTAGCCTGGGCCAACCATGTCATATCACTGGTATCTCCTTATCCAACGTTAAATGGTGGATTGGACGGTGGCTTTTCATTTGGTGCCACATGGTCCTACTTTGCCATATATCCATAAGTGTAATATTTGACTCCAAACTGTCCCAAATCTCCAGTTCACTCTGTACCTATCTACTTCTCCGTGGATTGTCACATTGTCATGGTGGAGAAGCTTGTGTGGCCCTGAGATTCTGAGAGAGATGCCGTCTGGAGCTATGCTCCTGGTAGGGTCACCTATGGCAGTAAGGTCGAGGGGGAGGTCCCTGACAAAGACCAATCCAACCAAGATCTCAACGGTGGAACAGGTGGAGGTTGAAGGCTGACTTTAGTGGAGCATCACAACGGCTGGGAAGGCGGATGAAGGCTGCAGCAAATAAGGGTCCCCGGTCATCTTGGACTCCACAACACTGGATCCTGACCCACACCCAAGCAGTCTTTCCACGTGTGGCAGAGGTTCACCTGCACCTCCTCCAACTTCATCTATTGCATCCACTGCTCTATATGTCAGCTGCTCTACATTCGTGAGACCAAGCATAGGCTTGGCGATCGCTTTGCCGAACACCTCCGCTCGGTTCGCAATAACCACCCTGATCTCCCGGTGGCTCAGCACTTCAACTCCCCCTCCCATTCCGAATCCGACCTCTCTGTCCTGGGCTTCCTCCAAGGCCAGAGTGAGGACCACCGTGAACTGGAAGAGCAGCACCTCATATTTAGCTTGGGCAGTCTGCACCCCAGCGGTATGAACTTCTCTAATTTCAGATAGTCCCTACTTTCTCCTTCCCTTCTCAGCTCTTCCTCAGCCCCCCCCCCCCCCCCCCCCCCCTCCCCATCTCATCACATCTCCGAGCTACTATTCATTTCTAACTAGCATAAGCAGGCTCTTGATAATATGAAGTACATAGTATACAAAGTCACTACTAACAAACACTATAATTGGCTAGTACGAAATAGCCAATCTACATCATTCCTTCTAGAAACACAAGAAGCATTGTTGGCTAAGCAATATAGGAGAGATATTAATAATACATTTGCAGAATTACATAAAATCGCCATATCTAACGGGTGGTCTGCAAACCCTTCCAGCCCGTGTGCAGTACGAGTCCGCCTCACCTCCTTTCATTGGAGAAGAAACTGGGGAGGGAAATGGGGAAGCGACCCGCAGCCCGACAGGCAGGGAGGGTGACGAGATAGGCGAGTAGGCACTAAGCGTCGTGGGGAGATCGCAGTGGGAATAATAGGCGGCAGTGGGGACGTGGGACCGACTGTGGGAGGGTATACGAAACGCGAGACATCAGGATACGGAGTCACAGGACGCTGTTCCTTCACCGGAAGGATATGTTGATGGTTGCATCTGTAGATGGCTCCGTCCGCTTCGACCAGATAAGAGCACGGCTCTTTGGCAGGACCGCAGATGTGTCCCAGACATGCATAGCCCTTGTTTGTCTGGAGACGGCCCACTTGTCCACGAGCGAGAGGTTTAAGTGGCTTGCTGGACGAGAAAGAAGCGTTTCTGTGTGTTACGTTTGGATTGTAGTTGCTTCTGCACTGCAGTCGGGGAACAAACTTGTGGCTGCAAAAGCTGTTGGGACACAGGCAGAGGAGCACGGGTTTGGCAGGACATCAGTCGTTGGGCTGGAGAACCAAGTATGGGATCCCGCGCAATGTTTCTTAGGTTGAGCAAGTCCAGGCACACGTCTGATTTGGCAAGGTATGACTGCTCCATGAGTTGTTTTGCACTCCGGACCATGCGTTCAGTGAGTCCGTTGGACTGTGGGAATTCGGGGCAGCTGGTAATATGTTGAAAGTCCCATCATTGTGCAAAGTTTTTAAAAGCTTGGCTGGTGAACTGTCTGCCGTTGTTGGACTGGATACGTGCCGGGGAGCCGTACATGGAGTGGTGGCGCTGCAACTTTTCGATTACTGCTTCAGTAGTAGTGGTTTGAAGTAAGTCGATTTTGAACCAGCCAGAGTAAGAGTCTACAAGGACCAGATAGCGTTTCCCATGCCTTTGGAAGATGTCAGTGGCTAACGTGAACCACGGGAGAGAGGGTACTGGGTGCAGCAGTAGAGGCTGCTTTTGCTGGTGTGGCGTCAGGCTTTTGCATATGGCGCAAACTTCATTTTTTTCTCGTATGTATTTGACCATTCCCAGCCAGTAAAACATGCTTTGCGCCCTTTGGAGGGTTGCCTCTACGCCAGGGTGGCCCCTGTGAATATTGTCAAATATTTGTCCCGGAGTGTTGCTGGGACTACTGCCTTGTGGCCCTTAACAATAATTCTGTAGTACTAGCGTATCTGGAGCGGGGTGTTGTGTTGTTTATCCGACCAGCCACGCCGGATGAAGCAGACCGCAATTGTAAGGTCTCATCAGCAGCTGTATGTTCTGCTAGGCTGCTCAAACAGTCAGTTGGCACAAACGAAACCTTCATTACTTCATTACTGAGAATTGGGCCTGTTCGGAGAGTAGTTGTTTATTGGTTGTATGCGGGGCTCTCGAGAGCGTGTCTGCTATGTGCATGTCTTTGCCTTTCCTGTAGACAATGTTGAAATCAAATCACTGCAGTTGCATGATCATTCGCTGTAGTCATGCAGGAGCAGCGTGGATGAGTTTGCTCAAAATGGTGACCAGCGCCTGGTGGTCGATAGTCACTGACTTTCCAAAAATAAAGTCTCTGAAATTAGTGCAGGCAAAAAACCACTGCGAGCAGTTCCTTTTCGATCTGGGCATAACATTATTCAGTGTCAGTCAGCGTACGGGAGGCATATGAAACAAGCTTTAATTTGCCATTGGTAGTGATCTGTAGGCACTCTGAGCCCAGCCCATACTGGGACACATTGTAGGTGAGCGTCTCTGGCAATTCCAAAGCAAAGTAGGCAAGAGTAGGTGCGCTAGCCACCTGCGATTTGAGAGTGTCGAAAGCCGTTTTGTGCTGCGGGTACCAGGACCACACCGCGTCCTTGTGAGTCAGTTCTCGTAGGGGTGCAGATATGTTGCTGATGTTGGGAATAAATTTACCCAAGTAGTTAACCATTCTGAGGAACCTTTGTAAGCTCACAACATCAGTAGGAACAGGCATTTTGTTGATAGCTGTAGTTTTCGACGGGTCTAGTTTGAAACAATCACTTGTGAAGACATGTCCGACAGAAGTAACCTCTGGAACTCGAAACCTGCACTTCAGGGGATTGAGTTTGAGATGAATGTATTTTGCATGGTCAAGTACTTTCTTCAGATTGGCGTCATGTTCAGCCAGATCGCATCCGTAGACGAGAACATCATCAACAATGATAGTGCATGGGTACCCTGCAAACAATTGTTCCATAGTGCGCTGGAAAACTTAGCTGGCGGAGTTGATGCCAAAGGGCATTCTCAAAAATTTGTTTCGGCCAAAGGGGGTGCCAAATGTAGTGAGATTGAATGATTTTGGGTCCAGTGGATCCTGCCAAAATGAGCTTTTGGCATCCAGAACCGAGAATGCTGCTGCGTTGCCTATCTGGGCAGCAACTTCTTCTGTCGTTCGCATTGGGTAATGCGAGTGTTTAATGGCTGTGTTAAGACCTCTGGGGTTGATTCAGATACAGATCTCCTCCTTGTTTTTCTTTGTTGCAACCACCATGGTGGAAACCAAGTCAGATGGGCCAGTAACTTCAGCAATAACACCCATGGAGACCATGCGCTTGTGTTCAGTGGGTATTCCGTCGCTCATGGCATGTGGAATACGATGTGGTGCTCTGACCACAGGAGTAACTTTGCGATCAACAGCAATGTGGTATTTGATAGGCAACTTGCCAAACTCATCATTAAACAGCGTTAAGAGAGTAGCTGTTGTGTGGGCACGTCAGCGAGACAGTTTGTGGACCGCGCGGCCAAAGTAAACCAAACCTAGATCGTGGCATGCATTGATACCGAGTAAAGTCTCTGAATCACCCTTAACAATATAAAATGGTAAGGTATGGGTCAGTTTGACGATGGTGCACTTTAAATCAGCTTGTCCAAGTGAGTGCAGTACTTTTCCCCCGTAAGCCCAATGTGTTGCGGAGGCCTTGTCAATATGTTCAGCATTACAGATTTTTTTAAACTCTCTTCATGATGTGACATTACATTTGGCGCCAGTATCTATCTTCGCGATCAAAGGCCTGTTATTCACAAACATAGTTACCTCAGGGTCAAGTGGCTTGTTAGACAAAGGGAGGAGAGAGTGGATGGCAGAACTGGTAATCTGTACTCTCTGAGTGGGATTGCGAGTCAGGCTCTCTGTGTGGGATTGCGAGTCAGGCTCTTGGAAGTCATTATCAGTAAACTCAAGTTGAAGCAGGTGCAGGCTCATCCTTGAAGTTGCAGGAGTCACATGGGAACGGCAGCATCGAGGAAAGTTGTTTAATTTCTTGCAGAAATTACAGGCAGCACAGAATCGACGACCCATAAAATGGAAATAGTTGTAATTTTGAAAACAAGCTGCAGACCCAGCACAGGGGCTACGAGGGAAGAGGTCTGTAAGATTAACACTATGCTGCGAACGTTGACTAGAGGGCACAGAGTCAGTATAGGGAGATGTTATCTCAGAAATACGACAGGCATGTTCTGCTTGCTCTAGGGTTAAATCAGTGTTTCAAAGAAGCTCACCTTCTTCACGTCTCCGAGCTGCTATTAATTTCTAACTAGTGTAAGCAACCTCTTGATAATATGAAGTAGATAGTAGGCGGAATCACTACTAACAAACACTATCATTGGCTAGTATGAAATAGCCAATCTACAAGTCTGAAGAAGGGTTTCGACCCAAAACGTTGCCTATTTCCTTCGCTCCATAGATGCTGCCTCCCCTGCTGAGTTTCTCCAGCATTTTTGTCTACCAACGATTTAAACTAACCTATTTTCTATTTTCATCACATTTCCCTCAACTCTCTCCAAATTCTACCGTTCACCGACATGTCGGGGGCATTTTACAGTGGCCAATTAACCAACTATCCAGCACATCTTTGCAATGTGGGAGGATATTGGAGCACATAAAGGAAATTCACAGGGAGAATGAACAAACTTGTACAAACAACATCAGAATCACGGACTGAACTGGGTAACTGTAGCTGGCTGCACCTCTGTGTTGCTCTAAGGGCTTCTCTTAGATCGTTAAAGTGAGGAAAGGATTTCATAGAGTGGATACAGAGAGAATGTGTCCACTTCTTGCGAAGAGCTTAACAAGGTGACATTGTTAACAGATAGTAATCAAGATATGCACCAGGGAATTCAGAGGAAATGTTCTTATCCAAGGAGTGGTGGATTTGTGGAATTCACTGCTACTGGGAATGGTAAAAGTGAATGGTGTGGAGGCATTTAAGGAGAGGCTGGACAAATATAAAGAGAGAAGGGAATAGAGGGTTATGCTGATTGACTGGGTAAGAAAGACAGGGGAGGCTTGAATGGTGTTTCAGTGCCTGCCTAGACTGATTGAGCAGAACGGCACATTTCTCTGCTGTATATTATTTGTATGTAATCTTTTCTTTCATTGAAATGTACTAAGGAGAAGTCAGACAGTGAACATGTGTATGCATCATGAAGATCACAAAGCTAGTGACAGGCCAACTAGGCAGCATTCCAAAGTAAAGAAATTGAAAATTTGCAAATGTCCCTGTACTTAAGATGCTCCTGAAGTAAGGTTTTGAAATGGAAACATTTGATAAAATTAACATTAAACCCCTACAACCTGATTTTTTTGGACATGCTTTTGAATATTGAGCATATTATTTCATAATGTGTTGGCACTGCATTTGTGTTGTAAGTATCAATGACTGCAAACTCTGGTGCTTTGAAACAATGAGACAGAGTAATCCAGCAAAACTACAGATGTCAAAAGAATGTGATTTCAATCATTGGCCTTTTTTTATATATATATATGTAATTCCAATAGAAACACAAACAATCCAAACAAACAAGACTTTGGCTGCTTCTGTGAGAGCCAAGAAAGTGTTGCACCTATCCAGCATGTCATGAGCATGATAAGACTTATTAACTGCAAGTGAGGTGGAACTGGAAATCACGCATATCGGGGTTTCATTGCACTGAGAGTACAGCAGGAAAACAGCTGAGTACATAAAAAGCAAAGAGAAAACCAAAACATATTGAATCCCCATTGTCCACTGTTTAGTCTTTCTATCCAGACCCACGCAACATGTTCTATGCCATTTGACCTTGAATTCTATTCTACTTCTGAATTTGTATATTTGTTTGTGAGTCAAAGTGGAGGATTGATAAAACACATTTATTTTTCTCATATTTTTTGTAGAAATGTACGCAAAAATAATGCTCTATATTCCTTCCAGTTAGGCATATATCTGTAGGTAAATGCGTGTGACTCCATAAAATGATAAAGGGACTAAATACAATAGCTTCTAGCCTCTTGAGATACAAAGCAACCCACATCCATTCAGGTAACCATGCTGTTACCTGAATGGCCAATGTCTTTGATAGGTAATCAATATAGTGAGCAACTAGCAGCAGTAAAGTTAGCTTATATTACATAAAGATAGTCTGGAACTCTTAATGGGGGGGGGGGGGGGGGAGTGGGAGTGGGGGGGGGGGGGGGGCAGCAGAGGTTGGTTCATTGCGACTACGGAAGGGGCTGACGGACTTTCCTTAATTGAAGTTGACCTGAGAGACTGAATGATGAACTACTGGAGGTCATGGTGGAGAAAATGTAATGGAGAAGAGATGTCTTGTATCCTCGAGTGCCAGATTAAAGAAAGCAGAATGAGCAAGTAGTAAGTGAATGCTTCTTTAAGTCCCATGTGCTACCAACTTGATTATTAGTCTAGGACACGCTCGGATCACCACACCCATCACTCACCTATGAGTATTTGAGTCAGAATACAGGATACTGAGTTGGATGATCAGCTATGTTCATATTGAATGGTGGTGCAGGCTTGAAGGGCCGAATGGCCTACTCCTGCATCTATTTTCTATGTTTCTATGTTTCTAATATAACCAAAACTCATATGTTCATCTGTATTCTCACACACGTCTAATTCACAACTCGTCTGCCATTCAACTATGACACTCAAAACCATGTATATTCTTTGAATGTAATCTTCTTTTTCACTGAAATGTAGTCACTGAGAAGTCAGACAGTGAATATGTGTATGCATCATGAAGATCACACAGTTTAGTGACCGGCCAATTTGTGTTTCTCTCTCTTGTCGGTGCAAAATAGTGCACAATTGAAGAAATTAACTGGAGGTGGACAAATTAACAATAATTTGCTATGAAATAGATACTGTTAGTAATAATTGAGACTTGTGTCGCCGAAGCTGTGAGAAAAATGGAGAGTAGAATCAAGGCTGGTGATAATCAAAGCAGCAACTGTATCGCTGAGCTACCATGTAGTAAATGCCGTATATAACTACTATTTTACTTAATGATACCTTTCTGCTTTTTATTTGAAAGGCTTTAACGTCAAATTCCAGCTCTCATATTCTTACACATGTTCTTGGACTATCTACAGTAGATTCATATTTGGTTTCTTTGTGTACTACTCGCATTTACTGCCTCAGGCAGCATTCTATGTTACTCTTTGCTCTCTGGTAAAGATTGTAAAATTGCTTCTTATTTTGTCTGACTCATATAGACATAAAATGTTAAAAATATATCATTTTACATTGAATTTATTGAGCCGGATAATTACATCAGGATAAGCAGAGTGTAATAATTCAATGCCTCATTATACATGGATTAGGCACTGAGATACATGTTGTACTCCAAATTCCATTCTTGGTCAACTACAGTTGTGCTCAAGAGAGTTTTAAATGCTTCCAATTGTCCATTAAGGATCCAAATTTCCCATGGTTCGTGCAGATATAAGTTTTGAGTTTCTCGTGAAAATCTAAGCTGGAAACTTTCTGCGTTGGCATTTTCACAAGTGGTTTGCTCGGGACTTCTTATGAATTCCAATTGGTTTTCCAACTTTATTTAAATAGCTGAGGCCGACCTATTAGTTACTGTGCCATGCTGATGATTACAAATTTGTTGTGATCGCTTCCTAGTCTGGCAAATACTGCTGGAAACAGGTCAGAAATGGCGGAAAACAAATCTTCCATTATATATCAAATTTCTGTTGAGAAAAGTTGAGTAGAGGCACTCCTACAGGCTCTAAAGTTCTCGCAAGCCCCAAAATGTCAGTGCTGGTATTTTGATATTTTGGAGGCATAAAGTATTACAGTAGAATTATTCGGCCTACCAAAATCTATACCAAGCAACCTGTATTAATCCCATCCTTCAGGGCTTGGCCTGCAGCTTTTTCTGCCGAAGGAATTCAAGTGTTTGTCTAAACACGTCTCAAATGCTGCCAGCAACTCTGCTTCCATCACATTCTCAGACAGCATATTCCAGGTAGTCACCACCTTCTGGATGAAAAACTATATTCCATCGCCACTCTTTGCTCTCCTAATTTATCCCATGCAAAGTAAACATCAACTGGTGGATACATTTGCTCAATGTATTTCTCAAATTACATTACAGAAATCCAAACTAAACCAAAATGAATTAATATTCTGTTTTCACATTGTACTGTATGACACTATGACTCTAAGAACTGTCTTGTTGTACAGTTTGCTGCAAAATAACGGTCTCCCCTTTATTCTAAGACTGTGGCCCCTGGTTCTAGACTCGCCCAACATTGGGAACATTTTTCCTGCATCTAGCTTGTCCTATCCTTTGATAATTTTGTATGTTTCTATAAGATATCCCCTCATCCTTCTAAACTCCAGTGAATACAAGTGATGTGACAATACAGTGAATACAAATGTGATATCCTGGCAATTAATAGGGCAGCTCACACTAGGTAATCGCACCTATCCCGGTTGTGGTACAACATGTAGTGCTGCCGAATCACAGCTCCCGGATGAGGAATGGGAAGCGCAGGTGTACATCTGAATGTAAAATATGTGAGATTCCCAAACAGAAATGGTAAATTCCTTGGAGCCTAGATGAAAATTTCAGGCAGGCTCAAAGCTGGTAATAATGCACCTTGGACGAGTTTACTCATCAAATGTAATCTGATCTGCATGGCTGACAAGCCTACAAAAACTATCCAAGACCTGAAGGAATTATATCTCTAGATCTTTCATCAGCCTAAGATTTACTTAACATCCTGAAGCTGGGTTAACATTTTTATGTTCAGTGGCATAGTGTATGCTCATGAGAAAATTAAAAGAAAACATGCTGAGCAATGCCTATAAACTCAGCCATGGAATTATATCTGCTTGTATATTTACAGTGGGGAAGATAATTAGGAGCCCTAGGAGCTGTGCTGATGGAATTAGATGAGGGGGTGGTGGTGAGGGGGGTTGTATGCCACTTCCCAGAGTGCAACCTTGCAGACAGAACATGGGCCCATCCATCTGATGGTTCTGGTTTTGCATCAAATTCCAACATCCTGATTTCCCCCACCACTGATTTGATCCTCAGTTGACACTGACACTTGGACAGGTCAATAGATAGGAAAGGTCAAGGGGGATATGGGCCAAATGTGGACATATTGTATGGGGTCCAAATGAACCTAAATAAGGCATCTTGATTGGCATGGAAAAATTGGGATGTAGGGCCTGTTTCTGAGCCGTGTGACCCGATGACACTATGTGTATGTTGCAATATATGAAAGTTCAGGTCTACCTATTTATTAATATAGAATAAAATCCCAGATATAAATCTGTGACACATTTTCAAATTCAAATAGAATTGTTAAAATTACAAAGAAAGGAAGCCCTTATGTTTCAGTCCTTTCTTTAAAGTATATTACACTATTAATGTAGAATCAAATGTGATAATCCATTATTGTTTATACTTGCTGGTGAAGGAATGTTAGCCTGGGTAATTCTTGCTCTTCCCTAAGCTACTCTCCAGCCCATTCTTCTGCACCGGCCACTTCCTTTCGCATGGAGTCGTAGAGGCAAACAACATAGAAACAGGCCATTTGTTGAACAAGGTGTCCCATATACACTTGCCCCACCTGCCCACATTTGCCCCATATCCATCTAAAACTTTCCTATCCATGCACCTGTCCAAATAGCTTTTAAATGTTGTTATTGTATTTCCCTCAACTATTTCCTCTGGCAGCTTGTTCCTATGCCACCACCCTTATGAAAAAGTTGCCCATCAGGTCCCTATTAAATCTTTCCCATCTCAATCTAAACCTATGTCCTCTGGTTCTTGATTCCCCAACTCTGGGTAAAAGATCAGAGCTCAGCCTCCTCTTCTCCAAGGAATTAAGTCCTATCCTGCCCAACCTCTCTCCATAGCTGAAGCCTCAAGTCCCGGTGAAACCTTGTGAACAATCCTCTTGGCAATTTCCAAAACTGTGGTCAGAGTTGTGACAATTGTCCATTTACCTCTTTTTTTCCACCATTCAAGGACCTAAGCACTTCTTCCAGACGAAGAAGCAACTTGCTTGCATTTCTTTCAATCTGCTGTGTTTCACTTAGTGTTCACCATGGGATCTGGAATGAGAAAAAAGTGTCCTTGTGAATTTGTGGAATTCCCTGCCACAGAGGGCAGTGGAGGCCAAATCACTGGATGGATTTAAGAGAGAGTTAGATACAGCTCTAGGGGCTAGTGGAATCAAAGGGATATGGGGAAGAGGCAGGCACGGGTTATTGATTGGGGACGATCAGCCATGATCACAATGAATGGCGGTGCTGGCTCGAAGGGCCGAATGGTCTTTTCCTGCACCTATTTTCTAAGATAGATTGAGCAGGCTTTACTATTCACCAATGCGAGGTTGGAGGTAATAGTGGGAGGATCCAGTTTGTGATCCAGTCAACAAAAGCCTCCTTGTAAGTCAACCCAAGTGGAGTTTATTGTCATATGTAGAAGCACAGTGAAGTACAAGTGCAATGTAAACCTTGTTTGCAGCAATTTCGAAGGCACGTAAACAAAAGCAGAAAAACTTAAATTATACATGAATTACACATAATTTCAGCAAGACAGTAAAATAAAAAAACAAAACACTGCAAAAACACATAGCAAGCAAAACAAAGCAATGATAATATAGAAAGTGATCAGTGGTGTTCCATTATTGAGATGACAAAACCAGTCCAGAAAAAAGAAACCTAAAAATGGCATAGGATATGGAACTGAGGGGTGATCTTATAAAGATGTATAAAATCATGAGAGGAATAAAAGTCCTGTCCCACGGTACGAGTTCATTCCAAGAGCTCTCCCGAGTTAAAAAAAAATCAAACTCATGGTAAGAACGGAGAATGAACGTAGCGGGTACATCGGAGTGTGGGGACATCTCTTAGCGGCTCGTTACGCTAACGGCAGGTACTCAGGAAGACTTGCTAACGGCAGATAAGCACGGGAAGACTCGTGAGATTTTTCAATATGTTGAAAAATGTTCACGAGAGCGCCGAGTACCGACGAATGGCCATTACTGTAAATCTCCAAGTTCGAATCAGGACAAACTCGGGAGAGCTCTTGGACTGAACTCGTACCGTGGGACAGGTCTTTAAATAGGATGAATGGGATGGGACAGTGGTGCAGCTGGTAAAGCTGCTGTCTCACAGCTCTAGGGACCCAGATGTAATCCTGACCTCAGACAATTGGACATTCGGCCCTTGGAGCCAGCACTGCCATTCACCATGATCATGGCTGATCATCCACAATCAGTACCCCATTCCCACCTTGTCCCCATATTCCTTGACCCTGCTATCTTTCAGAGCTTATTTAACTCTCCTTTGAAAGCATCCAGATAATTGGACTTCACTGCCTTCTGAGGCAGGGAATTTCACAGATTCACAACTCTCTGGGTGAAAACGTTTTTCCTCATCTCCGTTCTAAATGGCCTACCCCTTATTCTTAAACTGTGGTCTCTGGTTCTGGACTCCCCCAACATCGGGAACATGTTTCCTGCCACTAGTGTGTCCAATCCCTTAATAATCTTATCTGTTTCAATAAGATCCCCTCTCATCCTTCTAAATTCTAGTGTATACAATCCTAGACACTCCATTCTTTCAACATATGAGTCCCTCCATCCCAGGAATTAACCTTGTGAACCTACGCTGCACTCCCTCAATAGCAAGAATGTACTTCCTCAAATTTGGAGACCAAACTGCACACAATACTCCAGGTGTGGTCTCACTAGGGGCCTGTACAGCTGCAGAAGGACATATTTGCTCCTATACTGAAATGCTCTTGTTTTGAAGGCCAAAATACCATTCGCTTTCTTCACTGCCTGCTGTACCTGCATGCTTACTTTCAGTGATTGATAAACAAGGACACCCATATCTTATTGTACTTCCCCTTTTCCTAATTTGACACCATTCAGATAATAATCTGCCTTCCTGTTCTTGCCACCAAAGTAGATAATCTCACATTAATCCACATTAAACTGCATCTGCTGTGCTTCTGCTCACTCACCCAACCTGTCCAAGTCACCCTGCATCCTCACAGCATCCTCCTCACAGTTCATACTGCCACCCAGGTTTGTGTCAACTGCAAATTTGCTAATGTTACTTTTAATCCCTTCATCTAAATCATTAATGTAGATTGTATATAATTGCGGTCCCAGCACCACGCCTTGCGGTACCCCACTAGTCACTGAGTGCCATTCTAATAGGGACCCATTAATCCCTACTCTTTGTTCCCTGCCTGCCAACCAATTTTCTATCTGTAGTCTATTGAATTGGTCATGATATTGTTCCACTCTGGCTTCAGCCCTCATTGCCCACTGCACTCAGTCCCTTGCTCTACTTTCTATTCACCCACAACTGTGTGGCCAAGTAGAGTGCTAACTCAATCTTTAAGTTTGCTGATGCATTTATCAGCTGGATCTACTACAATGATGAGATGAAATCCAGGAAAGAGATAGTGAACCTTGTTTCATGTGTCAGAACAATAACACAGCCCATAATGTCAGCAAGACAAAAGAGATGGTTGATGATCGAAGGAGGTGAGGGGGTAAACACGACTCAGTCTTTATCAATGGATCTGATGTAGAGATGGTCAATGCTTTTATATTCCTGGGCAACCATTTCATCTGCAACCTATCCTGCTCACTTCACATCGATTTGACGATCAAGATGGTGCATCAGTGCACAAATCCATAAGGATTCTTTTGAACTTCTACAGATGTGCTATCGATGCATTTCTGCCGTCTGACAACTGTTCTGCGCTTCACTGCCTGAACCCAGTGAAACCATCAAAGGCTTGTTATTTCCTTCTATCCTGTCCATCTTCAGTGCATCAGTAACACTCGAAGTAGTGTCAATGATGTCTGCCACCCTTCTCTCTTCTATCTTCCAGGAGAAGATACAGGAGGTTGAAAACCTGGATATCCAGACTTAAGAACAGCTTTGTTCCTACTGCGATCAGACTCCTGGACTAATCTCTTCATTCACACTGGTTTCCCAGAGGTGCTTCCACATACTCTTATTCTTAACTCGACCTCGTTTGATTATTCTGTTATTGTACTTTAATATTCTTCTGCACCACTCGGAGTTTGCATTACAGTCTTTACACCATTCTGCTACTTTGCATTGTCATTATATTTATTATTGTATGTATCATTAATGTAAGTAATGTTTTTACTTTGTGAGCTTCATGTGAACTTGGAATTTCATTGCACTCTGGAGTATATGGCAATAAACTAACCTGAATCTGATTCTGAATCTGGCTAGTGGGAGAAAGTGAAGGCCTAGGCATTTGACTGTAAGAATATAGCCAATTTGCCTCAAAGTAATCCTTGATATAAATTAGTGCTAAATTGGCCAAGGCAAGTATATTTATTCTCTTGATTGGGCAGGGCTTGATGCACATTTTTTATTTATTTTAAGTAACATCCAGGCTAGGTTGAGGCAAATGAGTTTAGCTATAATTGTAACCATCTTTCAGCTGCCAATGCTAAAATAAAGAGCAAAATGTTTGTTTTGTCGCATTAAAAGCATTGATCAGTCAGCCCATCTACAATTTATATAGGGTCATAATGCAGCATGGAGACAGGCTCTTTGTCAATGCCGACCAATATGCCACATGTTAGCAAGTCCCAGTTACTACCCATGTTTGGCCTACATCCCTCTGAACCTTTCCTATCCATGTACCTGTCCAAATGTCTTTTAAATGCACTTATAGTACCAGCCTCTACAACCACCACGATATCCATCGCCCTCTTTGTGAAAAAGTTGCACCCGAGGTTCCTTTTAAATCTTTCTCCACTCACCTTAAACCTGTGCCATCTAGTTTTTGATTAGCCTACCTTGGAAAAAAGACGATGCATTCAGTTTTAGTTTTTAGTTTTTTAGTTTCAAAAGTACAGCATGGAAGATGGCCCTTTGGCCCACAGAGTTCATCTAACAATTAATCACCTGTTCACTCTAGTCCCATGTTATCTCATTTCCTTATCCACTCCCGACACATTAAGGGCAATTTTTCAGAGCCTGATTGGAAATGCTGGAGAAATCTAGGGGCACCTGAGGAAACCCATATAGTCGCAGTGAGAATGAGTTAACTTCACACAGGCAGCACCTGAGGAGTTGAGTATAGGAGCAAAGAGGTCCTTCTGCAGTTGTTCAGAGCCAAAGTGAGACCTCACCTGGAGTATTGTGTGCAGTTTTGGTCACCTAATTTGAGGAAGTACATTCTTGCTATTGAGGGAGTGCAGCGTAGGTTTACAAGATTAATTCCCGGGAAGGCAGGACTGTCATCTGCTGAGAGAATGGAGCGGCTGGGATTGTATACTCTGGAGTTTAGAAGGATGAGAGGGAATCTTATTGAAACATGTAAGATTATTTTGGATACGCTAGAGGCAGGAAACATGTTCCCGATGTTGGGGGAGTCCAGAACCAGGGGCCACAATTTAAGAATAAGGGGTAAGTCATTTAGAATGGAGATGAGGAAACACTTTTCCTCACAGAGAGTTGTGAGTTTGTGGATTTCTCTGCCTCAGAGGGTGGTGGAGGCCGGCTATCTGGATACTTTCAAGTGGGAGCTAGATAGGGCTCTTGAAGATAGTGGAGTCAGGGGATATGGGGAGAAAGCAGGAACGGGGTACTGATTGGGGATGATCAGCCATGAACACATTGAATGGTGGTGCTGGCTCGAAGGGCCGAATGGCCTACTCCTGCATCTATTGTCTATTGCATATCCTCTGAATAACTATTATTCCTGTGTACACGTCGCAGGGTGCCTAGATTTTCCAGAAAACTAGTGCAGATGTGGTAAATTTCCAGTCTTTCAAAGCTCTTCATTATGGAATATTAATGCATCACCCACCGGGTGGTGTCAAAAATGGCTGCCTCGTCAACAGTCTGTCTTTCCCTTCCTTATTTGTGTTTAATTGTATGTGTTAAATGTATGTTTTTAGTGTTTTTTAGCTTGTATTATGTGTGGGGGCGAGGGGGTGGGAGGGTTGGGGGAATCTTTTTCTCATCTCTTACCTCGACGGAGAGGCAATTTTTTTAATGTATCGTTTCTCCATCTGCACTTCGGCCTAACATCGAGGAGCTGGCAGCCTTTTCTGGAGTGTTAAAGAAGGAACTGCAGATGCTGGAGAATCGAGGGTACACAAAAGGCTGGAGAAACTCAGCGGGTGCTGCAGCATCTAAGGAGCGAAGGAGGTAGGCAACGTTTCGGGTCTTGACCCTTCTTCAGACTGGTCAGGGATCAGGGAAACGAGAGATATAGACGGTGATGTGGAGAGATAAAGAACAATGAATGAAAGATATGCAAAAAAGTATCGATGATAAAGGGAACAAGCCATTGTAAGCTGTTTGTGGTGTGAAAATGAGAAGCTGGTGCGACTAGGGTGGGGGAGGGAGATAGAGAGAGAGGGAATGCTAGGGCCCGAGGGCTGAGGGAGAGGTGGGAAGGGGAGGAAACTGCAAGGGTTAACAGAATTGAGAAAATTCAATGTTCAAGCCCAAAGGATGCAGACTCCCCAAGCGGAATATGAGGTGCTGTTCCTCCAACTTGCTGTGTTGCAAGTTTAGATGAAATAAATTGTCAGTGCCAAAAGTTGCACATGAATTAATTAAACTAATTAGAAAACGAGATCAGGAAAGTAAGTGACAACTAGTGGCCAATGCCCGTATTACACCATGGGCAGCCTATAGCTATTTATATATATATGACTTGTAAATATGACTGTAATCATATATAATTAAGTATAATTATATTATATAAAAATAATATGATGAATAAAATTGTGAGTGTTTTTTTAATGACACTGTCGCAGAGGTCCTGCTCCTGAACCAGCCTAATTAATGGGTGAGGGCAGTTCTTTTGGGTTCCTCCCTTTACTGAACCCCACTAACTACAGTGTCCAGAGTGGGGGTCACGGCCATAGCGGGACTGGGGCAGTTCCAGGCTGGGGGATGGTCCTGCAAGGCATCTTCCAGTAGCTTTAATAGGAAATGTAATGAGACTGCAGCAGAGCTCCCTGGTTTTAAGGGCTCATGAACCTGCCTAATTAAAGGGTCAGGACAGATCCTCTGGGTTCCCCCTTTTACTGAACCCCACTGACTGCCATAGTGGGGAGAGTGGGGGTAACGGTCATAGTGGGACTGGGGCAGTGCCAGGCTGGGTGACAGACCTATAAGAGACCTGTCTTATTTCTGATGTAAATGTCACATCCTGACCAAGAATCGAATGCTCTGATGTTTACTCGATGAGTATTCATTTTAAGCTACAATGAGCCTATATTTATGTTAGTGACCCCCCCGATGGTGCCTTTGCAAATGAGGGCTATTACCTTTAACCTAAAATAACCCTAAAAGTGTTGCATTGTTTGAGTATCTGTAGTTTTTGTGTGTGTCTGTGTGTACCTGTCAAACGTGTATCTGTGGATGTAAGTGTGTATGTATGTGTGAATGGATGGATGGATGTGTGGATGTATGTGTGGATGTATGTGTGTGGATGTTTGTGTGTGCATGGATGTGTGCATGGATGTCTGCGTGCGGAGGGATGTGTGGATGTGTGTGTGGGGATGTATGTGTGCATATATGTGTGTGTGTGTGCATGCATGGAAGTGTGCGTACGGATGGATGTGTGTATGGATGTGTGTATGGATGTGTGTATGTATGTATGGATGGGTGGGTGGACTGTTGCACTGTCATTCACCAGCAAGGCATTATCATAAGTAATTCACTTATTGTTTAAATAATTTGACCAAATAATCAGTGAAACGATCAAAACTAAAATAAAACTTTATATAATCATTTATTTCCCCAATTTATTTGTTTACATTACATCTGATCGTCATCTGAATATTCTTCATCAGATTCCAAGTCTTTTGATAAGTTTTGAAAGTCCATTGATAAGTTAGTTCAAGTTCAAGTGGAGGGTCAGGCAGAGGCTACAAAAAAAACCCATCTCATAGTCATTAAGTCTGCATGGACTTCAATTCATAAAATTTCAAAAAACTCTTCTTAATGTTAATGAGAATAGTAAGATTAAATGAGAACTTACCAGTTCGAAGTTTGATCGTTATTTTATGAGGAGTTACGATGAGGGGTTATGTGAAGAAGGCCATCCCCATGCATGCACGTCAATCTGCAAAGTAACGGTGTGAAGTCACAGATAACAGCAGTTGAACTAACATAGTAAGATTATAAATGACTAGAACTACCAGATAATCGTTAAATTACGAGGGTAGGGAGCGGAGGGCACATAATCCCTCATCGTAACTCCTCATAAAATAACGATCAAACTTTGAACTGGTAAGTTCTCGTTTAATCTTACTATTTCAGAGTTACGTGAGTGACTACGTGAAAACTTTGAAGGTCTGTGATTTCATGCCGAGGAACGAGTCCACGTGTCACAGCTGCATCAATTGACAAGGACAAGTGAGAAAATTAATGCATTCAAACATGACATGTTTTAACAATAGTAACAGTTTAAAAACAGAAAAGAAAAACAAACAGTGACCCCTCTCACCCAGGGGGGAATTGTGAAACAGAACTTAAAACAGAGTCAGCAAAACCACTGGATCTGGCGACAAGCTTATTATAGAACCTCTGGTACGTCTTCTCATTTGACCATCCCGCAGCCGCTAGAATTTGGTCAAGAGGAACGTCCATGTCCCTTGCTGATGACGTTGACGCAGCCCTGGTGGAATGAGGTTTAAAAATATCAGTGTCCACACCTGCATACGCCAGAACCTGTTTGATCCATCTAGAGATGGTCTGCACCATGATTTGTTTGTGAGGTTTAGTGTGACTGAACAAAAAGGAGAGTTCCGAGCCTCTCAGGCTCCTAGTGACCTTAATGTTATGGGTTATGGATGACACACACCTGTGGATCTGAGGGATATGCCATGAAACTCAACTTGAGCCCTAGTACACAAAAAGCTGGAGAAACTCAGCGGGTGCAGCAGCATCTAAGGAGCGAAGGAGGTAGGCGACGTTTCGGGTCGAGACCCTTCTTCAGACTGCCTGCTCTGTTTGATGAGATCCCTAATGAAAAAGGTGACATTATTGCCGGACAAACTCATACTGTCCAGTCTAAGTTTGTGTAGTGTTTGGACCTGTTGTGCTGAGGTCAGAGACATGAGCATAACTACTTTTAATGTCAGATGGTGTAGGGACAGAGATGAAACTGGAGCCCACTGACGGAGCAGCGTGAGGACCATGCTGACAACCCAAATATGAGTGTACCTGGGTCTAGGTGGAGTAGAATTAAAAACGCCCTTCATAAATTTAGTTATTAGAGGGTGGGATCCTACCGTGTGATGTGCTGACCCCAACTGTAAATAATTGGACAGAGCACTGCGGGCACTGTTAATGGCACTATTACTCAGTTTACTATCGTGATAGAGTGATGATAGAAACTCCAGGACATCAGTAATTGTAGCTGTGTGGTATAGAAACATAGAAACATAGAAACATAGAAATTAGGTGCAGGAGTAGGCCATTCAGCCCTTCGAGCCTGCACCGCCATTCAATATGATCATGG
Organism: Okamejei kenojei; assembly: GCA_035221665.1. Classification (NCBI taxonomy): domain Eukaryota; kingdom Metazoa; phylum Chordata; class Chondrichthyes; order Rajiformes; family Rajidae; genus Okamejei; species Okamejei kenojei. The sequence continues at coordinate 80,586,099 of CM069131.1, forward strand.
CTGATCATCCAACTCAGTATCCCGTACCTGCCTTCTCTCCATACCCTCTGATCCCCTTAGCCACAAGGGCCACATCCAACTCACTCTTAAATATAGCCAATGAACTGGCCTCAACTACCCTCTGTGGCAGAGAGTTCCAGAGACTCACCACTCTCTGTGTGAAGAAAGTCTTTCTCATCTCGGTCTTAAAGGATTTCCCCCTTATCCTTAAGCTGTGACCCCTTGTCCTGGACTTCCCCAACATCGGGAACAATCTTCCTGCATCTAGCCTGTCCAACCCCTTAAGAATTTTGTAAGTTTCTATAAGATCCCCTCTTAATCTCCTAAAATTCCAGAGAGTATGAAATGTGAGAGTGGGAACAGTACATCTCCCATTTATTTATGTGAGAAATATATAGTTTCTGAGTGCTCTTCCTCCAGGCCGCAGTGATGACATCAACGGTACGCTCTGAAAGCCTGAGCCCCAAGAATGGTCTCCTCAGAATCTGCAAACCAACAGATTAATATGGTCATGAAGAGTGTGGCTATCCCCTGTCACTGGGTGTACCAGCAGATTTTTGCTCTTGGGCACTACCATAAAGGGCTGTGTGATCAAAGCTAGCACCGGAGGGAACCAATGCTGAGTAGGCCAGTCTGTCACTACCAGAATACCAGAGGCGGAATCTTGCTGGATCTTAGCCACACATCGGGTAATGGGGCAGAATGGGTGAAATACATACACAAATTTTCCACCCCAATGTAGCGAGAATGCATCCACCGCTACTGCCCCTGGGTCTGGCTCCCAAGACACATAAATTGGCAACTGATGATTAAGCCGTGAAGCAAACAGATCAATATCCGGCACACCATAACGAAGGACAATATCATTGAACACTTCGTGATTTAACATCCATTCTTTGTTATCATTGAACTCTCGTGACCTGGTGTCTGCCACTGTGTTATACCTTCCTGGTAAATAGATAGCTGAAACCCAGATGTTTCTTGCAATACACCAGTGCCAGAGAAAACCTATCACAGGATACAGACTTACTGCCACCCATGTGATTAATGTACGCTACCACAGTAGTATTGTCAATCTGAAGTTGGACATGCGCATGATGTCTGTCGGTACAAAAAGCTTTTAACCCATAGAGTGCACCCAACAACTCTAAACAGTTAATGCCGTGTGATTGAAGCATGGATGCTTCCTGCAGATCCACTCTGCCACCGCAGCTTTGGACAGTATCCGTAGCATCCCAACCTTGTGCACTGGCATCAGTCTGCAGGATAATTGATGGTGTATTGACTATAATAGTACCAGAGCAGCACTGATTATTGGCTATCCACCATTGTAACTCAGTTAGAGCGTCAGCTGATAGCTTCATAGGTCTATCGAAATTACCTCTCTGAAGTTTAAGTGCCTGTTCCTTTACATGCTGTAAATTTTGGTAGTGCAAAGGCCCAAATTGATCAGCTGGGAATGCTGCCACTAATTTCCCAATTACCCGAACCACATGTCTAATAGACGGTTGATTATCAACAATGAGTTTCCTGCAGGCTTCAATTAAGTCTAATTGTTTTCCCTGAGGCAGAGTCACTGACATGTGTACTGAGTTAATGGTGAACCCCAAATAGTCAATTATCTTAGATGGCACCAATTTAGACTTAACTGGTGAATCCAATCTTTTGTAGCTGCCACAGATGATTCAGCTAATTCAAAAATCCTCCCAATTATTAAAATGTCGTCCAAATATGCCATGACAATATGATTTTGTGCTCTGAGTAACCCCAGGACTGGTTTGAGCAATTTTGTGAATAGTCTGGGAGCCGAAGTTAATCCGTTAGGCAAAGCTTTAAACTGCCAGATCTGACCCATCCAGTTAAACTTCAAAACATTTCTGTGCTACTCATGAATGGCCACTGAATAGTAAGCATCTTTGAGATCAATGCTTGCCATATAACATCCCCTGAAAAGCAGTTGTTTAGCTGTAACAAACGTCTCCATTTTGAAATGTTTATACTGCACAAAAGTGTTAAGCTCTGTCAAATCTAAAATAATTCTACATCCTCCATCCTTTTTTGGCCTCATCAAGATATTGAACACAAATTGCTAAGACTCATGACTTGCCCTTTCAATTACACCTTTTTTAAACAATTGACTCTAGCTCTTTTTGTGCACTAACACACACCTGTTGTGAGAACACAAACTTATGGCCAGGTGTGTGCTGAGTCGGTGGAGGCAAATCAGAAATGAACTCAATTTGAAAACCTTGAATACTATGCAGTATAAACTGGTTAGATGTTATCCACTGCCATTCATGTAAGAAAAATTGCAATCTCCCCCCAACTTGTAATGTATCCATTGCAGTCGCACCTACCTTAGGGTTTACCGGCGGTAACGTCGCTGCTTCTGCCCCCAAGGTCTGGGGGGTAGGACTGCTGGAGGGCGCTGCATCTTGAACATGGCCCAGCTCGGGCCCTGCCCTAAAAAAGGCCTCTGTGTAGTTTGCTCCACACTTCGTCCACATACCCAGTGAACCATTTTGCAGGCCCCTGAGGGTAGGGATACAGTCTGCGAAAAGACGACCCCTTTCGAGGCACCTTAATGAGCCCCACAGTCTTAGACTTCATCCAAATCTTTCACCTGTTTACTCAGGTTTTCTCCAAATAAGAGGTCTGGGGGTTCAACTGTCCCCGATTTACAAAGTCCAGCAAATTTAGAATTGATGGTAGGACGGATGGCATTTTTACGGATACAATTAATTTCAAAATGTACATTGCACATTAATGCCAACGCGTCCTCCTGAGTCTCTGAGAGAGGCGCCCCCTCCACTGACCTTGCAAAGGCCGTGATGCCTGAGGCGAGAAGCCGTAGTGCTCTCTGTAATTTAAACTCCTGGGCTCTGATGCCCCCTCCAATGTGCCCCCATATTGATTGGTTTATTATAGGGACTTAGTGAGGCACAGTTTTGTGGAGTAGTGTACCTGGCAGTGGTCTCCTCCATCGTCTGTTTTTGCAGAGGATGGGAAGCCATATAATTAATATTCTCTGCGAGCTTTGTGTCCAATGGCTCGCCGGTGAGGGCTGGGACCGCAAATCTGGATGCTATGGCCAACCCACCCAATGGTCCCTCTAGCCCAACTGTGCCTCCGTACTCTGGGTCAGCAAAGCTCTGACCTCGTACGCTCCCTTCATCAGACAGGGAGATATCACGCAGCCCTGTCACAGGCGCTGCTGCCTCGGGTACAATACACACCCCGGGCTCTGATAGCTCCTTCCTCTGGAGCGTATCGTGCTGGAGTAACCTCTCCACAAGGCTCTCCAGCTGGGCCAGCCTGCCGGTAACACTGCCCTGAGGAGGGAACTTGTCCACCTCCTGGCCCAACCCCTCAGAATCCAGGGCCCTTACAGACTTCCTAGTGGCTTTTCTTCCCTGTGGAGTAGCCAAGGTGCCTTCCTGCACCAAGTCTGTGGCTGCTGGCTTCACCTTCGACATATTTGCAGAAAAACACAATACAAAATTTTCGTCCAACAAATGTACTCCAAACCTGGAGCAACGATTCCAGCAAAGCTGTTTGAAAAAACACTTACCTGGACCTTTTAAACTTACCCGCTGGAAGGAGCAACGTGCCTGCCAGTCAGTTGTTGCGCAATGCGTCAGAATGTAATGACGCGCATGCGTGGGGACGGCCTTCTTCACGTAGTCACTCCTCAGAGTCCAGGGCCCTTACAGACTTCCTAGTGGCTGTTCTCCCCCGTGGAGTTGCCAAGGTGCCTTCCCGCACAAAGTCTGTGGCTGCTGGCTGCTCTACCAGCAGCTCTTTAGGCGAATTTGGCGGTCGCGCGCTGCCCGCAGGCCCATGGCCTTCCGCAGCCGCTTTGGTCGCGGCTCGCCTCTTCACCTTCAACATATTTGTAGAAAAACAAAATACAAAATTTTCATCCAACAAATGTACTCCAAACCTGGAGCAACGATTCCGGCAAAGTTGTTTGAAAAAACACTTGCCTGGACCTTTTAAACTTACCCGCTGGAAGGAGCGACGCGCCTGCCAGTTGGTCGTGCGCAATGCGTTAGAATGTAATGACGTGCATGCGTGGGGACGGCTTTCTTCCCATAGTCCCTCACGTGACTCTGAAGTAAAATAACACTGTTACTACCCTAGATAAATTAGTTCAATTCAAGTGGAGTTTCAGGCAGAGGCTACAAAAAAAACATCTCATAGTCATTAAGTCTGCATGGACTTCAATTCATAAAATTTCAACCTCTTCTTAATGTTAATGAAAATAACACTGTTGCTACCATAGATAAATTAGTTCAAGTTCACATACACCAATTCATTTCTACAATAACATCAGCCATTTCTGACCATATCTCATTCCAATGGAAGCCTATAAAGCGCAATGAATATTCGTCTGTTTTTCTCCCGTGGTCGGGGCCTGGAAACGGCTGCCCCCCCACCGCGGAGATGATCCAAACACACTCCGCGGCTCCGCATTCGCGAATCAGCTACTTCTTAATTGAAACGGCGGCTTCACTATGTTAAGTACATAGGCCCTGCGATTGGAGCACTTTTTCCCGGTAAGTGATCGCAGGCAGCTCCGAGAATAGATGTTAAAGACTTATTAGACTGCAACAAGCTGTCATTAGTGAAAATGTTTCATTTACCTTGTTATGGATACACATAGTTTAGGCCCTCAACTTCATGAATGAATCAATGAGTGAATGAGTGAATGATGAGTGAATGAATGAGTGAATTAATGAGTGAATGAGTGAGTGAATGAATGAATGAGTGAATGTACAGCCTCCAAATCCCATTTTTTTCACATTATAAAGGGTGCAATTAAATTAAAGTACATACAGATTAATTTTCATAAATTCAGACTTTAGATCTTTCAGATCCAGTTGATTCACACTGGTTTCACGACTTTGTGTTGCAGCACCTCAGTAGGGACTTTGCTTTCAAGGCTTTGTTCCACTTCTATCCACTTAGCTGCACATTCATCAGACTTCTTAATGCTAAGACTTCTTCTAACTTCCGGTGGCGCTATGGAGTCTTAAAGCATAGCGCCAGCCAGCTCCGTAAAAATTTTGGAAAAAACGGGGACTTAAAAAGACTTACCGGCTGCCTGCTTTACACTGCCTGCCGCTTCAATATCGACGGTACCGGGTGACGTCATCAGCCCTGCGACAAACCATGACGGCACGGAGCCCTACCGACAAGACAAAAGGTCGAAAAACCCGGGCGAGAGCGGGAGAAGGCCTGGGAGAAGCCTCGGACTCGAGTAGGGCCAGCTCCCTGGAAGATGTCTCCAGGAAAGCAGGCACAGAAGGTGAGGATTTGAGAGCTTTTATTTCTCATCAGATGGCTGATTTAAAGCGAGAGTTCAAGGCAGAAATGAAAGATATAAAGCAAGAAATGAAAGAAATAAAGGGAGAAATAAAGGAAGAAATTTGTCAAATTAATAATCAGATGGACTTGATGAAAAATCAATGGAGTGAATTCCAAAAAGATACAAAGTCAAAAATTGATAATAAGTTTAAGAAAGAATCAGAAAAATTGAAGAATTAATTTATTGATATGATCAATAATATGGAACGCAAGATGGAGGTTAAACTTGAAAATGTTAAAAAAGACTTTCAAAGTAAGATTGATCCTATTGCAAATGTGGTGGAACAACAGGCAGATGGCATGAAAAACCTTGAAAAGATAGCGGAGGCTAGTACTGTGTCTACAGCAAAGCTGATAACAGAACAAGAACGTCTACTGGAGTTGTTATCTAAAGTAACAGATAAATGCACTCAGCTAGAAGGCTATCAGAGAAGGCAGAACTTGAGGATTGCAGGGATTCCTGAAGGTCTAGAGAAACACGAAGACACTCGAGAATTCACTGCTAAATTACTGCAAGCTGTTTTATCTTTGGATGATATGCCTGTATTAGCTCGTGCACATCGAGTCGGCAGAAGACAGACCAGTACAAATGCCCCCCCAAGACAAATGATTGTAAAGTTACAATATGATTTTATCCTCGAGGATATTATGCGAAGAGCCTCGAGAACAAAGAATCTGATGTTTCAAGGACAAAGAATAGTAAGATTAAACGAGAACTCACCTGTTCGAAGTTTGATCGTTATTTTACGAGGAGTTACGATGAGGGATTACGTGAAGAAGAGCCCGCCTCACGCTGGTAACGGCATACTTCAAAGCAACGGCATGAAAAACACAGAACACCAAAGCCGGAGTAACATAGTAAGGCCCATAAAAAGACTTAGAACCACCATTTGATCATTTATTTTACGAGGGTGGGAGTGGAGGGCACGTAATCCCTCATCGTAACTCCTCGTAAAATAACGATCAAACTTCGAACAGGTGAGTTCTCGTTTAATCTTACTATTTTACTTCGGAGTCACGTGAGTGACTACGTGAAGAGTTTTAAAGCTTTCTGTGTTTTTTATGTCGTAGAATTAATCCGTACGACAGTCCGGCTAAGTAAACACATACATGAGAAAGCAGACAAAAGTTAGATCTTTTTTCACAATTAAATTTTTTAATGGTTGAAAGACCATATAATACCCTCCTTATTTTTGAGGGAAAAAATGATTACAAGTGACAAAAGATATCAGTGACTACACAACTGATTATAGCAATTAATAGCAAACAAAGCAGGTGATTATAGTGCTCCCAACACCGCGTGTCCAAAGCTTGTCATAGTGTGAACAGGTTTGTTGTAGAACTTTGAAAAAGTTTCTTCTTTACTCCACCCTGCGATTTTTAAAATATGCTCGAGAGGTACGTCCCGCCCCTTCGCCGCGGACGTAGCTGCCGCCCTGGTGGAGTGAGATTTGAAGACATCAGTGTCTACTCCCGCTAAAACCAACACCTGTTTCAACCATTTTGAGATAGTTTGAACTGAAGCTTTTGTGTGTGGCTTTTTGTGCGTAAGCAGCAATGTCTTTTCGTTTCCTCGAAAAGTGTCCGTAACTTTAATATATTGGTTCAAATGTCTAACCACACACAAAGCAGGCTCAATATGAAAAGCTTGAAAGGTTACCTTTGTTCCAGATCTCCCTGGTCTACTTTGTTTGATCAGATCGTAAACATAGAATACAACGTTATCTGTAGTCACATGCATACAGTCTAAACGCAACATTTGTAAAGTTTGCACTCTTTGGGCTGAGACCAGTGACATTAACATGACCAATTTCAATGTTAACCTATCCAATGTCAACCCTTCAATTGGCGTCCATTCTCTAAGTAGAGCAAGTACTATGCTCACATCCCAAATCTCTGTATATCTAGGTTTTGGCGGATTCATGTGAAAAATTCCTTTCATGAATCGTGATATTAATGGATGCGACCCAATTGACTTCTCACCAATCATAAGTCCTAAATATGACGACAAGGCACTGCGTGCAGTGCAGTGTTAATGGCACTGTAACTTAAATGTTGCCCAAAGTGCAAATTGGCAAGGAATTCCAAAACATGAGTAACATTCACAGAATCATCAGAAATATTTGACTGTGTGCAAAATTCTTCCCATTTCTTAATATGTGTCATATATTGTTTCTGTGTGCTATGTCGCCATGATGCACCAATAACTGTCAAAGTTTGGTCCGACAATCCCAGTTCCTGTAGTGGTCTGGTCAAAACCTGCAGATTAACAAATTCATATATGCATATAATGGGTAACCTTCATTTGTTACTGGATTAGTCAAGATATCACTACAGTTAGGTATCTGCATATATGGTTCTTTAATCATATTTAGCATAACTGGGAACCAAGGTTGAGTTGGCCAATTTGGCACTACCAACAATCCGGAAGCTGAATCTTGCTCTATTTTCTTCAAGCATCTCTGGATCAGAGCAAATGGTGGAAAAGCATAAAAGAACATTTTTCCCCAGTGTAATGAAAATGCATCTACTGCAACTGCGTCCGGATCGTGTTCCCAAGACACATAATGAGGCAATTGATGATTAAGCCTGGATGCAAACAAATCAATTTCTGGCAACCCAAATCGTCTAACAATATTCTTAAATATTGCTGGCTTAAGCATCCATTCCGTATTATCTTTAAAAAATCCTGGACCTTCCATCTGCTACCACATTGTCTTTACCTGGAATATAGCTTGCTGAAATCCATATCTGCCGACCAATACACCATTGCCATATCTCATTGACCAGACAATCACATGATACTGATCTAACTCCCCCCATGTGATTGATGTAAACCACAGCCGTTTTATTGTCTAATTGTATTAATACATGCAGACATTGTTTAGCAGAACAATATGCTTTAAGCCCATAAAAGGCCCCCAATAACTCCAAATAGTTAATACCATACTTTTGGAGAAACACTTGCTCTTCAGTTTTCCATCTACCTCCACAACTGGAAGATAAATCTGTGGCCCCCCATCCGAGAGCACTAGCATCTGTTTGCAAAACCATTTCAGGCTGTTTAATCATGATCTTCTTAGCAGCTTGTGGGACATTTTCAACCCACCATTGCAATTCCAATACTGCTTTCTTTGTTAATTGCATAGGTCTGTCAAAGTGACCTGCCTTGTCTTTAAGAGCCCTTACTTTGTCCCTTTGAAGATTTTGATAATGTAATGGCCCAAATTCCACTGCCGGAAATGCTGCCACTAATGTACCAATGACTTTTGCCACTTCTCGGATGGAGGGATAAGGTTTGTGAATGAGGTAATTACACATTTGCAAAATATCATTTGTCTTCTTTGCTGGCAACTAACATAGTCACTGAGTTAATTACAAACCCCAGAAAATCAATTGATTGAACTGGCTGCAGCTGGGATTTAATTGGATGAATTAAGAATCCAAGCTCTTTAAACAAAGCTTTAGTAACTGAAATTGAGTGCTCAGCTGACTCTTGACTATCATTAATAATCAGAATATCATCCAGATAAGCCATTACAATGTGTTTTCTGTGCTCTTAATTGAGCTAAAACTGGTTTCAACAGTTTTGTAAAGAGTCTAGGAGCTGAACTTAATCCATTTGGTAAAGCTTTGAACTGCCATAATTGCCCCTGCCAATAAAACTTTAAGTATCTCCGAAAAAGATGATGAATTGGTACAGAATAATAGGCGTCTTTCAAAATCAATCTTTAGCCATATAAGAACCTGCTGAAATCAAATATTTTGCAGTTTTAAATGTCTCCATCTTAAAACGTTTGTATTCTACAAACTTATTTTAGATCTGTAAGGTCTAGAATAATTCTACAACCACCATCTTTCTTATCTCTGCGAAATATATTAGAGACAAATTGATGCTTATGTTCATAAGTTTTTTCAATTACCCCTTTTTCGGATAATTTGCCAATTTCCACATTAATCTCCATTCTTTCTTCTGGAGAAAACACATAAGCATAAGCAGGTTTATTCTGTACAGGAGGATTGACCCCTTCTTTAAAAATAATAATAGCTCCTGAAACTGCTTGTAATATAAATCGATCAGAAGTAATATTAAGCCAGGCATTATAAAATTTTTGCAATCTCCCTCCAACTGGAGATTCACTCACAGTTTCTTTAAGGATAGAAGTCTTTAATACCTCTCCATAGGAGCGTGATGGTCTCCTCTTTCCCGAATGCAGGGAAGCAGTGGCCTGTGTAGCACGATAATACTTTCGTGACAAATTTCTGCCTCTATAACGAAAATCAAAACCCCTTCGGGCCGAAAACCCTTTTCTTTGTCCAAAAAACAAAAGGCTTAATAGTGCTAAAATATTTAGCTTCTTCATCCAACTGCTTCAGTTGTTTCGGGCAGATTTTCTCCAAACAAATATCCAGGAGCTTGAACTCCACTTTCTTGACACAGGCTTGCATATCTAGGGTGAAATATGGGCCGAATCGCCATTTTCCTCATGCAATTGATCTCATAAAACGAATTGCACATTAAGCCCAAAGTATCTTTTTGAATCTTGTCCATTTCCAGATTCTCCATTTGCCTGCCAAATGCCGTGATGGCAGCCGAAAAATAATTTTAGCACCTTTTGAAATTTCACTTCTTGGGCTCTCATACTTGGAGTCATAGATGCCCATACCATCGGATTCACCGTAGGCACTTCCAATGAGGCACAATTGCCTGGTGCTTTATATAATTCTGATAATTCATTCATCACAGTATTATGAAGCTGGTGAGATACCATATAATTTATATTGGCAGCTAGGCTTTCTTCCATAGCCTCACCACTTCCTTCGGGTATAGCAAAACTTTGTGCTATCCCAGGCAGATCAAGCCTTTTCTTTTTACTTTGTGGCGTGCTTTCAAAAGCCATTTCAAATTCAGCAGGGTCTGCCTTCTGCAGCCCTAATTCCATCGGGATATTATCCCATGAGACTTCTTCCAGCCCAAATCGTGGGTCTGGAGTATCATATTCCCAACTTGGCCCACAGCCATATTCATCATATTGAAACCCCTCAGGGATTTTCTGGGATTCATGAGGGTACTGTGACCCTTGTCTCATAATAGTTTGGAGAACTTTCTCCATATGCTCCATTTTTAGCCACATAGTTTTATTATCTGGAGGTCTTTCAAAATCAGAATCATCAGAAACCACGGGCCTCACAGTTTTCTTTTTGCATTTCTTAGGAGCATTTTCCTCCGTGGTTATAATTTCCGGAGAATCTGGAAATTCTATATCGGGTAAATCAGTGGCCAACGGTATCGGAACCGGGTCCACTCTAGCTTCGCTTCCCGTATATTTACTTTCACCCCGGGAGGCTCTTTTCACCCGCGAAGCCTTCCTTCCCGATTTCTCCATTTTGTTAAAATTTATCTTGTGCTCAATCAGCACGTTAACGTCTAAATTTTACTTTTAGTTTCGCTGTTGGAACCATCCAGCGTAACCTAAAACCCGCGCCGATGTAACTTCACTTACCTGCGGGCCGTTCCGACCGCTGCGAGGAGCTGCTCCTTACCGCAGCTCCTTCTTTCGCCGTCAGCGTCGACGTCATGCCGTTACCAGCGTGAGGCGGGCTCTTCTTCACGTAGTCACTCACGTGACTCCGAAGTAAAATCAGTATCTATCGAGACTATCCCCCAGAGGTTGCCAGAAAACGAAAAGCGTTTAATGAAGCCAAAAGCCTTATGAGGGGTGTAGAAAACTTGAGATACGGTTTGAATTACCCAGCCATCCTAAGAGTTACTTATAACAACGTGGAACACTTCTTCAAGACTCCAACAGAAGCAATGGAATTTGCAAAGCAGTTTGACACTTGAAAACTATCTACAAGCAAACATACTGTCTTTTACTATTTTCAAAGACCTAGTACGGTCTCTTAACATTCTATGAGACTTCATACGATAATATGGAATTAGAAGAAACTAGAAGGAACGGACAATGTCGTATGGAACGAAATGTTTTCCCGGAACATTTAGTCATAATATATAACTAACACAAACAGATAACACACATACTAAAATCATAACGCGGTTTCATTATCACTATGATTATTATTAACCAAGATTGTTCACTATTGCTAATTAATATTACTAATAATTAATATCTTATGTCTTGTTAAATTTGGAGATACCCTCCCCTTATTTTTTCTTTTTTAATAATGATTTTTATTTTTTGTACTTTAAAAACTCTTTATCTGCGGTTTTATAATTAGATTTTTAAATTAATTTTAGATATACATACTTTTATGATGATCAATATCACTCCTTTCATTTCTTTAATATTATATCCCCGTTTAAAATATTATTATGGAATAACAATTCCTTAAATCTAGGAGCTGGCCAAATTAATAACATCAATGCCGGAAGCCTTTAGATGGATAGCCAATATAGTATGGCTTACACAAACTACAAATATTTCATTTGTAGTTTTTTCATTCTTTATGCACTCTATTAATCTCTTTATCTACTCTTTATTATCCTTTTATGCTTATTATATCTTTCAGTTTGAATGGAGCTACACACTGGAACAATGGAGATATATTCGTGAAGTACATAAAAGAGATTTAAAATTCATCTATTCGGTGTTCGGGTGTAAGGTTAGGTCTACTGCACGGACCCTTGGACTCTATTCTAGATTCCCACAAATTTAAAATGCAGGATTTAAAAAAGAAATACGGGGAATGAGGGATTAACCTTTTGCAGTTGGAATGTTAAAGGTATCAATGAACCAATAAAAAGAGGAAAAATATTGACACATTTTAAAAAAAAATTAAAGCTGATGTAATTTATATTCAAGAAACTCACCTAAAGAAAGACGCTGAAAATAGGCTGAAAGCCAAATGGATAGACAAAATATATCACTCCTCCTTTACGCATAAATCAAGAGGCGTAGCAATATTATTTCGTAAAGGTACTTTATTTAAGCATACATCTACTATATCTGATAAAGATGGCAGATACATTATTGTGATAGGAGAAATAAATAGGGAAAAAATGATTTTCGTTAATATCTATGGACCAAATTTTGACAGTCCTTTATTTTTTAAGAAAGTACTCAATAATATTCCGGAATTAACACAATACAATTTGATAATTGGAGGAGATTTTAATTGTACATTAGACCCTTATTTAGATAGATCTTCAAAACAAAGAAAAATTAAATCACATACTAGTGATTTATTAAACGCATACATCCAAACGACTAACATTAAAGATGTCTGGAGAACAGAAAATCCTACTGGTCGAGAATATTCGCCAGTACATAAAACTTATTCAAGAATAGATTACTTTCTGGTAGATGCAAAGCTTATTTCACTTACTTACGAATCTAAATATCATAATATTATAATTTCAGATCATGCGCCATTAACATTTAAAATTAAAATAAATGGTAAAACAGAAAATCTAGGACAATGGAAACTTAACCCACAAATTTTAAAAAATAAAGCCACTCAGGAATATATTATAACTCAGATTAAGATGTTTTTTGAAATAAATGATCAACCAGAAATATCTCGCTCTTTATTATGGGAAACATTTAAAGCATATCTTCGAGGAATTATGATTTCTTCACAAGCATTCCATAATAAAAAGATTCGGAAGGAACAACAGGACTTAGAAAGGGAGATTAAACAATTAGATATACAGAATGCAACAAAATCAGATATAATAATACATAATAAAATTGTAGCATTGAAGTATAAATTAAACAAAATATACACTGATCAAGTTTTAAAATATTATCAACATACTAAACAATTGCTGTTTGAATTTGGAGACAAACCCCAAAAATTATTGGCTCGACAATTAAGGAAAATTGAAGCTGAAAAAATTATACATAGGATTAAATCACAAAACGGTGAATTATTAATACAACCCAAAGATATTAATGAAAGATTTATGCAATATTATAAAAATCTGTATACTGCTAAAGCGACAGTAAATAAAACAGAAATAGATGCCTTTTTAAATATATGTAACTTAAAAGAATTAGATTTACAAAATAGAGAACTATTAAATGCTGATATTTCAATAAAAGAAATCCAAGAATCTATTAAATCATTAAAAAATGGTAAAACTCCAGGACCAGATGGTATAGGCTCGGAATTTTATAAAATTTTTCATGATCAAATGGTCCCATATTTAAAATCATTATATGAACAGATATATACACAAGAGAAATTACCAGATACATTGAACGAATCTATTATAACACTTATACCCAAAATAAATAAAGATTTGGATGACCCAGGATCATATAGAGCAATTGCTTTATTAAATACGGATCAAAAAATTTTAACAAAGATACTAGCACAAAGATTAAGCAAAGTTGTTAACGAATTAATTCATCCTGATCAAACAGGATTTATACCTAAAAGATATTCTTCATATAATCTAAGACGGTTATTTAATATCATATATTCGAAAAGAAGTGATAAAAAAGACTTAGTAGTTATCTCGCTGGATGCAGAAAAAGCTTTTGACCAGGTGGAATGGCCTTATTTATTTTCGGTGATGGAAGCTTTTAAGCTTGGTGATAAGTTTACTACTTGGATTAAATTATTATATGCAAACCCAACAGCTAGAATAACAACAAACCATATGTTATCAACTAAGTTTAGTTTATCTCGAGGTTGTAGACAAGGCTGTCCTTTATCACCTTTACTGTTTGCGTTAGCAATCGAACCTCTTGCCCAAAGGGTAAGATTGCACCCGGAAATATATGGATATGATACTAAAGATACTAAGAATAAAATCTCGTTATATGCGGACGATGTATTACTTTATATTACTAAACCGGAAATAAGTATCCGTAATTTGTTAAAACTAATAACGGAATTTGGTTTAATTTCAGGATACAGTATTAATTGGAATAAAAGTGAACTTATGCCAATAACCATGAATAACTTACAGATATTACAACAATTTCCTTTTAAGATAACAAATGAAAATATTAAATATCTTGGTATTTTTGTTACAAAAAGATTTGACTCTCTATTTAAGTCTAATTTTCCCGTTATTACTGAATAAATTAAATAAAAATATCTTATACTGGAAAAGTTTACCTATCTCAATGTTAGGTAAAATAAACGCAATAAAAATGATTTTTCTCCCACAATTATTATATTTATTTCAATCAATCCCGATATATCTCTCTAAATTTTTTTTTAAAAAAGTAGACTCTATAGTCACTAACTTTATCTGGGATTATAAGAACCATAGAATAAATAAAAAACACTTATGTAAAGCTAAAATAAACGGGGGTTTAGCATTACCAAATTTTATGTTTTATTATTGGGCAGTTAATATTAAAAATATGAATTTCTGGTTAGAAGAAACAGATAATAAACCAGACTGGTTAAAAAATGGAAAGAGAAGACTGTTTTCCATTTGAAATTAGCTCTATAATATTTGCTAATATTAATGTACCTAAGAAAATTTATAGTGAAAACTTGATAATAGAAAGTGGAATACGTATTTGGAAACAAATAAAGAAAACATTAAAACTAAAATTTATACCGCTAGGTCTTACTATTGCCAACAATTTTACGTTTAAACCCTCAACGATGGATAAGGCTTTTATACAATGGAAAAATAAAGGAATTTTAAATATAGGGGATCTTTTATAAGGAAAATTCTTTTCTTTCATTTCAAGAATTACAACAAGCTTACGGGCTTCATAATAATGAATATTTCAGATACTTACAAATCAGAAACTATATCTCTGCAAATACACAAGAATTCAGAAATAGAAAGAGTGAAATTTTAGATGAATGCTTGAATAAACATCCAAATACAGAAAAAATGATATCATACATTTACAATATTTTGTTGGAAAGTGATATTCCATCATCGGAAATACACAGACAGCGTTGGGAAAATGAATTAGGTCAAATAATAAGCCCAGAAATATGGGAAGAAAGCTTACAACACATACATTACTGCTCGTTAAATGCTAAACATGCTCTTATACAGTTTAAAATTCTACATAGATTACATTACTCCAAATCTAAATTACATAATATATTTCCAAAATTATCGCCTATATGTGATAAATGTCTAATCTTAGAAGCAAACTTGTCACATTCATTTACTAATTGTACGAAGATTGTAGAATATTGGAACGAAATATTTAAGATAATCTCGAATGTTGTTAATATTACTATGATTCCTGATCCAAAGTTAATCATACTTGGAATACCGGAAACGGAACAAATAATTACAAGGAATCAAAGAACTTTTATCGACTATTCTCTAATAATTGGGAAAAAATTAATATTAAAATTTGGAAAGGCCCTGCATCCCCAACAATTAAAATGTGGAATACAGAAATGACGGAGACACTTCACTTGGAGAGATTGAGACTTGTCCTTATGGACAGGTTAGATCTCTTCAAAGGGATTTGGTCTCCATACATTAAATATCTACAGGGTCATAATGGTTCGGCGCAGGGACTTGACTGAGGCCTGAATATCTGAATGGATGAAGAAATACATATAATAAATCATGAATGTATCTCCAAGAATGGATTATTTAGTAATATTTTAATCTCCATCAAACTTTTCACATTTTCTTTTCTATTTTCATCTTTCTTTCTCTATCTTTCTATCTTTAACTAGGAAAAAAAAGTATAGAAACATATTATATATATTCTTAATATTAGTATGAATACACCTATTATTAGTTGTATGAAAATATTATAGATGTCTTAAATTTGTAATTATATAAAATTGTGCATTTTCAACTATATAATAATTTTGAAATATAAAGTTAATAATAATACAAACACTCTTAATATTATGAAAATATCATGAATATCATAGAAGTTTGGTTAAGATTGGGTATTATGTAGTTATATTAGGGGGGGATTTGTATTTGGTAATTAGAAGAAATATGTGTGGTATGAGAAGTGTGAGTATATTGCTTATTTTAGGAATATACTACATACACTCCCAATTATACAAAATAAATAACCAGGAAATGTATAATGGATAACATTACAATTAACACAAACAGTATCAATTGATAATCAATATTATATAATTTTGTATATTATATAATTTTCACTGCCGTATAAGAGTGTACTCGGTATATATTGTTTCTACAATAAAAAAAATTTAAAAAAAAAAAAAAAAAAAAAAAAAAGACTTCTTAATGCTTTTCTCACTAAATTCAATTACCCTGCTGCAAGTTTCCATGACATGTAATCCACAGAACAACAAAGAACCTCCAGTAAAACAGGCATCAGTGAAATCCTCTCAGCCATGTTGTGCGCTCCCTGCCTAGCTAGCCTGAAACAAAGCGCGTGATTGGTTAACTGGCATCTGACTCAATGTTAAACGTGCTTTGATTGGACTAAAGATACCCTATTACCGGTTTATCTCTAATTTAATAAAAATGTGCAAGCTTTGTTCTTGACGAGTTTCAGGGATGATTTATATAATATTTTTACACAATATGTGAAAATTTCATGTAGTTCCATGAGTTGGGTCACAAAACCGCAGAATAAAGTTCCTCGGCCCACAGCCTATCTAGGATGATTTTCTATGTGCTTTTTTGAGCTATCTTTTCACTTCTCACTTTTTGCCTCTTTTGTTCTCTCTCTCTTCTTTTCTTTCATTTTCAGGTTATAAGGTTAAAAATGAAGCTGTACAATAATTGTATGATTAAATGAGAACTTACCAGTTTGAAGTTTGATCTTTATTTTATGAGGAGTCGAGTTGAGGGACTACGCGAATAGAAGCCCGTACAGCCGTTGGTGCGTCAATCTTCAAAGCAGCGGAATGAATTCACAGCTAACAATGACCGAAGTATAACGGTAAGATGATAAAACTAGAACTACCAGATGAGATCTATGAGGGTGGGAGCGGAGGGCACGTAGTCCCTCAACTCGACTCCTCATAAAATAAAGATCAAACTTCAAACTGGTAAGTTCTCGTTTAATCTTACTATTTTACTTCGGAGTCACGTGAGTGACTACGTGAAGACTTCAAAGCACTGTGAATTCACGCCGCACTCAAATCCGACGTTCACACTGCCTGGATTGACTCAAAAGTCGTTAACAATCAATCATGCATCAGTAATACATTTGTTAAATGAAATAACAGTTTATTTACAAACAAATCATAACAAACCCTCTAACTCAGGGGAAAAATGTAACAGTACTGACACCAGAATCAGCA
This sequence comes from Okamejei kenojei, assembly GCA_035221665.1. Taxonomy (NCBI): domain Eukaryota; kingdom Metazoa; phylum Chordata; class Chondrichthyes; order Rajiformes; family Rajidae; genus Okamejei; species Okamejei kenojei. The sequence continues at coordinate 80,603,679 of CM069131.1, forward strand.
AACACCCCGAGCCTTGAAATCGGCTTGTGATAAAACCTCTGAAAAGTTAGCTCACTGGACCATCCTGCGGCCGCGAGGACCTTGAAATCGTTTGCACCGGCACCTTACTGTGTGGTTTTTTGTGACTAATAAACAAAGCCAACTCTGTTCCTCTCAGAGGTTTAGTAATCTCAATGTAACGAGATAAATGTGAGACTATACAGAAGCGATCATCTGCGGGGTATGCTGAAAACACAATCTTACATCCTGTCATGCCTCTTTTATTATGTTTAAGCAAATCATAGACATAAAATATAATGGCATCAGCCGACACATGCATTCTATCTAGCCGTAGCTTTTGCAATGTTTGTACACGTTGGGCTGAAACCAACACCATAAGCATGACCACCTTCATAGTTAATTTGGCTATAGATAGGCTTGTAACCAGAGCCCACTGGCGAAGAACCATAAGAACCTCACTCACATTCCAAATCCCGGCATACCTGGGTTTAGGAGGATTAGAATTGAAAACTCCCTTCATGAATCGTGAACTAACGGATGTGTCCCTAGTGTATGCAATTCTGCATTCATAGGTAAATAAGAAGACAGAGCACTTCTGGCTGAATTAATCGCACTGTAACTTAATTTTTTTGGTCAAAATAAAGAGTTGACAAACTCCAATACATCCGTGATCCCTGCAGTGTGATATACAATATCCTGCTGTAGGCAGAATTGCTCCCACTTCCTTATATAGGTGATATATTGCTGCTGTGTACTATCCCTGCAGGCCGACGTGAGAACATCCACCGTCCGATGAGACAGTCCTCTCCCCAGGTATGGCCTCATTAAAATCTGCAAATTAACAGATCAATACGATCCTATAAAGGATGTTGATCCCCAGTGACTGGATTTACCAGTAGATTTTTATTCTTGGGCATAAGCATGTAAGGCTCCCTAGCCATTTGTAATACAACGGGAAACCATGCTCGTGTAGGCCAATCTGGCACTGCCAATACCCCTGAAGCGGAGTCCTCCTTGATCTTTTGCAAACATCTGCTGATGAGACAGAATGAAGGAAATACATACACAAACATTCCTCCCCCAATGCAGCGAAAATGCATCCACTGCTACTGCCCAGGATCTGGTTACCATGAAACATATCTAGGTAACTGATGATTTAATCGAGATGCAAACAAGTCAATATCTGGCAATGCATACTGATCAATCATTTGGTTAAATACATCCTGATTTCACATCCATTCAATGTTGTCATTAAACTGACGTGACCTCTTCCTGGCAAATAAAGTGCTGAAAGCCAGATATTTTGGTCAATACACCAGCTCCAAATCTGGTTAGCCAGTCTATCACAAGACTGTGACTTAACTCCACCCATGTGGTTTACATATGCCACTGCTGTGGTGTTGTCAATCTGACCTGCTCATGCAGATCCCTCCTTGTAGAACAGCAAGCTTTGAGCCCATACCAGGTGCCCAACAACTCTAAATAATTAATCCCTCTTAATTGAGGAAGCGATGTCTCATCTACATTCCATCTGCCTCCACAACTAGAAGACATATCTGTTGCACCCCAACCCAGTGCACTTACATCAGTCTGTAATATCAGTGACGGTGATTCCACCAAACCTTCCTTAAATTTTTTGAAACATGTACTATCCACCATTGTATGTCAGCAATCGCCCCAGCTGACAACTGCATAGGCCTATCAAAAATGGCCCCTTTGTATTCTCAGTGCCTGTTCCTTTGATGGTTGTAATTGTTGATAATGCAGAGGACCATACTGCACAGCTGGAAAGGCTACAACAACTTCCCAATAAAACTGGCTACTTGTCTAATCGAAGGCCGTTGTTCTCCAACGAGATTAACACAGTCCTCAATTAACTGATTCAATTTATCCCTGGGCAAAGTTACCAACATGTGATTGGAATTAATGGTAAATCCCAGATAATCAATAATTTGGACTGGTGATAATTTAGATTTATCTGGGTAACCAATCCCATTTGTTCAAAAGTGACTTTAACAACTGAACCTGATGATTGGGTTTCAGCATGAGTCTTTCCAACAATCAGAATATCATCTAAATAGGCCATTACCACATGCCCCTGAGCTCTAAGTAATGCTAACACAGGTTTTACCAATTTAGCAAATAACCTAGGAGCTGAAGTTAATCCATTCGGCAATGTCCTGAATTGCCACAGCTCAGTCATCCAAATAAATTTCAAATATCTTCTATCATCACCATGAATAGACACTGCGTAATACGCATTCTTTAAATCAATGGTTCCCCGTGGTAAAGGTCTCCATTTTGAAATGCCTATAACAAACAAATTTGTTCGATAAATCCAGAATAATTGTACATCCCCCAGTCTTTTTAGATCTGGGAAATATGCTTGACAGAAATTGTTGACTTTGATAGACAGAAGACTCAATTACCCCTTCTTATGTAACGACTGAATTTCTGCTTGAATAAGCACATTTTCCTCATCTGAAAAATAAGTTTATGACTAGGAAAATGTTGATTAGGTAGTCTGTCCTTATAGTAAAATCCAATTTTTCACCCCTTCAATACACTAAGTATGAACAAATCTGATGTCAACTGCTGCCATTGTTTGAGAACAATTTTAACCTTCCACAATTTGAACAGGAACATCAGTTAATTCATCGTCTGTCAATGTTATATTCCTTACCAGCATCTTTCCTTGCGGCCTTGTTGTCCTCGACTTCTTGTAGAGAACCTTTTTTGCCTTGCTTCCAGCTGGCTTAATGAGGGCCATGGTTATAACAACCTCATAATAGTCTTTGACCCTTTTTGCAAGGTTACCACCAAACAACAGATTTCGTGGTGGTACACTGGTCGGTTTGCACAACTCGCCAAATTCAGGTTAGCACTGGCCTAATAGCGGCCCTCCCGATATTATTAATTTCAAAATGCATTACAAAGGAGTCCCAGTTCATCCTGGTGTGCTTCAACCATATCATTTGTATCAATAACTTTCACCACAGCTGTAATACCTGCTGACAACAGTTTAAGCACTTTTTTAAAACTTCATCTCCTGGGCCCTAGCAGGCAAACCCATCTATGCAAATTTGGTGATTAATCACCGGTACCTTCAGGAGATCACAATTAACAGGAGCTTTATAGTTCTTTGCTACTTCATCCATAGCTAGCTCCTGTAACTGATGGGAGAGCATATACTGAATGGCTTCGGCCAATTCTACATCAATCGCCTTTCCTGCCTCTACACTCAGCAAACTTCCCAGCAATGTTCAGAATTACCTCCAACTGAACACCTTTACTGCTCTCCCCCAGCATAGAAACAGTGTCAGCAAACTGCCCTGATAGAAGATCCTCCTCACAGGCAGGATAGTTCTGCAGCCCTGAAACAGGTGCTGCTAGCACAAGCTCTCCATCAGCCTGGCTTGGGCACCACTCCTCCTCACGGAGCTGGAACATCCTCCTCACAGGCAGGATAGTTCTGCAGCCCTGAAACAGGTGCTGCTAGCACAAGCTCTCCATCAGCCTGGCTTGGGCACCACTCCTCCCCACGGAGCTGGTCCCTGTCGAGCATTCTTTTGAAATCTCGACGTGGGAGAGCCGTGAGCAAACGGACTCTCCTATGGAGGGTATAACCTCCAGGCCCGACTCATTTACGGGCCACAGAGACTTGCCAGTGGCCTTCTACCCTACTGACAAGCCTCCACTGCCCCCCGGCAGTGGGTCCGCAACCACTGGCTGTGTAGCCAGCACCGGACCAGGTGTACCAGACGGGCCTCCATCCTCAACACTCTCCTGCCACTTTTCCTTTCTACCCCCGGAGCGCCTCGCCGACACCTTCTTCCCTTTCTGCAACATTCTCTACCCAAACCGTCGCAGAAATTGAACATGCGGTAAAATTTAAAAAAAAAACCTTACCTTTTAAACTTGTTTAACGAAGAACTGCAAATGCTGGAGAATCGAGGGTGAAGTATGAAGAAGGGTCTCGACCCGCAACGTCGTCCATCTCCTTCGCTCCTTAGATGCTGCTGCACCCGCCGAATTCTCCAGCTCTTCGAATAACCCGCGGTTTACACTTACCGCTCGGAGGAGCGCTGCTGCTCCAACCGCCCGACTGCACCAGCATCTGACGTCATGACGCACCAACGGCTGTACGGGCTTCTATTCACGTAGTCACTCACGTGACTCCGAAGTAAAATTGTATAATTTTAGATGCGAATGTTTTATCTATGTACAATTGCTTCTAATAAAAAATATAAATTAAAAAAAAAAAAAATAAAAAATGTATATAAATGATCTGCACGAAAATGTAGGTGGTCTGATTTGAAATGACACAAAGATTTGTGGAGTTTGGATGGTAAGGAAGGTTACAGCAGGATACAGATCGGTTAGAAACATAGGGAGTGAAATGGCAAATGGAGTTTAAACCAGACAAGTGTGAGGTGGGATATTTTGTATTTTATGAGGCCAAATGCAAGAGGAATGTATGCAGTAAATGACAGGAACCTTCGGATTACTTATGTACAGATTGATCATGGAGTGTCAATCCTTGATCCTTGAAATAACACAAATGAATAAAGTGGTAAAGAAGACATAAGGCCTGTTTTCCTCCCTTGGTCAATGCAATGAGTATAAAAGTCATGTTGCATCTGCACAAAACTTTACTTAGACCATTTCTGAAGAATCATATACAATTCTGGTCACCACACTACAAAGTGTGAAGGCTTTAGAGAGGTTGCAGAGGAAATTCAGAGGATAGTATATAGATTGGAGAGCATTAGGCACAAGGAGAGTTTGGATTGTTTTCTCTGGAACATTGGAGGCTGAAGGGGGGAGGGTGGTTGGAGGGTGGGTTGGAGGGGGTACAGGGAGGGTGAACCTGATAGAGTGTAGAAATTATGTGAGACAGAAACATAGAAACATAGAAAATAGTTGCAGGAGTAGGCCATTCGGCCCTTGAGCCTGCACCGCCATTCAATATGAACATGGTGGATCATCCAACTCAGTATCCTGTACCTGCCTTCTCTCCATAGCCCCTGATCCCTTTAGCCACAAGGGCCACATCTAACTCCCTCTTAAATATAGCCAATGAACTGGCCTCAACTACCTTCTGTGGCAGAGAATCCCACAGATTCACCACTCTCTGTGTGAAAAATGTTTTTCTCATTTCGGTCCTAAAAGACATCCCCCTTTTCCTTAAACTGTGACCTCTTGTTCTGGACTTCCCCAACATCGGGAACAATCTTCCTGCATCTAGCTTGTCCAACCCCTTAAGAATTTTGTAAGTTTCTATAAGATCTCCCCTCAATCTTCTAAATTCTAGCGTGTACAAGCCGAGTCTATCCAGTCTTTTTTCATATGAAAGTCTTGACAGCCCAGGAATCAGTCTGGTGAACCGTCTCTGTACTCCCTCTATGGCAAGAATGTCTTTCCTCAGATTAGGAGACCAAAACTGTACACTATACTCAAGGTGTGGTCTCACCAAGGCCCTCTACAACTGCAGTAGAACCTCTCTGCTCCTATACTCAAATCCTTTTGCTATGAATGCTAACATACCATTCGCTTTCTTCACTGCCTGCTGTACCTGCATGCCTACTTTCAATGACTGGTGTACCATGACACCCAGGTCTCGTTGCATCTCCCCTTTTCCTAATCGGCCACCATTCAGATCATTGTCTACTTTCCTGTTCTTGCCACCAAAGTGGATAACCTCACATAGCTTAGGAGATGGCGAGAGTCCTATTCACAGGGTGGAAATGACAAATACTAGAAGCCATATATTTAGGATTTTAGATTTGAAAGGTGAGACTTTTATACAGTGTGGTGGAGGCCTGGTAGCCAGTACCTCCATTAATGACTGTGTGGAGTTTGCATGTTCTTGCTTTTACTACAGTATGTCGATTTCTGCTATATAGTTCAGTCTCCTCTTATATTTTGAAGAAACTAGAAGGTTAATTGACCACTGTAAATTGTCTCTAGTGCATGGAAGAAGAGGGGATTTGATTCAAATGTGGGGAGAATAAAATGGGTTAGAATAGAATTAACATAAAAATGCAGCGTGATAGTCAGTATGGATTCAACGGGCTGCAGGGCCTTTTTCGGTGCTGCATCTCACTATGACTAACGATCTAACTATCTCCACTGCTCTCCTATCCCTGCCCCTCTCCATCCTGACTAAATACAAATAATCCCTGAAGTGTGATTTTATACAGCGATTTCACAACATTTTCTCCATCATCACTGAACAATTAAAAATGAAATAGGAAACCAATGCATTATATGATGTGCCAGAAAGTAAACTCTATTTACAAAACCTTGCTATTAAGTGACAGATAGAAATTTAAAATGATAACATTTTGAAAATATCATGGTCAAACCAGAACATGCGAAAGTACCTGGTGCAAAACATCAGTACGCGAGCCAGTGACCATTAATAGAACATACAGAGACCACACACCTACTAAGATCAATATAGATTTAGCACCACTTTATGTTATCTCCAAATCTAGGGAGAATAACTAAAGAGGAATGGTATTGTAAGTCATACATTACATCTGAAAAAATGAGCTGACAAGCAAATACCCACATACAATTGATACGAATTAATTATATGGAAGTGCCTCATTTCAAAACACATACAGTGATATGGTGCGGCACAGCGGCGCGACAATAGAGTTGCTTCCTTACAGCATTAGAGACCTGTGATCGATCATGACTATGGGTGCTGTCTGTATGGAGTTTGTATGTTCTTCGTGTGACCGTGTGGGTTTTCTCTGGGTGCCCTGGTTTCCTCCTATATTCCAATGGTGTATAGGTTTGTAGGTTAATTGGCTTCGGTAAAATTGTGTGTAGGATAGTGTTATTGTACGGAGTGATCGCTGGTCGGTGTGGACTCGTTGGGCTGAAGGGGATGTCTCCACACTGCATCTCTAAAGTCACTGTGCCAACAGTACAATTCATGTAGCTTTGAAGACAGAGGTAAATCCTTGATATGTTGGAAATCCTGGACACTTGTAGGCCACTGCCACTACAAATAAATGCTGCAGATATATCTTCCTACCTTCTACTTCATGACACTACCTGCTTCAGTTATATTCTTACATCAGCAAGCAGTTGTTGACTCTTCATCCATGCAGTTTTACCACTCAAGTGCTCCACTATGCTCATAGATAGCAGCTATTTCTTTAATCAAACTCCCACCTGGACCATGCATCAGGTTCAAACATCAGCCTGATCTACGTGTCCCCATGGCCCTGGTTTTATGTGAATGGTTCTGCAGAGCCATGCATCTCCTTTCCTCCATGAGGATTGTTGAACTTCAGGCATGGTGCTTTGGTTTGGTTTATTTATTGTCTTGTGTACAACGATACAGTGAAATGTTCTGTTCTGTATGGTGTCTGGTCAAATAGATCGTCCCCTGAAATGGCATGTAAAGACTCGCCACATTCTGGCATGTACTTGCAACTTCCACGTCTCTGAAAATCCCAATCCGGGCCCAATGAGAGATGCACTTTCTTATATTCGTAAAAACATAGAAACATAGAAAATAGGTGCAGGAGTAGGCCATTCGGCCCTTCGAGCCTGCAACGCCATTCAATATGGTCATGGCTGATCATCCAACTCAGTATCCTGTACCTACCTTCTCTCCATACCCCCCTGATCCCTTTAGCCACAAGGGCCACATCTAACTCCCTCTTAAATATAGCCAATGAACTGGCCTCAACTACCTTCTGTGGCAGAGAATTCCAGAGACTCACCACCCTCTGTGTGAAAAATGTTTTCCTCATCTCGGTCCTAAAGGAATTCCCCCTTATCCTTAGACTGTGACCCCTTGTTCTGGACCTCCCCAACATCAGGAACAATCTTCCTGCATCTAGCCTATCCAACCCCTTCAGAATTGTGTAAGTTTCTATAAGATCCCCCCTCAGTCTTATAAATTCTAGCGAGTACAAGCCAAGTCTATCCAGTCTTTCCTCATATGAAAGTCCTGACATCCCAGGAATCAGTCTGGTGAACCTTCTCTGTACCCCTCTATGGCAAGAATGCATTTTCTCAGATTTGGAGACCAAAACTGTGCGCAATACTCCAGGTGTAGTCTCACCAAAACCCTGTACAACTGCAGTAGAACCTCCCTGCTCCTATACTCAAATCCTTTCGCTATGAATGCTGACATACCATTTGCTTTCTTCACTGCCTGCTGCACCTGCATGCCTACTTTCAATGATTGGTGTACCATGACACCCAGATCTCGTTTGATCTCGTCTTTTCTTAATTTGCCACTATTAAGATAATAGTCTACCCTCCTGTTTTTGCCACCAATGTGGATAACCTCACATTTATCCACATTATACTGCATCTGCCATGCATTTGCCCACTCACCCAGCCTATCCAAGTCACCTTGCAGCCTCCTAGCATCCTCCTCACACCTAACACTACCCCCCAGCTTAGTGTCATCCGCAAACTTGGAGATGTTGCATTCAATTCCCTCGTCCAAATCATTAATATATATTGTAAATAGCTGGGGTCCCAGCACTGAGTCTTGCGGTACCCCACTAATCACTGCCTGCCATTGTGAGAAGGACCCGTTTACTCCTACCCTTTGCTTCCTTTCTGCCAGCCAATGCTCTATCCACATCAATGCTGAACCCCCAATACCGTGTGCTTTAAGTTTGTATACTAATCTCTTTTGTGGGACCTTGTCGAAAGCCTTCTGAAATTGGTAAACACTGTCAAGTCTAGATATAACTCATCCACTGGTTCTCCGGTTATATTCGCACATTACTGCCTGGTATCCTGGCAGCATTGGATCAATGAAGTAGGGATCGGCCTGGACCAATGCGATGCCCATAAGCCATCAATTCCTTCCATTACCATTCTATTAAGCTGCCGCAGGCTACACTTGATTCATCCACTGGCTGTAGGGCCACCCGCGGGCTGACTCAGCCAACACACAATCTGTGACTCCAGAAAACAAGCCTTCCATTGCATCCAGCAGCCGCCTCTCTGCTTTTAAGCCTCATCCTTGATTATTAATGTCAAAACACAATCACACTTGGGTAAACCCTATCATACTTCAATTGTTGCCTTGAAATCCAACAAAATATTTGCTGATGCACTTTTCTTCAATGTTCTTTCAATGTTTACCAATTTGCCACTTCATTTCTTTTCAGTATTTATTTATAACATAACTCAGTGTTCACAAACAATCCTACTTGCCACTCACTGTAAGAAATTGTGTTGTCTTGGACTTAACAAGTGTTTGAAATGGGGTCAATGGTGGTATTATCATCATTGACTTGACATCATGAAAGGTTACCAATCTGAAATACTGTTAATTTTGTTTCTTTCCTCAAACAGATGTTGGCCTTTCCAGCATTTTCTGTTTTATATTCAATTTTGTAGTTGTCTCATTATCAGCTTATTACCCGTGCCTCCTTTATCACTATCCCAGACTTCCTCTCTGTTTGTCTCCAAGAGACTTTTCACAACCTCAGTACTATTATCTTCCACTGATATAACCATATAACCATATAACCATATAACAATTACAGCACGGAAACAGGCCCTCTCGGCCCTTCCAGTCCGTGCCGACCATTTGTTTTCCCCTAGTCCCATCTATGCACGCAGACCATACCCCTCCATTCCCTTCACATCCATATACCTATCCACTTTACCCTTAAATGTTAAAATCGATCCTGCCTCCACCACTTCTGCTGGAAGCTCATTCCACACAGCCACCACCCTCTGAGTAAAGAAGTTCCCCCTCACGTTACCCCAAAACCTCTGTCCCTTAATTCTCATGTCATGCCCTCTTGTTTGAATCTTCCCTACCCTCAATGGGAAAAATGTATCCACGTCAACTCTGTCTATCCCTTTCATCATTTTAAAGACCTCAATCAAGTCCCCCTTAACCTTCTGCGCTCCAAAGAATAAAGACCTAACTTGTTCAACCTTTCTCTGTAACATAGTTGCTGGAACCCAGGCAACATTCTAGTAAATCTCCTCTGTACCCTCTCTATTTTGTTGACATCCTTCCAATAACTAGGCGACCAAAATTGTACACCATACTCCAGAATTGGTCTTACCAATGCCTTGTACAATTTTAACATTACTTCCCTACTCCTATATTCAATGCTCTGATTTATAAAGGCCAGCACACCAAAGGCTTTCTTTACCACCCTATCTACATGCGATTCCACCTTCAGGGAACTATGCACAGTTATTCCTAGATCCCTCTGTTCCACAGCATTCCTCAATTCCCTACCATTTACCATGTACTCAATTCCCTACCATTTACCATGTACTCAATTCCCTACCATTTACCATGTAATGCCAGTAGTACAACTTGAATCATTAACTGCCTCAGATACAGTAGGTCATCTTACACTTAAACTGGAACAACATTCAGTATGACTAATGTAGCGATTTTATTGGACACAGTTATTTTCCATGTGTTCCAATGAAGTGTTCATTTTTCGCAACACATTTGGGTTGCGTCTTATGTCTTTGTCTTGACCTGGAAAACATTACCTCTTATTTACACGTTTAACTTAATAAATGGAAGACTGTTACAGTGTCTCATTTTTTCCCTATCTCCTGTCTGCATCTGTCATTATTCTTGTGCTAAAGCGTTGACAGAAACATTTATTGGTTTCATCCCGACAGCAGATTTGTCCTCTTGCTGCCAAAATCACTGCTCAGATTTCCATCTGAGTAGTTTGCATTTGCTTGCCCGTTCATAGTGATAAGTAACTTGTCCCATCTGTGGAAAGTATTAATCACAACATGAAGTGGAAGTGTTGTCTTATATTATTCTTTGGCAATCCGTGATTAAGTGCCATTATAACATAATGGAACTGTTTTTGTTTCTACAGGAGGCTCTTTGCCAGTTTCTCTCAAACTATAACTTATTTCTTGTCTCTGCAATGTGATGAATTGAATTATGGAAGTAAACAAATAACTAATCCATTGGTTTGGGTCAAATAGCACTGGCTACACAAATTATAACAATTATTTAGGAAGTCAATCACTGTCCATATGAGAGGCAGTCTCAAATTAAAGACAAGAAATTTGGATAATCAAATCAGAAATGGAGAATCTTTCCATTTAGACGAATGGAAATGAAAGGAAACATTTTCAAGGATCCCATATTAACAGGTTCCAGGATGTCATTTTCCTCTAACACTAAACAATGTGCTGGAAAAGTCACAGATGTTTTACCCGTGGGTATTAAAAGCTACGAGCAACAAGAAGAAACTTGGGGGTTACACAAAAAAGCTGGAGAAACTCAGCGGGTGCAGCAGCATCTAAGGAGCGAAGGAGATAGAATGAAACTTGCATTGTTTTCTCTAGAATGCCAGAGGCTGAGGGGACCTGATGGAAGTTTATAAAATTATGAGAACATAGACAGGGTAGACAGTCAAAACGTTTTTCTCAGGGTGGAAATGTCAAAGACTAGAGGGCATAGCTATAACGTGAGAGGGGCAACATTTAATGGAGATGTGCGGGGTAATTCCTTTACACAGAGAGTGGTGGGTGCCTGGAATGTGCTGCTGGGGGTTGTGGTGGAGATAAAAAACAATGGCAGCATTGAAGAAACTTTTTATGCACAAGGACATGTAGGGAATGGAGGAATGTGGATCACTTGCAAGTAAATGAGATTAAATTATCCTGGCATCATATTTGGTGCAGACATTGTGGGCCAAAGGGCCTGTTCATGTGCTGTACTGTTCTCTGTTCTATGTTCTATGACTTCAGTTCTCTTTTCAATAAGGTTACAGTCATAGATAAATAGAGTTAAGCTATGAATGATGAAAATAAAAAAAGGATAAATTAAGAACAGAAAACAGAATGCTGGAGGAACTCAGCAGGTCAGACAGCATCTGTGGAAGGAAAGGGACAATGTTTTCAGGAAAAATACCGTAGAAACGTATGATGGAGGAATTGCTGCATATACTATAAATACTTATACATGTACACAATTTATGCCTTTGAGCCTAACTTTATAGCCTCATTAATTTGGTAATACTTTTGTCTCAATATTGATTGTCATTTTTTGTTTAATTTAAAATCTTTAGAAAATCCTCCCATAACTGTGACTAGGGACAATTTACAATCTTTACCAAAGCCAATGAACCTACAAACTTGTACGTCTTTTGAGAGTGGGAGGAAGCCGGCGCACCCGGGCAAAAACCCTTGTGGTCACGGGGAGAACTTACCAAACTCCGTACAGAAAGCACCCGTAGTCAGGATTGAATCCAAGTCTCTGGCACTGTAAGGAAGCAACTCTACTACTGCACAACTGTGCTGCGCAGTCATACCTTTCCTTAAATTAATAGCCCCTACCATCGGCCCAAAGTCTATCTCAATCTGTTGACCCACCTGCATAATAAAAATCTAAGTTATATCAAGTTGAGTTTATTGTCGTATGCATAGGCACAGTGAGGTACACATATAATGAAAATCTTGCTCACAACAAGATCACAAACTCAGTCAGCAAACAAAAATATAAACTGTACATAAATAACATGTAAATTCTGCAAGACAGTGAAAAGAAAATGATTGGGGGAAAAAAAAGAGAAGACTGCAAAAAATATTTAGAAATCAAATCCATAGTAGTGCAAGAGGTATTTTGCTGAGGATCCTTTGGAAGAACCTGATAGTTGTAGAAAAGTAGTTGCTCCTGAATCTGGTGGTGTGAGACTTCAGGCATCTGCACATCATATCCGGCGGTAGCAATGGGGAGAGAGCACAGCCTGGATGCGGTATCCTTGGTGACATTTTCCACCTTTTTGAATCTTCATGCAGATAATTTCAATGGTGGGAAGGGCAATGCTCATGGAGGACCAAGGTAGTCCACCACCCCCTGCAGTCTCTTGCAAGTCCATGTGTTGGAATTGCCAAAAGGAACCATAATACAACCAGTCAGAGTATTTTATACAATGAACCTGTAGAGATTTGTTGAGTATTTGGTAATAAAGTTACAGAGTGGAAACAGGCCCTCAGCCCACCTAGGCCACACCGACTAGCGATCAGCCCGTACACTAACACAATCCTACACATTAGGGTCAATTTACAACTTACAGAAACCAATTAACCTACAAACCTGTGTGTCTTTGGAGTGTGGGAAGAAACCGGAGCACATAGAGAAAACCGATGAAGTCATAGGGAAAAAGTACAAACTCCGTACAGACAGCTGCCACAGCCAGAATTGAACCTGGATCTCTGGCGCTGTTTTAAAGCAGCAATTCTTTTGCTGCGCCACTGTGCCATCCTTCTCCACGCTTGTTGCATTACTAATTCAAAAGTATTCAAAAAGTCGATCAAATGTGATGCTGAGGCTAAACATGGGGCCAACTACTGCCATTCTAATTCTGATCAAGTAACTCATTTTGAGGATGACATCTGTGGAGCATAAAGTCTGTTTGACTCAGGTCATTCTGGTGTACTAATGAATAAAATCACCAATCATCAAATCAAGTCAAGTCAAGAGAGTTTATTATCATGTGTCCCAGATAGGACTATAAGATGTGTCCCAGATAGGACAATGGCAATCATAATATTCATAATAATCATTCTCTGCAATGGTTGAGCTTATAGGACTTGATATTACAATCCCTACTATAATTGGCACCTTCTTAATATCTTGAGTGGGGGTAGGGGTAAAGACATCATTGGGTCATCAGGTGGGCACCCTCCTTCCTTGGTGTTTCGTTGATAGGCCCACCACACCTCCAGAGGGCTCAACAGCAACACCTGGCGTCCCAGGTGCGCTCCCCTCAGTTTTACCCTCTTGCTGGTCATTTTGCAGCCCAGTTGGGGTCCTTCCTCTTCAGCCACAGCCAGTTGCTGCTTCGCTCTGCAGCCTCTGACAGCGACCTGATGGCTTGCCAGAAGGCCTGTCCTCAAACTCCCATTCTCTTCAGGAGTCTGGTTGTTGACATGGCTACAAACCCTCTACAACCAAGCTCTACAGGGAGCACCTGAGTATGCCAGCCACGTTGTTCTGCATCGGTTGCTAAGCCTGAATACTTCAGACATTTTCGTTCATGTGCTTCACCAACTGCAGCCTCCCAAGGCACAGTTAACTCCACGATGTACAGGGACCTCTGTGAGGTTGACCACAAGATCAGGTCCGGACTGAGATTAGTTGTGATGATCTCTGGTGGAAAGATGAGCTTCTGGTCTAGATCAGCCTGCATTTTCCAGTCCCGGGCAGTGTCAAAGAGGGTCGGTTCCTTTCATGCAAATGGCTTCTCTGGAAATTGTCCTGCCTTTACAAAAGGGGTGATGTTCGAGAAACCGTGCGTTGGGGGAGGGAGGGTATTGGTGGTAGTTCTCCTACCTTCCAAGGTAATCGCCAGTTGTCGCAGGACCTGATTGTGCCTCCAGGTGTAGCGGCATTGTGAAAGACTGGTTTTGCAGCCAGTGAGGATGTGCCTTAATGTTGCTGGCGTTTGGCAGAGAGAGCATGATGACCTTCTCCAAGCCACTGGTTTAGGGTCTTGGGTGTGGGAAGAACATCGTAGGTGGCTCTGATGATAAAGCTAAGACGGCTTCCTTCCATTTCCCACAGATCCTTCCAGGCAAGCTTATGATGCTCCAGGTTTTCCCAGGTACTCCACTGACCCTGTTCGGACTGTGAGACTGCCTTTGCGCATCTCACTGCCTCCTCTTGTTGACGGACCTCAGCAACTACCAGCTTTCTTCTCTGGGTGGTTGTTGCCTTGTGCCACGTGGTCGGTCGACTTGTCCTGAGTCCAATCCCATCTCTTCCCTGCTGCATCTGTCCTACAATGTCTCCATGCCTGAGAGCAGATTTTGCTTGCTGTACAGCCTCCAAAGGGGTCCACTACCTCCCAGTTGCCATTCTGAGAGCAGCCGCTCGTATCCACCCTGGCGAACTCTGGCAAGATGATTCCATAATTCGGACTCCCTACACGCTTCAGTGTTTGGTTTCATCACATGTTTGCATTTGCATTTCTAGACCACCTCTGCCTGCCTCGAGTTAAATTTTCACTGCAATTAGCCATGACCTAATTTTTGTTGTTACATCACAGAAAGAATATTTTTTCAATTCCAATCTTTGCAGATTTGGTCAGGTTCAATTGCACAAAGAAAGAAGCTTTATTGACTTAATATTTTAAAGAAAATAAAGCAATACTGTAACCAGATGATTTAATACAATTCCCAATATAATTAATTCAAAAAGGGCATCAATATGACATCTTCAAGTATGCCTCAATCTTGCCCGCTACTTATTGTAACTCTACATTATACAGACGCTGGACATGTCTTTCCACGTTGTTTTTGCATTGAGTGTCGTACTTCATGAAATTTAGCAGCTAACAGAGAGCAGAAGGACAGGGGAAATTGGGGGTGGTGATCTGTGGTATTTCATCTTATTTTCAGCTGTAAAAACAGCTCACACTCTTCACTGCTCTGTTGAGAGTTTGATCTGGCTGCTGCAACCAGCAATGGATAGGACCTATTGTTACTTTGATTAAATGAGGCTAACTGATTGAAACTGTCGGCAGTTACGTTGCCATCAAAAATGTGCTTAATATCATTTCCTTTTGCAATTCAGGACACAAGGCTGAAATTAATATTCTGGTGGCATTTCACGAGAAACAATAAAAGAATTACAATCAGTCTTGAATTTCATTTTAAATGTTAATAGGTTTTTTACGCGGCATGTGTTCCTGGCCATAATAGAGCAGCTTAAGGTCCAATTTGGCAGATGCATTTACATGCCAAAGACTTTACAAATTAACACTCCCAGTGCAGAGTATTCCCTGATGGAATCGCATAACATGAATCCAAGCATGGAGGTGACCATGAGCAACATGATTTTCCGTCCATGAAAACCTGCAAACGGAAAATAATGTGGGCTACTTGTGTGAATGAGCCCAAATTTCTGCTGTGCACTCAAGTCATGCAAAGCCTTGCATGGATGCGTTAATCTTTAAAATCTACCGATTAATATTTTTCACAGAATTGTGCGAATATAGAAATCTTGTATATTCCAGGTCCAACAATCTAAATAATTTTGAAAATGAATATTGAATCCTGCCTCTTTCGAACAAAGTGCTGGGCATATTTTGGATGCTGCCATTGTTTTTTTTTTTAAAGTAACACTTTAATATGCCTGTCTTTAGGTACAAGAAATGTTTAGTGAATGAGAATTTCCGAATTTCTCACTTTGAAAAGTAATAGCATGGGATAGGCAGGCACCAGTATCACAGTCAAATGCATATGGACATCTTTAACGAAGCTCATTGTAAAATTTGTATCTATATTAAATTAGGTTCCCCATTTGTAGCACATGATTCAGGAATATAATATTTAATCAAGCAAGTGGAAGATGAAAATAACAAAAGTGTGCAGCAAAGTAATCCACATCTAAATATGGTTATAAATTTGAAACATTAATTATTCTTCTCTTTATAACAAGACTACCTGGCCAGCTGTATGTTTCCAGTAACTTCTGCTTTTGTATCAAAAACAGGCAACAGTTCTGATTGTTATTAACACTATTTTCAATTGTAGTTTTATTTTGATTGTCTTTCCTCAGGCTGGTGTCATAGGGCTCAGTTGGTGAGATAACACTGCAAGGGGAGACGAGCGCTCTATTTGCTTAACATGGAACACAAAACAGTCAACATTATGAAATAAATACATTTCCTGACCAACTACTGATCTGAGAACCAAAACAAGAAGTTTTAACGCCGATCAAGGTGATACATTTTTTTTTAAATCCAATTATATGTATTTTTGCTGGAGTCGTATATTCTTTTCTCATACAAAACAAAATAAAATTCTATCCCAGTACAATATTTGTGTTCACAGCCAGAAATTAAAACACAGCTCTGAGTAATGCACAGATGATTAATTTCTGTTAAACTCCTTACCTACTGTTAACAACTAAAGGACCCACAGCACAGCCAACTCTGCACAGTGCTGTGTGGTAGAACCTCCTAGGCTGTGGCCAAGCTTTCTCCAAGTACAAACACCTGTGAAAACAAGCACAAATGTGTTTTCACAATCTCTTTTTTTTATAAGGAAGAAAGATTTTGCTCAGAAATAATAATACAGATATAACGACCCTCAACATTAGTGAATTGAACCTAAGTACAAATGCCCTCCTGAAGAAACCGAGCAGAAAATACAAAGATTAGTGAAATGAAAGCATGATAGACAGAAGAAAAGACATTAGTCATACCCTGTCTGTTGTGAATAAGGAGATGAAAAACGATGAAAAAGTCAAAGGTCCCGTGTTATATATGAACCACCACTATTTTAAATAGTCACTGGGGCCTACAGCAAGTGGCATAGGAAATGATCACGAAAATCTGAAAAACAAGCTCCAGACCTCACTGGAGTACTTCATGTTCACCCCAGAGCTTCAATACATAAACACTCACCAGCTACACTGATAATACATCATTCATGCACGGCTACCAAGAGCTACATTCAGTGACGCAGCACGGGGACTGAGCTGCCACAAACTGCCCAAAAAGAAACAGACAAGGGCACTATTCTTACAAGCAAGTACAGTTTCGTAAAACGTGCTTCCTGCTCAACCACATGCATTAATATTTTTGGCTTCTATTTCAAATGTAATTGAACATCATATTATTCATCGATTTGAAGCAAATGATTTGTCTGGAAAGTGTGTGCTACATAGTCGGAACAGCACTAAATTGTGAGATTAGCCTAAGATTTCTTCTACGAAAGTCAATCATACTCAATTATTCATTGAATCCATATAATGTAGCAGAAAACCAATTGCTCAGAACAATTTGACTTAAAACATTATTCACTTTCTTTATGACAGCTGCTAAAAAAATAACATTTTAATGAAGATTCCTGTCTTGATACGGCAAAATTTTGAACATTGTGACCACACTATTTTCACCTATTTTCGCCACAGGTTTTCATAAGGGTTACATAACTAATTGTTACACAAAAGGTCCTCCATGTCATAAAGTAGAAGAGATCTACAAAGCTTCAAATGACTGTGGATGTGGAGGTAATTGGAAAAGATCACAACCTTGGGCAATTTGAAGATACCTCATAAAGATCAAGAGAAAGACACAAATGGAAGATTTAGAAGTAATTGGAAAAATTAAAATAGATAAACAAAGCATTTGGTTTTAATATATAGGTTTAGATCATATTAGTAATAAATTCATCACACTGTTAGAAGAATTGTTGCTAGAAAATATATTTCTTAATGCACTGAGTTGTGAGGGTCTAGTTTATCTGCCAAGTTGCCTCCATCTTACACGGATACATTTCTATACTGTATCAGGAAAGGCAAATCTTACAAGCAAACCCTGACTTCTTCGAGTATCTGGAACAGCATTTGCATTTTTAGTCAAGAATTGTGAGGATTCAGTGCTAAACACTGTCCAGCAGTAGAGAAACACAAAAGGAAGTTCTATTGCAATTTTGAGTATATGTGCGGGGAACTCCTGGACCTTAGAATCAGCACCCACCTCTACAACTGGATCCTTGAGTTCCTGACCCATTGGCCACAATAAGTGGGGATAGGTGACAAAACATCATGCATGATCATTCAAAACACTGGTGTCCCACAAGGATGCATTCTCAGCCCTTTACTATGCCCACTATACATGCACGATTCTGTAGACAATTTTTTCCTTAACTTCATTTACAAGTTTTCAGATGATACCACTGACATGGAGTATGGGAAGGCGATAAAGAGCTTATAGTGTCATGGCAAAGAACAGCTAGCTATCGGGTTCAGGAAACAAGTTGGTGTACAGACCCCAGCCAGCATCAATAGAGCTGAAGTGGAAATGGTCAGGACCGGGACCAACCACATTGAAGATGTGGCCAAGAGAGCGTATAAACCTCTCTACTTCCTCAGCACACTAAAGATGTTTGGGATGTCGCCACGACTCTTACCAACTTCTACAGGCGCATCATTGAAAACTTCTTATGAGGGTGCATCACGCTTGGTTTGGCAACTGCACTGCCCATGAGTGTGCGGAATTGCAGATGTTTATGGATGTAGCCCAGTCCATCACACAAACCTGCCTCTACCCCATTCATTCCATCTATATTTCATGCAACTCGGGAAACCAAGCATGTGACAATAACAATAAGCTGATAAAGAAAACCTAAACCTTCTCCTGGTATTGCGTTTAGAGTTTAGAGTTAAGAGATACAGCCAGAAAACTGACTCCATGCCGACCATCGATCACCCGTGCACTAGTTCCATGCTATCCCACTTTTGCATCCTACACACGGGGCAATTTACAGAAGCCAATTAATCTACAAACCTTCACATCTTTGGAATGTGGAAGGAAACCAGAGCACCGGGTGAAAATTCATACAGTCACAGGGGGAGCATACAAACTCCACTCGAGCAGCACCCAGAGTCAGGATCAAACTCGGGTTCTGATGCTGTGAGGCAGCAGCTCTACCGCTGCTCCACTTAAGCTGGCAGGTTGACCTCGTCCATTTGTTTCTAACACAGCCCATTACATGTATTAATGTATCCCTTCCCACCCCCACTTAGAAATGGATCAGACATCCCGCTGGTACTATCAGCAAACACAGCAGCTTATTTCCTCAACCAAAGGATTTGAGAACAAGACAGAAAAATGAAGGGGAAGAACCAAACCAGGAAAAGAAAATAATGTGAAGTAAGGGATAAAAGAATGGATTAAGGGAAAAAGAATGAGAAAAATGAAATGTAAGAATGAAACACAACATTTAGAATGTAATTTCTCTAAAGTCTTTTAGAGTACTGTGTTATCATTTGAAGGGATGAGAGTTCATAATTTTATTTGGCTTCTAATTTAAGTTTAAAGATACAGCATGGAAACAGGCTCTTCGGCCCACTGAGTCAGTGCTGGCCTGCGATCATTAGTTCCATCCTACAAACACAGGGACTATTTTACAGAAGCCAATTAATCTAAAAACCTGCATGTCTGTGGAGTGTGTGAGGAAGCTGGAACATCCGGAGAAAATCCATGTGCCCCCAGGGAGAATGTATAAACTTCATATGGACAGCACCCGTGGTCAGGATTGAACCCGGGTCTTTGGCGCTGTAAGGCAGCAACTCGACTGCTGCGCCACCCTGCCACCCCTGTGGGACTGACCCACAGTTATTAAGTTGGAGAGAATGGCATTGCACTGAAAAATAGTACTAGGTTGACAAAGTATTTACATTGCAGGTTACCAGGCTTAGCTATTAATGGCCAATTGACATACAATTCAAAAAGTTGTGTCTCAATTGGCCATTCATAGTAAACTAGAAATGGAATGTTCACCTTGGTTAGGGATGTGTACCAAGATTTACAAACATCATATTTAACTCTTGGTGGGGAAGAGAAAAATACCTTCCTAAATCTCAGGCAGGCAACTAACTATGAGCACAGTGACAAAGGTCAGGATCAGGCTGCAAGGATGAGGGTGCAGTGAAGGAAGAAGTTTAATGATTTCACTCAAAATCAATAACTTTATCGTGAGCATGAGCAGCCTTCATCACAGCTCAACTGACCAGATCCCTTCATTCATCTGCAAACCTTTTCCCTAAATAATCAAAAAAACTACAAATGCTGATTTTTTTAAATAAAAACTGAAGATGCTGGAAAGACTCAGCAAATACAAAACATTATTTGCTTCAGTACTCAACCCTTCAATTCACATGCTTTACTTCATTTAATCAAGTCAATGTGAGCCGAGTTTATTGTGAAATGCACAAGTATGTGAGGTGAAGGTACAGTTAAAATCTTGCAGAAAGCAGCCCCAAAAGAACAGAGACACAGACAAATACACAAAAAATACAAATTAAACCTTCTACAGGTCAATGCAGAGAAAAAGTGTGCAAAAAGATTGACTCATTCATACAAAAATACACAATTAGAAAACATGAAAGTGCACAAGGAGGTTCATAGCGTTCTGTTGCTGAGGATGGTTTAGGATTATGCTAGTTGATTCAAGAGCCCGATAGCTTTGTGAAAGTAGCTGAACCTGGTTCTGTGGGACTTCAGGTTTCTGTACATTCTGTTCGACAGAAGAATCAAGAAGAGATCAGGGCACTCTTCGACACATGTCCTCTTTCTTGCATGGATGGGTGGAGGAAGAGGGAACTGAAGGATGACAAGGGGACTTGCATGTTTTAACCATCATGACAGAGACACAGCAGTCAGTCAGGTTCATTATCATTGAAGCCTCGTGTCTGATGACACTGAGGTCATTGACAAAGATGCTATCTACATCCATATCTGTGTACAGATATATGCATGTTTGCATGGCCTGTATGAGCATCCGTGCTTGTCATGTGAATATAGGTTATGCATTTCACTGCAGAGTGTCAGTATGAAGGTGTATGTTCAATAGTTCAATGGTTCAATGGTCCTTTATTGTTACGTGTACTGAGGTACAGTGAAATTTGATTTGCCATACAGTCATACATTTAAAAAAGCAACAAGATGCATAACTACATAAAGATTAAACATAGACTTAAACAGCCACCATAGCGGCGTGTTAGAACCCCCAGGGCACACAGCATAATCAGGGACCCACAGCCATCAGTTCAATGTCCAGGCCACACACCAAGAGTTGTACCGACCACTGTTAATCTCTCTGCAGTCCCTGTCCGCCATCCACAAAAGCCATCCACACTCGCACTAGACTCCAGGATGACCTCATGGAGTGATATCCCCGCAAACACTGAGATTACTGCACTCACATCACTCCCTCTTAGTCCTCACCAGTGCAGGCAGCACGTCCATCTTGTTTTTCGGCGACCTCACATACCCCACTGTAATGAAAGGCAGATAACGTACTTCGTTTCTCCTTTTCTCCAGCGGTCGGGACAATCGAATCATCCGCAAGTCAGGGTGATCAAAGCTCCCTCAGTCGGTGACCGAGGCTCCCACGATGGGGGTGGTCGAAGCTCCTGCAGTTGGAGCTCCTGAAGTCGATCCCTACTACACGATGTTAAAGCTGCAGTGTGGACTGAGATACCGTATGGAAAAAGTCACATCTCTGTCGAGGGAAGAGATTAAAAAGGCTTCACCCAACCCCGCCCCTCCCCATCCCCCCACATAAAACAACACTTAAATATACACTAAAGCATACAAGTTAAAAGACTGAAAACAACAAAAGATGAAAGGAATGAGACAGGCTGTCGGCGAGGCTGCAATATACAGTTGGCGATGTGTTTGTGTGTGTAGATACGTGCATGTGGTGCATGTGGTTTGCATTTGTGTCCTTGTGTATACATGATATAAGGTGCATGTATGTGTGCACACATATATGTTATGTGCATATATATGACATGTGAATGTGTGCCTGTGAGATTTTTTGTACATGTGGTATTTGTGTGTACAGTGGTGGTATGGAAGTAGTGCTATGTGGAGTATGGAAGTGTTATGTACAGTATGTGCATTCATCATTTTGCTCATTGATACTGCATTTCTAATTATATTCCCCTATTCTCTGTAGCAATTCCACTTAATTGATTTAGAATTATATGAACCGTAAGATGCAGAAGAAAGCATTCTGACCCATCACTAAGACTTTTCCAATTATTCCCTGGCCCCATTGTTACTTCATAGATCTACAACATTTTATTTTTATTAACTCACTGTGTTAAAAAAAACACCTCATTTTCCCTCTTGTATTTTTTCTAAATTATTTGATTATCAAAGGCACTTAATCAGAATGGGCGACTGGCTGGACTTTGTGTTCCCCCACTCGGCTTGCATCCCGTCCATTGGCAGAGCTGCAGGCCACGAGTGAAGTCAAATGAGGCAGTAATTCCAGACCCCGCAGATCCACGTTGTTCCAATAATGTGACATGAAAGCGCCAAAAGATATGCCTTGGCCCTCGTATGTTGGCAGCGTACATGTCATAGAGTGAACCACTTCCAACGAGATTCTCCACATGAATCATATATGCCATTTCCCAAGAAGGAAAGCAAACTTTTGCTTTGGGATTAAAGACTGCCATCAAGAACCAATCGACATGATGAAGGCAGCCATATACGCCCAAAATCAATGGGAATAGAGAATCAACGTTGCAATATTCTGTCCCACTGTTGTTCCAACCTCAAGTTCCCTGCAAAAAAGGTGGCCTAATGTGGTTGATAAACAAG
Organism: Okamejei kenojei; assembly: GCA_035221665.1. Classification (NCBI taxonomy): domain Eukaryota; kingdom Metazoa; phylum Chordata; class Chondrichthyes; order Rajiformes; family Rajidae; genus Okamejei; species Okamejei kenojei. The sequence continues at coordinate 80,626,811 of CM069131.1, forward strand.
AATATAGTTGATATTTACTGTTTATCAACTACAAAACAGTTTAGTTTAGTTTAAGAAAGAACTGCAGATGCTGGAAAAATCGAAGTTAGACAAAATTGCTGGAGGAACTCAATAGGTGAGGCAGCATCTTTGGAGAGAAGGGAAAGGCAACGTTTTTGGTCAAGACTTCTTCAGACTGATGTCGGGGGTGGGTGGGAAAAAGAAAAGAAGAGGCGGGGGCAGTAGGCTTGTGGGAGAGCTGGGGGGAGGGCAAGGACAAGAAGGCAAGGACTAACTGAAATTAGAGAAGTCAATGTTCATACCGCTGGGGGGTAAACTACCTAAGTAAAATATGAGGTGCTGTTCCTCCAATTTGCACTGGGCCTCACTCTGGCAATGGAGGAGGCCCAGGACAGAAAGGTCAGATTCAGAATGGGAGGGGGAGTTGAAGTGCTGAGCCACCGTGAGATCAGGTTGGTTAGTGCGAGCTGAGTGGAGGTGTTGGGCGAAGCGATCGCCAAGCCTGCGCTTGGCCTCGCCGATGTAGAGAAGTTGACATCTGGAACAGAGGATTCAGTAGATGAAGTTGGAGGAGGTGCAGATGAACCTCTGTCTCACCTGGAAAGACTGCTTGGGTCCTTGGATGGAGTCAAGGGGGGAGGTAAAGCGACAAGTCTTACAAGGGAAAGTACACGAGGAGAGGGTGGTTTGGGTGGGAAGGGACAAATTGACCAGGGAGTTATGGAAGGATTGGTCTCTGCGGAAAGTAGAAAGGGGAGGAGATGGGAAGATGTGGCCAGTAGTAGGATCCCGTTGGAGGTGGAGAAAATGTCAGAGGATTATATGTTGTATGCAATGGCTGATGGGGTGGAAGGTGAGAACCAGGGAGACTCTATCCTTGTTACGAGTAGGGGGATGGGGAGTAAGAGCGGAGCTGCTGGATATAGAGGAGACCCTGGTGAGCGCCTCATCTATAATTGAAGAGGGGAACCCCCATTCCCTAAGGAATGAGGATATATCTGATGCCCTGGTCTGGAACACCTCATCCTGGGTGCAGATGCGGCGTAGATGGAAGAATTGGGAGTAGGGAATAGAGTCATTACAAGAAGCAGGGTGGAAAAAAGTGCAGTCAAGATAGCTATGGGAGTCAGTGGGTTTGTAGATGTCGGTCAGCAGTCTGTTAACTGCGATGGAGACGGTGAGATCTAGAAATGGTAGGAAGATCTCGGTAATAGTCCAAGTGAATTTGAGTGCCGGATGGAAATTAGAGGTGAAAAGGATAAAGTCAGTGAGTTCTGCATGGGTGCAGGAGGTAGCACCAATGCAGTCATCAATGTAGTGGAGGTAGAGTTTGGGGATATGTCCACGGTTTAGTTTAGTTTAGTTTAGTTTAGTTTAGTTTAGTTTAGTTTAGAGACACAGCGCGGAAGCAGGCTCTTCGACCCACCGAGTCCTCGTCGACCAGTGATCCCTGCACATTAACACTATCCTACACACTAGGGACAATTTATAATGATACCAATCCAAGTAATCTACAAACCTGTACATCTTTGAAGTGTGGGAAGAAGCCGGAGGTCCTGGAGAAAACTCACGCAGGTCACGGGGAGAACATACAAACTCCATACAGACAACACACGTAGTCAGGATCGAACATTGGCCTCTGGTGCTGTAAGGCAGCAACTCTACTACTGAACCGCTTTGTAAAGAATTTCATTTTCCTGAAGTGAATTTTCCAGGCTTGTCTGCTTATCACCACGTAGAAGTGTTGCCAAACCATGTTTACAAAAAGAAGTAAAGTGCTGGAGTAAATCAGCAGGTCAGGCAGCATCCCTAAATAACATTGATATGTGACATTTTGGGTCAGACTCTTCCTTAGACTATTTTATCACCATGCTGGTTATTGCTATATTTTCCAGATGCACAGGGTGTTGTCTGTCAATGTATCAACCACTAATCATACCAACATGATAGATGCTGAAGGAGTGGGCCTTATTTCCACTCAGACCTGCCTCTCCAGGCAATAAGATGATGGTTTATCTATGACGTCCTCTTCTCACCTGATCGTTACATCCTCTGAGCTCATCACTCGTTTTCAAAATGCCCCAGGGTCACACAATCACATATTTGAATACAATGAGCATCTACAGCTCCTGAACACAGATCATTTCAAAGATTTAAAAACATCTGAATAAAATGTATCTGCTCCTCATCCTCAAGTGACTGAATAAGCAATATTCACAACTGTACAAGTTCACAAGTTATAGGAGTAGAATTAGGCCATTCGGCCCATCGAGTCTACTCCACCATTCAATCATGGCTGATCTCTGCCTCCTAATTCAATTTTCCTGCCTTCCCATAACCCTTGTCACCCGTTCTAATCAAGAATTTGTCTATCTCTGCCTTAAAAATATCTACTGACTTGGCCTCCACAGCCCTCTGTGGCAATGAGTTCAACAAATTAACTACCCTCTTACTAAAGAGGTTCCTCCTCACCTCCTTTCTAAAAGAGACCCCTTTCATTCTGAGACTACGACCTCTGGCCCTGGACTCTCCCACCAGTGGAAACATTCTTTCCATGTTCACTCTATCCATGCCTTTCATTATTCTGTAAATTTCAATGAGGTCCCCTCTATCTTCTAAACTCCAGCAAGTAGAGGCGCAGTGCTGTTAAGTGCTCATTATATGCTAACCCACTCATTCTTGGAACATTCTTGTAAACCTCCTCTGGACCCTCTCCAGAGCCAGCACATCCTTCCTCAGATATGGGGCCCAAATCTGCTCACAGTATTCCAAATGTAACCTGACCAGCACTTTATAGAGCCTCAGCATTTAATTTTTGTATTCCAAGTAATCGTATTATTAGACTGTTCTCATTTGCGCTAGAACTGGAAGAGTCAAGAGTGATGGGAAACACAGTTAGGCACAGAACTTTCCTCTAAGTGAATTTATGGATATTAAATTGTCTTTGTTACTTGGTCTATTGTTGTAATGTTAGAATAAATATTATAAGAACCTACAAGACTATAATAACCTGCAAGAATATAATGCAATTCTTTCTGGAAGCAATCATTGCTTCATCTCCAACTTTAAAATTTGCCTTTCCTAAATGCGGAAATCTCATGACTGTACACTTTACTTTCTTTGAATAATTTGCAGCAAGTATTTATTTTTGATTTCCAGTAGAAAATAAATGTTTTCAACAGAATAAAAATGTGTCGAAGCCTGCATACCCACTGCCATTTTACCTTTTACATTGGAATACAAACATCATTTATATAATACACAAAAAAGTGCTGGAGCAACTCAGCAGGTTAGGCAGCATCTCTGGAAAACGTGGATAGGCGACGGCTCAGAATGTCATCTATCCCGCTTTTCCAGAGATGCAGCCTGAGCCGCTTAGTTACTCCAGCACTTTGTGTATTTTGCTCAAGATTCCAACTTTTGCAGTTCCTTGCAATTATCATATGTATATCTTACAAATCACTTTGTCTGCAAAGCATTTAATATCAGCAATTGCTTTTGAACAGTGTAATGGCTGTTCTATGAAGAAGCATACAAAGTTATCATGGCACAAGGTCAATTAAATATCTAATTAATTGGTTTTCAAAGGTGGCAAATGAGGGATAAGTGTCAGCCCAAGTCAAAGCAAGAAAGTCTTCAGCAATATCATTAATTAGGTGTAATGTATGTGAATATTGGCTAACCCTAGTTCAAAATCTCATTGGAGGCACAGCATATCTGAGTGCACAGATTTTTTTGCTGTCCTTAGAGTGGACTTGAGTCCAAGACCATCTGACTGCAATTCACCTTTACAGCACTGTGACAATTTTGGTTCTAAAATAACAAAACCAATCACAGATAGGCTTGAAAGGCAGAGTTATTGCAGTGTGTAAAGTGGAGGAAAGTGCATAAAATAAACTGTTGAAAATAAAAGACAATTTGACCCGAGGTCCCTGCAGAAAAAAGGTTTTACGCCTTTGCTCATTCCCAAATTCTAAATTAACTTACATTTGAGCTATTTCCTGCTGTATTTCAGCTTAATTTCTCAAACTTGCCTTGGGAGCTACATGAGAGACCAGTTTGAGCTGTAAATATTTCAGTGAGCTGTGACAGCATTGCTCAGCATTTCCTAGATTCTGAATCAGCTTGTCTGCTGAATCGTGATCAGGAATTTTGCTTTAATTTCAGATTTCTAGCATCTGCGTTTCTCAATCCTGCGTGAAACAATGGGATCAAAAACACTTCAGCCAGTCATTCACCATTTGTTGAAATTCTGCTACGTGCACATTGTCAGTTACATTTGCCTTTACACCACCAGAGGCTTCATGCCGGAAGTGACTGGCTAAATGCAAAGTGTTTAGGAATGTTTTGAGGATTTGAAACGGTTGACATACGAATGCAAGTTCTTTAGCATCGATGGGAAAGATCGAGGAAAGAAGATTGCAGCCCATCGAGCAACGTGTTTCAATAGACAATAGACAATAAACAGTAGGTAGGCCATTCAACCCTTCGAGCCAGCACCGCCATTCAATGTGATCATGGCTGATCACCCACAATTGTTTGTTTCTGCCTTCATTGGACCCACATTTGTCTTTACTAATAGACAATATTAGTTTCCCTAAAGATTGCAGTAGAAAAGCCAAGGAGGCAAACTGTGTTCAGAACTGTGTTCAGTTCTGGGCACCAGGTTATAGGAAAGATGTTGTCAGCTGGAAAGGGTACAAAGAAGTTTTACGATGATGTTGCTGGGTCTCGAGGGTCTGAGCTCTCAGGAGAGGTCGAGTAGGCTGGGACTCTATTCCTTGGAGTGCAGGAAGATGAGGGGGGATCCTACAGAGGTATATCAAATCATGAGAGGAATAGAGCAGGAAGACACACAGTGTCTCTTTCCCAGAGTTGGGTAATCAAGGACCAGAGGGTATAGGTTTAAGTCGAGGGGGAAAAGATTTTATAGGAATCTGAATTGTAACTTTGTCACACAAAGGGTGGTGGGTGTATGGAACGTGCTACCAGAGGACGTAGTTGAGGCAGGGATAGGACAGGTTCGGAATGATGTGAGCCAAAGGCAAGCAGGTGGGTCTAGTATAGATGGAACATGTTGGCTGGTGTGAGTAAGTTGGGCTGAAGGGCTTGTTTCCATGCTGTATGACCCTCTGACTCTAAATAAGGTGTTATCAACCATTTCAGGTGGTGTTTCAGTGTTCCATCATTGCAGGCTGTTAACTGGGGTTTTAACCTTAAGGAATGGTGTTTATTATTCATTTATGCAGCCTATTGAACAGACTGTTCTCAAGAAATAATCTGTTGCTGTTTTATGCATAATGTTTCTTTAATTCACTTTTTGGGATCTGGACATCACTGGCAAGGCCAGCATTAATTTCCCATCCTTATGTGCCCCTCAGAAGTTGGTGGTGAGCTGCCTTTTTGATCCTCAATCCTTGTAATCCTTCTGCTGAAGATACTCTTCCAGTTTTGTTGGGGAAGGAATTACATGTTTTAGTTCCAGCAATCATGAAGGAATGGCAATATGTTTCCATTATTAGGATGGTATGCAACTCGGCAAGGAACCTGCAGATAGTGGTGTCCTCGTGATCTGCTGCATCTGTCCTTCTTGGTGTAGAACCTGTGGGTTTGGGAGGCATGTTTAGGTGTAGCCTTGGTTCGTAATTACAGTGTAGATATATATGTAGTGCACACTGCAGCCAATACATGCTGGTGGTGGAGTGAATGAATCTTTAGTTTGTTTGATCGGGTGCCAGATAAGCGGGCTGCTTTTTCATGGATGATGTCAAGCTTCATTGGTGTTGTTGGAGTTGCACGCATCAAGGCAAATGGATAGTATTGCATTACAGTGCCTTGTAGATGGTGGAAAGGATTTTAATTTAAATTTTACTTCGGAGTCACGTGAGTGACTACGTGAATAGAAGCCCGTACAGCCGTTGGTGCGTCATGACGTCAGACGCTGGTGCAGTCGGGAACGGGTTGGAGCAGCAGCGCTCCTCCGAGCGGTAAGTTTAAACAGGTTACACGAAAAGCTGGAGAATTCAGCGGGTGCAGCAGCATCTAAGGAGCGAAGGAGATGGGCGACGTTTCGGGTCGAGACCCTTCTTCAGACTTCACCCTCCATTCTCCAGCATCTGCAGTTTTCGTTAACAGGTTTAAACGGAGGTAAGGTTTGTTGAAATACTTTACCACAGGTCATTTTTCTGCGACGGTTGGGAGTAGATATGTTGCAGAAAGGGAAGAAGGTGTCGGCGAGGCGCTCCGGGGGTAGAAAGGAGAGTGACCAGGAGAGTGTTGAGGATGGAGGCCCGTCTGGTACACCTGGTCCGCTGCTGGCTACACAGCCAGTGGTTGCGGACCCACTGCCGGGGGGCAGTGGAGGCTTGTCAGTAGGGTGGAAGGCCACTGGCATGTCTCTGTGGCCCGTAGATGAGTCGGGCCTGGAGGTTATACCCTCCATAGGAGAGTCCGTTTGCTCACGGCTCTCCCACGTCGAGATTCTATTACAAAAGAATGCTCGACAGGGACCAGCTCCGTGAGGAGGAGTGGTGCCCAAGCCAGGCTGATGGAGAGCTTGTGCTAGCAGCACCTGTTTCAGGGCTGCAGAACTATCCTGCCTGTGAGGAGGATGTTCCAGCTCCGTGAGGAGGAGTGGTGCCCAAGCCAGGCTGATGGAGAGCTTGTGCTAGCAGCACCTGTTTCAGGGCTGCAGAACTATCCTGCCTGTGAGGAGGATGTTCTATCAGGGCCGTTTGCTGACACTGTTTCTATGCTGGGGGAGAGCAAGGTGTTCGGTTGGAGGTAATTCCGAACATTGCTGGGAAGTTTGCTGAGTGTAGAGAGGCAGGAAAGGCGATTGATGTAGAATTGGCCGAAGCCATTCAGTATATGCTCTCCCACCAGTTACAGGAGCTAGCTATGGATGAAGTAGCAAAAAACGATAAAGCTCCTGTTAATTGTGATCTCCTGAAGGTACCGGTGGTTAATCACCAAATTTGCATAGATGGGTTTGCCTGCTAGGGCTCAGGAGATGAAGTTTTTAAAAAGTGCTTAAACTGTTGTAAGCAGGTATTACAGCTGTGGTGAAAGTTATTGATACAAATGATATGGTTGAAGCACACCAGGATGAACTGGGACTCCTTTGTAATGCATTTTGAAATTAATAATGTCGGGAGGGCCGCTATTAGGCCAGTGCTAACCCGAATTTGGCGAGTTGTGCAAACCGACCAGTGTACCACCACGAAATCTGTTGTTTTGGTGGTAACCTTGCAAAAAGGGTCAAAGACTGTTATGAGGTTGTTATAACCATGGCCCTCATTAAGCCAGCTGGAAGCAAGGCAAAAAAGGTTCTCTACAAGAAGTCGAGGACAACAAGGCCGCAAGGAAAGATGCTGGTAAGGAATATAACATTTGACAGACGATGAATTAACTGATGTTCCTGTTCAAATTGGGGAAGGTTAAAATTGTTCTCAAACAATGGCAGCAGTTGACATCAGATTTGTTCATTACTTAGTGTATTGAAGGGGTGAAAAATTGGATTTTACTATGACAGTCTACCTAATCAACATTTTCCTAGTCGTAAACTTATTTTTCAAATGAGGAAAATGTGCTTATTCAAGCAGAGATTTCAGTCGTTACATAAGAAGGGGTAATTGAGCCTTCTGTCTATCAAAGTCAACAATTTCTGTCAAGTATATTTCCCAGATCTAAAAAGACTGGGGGATGTAGAATTATTCTGGATTTATCGAATTTGAACAAATTTGTTTGTTATAGGCATTTCAAAATGGAGAACTTTACCACGGGCAAACATCTAGTGTCCAAAGGGTATTATATGGCAACCATTGATTTAAAGAATGCGTATTACGCAGTGTCTATTCATGGTGATGATAGAAGATATTTGAAATTTATTTGGATGACTGAGCTGTGGCAATTCAGGACATTGCCGAATGGATTAACTTCAGCTCCTAGATTATTTACTAAATTGGTAAAACCTGTGTTAGCATTGCTTAGAGCTCAGGGGCATGTGGTAATGGCCTATTTAGATGATTTCTGATTGTTGGAAAGACTCATGCTGAAACTCAATCATCAGTTTTCAGTTGTTAAAATAACTTTTGAACAAATGGGCTTTGTTATTCACCCAGGTAAATCTAAATTATCACCAGTCCAAATTATTGATTATCTGGGATTTACCATTAATTCCAATCACATGTTGGTAACTTTTGCCCAGGGATAAATTGAATCAGTTAATTGAGGACTGTGTTAATCTCGTTGGAGAACAACGGCCTTTGATTAGACAAGTAGCCAGTTTTATTGGGAAGTTGTTGCAGCCTTTCCAGCTGTGCAGTATTGTCCTCTGCATTATCAACAATTACAACCATCAAAGGAACAGGCACTGAGAATACAAAGGGGCTATTTTTGATAGGCCTATGCAGTTGTCAGCTGGGGCGATTGCTGACATACAATGGTGGATAGTACATGTTTCAAAAAATTTAAGGAAGGTTTCGTGGAATCACTGTCACTGATCTTACAGACTGATGTGAGTGCACTGGGTTGGGGTGCAACAGATATGTCTTCTAGTTGTGGAGGCAGATGGAATGTGGATGAGACATCGCTTCCTCAATTAAGAGGGATTGATTATTTAGAGTTGTTGGGCACCTGGTATGGGCTCAAAGCTTATTGTTCTACAAGGAGGGATCTGTATGTGCAGCTCAGATTCACAACACCACAGCAGTGGCATATGTAAACCACATGGGTGGACTTAAGGTCACAGTCTTGTGATAGACTGGCTAACCAGATTTGGAGCTGGTGTATTGACCAAAATATCTGGCTTTCAGCACTTTATTTGCCAGGAAGAGATCACGTCAGTTTAATGACAACATTGAATGGATGTTAAATCAGGATGTGTTTAACCAAATGATTGATCAGTATGCATTGCAAGATATTGACTTGTTTGCATCTCGATTAAATCATCAGTTACCTAGATATGTTTCATGGTAACCAGATACTGGGGCAGTAGCAGTGGATGCATTTTCGCTGCATTGGGGGAGGAATGTTTGTGTATGTATTTCCTTCATTCTGTCTCATCAGCAGATGTTTGCAAAAGATCAAGGAGGACTCCGCTTCAGGGGTATTGGTAGTGCCAGAGCATGGTTTCCCGTTGTATTACAAATGGCTAGGGAGCCTTACATGCTTATGCCCAAGAATAAAAGTCTACTGGTAAATCCAGTCACTGGGGATCAACATCCTTTATAGGATCGTATTGATCTGTTAATTTGCAGATTTTAAGGAGGCCATACCTGGGGAGAGGACTGTCTCATCGGACGGTGGATGTTCTCACGTCGGCCTGCAGGGATAGTAACAGCAGCAATATATCTCCTATATAAGGAAGTGGGAGCAATGCTGCCTACAGCAGGATATTGTATATCACACGGCAGGGATCACGGATGTATTGGAGTTTGTCAACTCTTTATTTTGACCAAAAAATTAAGTTACAGTGCAATTAATTCAGCCAGAAGTGCTCTGTCTTCTTATTTACCTATAAATGCAGAATTGCATACAGTAGGGACACATCCGTTAGTTCACGATTCATGAAGGGAGTTTTCAATTCTAATCCTCCTAAACTCAGGTATGCCGGTATTTGCAATGTGAGTGAGGTTCTTATGCTTTTTCGCCAGTGGGCTCCGGTTACAAGCCTATCTATAGCCAAATTAACTATGAAGGTGGTCATGCTTCTGGTGTTGGTTTCAGCCCAACGTGTACAAACATTGCAAAAGCTACGGCTAGGTAGAATGCATGTGTCGGCTGATGCCATTATATTTTATGTCTATGATTTGCTTAAACATAATAAAAGAGGCATGACAGGATGTAAGATGGTGTTTTTCAGCATACCCCGCAGATGATCGCTTCTGTATAGTCTCACATTTATCTCTTTACATTGAGATTACTAAACCTCTGAGAGGAACAGAGTTGGCTTTGTTTATTAGTCACAAAAAAACCACACAGTAAGGTGTCGGTGCAAACGATTTCAAGGTCCTCGCGGCCGCAGGATGGTCCAGTGAGCTAACTTTTCAGAGGTTTTGTCACAAGCCGATTGCAAGGCTCGGGGTGTTTGCTGATTCTGGTGTCAGTACTGTTACATTTTTCCCCTGAGTTAGAGGGGTTTGTTATGATTTGTTTGTAAATAAACTGTTATTTCATTTAACAAATGTATTACTGATGCATGATTGATTGTTAACGACTTTTGAGTCAATCCAGGCAGTGTGAACGTCGGATTTGAGTCTGCGGCGTGAATTCACAGTGCTTTGAAGTCTTCACATAGTCACTCACGTGACTCCGAAGTAAAAATAGTAAGATTAAACGAGAACTTACCAGTTTGAAGTTTGATCTTTATTTTATGAGGAGTCTAGTTGAGGGACTACATGCCCTCCGCTCCCACCCTCATAGATCTCATCTGGTAGTTCTAGTTTTATCATCTTACCGTTATACTTCGGTCATTGTTAGCTGTGAATTCATTCCGCTGCTTTGAAGATTGACGCACCAACGGCTGTACGGGCTTCTATTCACGTAGTCCCTCAACTCGACTCCTCATAAAATAAAGATCAAACTTCAAACTGGTAAGTTCTCGTTTAATCTTAATTTAAATTCTATTGTATCGTATCGTACTCACCACCGGATGTCAGTCTCTAGTATCCACAGTTATTAAGTGACTGGTTCAATTGAGCTTATGGTCAATCCTGACTCCCAAGATATTCCCAAGGTGGGGAACTTGACATTGTTACTCCATTGAATATTATAGAACATAGACAAGTATAATGCAGGAACAGGACCTTTGGCCCACAATATCTGTGCAAACATGATGCCACTTTAAACTAATCTCATCTGCCGACAAATGATCCCAACCCTTCCATTCCCTGAATATCCCTAACTAACATGCCTGTCTAAAAGCCTCTTAAACAACAGTAGGAATGTCAAGGGTAGTGAGACTCTCTTGTTGGAGATGATGATTGCCTAGCACTTTTAAGACAGCATTGTTACTATCCACTCATCAATTCATGGCTGAATGTTGTTCGGTTTTGCTGCATGCATTCATCAGCCATTTAATTTGCTAAGTCTCACTGTTCCAGAGATTTGGGTTTGATTCTGACCTCTGGTGCGGTCTGTGTGGAGTTTTCATCTTACTGCGGACATGTAACTTTCTCCTGCATGGCTGGATTCCTCCCACATCCCCAAAATGTGCTTGTTAGTAAGATAATTAACAACTGTAAATTACCTTGTGTAGGTAGGTGGGAAGTTGATGAGGTAGGTGGAGGAATGGAGTTGTTGGAAATACTCTGATCACCAAGGCGAATGGGTTCCTTCCAAGTCTGAATGGTGGCAGATTAGGAAAAGGGGAGATGCAACGAGACCTGAGTGTCATGGTACACCAATCATTGAAAGTACGCATGCAGGTGCAGCAGGCAGTGAAGAAAGCAAATGGTATGTTAGCATTCATAGCAAAAGGATTTGAGTATAGGAGCAGGGAGGTTCTACTGCAGTTGTACAGGGTTTTGGTGAGACCACACCTGGAGTATTGCGTACAGTTTTGGTCTCCAAATCTGAGCAAAGACATTCTTGCCATAGAGGGGGTACAGAGAAGGTTCACCAGACTGATTCCTGGGATGTCAGGACTTTCATATGAGGAAAGACTGGATAGACTCGGCCTGTACTCGCTAGAATTTAGAAGACTGAGGGGGGAACTTATAGAAACTTACAAAATTCTTAAGGGGTTGGACAGGCTAGATGCAGGAAGATTGTTCCCGATGTTGGGGAGGTCCAGAACAAGGGGGTCACAGTCTAAGGATAAGGGGAAATTCCTTTAGGACCGAGATGAGGAAAACATTTTTCACACAGAGAGTGGTGAGTCTCTGAAATTCTCTGCCACAGAAGGTAGTTGAGGCCAGTTCATATTTAAGAGGGAGTTAGATGTGGCCCTTGTGGCTAAAGGGATCAAGGGGTATGGAGACAAGGCAGGTACAGGATTCTGAGTTGGATGAGCAGCCGTGATCATATTGAATGGTGGTGCAGGCTCGAAGGGCCGAATGGCCTACTCCTGCACCTATTTTCTATATTTCTATGTTTCTAAGTCAATATGAAATAAATATGTATCGCATGGAACTTTGAGCAATCTGCAGCAAACTTCCCCACTTTTGTCCTTAAGGTGGATAGAAGATCTTTGATGAAGCAGCAGACTTGGTTCAGGTTTCGGAGAAACAAAAACATCCTTCCGCTCCTCTGCTAACTGAACTAACTTTTTTCTATTTCTCAATTCCAATGAAGGGTGAAAAGATAATGTTTCTCTCTCCACAGATGCTCCCTGATCATCTTTCTTACAATTTCTCTTTTTATGTTGCCTCCTAGGTAAAATCTGACATTTGTCTAATAAATCACACATCAATCTCCATTGTTGCATGGTATCAGTCATGCTGCAGATGGTGTAGCTCCTGTGCAGCTTCAGTAATGTGGTTCAATCCTAATCTCCGATGCATTCTGTGTAGAGATTGCACATTCTCCACATGTCTGCATGGCTATAGTTTTCACATGTGCTATAGTTTTCTTCCTCAATTCAAAGACATGGCCGTAGGTCAATTGGCTCTGTATGCTGCTCCGAGTCTAAATGGGTGTTGGGACAATCAGGGTAGAGTTGAAAGGCATGTGAAATAATAAATTACAGGGAAATGACTTCCTTCTCTGCTGTAAGGAAAATGTGAAAATGTCACTGGGAATCGACTGGGAATTCCAAAATCATTGCAGATACCATAGAGGCATTTGTGTGGCCGTTATATATAGGCACATGGATATGCAGGAAATGGAGGGATATGTATAATGTGCAGGCAGATGAGATTAGTTTATCTTGGCATCTTGTTTGGCACAAACATTATGGGCCGAAGGGGGGTGTTCCTGTGCTGTACTGCTCTATGTTCTATGTTCATTATCCTCACATCCTCACTAACAGTGAGTTACCCTAAAACTTCCCATTGGAAAAACCCTATTTAGAGAAATTTTCTGGCTCCTCAAAATTATACAAGATATAAATATGCAAAAATATGAACATGTGAATTAGTGGTAAATGTGGGCCACCTTATCCTTCAAGCCTGCTCTATTGCAGAGCACAAGTCATGATTCTAACCTCAACTCCACATTTCTCCAGTAACCACTTGCCCCCTCTATTTGTCAAGCCTCTGAGTTTAAAAGTATTGAAAAGCTCTTCTTCATTTAAAGAAGACTTTGAAACTCTAAACCCTCTGAGAGAAATGTTAGGTCCTAAAGTTTGTTGCATTTCAAAATGGTGTTGTAAAACATATTCCAGGAGTTTGTTGTAAAAAACTTTGTGCAGAAACCACAGGAAACTATATAGCACAAGGGCTCCAAAATAATCTCAGTTATTACTAATGGTTTAATGTGGCTTGTGCCATTCATAAATGTCAGTTTTACTTCGCAGTCACCTGAGTGATTCCATGAAGAAACCCGCCAGCCCGCATGCGAGTCATTACATCTAACGCATGGCGCAGCGACCGGTTGGGAGGAGCATCGCACCTCCAGCGGTAAGTTTTAACAAGCCTCAGGTAAGTGTAAAACTTAGTCAGAGGTTGTTTTCTGCGCTTGATAGATTCTTGTTTCAGGAGCAAGTCCAAGTATGGAGTAAATGTCATGGGTGAAGTCAAGGCGAGCTGCCGGGAAAGTACCAATGAAAGACCATGGAAGTGCGGGTAGTGGGCGGCCACCTAGCTCACCTACAGAGCCACTTGCAGTACAACCAGCGACTGCAGACTTGGTGCCTGAAAGCACCGTGGCTGCTCCATTGGGGCGGAAAGCCACCAAAAAGTCTGCACAGCCCGTGGACTCTGACGAGTTGTGTCGGGAGGGTTCCCCTCCGGGAAGGGATAACATCTTGGGACGGTAATCCAGAATGGAAATCCTAATGGAGAGGATGCTCCAACAGGAGGAGTTGTGTCAGTGCCGGCCTATGGGAGAGCCCGCGCCAGCAGCACCTGGAACAGGGCTGCTTAATATCTCCCTCTTGGAGGATGAGAGTGTGCGTCAGTGTTATTCTGACGCAGAGTCTGAGGGTACAGCCATGGAGCATACCCCAAGGGATGAAGGGCATGAGTGAGAGGTACCATCCCTGACAGCTAGATTTGCCATCCCAAGAGACTCAGGAGAGCCGCTGGGTGAAGAGTTGGCTGCAAGTATTAACTACTTGGCTTCACACCAGCTTCAATAGCTCATTATCGATGAAACAGCCAGAAAGTATGGGACACCGTCGAATTGTGTCCTACTCGAAGTGCCGGCTATGAACCACGGCATATGGGGTCTTATGCGTAGGCAGGATGCCCTGGCCCTCATGTGTAATACGCACTTCGAGATAAACTGTCTGAGGAAAAGTGCCAACCACTTCACCATCAACCCGAAGTTTGCCACTCTGTGCAAACCGAGTAATATTCAGCCACCAAATCTGCTGTTTGGTGAAGACCTCGCATAAAGAGTCAAGGAACTGGACGACGAGACAAAGACGGTCGGACTTATTAAAGTACTGTTGATTGCCAGAGCGCTGCAGCGGCAGTATCCCTTTAAACGGCTTTCTGAAACCGGGACAGGTCAAGGACCAAGTCGGTCATTCACCAATGTGCGCAACTGGCGCACGCCAACAGGGGCACGGGCGAACATGCCTTTTCCCAGAAACAGAGGGCAGAAAAGCCCACAGGTAACCATGGAGGTAGGTGGGTCTGGTTCTTGTAGGAACATATTAAGTGGGAATCACTTACAAGTTGGAGAAAGGTTACACTTGTTTCTGAAGGAATGGTATGGGATAACATCAGATTTGTTTATACTGCATAGTATACAAGGGTTTTGGATTGAATTCCTTCCCAGGATAATATTTGAAATTTAGCTGGATGAGACAATTATGGCCTCATCCAGCTAGATTATTTACCAAACTGTTAAAACCAGTATTGGGGCTACTCTGGGCTCAGGGCCATACTGCTATGGCTTATTTGGATGATATCTTGATAATAGGAAAAATCCGGGAAACAGCTGAATTATCAGTTTCAGTTGTTAAACTCTTGTTTGAAAGATTGGGGTTCCTCATTCATCCACTTAAATCCAAATTGATACCAGATAAAGTGATCGAGTATTTGGGATTCACTATTAACTCAACTCACATGCTAGTGACCTTGCCCAGGGGCAAGAGATTAAAATTAATTGAAGGCTGTAACAAGCTCATGGAGGAGCAACAACCTTCAATTAGACTGGCGGCCAGCCTGGTTGGAAAATTAGTGGCTGCCTTTCCAGCTGCACAGTATGGACCTTTGCATTACCAAACATTTACAACGTGCAAATGAACAGGCACTCAGAATACATGCAGGTCATTTCGACAGGCTCATGCAATTACCAGCTGAAGCCATTGCTGAATTGCACTGGTGGATAATGAACGTCTCAAATTGCTCCAACAAAATTCTGGTTGAGAAACCCTCAGTTGTTTTACAGACTGATGTTAGTGCCTTCAGTTGGGGTGCTACGGATACCATCTCTAGCTGTAGAGGCAGATGGAATATGCATGAGGCATTTATTCTTCAATCACATGGAATTAATTATTTAGAGCTATTGGCAGCGTTTTATGGGCTCAAAGCTTATTGTACAACCATGAGTCACTTACATGGTCAACTTCAGATTGACAACACTACAGCAGTAGCGTAGGTTAATCACATGGGTGGAATCAAGTCAGAATCTTGTGATAGATTGGCTAATCTTATTTGGCACTGGTGTATTACGAGAAATATTTGGGTTTCAGCTATCTACCTACCAGGTGGACTCAACATGGTGGCAGACACCTGGTCACACAAATTCAATGACAACACAGATGGATGTTGAATCATGAAGTATTTAATGAGATTGTTGTTCGGTATGGGGTGCCAGATATCGATTTGTTTGCATCCAGACTCAATCACCAGTTACCTAAATATGTTTCATGGGAACCAGACATTGGAGCAGTAGCGATAGATGCATTCTCGCTACATTGGGGATGAATGTTTTTATATGCATTTCCTCCATTTTGCCTCATCAGTCGGTGCTTGCTCAAGATCAAGCAGGAATCCGCATTAGGGGTATTGGTGGTACCCGACTGGCCTACTCAGCCATTGTTCCCCCTCGTTTTGGAGATAACAACACAGCCAATTATGGGTGTTCTGAAATGCAGTGACCTACTGGTGCACTCTGTAACTGGGGATTTACATCCATTAAATGATCGTATTGATCTGTTAATTTGCAGATTCTGAGGAGGCCATACCTGGGGCTTGGACTATCCGATCGTACTGTGGATCGTACTGTGGATGTCATAGCTGCGGCCTAGTACCAAAAAACAATATACCTCTCATGTCAGGAAATGGGAGATGTTCTGTTCACGGGGGAACATTGCATATCACACGGCATGCATCTCAGATGTGCTAGAATTTCTGTCAACGTTATATTTTGATGAAGGGTTGAGCTATAGTGCCATCAATAGTGCCAGGAGTGCCCTGTCATCATACTTACGGCTGTGGACGGAACAACATTCAGTTGGATCTCACCCTTTAATATCCCGGTTTATGAGGGGTATTTTTAATTCCAATCCCCACAGACTCAGGTACTCAGAAAGCTGGGATGTGAGTGTGGTGTTTGCGCTGCTTCACCAGTGGGGTCCAGCCACATCCCTGTCTTTGCCCAAAATCACCCTTAAGGTGGACATGCTTACGGCGCTGGTCTCAGCACAACGGGTCCAGACGTTGCAGAAGCTGCGACTGGACAGGATGGTATCATCCGGTAATAACATTACGTTTTACATTTATGATTTAATTAAACAGAGCAGACCAGGGGTGTCGAGGTTCAAGGTTATATTTTCGGCATACCCCACGGATATAAGACTGTGCGTAGTGTCACACTTGCTATATTATATTAAGGTCACCAAGAGCCTCAGACGTTCGGAATCAGCATTACTTATTAGCCACGAAAAAACTCACATGAAAGTGTCGGTTCAGACCATCTCAAGGTGGCTGAAACAGGTTCTCGTGTGTGCGGGAGTGGACACTGACCATTAAAAAATCTCACTCCACCAGCGCGGCATCAACGTCAGCAGCGAGGGCAATGAACTCTAGACCATATCCTCGTGACCGCAGGATTGTCAAATGAACTGACTTTTCAAAGGTTTTATAACAAGTCGCTTACCGAACCAGGGGTATTCGCCCAATCATAGAATCATAGAAAATAGGTGCAGGAGTAGGCCATTCGACCCTTCGAGCCTGCACCGCCATTCAATATGATCATGGCTGATCATCCAACTCAGTATCCTGTACCTGCTTTCTCTCCATACCCCCTGATCCCTTTAGCCACAAGGGCCACATCTAACTCCCTCTTAAATATAGCCAATGAACTGGCCTCAACTACATTCTGTGGCAGAGAATTCCACAGACTCACCACTCTCTGTGTGAAAAAATATATTCTCATCCCGGTCCTAAAAGACTTCCACTTTATCCTTAAACTGTGACCCCTTGTTCTGGAGTTCCCCAACATCGGGAACAATCTTCCTGCATCTAGCCTGTCCAACACCTTAAGAATTTTGTAAGCCTCTATAAGATCCCCCCTCAATCTCCTAAATTCCAGCGAGCACAAGCCGAGTCTATCCAGTCTTTCTTCATATGGAAGTCCTGCCATCCCAGGAATCAGTCTGGTGAACCTTCTCTGTACTCCCTCTATGGCAAGAATGTCTTTCCTCAGATTAGGAGACCAAAACTCTACGCAATACTCCAGGTGTGGCCTCACCAAGACCCTGTACAACTGCAGTAGAACTTCCCCGCTCTTGTACTCAAATCCTTTTGCTATGAATGCCAACATACCATTCACTTTCTTCACAGCCTGCTGCACCTGCATGCCTACTTTCAATGACTGGTGTACCATGACACCCAGGTCTTGTTGCATCTCCCCTTTTCCTAATCGGCCACCATTCAGATAATAATCTCCCCTCCTGTTTTTGTTGCCTAAGTGGATAACCTCACATTTATCCACATTATACTGCATCTGCCATGCATTTGCCCACTCACCCAACCTATCCAAGTCACCTTGCAGCCTCCTAGCATCCTCCTCACAGCTAACACTGCCCCCCAGCTTCGTGTCATCCGCAAACTTAGAGATGTTGCATTCAATTCCCTCATCCAGATCATTAATATATATTGTGAATAGCTGGGGTCCCAGCACTGAGCCTTGCGGTACCCCACTAGTCACTGCCTGCCATTCTGAAAATGATCCGTTTACTCCTACTCTTTGCTTCCTGTCTGCCAGCCAGTTCACTATCCACATCAATACTGAACCCCCAATACCGTGTGCTTTAGGTTTGTATGCTAATCTCTTATGTGGGACCTTGTTGAAAGCCTTCTGAAAGTCCATATATAACACATCCACAGGTTCTCCCTTATCCACTCTACTAGTTACATCCTCAAAAAATTCTATGGTTCGTCAGACATGATTTACCTTTCATAAATCCATGCTGACTTTGTTCAATGATTTCACCGCTTTCCAAATGTGCTGCTATCCCATTTTTAGTAACTGACTCTAGCATTTTCTCCACTGCCGATGTTAGACTAATTGGTCTGTAATTCCCCGTTTACTCTCTCTCTCCCTTTTTAAAAAGTGGGATAACATTAGCTACCCTCCAATCCTCAGGAGCTACTCCAGAATCTAAAGCGTTTTTAAAAATTATCACTAATGCTTCCACTATTTCTGAGGCTACTTCCTTAAGTACTCTGGGATGCAGCCTATCTGGCCCTTGGGATTTATCGGCCTTTAATCCATTCAATTTACCTAACACCACTTCCCGGCTAACCTGGATTTCACTCAGTTCCTCCATCTCATTTGACCCCCGGTCCCCTGCTATTTCCGGCAGATTATTTATGTCTTCCTTTGTGAAGACAGAACCAAAGTAGTTATTCAATTGGTCTGCCATGTCCTTGTTCCCCATGATCAAGTCAGAAGTTTCTGACTGCAAGGGACCTACATTTGTTTTAACTAACCTTTTTCTCTTCACATATCTATAAAAACTTTTGCAGTCCATTTTTATGTTCCGTGACAGTTTTCTTTCATAATCTATTTTCCCTTTCCTAAATAAGCACTTTGTCCTCCTCTGCTGGACTCTGAATTTCTCCCAGTCCTCTGGTAGGCTGCTTTTTCTGGCTAATTTGTAGGCTTCATCTTTAGTTTTGATACTATCCCTGATTTCTCATTATCCACGGATACACTACCTTCCCCGATTGATTATTTTTCCAAACTGGGATGAACAATTTTTGTAGTTCATCCATGCAGTCTTTAAATGCCTTCCATTGCATATCCACCGTCAACCCTTTAAGAATCACTTGCCAGTCTATCTTAGCCAATTCACGTCTCATACCCTCAAAGTTACCTTTCTTTAAGTTCAGAACCCTTGTTTCTGAATTAACAATGTCACTCTCCATCGTAATGAAGAACTCAACCATATTATGGTCACTCTTTCCCAACGGGCCACGCACAACAAGACTGCTAACTAACCCTTCCTCGTTACTCAGTACCCAGTCTAGAATAGCCTGCTCTCTTCTACATGTTGGTTTAGAAAACTATCCCGCATACATTCCAAGAAATCCACTTCCTCAGCACCCCTGCCAATTTGATTCACCCAATCTATATGTAGATTGAAGTCACCCATTATAACTGTTTTACGCTTGTTGCACACATTTCTAATTTCATATTTGATGCCATCCCCAACTCCACTACTACTGTTAGGTGGCCTGTACACAACTCCCACTAGCGTTTTCTGCCCCTTAGTGTTTCGCAGCTCTACCCATATCGATTCCACATCCTCCAAGCTAATGTCCTTCCTTTCTATTGCGTTAATCTCCTCTCTAACCAGCAATTCTACTCCACCTCCTTTTCCTTTCTGTCTATCCCTCCTGAATATTGAATATCCCTGGATGTTCAGCTCCCAGCCTTGGTCACCCTGGAGCCATGTCTCCGTGATCCTAACTAGATCATATTCATTAATAATTATCTGCACATTCAACTCATCCACCTTATTACGAATGCTCCTTGCATTGAGACACAAAGCCTTCAGGCTTGTTTTTACAACACTCTTACCCCTTATACAATTATGTCGAAAATTTAATACTTTTTAAGTTATGTTTCATAGGTTCCCCCTGGGAGAGAGGGGTCGATATTGTTTCTTTTGTTAAATAAACCGTTAACGTTTCAAATCAATGTCATGGTTCAATGCATTTTTTTTTATTCACTCATCCTGAGTCAATTGATGCAGTGGGACGTCTGGATTCGTATCTACGGCATGAAATCACATAGCTTTGAAATCTTCACTCACGTAACTCCGAAGTTACGTGCCCACCACTCCCAACCCTCATATCGAAAAGGTCATCTGGTAGTTCTCAGTTTATAATCTTACTATGTTACTTCAATTACTGTTATTCTGTGATTTCACACCGCTGCTTTGAAGATTGACGCGCATGCGGACTGGCAGGTTTCTTCACGTAATCGCTTATCGTAACTCCTCATAAAACAAAGATCAAACTTCAAACTGGTAAGTTCTCATTTAATCTTACTATTACTTGTACCAATGCCTTATATCTAATTGAATATTGAATCCAATATCCAGCAGGTGTTTTAGAGTTGTTAGTGGGAGAATGGAGTAAAGGAGCTCTTCCATTAAAAAGACAGTGACTTGATTTTTTACTTTGTAATACCTTTAGTACCTGGATTTCTTGGCTTTTTTTCCATTTGGTGGTAGTGTACAGTTGATTAGTTTGATTTACCTTCATTTAAATTAGGTGAAAGTTTCCTTTGATTGGAAAGTAGACAATATCAGATATATATTTCATCTTGTTGCCCACTTAAAGCAAAGTTTCCAATTTTGATCTGTTTGTATTGTTAGAAACATAGAAACATAGAAATTAGGTGCAGGAGTAGGCCATTCAGCCCTTCGAGCCTGCACCGCCATTCAATATGATCATGGCTGATCATCCAACTCAGTATCCTGTACCTTCCTTCTCTCCATACCCTCTGATCCCCTTAGCCACAAGGGCCACATCCAACTCACTCTTAAATATAGCCAATGAACTGGCCCTCAACTACCCTCTGTGGCAGAGAGTTCCAGAGACTCACCACTCTCTGTGTGAAAAAAGTCTTTCTCATCTCGGTCTTAAAGGATTTCCCCCTTATCCTTAAGCTGTGACCCCTTGTCCTGGACTTCCCCAACATCGGGAACAATCTTCCTGCATCTAGCCTGTCCAACCCCTTAAGAATTTTGTAAGTTTCTATAAGATCCCCTCTCAATCTCCTAAATTCCAGAGAGTATAAACCGAGTCTATCCAGTCTTTCTTCATAAGACAGTCCTGACATCCCAGGAATCAGTCTGGTGAACCTTCTCTGCACTCCCTCTATGGCAATAATGTCCTTCCTCAGATTTGGAGACCAAAACTGTACGCAATACTAATCAACTGTACACTACCACCAAATGGAAAAAAAAAGCCAAGAAATCCAGGTACTAAAGGTATTACAAAGTAAAACTGTACGTTAAACAACATCATTGTAAAGTGAATAGTTAAATCATTCCATCTGACGATAATATGAACAAATTCTGTCATGTAAGGTACAGCAAATATGTGGAAAACTTCCCAAAAGTGAAGGTCTAAAGTCCGTGTAAAAAAAATCAATTCATTTTTGCTTCATTTTTGAAGCATTTCATCAAGCCTCTTAAAATCTATCAAAAGACGTCTACGTTTCACTTGATGCCACTGATATGCTGAGATCTCATGAGTTATCTCACCAAGCACTGCTACTGTAATAGAAGTCATTTTCAACTTAAAGCTTGCATGTTGCAGATAGCTTGCTCAACCGGTTTCTGTTCTATCAATTTATCATTTTATCAGAATGCATCACAACTTGGTTTGGGAAAAGCTCCATCCAAGACCGCAAAAAATTACTGCAAATTGTGGACGCAGCCCTGACCATCACACAAACCAACCTCCCTTCTAATTACTGCATTTATACCTCACACTGCCTTGACAAGGCCAGCAGCATAATCAAGGACGTCATACCCTGGCCACACCCTTTCTTCCCTCTCCCATCAGGCAAAAGGTATAGAAGTGTGAAAACGGACACCTCCAGATTCAGGGACAGTTTCTTCACAGCTGTTATCGGGCAACTGAACCATCCTACCACAACCAGAGAGCAGAGAAACTACTATAAACTTCTATGATGACCGTCGGAACATCCTTGATCGGACTTGCTGGCTCTGCCTTGCACTAAACGTTATTCACTTATCATGTACCTATACACTGTGAATGGTTCAATTGTAACCACGTATTGTCTTTCTGCTGACTGGTTTGCACGCAACAAAAAGTTTTTCACTGTACCTCGGTACACGTGACAATAAACTAAACTAATCTAAACTAATGACTAATATTGTTTTTTTTCTATACTGGGTAGAAATACTACTACACGGGATGAATTCAGACTATGAAATAAATTACCATTGATAGCTTTGATTAGTATGAAAGTGGACAGTTTCCCAATAAAGATATTTGTTGAACCTTCATTCACAATGGATTTATTTATCCATTCCTAATTGAAACTGGTTCTAACAGCAAAGGTTGCATCAATCATCCAAACTAGCATTGACATGCACTATCATATTTTCAGTTTCTTAATTAGTCATTTCCATGATTAATCTACTTATACTAAAATTCTGGGGCATTTGTGAAACTTCTTCTTGTCGAGTCCATACACAAGATTAGAAGTTGTTCAGCCAGAGCTGAACACACTTCTCGGCATCTGCAGACAATGGTGTCTGTCTTGCGCTTCTCGTGCTTCTTGGGCATGGTGGTGGAAAGATTGGTGGAAACAGCACTGTGACCAGAACACTCTTTCCATGACCCCATTTGTGAAACTGCCAAACTCACAGACACAATATGTCTCTTGCGAAATGTTATTATCCTTAATGATAGACTAAATTTGTTCAGATGTAATACACAACAGATTAAATCGTGTCACCTTTACATTTACACAAAACTGTTCACCTCCAGGTGGCAGTGTAAGTCAACTTGTCAACACAGGAATGTGGATTCCTTACTCTTTAATACTGAATAACTGCACAGAAATGATTATAATTTTTGTTGACCACAATCCTTTTTTTTTACTGCTGTATTTATGCTGTTTCTTGCCTGAGATGTGCGAGACTACAGATTAAAGTCAATTTATTACCATATTTTAAAATCAATGCCATTGAAGGAGCAGTCAACCTGTCATGACCATATAGTTTACGAGAAATATTGCTTCACCGTATCAGATGGAACTAGGCAGAACATGAGTTAACATGAAGCAGAATTGTTATCATTCATCCTTGCCTTCTGGCCACTTAACATCATACATTTCAGACATTTGAAGTGTCAAAACAAGTCTAACTCACACATGATCTTCATAAATAAGTACGTATCTAATTTTGAGAAACAGTGTGGAAACAGGCCCTCTGACCTATCAAGTCCGCACCGGCTAGTGATGTCCACACACTACTTCTATCCTACACATTAGGGACAATTTACAGAACCAAATTAACCTACAAATCTGCACATCTTTGGAATATCGGAGGAAACTCAAGCATCTGGAGAAAACCCATGTGGTCACAGGAAGAACGTACAAGCATCCATAGTCAGTATCAAACACGGGTCCCTAACGCTGTAAGGCAGCAACCACTGCCTGACTGTGCCTCCCACCATGATGCCCTACTCAATGGAGAAGAGCTGGTCAGAGGACCAATGATGCATTTCTAACCAGGCTAAATACTTTCACAAGTTCATAAGTGATAGGAGCAGAATTAGGCCGTTTGGCCCATCAAGTCTACTCCGCCATTCAATCATGGCTGATCTATCTCTCCCTCCTAACCCTATTCTCTTTCCTTCTTCCCATAACCCCTGACACCCGTTATGTTTTCATTGTCCGGCCTGCCATTAGGTGTCATCGGGCATTGCTGGAGAGATTAGCAGAAAAATTGGGAGAAAAATCAGGATCCAGGTGAGATCAAGCCATAACATTTAAACACCGATGAATCCATCTTCCCTTGCCCGCAATGCATGTCTGTCATTTTGCCAGAGACCTAACAATTAAAATGCCACAAATGGGAACACATTGATATATCACTGATGCACCAATTTCACCACTCAAGATGATCAAAGCATAAATTCATAATGACTAAGTATCCTTTTTGACATTATTGCAATTCCTTGTATGGCATATGGGAGATACCATCAACCAACTGGTCCAAAGGTACATTACAGACATCATTCTGGTAAACCTTCTCTGTACCCTTTCCAAATCCTAAACATCTGACCAGAACTACACAGAATACTCCAAATGTGGCCCAGCCAAGGTCCTATAAAGCTGCAACTTGATATCCTGACTTATTATGCTCAATGTCCCAACCAATGAAGGCAAGCATACCATGTATCTTATTTACCAGTCCATCTAGTTGTATTGCACTTACACCCTGAGATTCCTCTGTATATTACATTACAATATCATTTTCAGATGGAAATTATATTAGATAGTTAATAGGCAGACTACCTCCATTTAGTTCAGCTTGGCCACCCATTAAAGGTAGATGGTAACCCAAAAAAGTAATATAATGATAATGAATAAGGGAAAAACAGGAAAATATATGTTTACAGTATCATTCCTCAGATTATGAATATCCCAGGAATTCTTGAGTGGCCTTGCCCAGACCACTGGAAGACAGCATTGCGAGTTCCTCCTGGTCTGCAGGATTTGTGTGATTGAATATAGAACATAAACAGTACAGCACAGGAACAGGCCCTTTGGCCCACACTGTCTGAGCTAAACATGATCAAATCCAATCTGAATCCAACTCTTATCTCCCTGCACATAATCCATATCTCTACATTCCCTGCATATCCTAAGTCTATCCAAAGGTTTCTTAAATGCCAGTCATATCTGCCTCCACCACCATATCCGCAGCACAAGCCAGGCACTCACCACCCACTGTGTAAAAAAATGCCCTGCATCTCTCCTTTAAACTTTGCCTCTCTCACTTTAACCCATGCCCTCTAGTATTTTTATTTTTCCATCCTGCGAAAAAGGTCCTGACTGTCTACCCTATCTATGACTCATAATTTTATAAATATTTGTCAGGTCTCCACTCAACTTTTAGAGTTCAATAGAAAACAATCCAAGTCTGTCCAACTTCTCTCTGAAGCCAATATTCCCTAATCCAGGCATCATTGTGCTAAACCTGCACCCTTTCCAAAACCTCAACATCCTTCCCGTACTAAGTGACCAGAATGGCACAATACTCCAAATGCAACCTAACCAACGATCTATAAAGCTGCCCCAACCAATAAAGGCCAACTACTTGTATTGCCCTTGAACCCCAAGATCCTTCTGGGCATCAATGCTGTTAAGGGATATGCCATTAATTGTATATTTTCCACTTACATTCAAATTCCCAAAATGTAACACATCACACTTGATCACATTAAACTCATCTGCCATTTCTACCCATTTCTGAAGCTGAACTACATCATGCTGTATACTTTGACAGCCTTCCTGACAAACTGTGACCCCAGAGTATGATAATATGAGTCTTCGCATCTTTGCCCAAATATGCAGTCCCAGCAGCATGCCTGTGCTTTATTTTTCCTTGTTCTGGGTCTACAAGTGCCCTCCTTTTAGAATAAACAGTTCAGTAGTGAGTAATGAATTCCTCACCTGAACACCCTGATGTTTACAGAAGCGAAATAGCCAGTTAAAGTGGGATTTCTAAGCTCCCACCACAACTTTGGTACTTGACATTGTGACTCTTGGTATTCTGTCAAATGATGGTGGGAGATCTGGTGAATTCCTATGGGAATTTGGCTTTATTGGATCAATCCAAAACATCCCACTACCTTGCTACAACTTCAGTCACAGCCCACAATCCACCCACCCCCACTCCCCCAGGCTCATCCCCTCCCTCACTATGACCCAAGATCCTTCTATTCTGTCCGGATCATATATTTATCCACTCTTCCCTTTAAAGACACAGTGGTCAGTTATTCCATCAAGGACATTCTTTTAGGAAGGAGATGAGAAGAAATGTATTTTGTCAGAGGGTGATGAATCTGGGGAATTCAAGGCTGTGGAGGCCAAGTCAGTGATATTTTTAAGGCAGAGATAGATATGGTAGATTTTTGATTAGTACATGTGTCAGAGGTTATGGGGAGAAGGCTGGAGAATGGGGTTAGATAGAGCCAGGGTCTTGGGCCTGTCCCACTTTGGCCATCAGTTACACAACAGGCCGCTGGTCCGCAAAGATTAATGCGGACTGAGCGGAGGTGTTCGGCGAAACGATCGCCAATCCTACGCTTGGTCTCACCAATGTAGATCAGCTGACAACTAGAGCAGTGAATGCAATAGATGAGGTTGGAGGAGATGCAGGTGAACCTCTGTCGCACCTGGAATGACTGTTTGCGTCCTTGAATGGAGTTGAGGGGGGGAGGTAAAGCGACAAGTGTATCATCTCTTGCGGTTGCAAGGGATAGTGCCCGGGGAAGGGGTGGTGCGGGAGGGAAGGGAAGAATTGACCCGAGAGTTACGGAGGGAGCGGTCTTTGCGGAAAGCAGACCAGGGGGGAGATGGGAAGATGTGGCGAGTGATGGGGTCACGTTGGAGGTGGTGAAAATGATGGAGGACTATTTGTTGTTTGTGACGGCTAGTGGGGTGAAAGGTGAGGACTTGGGGACTCTGCCGTTGTTACGAGTGGGGGGGATGGGGAGAGAGAGCAGTGTTACGGGGTATTGAAGAGACCCTGGTGAGAGCCTCATCTATAGTAGGGGAGGGGAACCCCCGTTCCATGAAGAATGAGGAAATTTCCGATGCCCTGGTGTGGAACACCTCATCCTGGGAGCAGATGCAGCGTAGACGCAGTATGGTGATCAGTTCTGAGCACCATGTTATAGGAATTAGGTTATCAAGCTGGAAAAGGTACAGAGAAGATTTACGTGGATGTTGCTAGGACTTGAGGTCTGAGCTACAGGGAGAGGTTGAGCAGACTAGGACTCTATTCGTTTGAGCACAGGAGGGTGAGGGGTGATCTTATGGAAGTGTACAAAATCGTGAGAAGGATAGATTAGGTAAACGCACAGAGTCTCTTGCCCAGAGTAGGGGAATGGAGAACCAGAGGACATAGGTTAAGGTGAGGGAAGAAAGATTAATTAGGAACCTAAGGGGTAACTTTTTTAGACAAAGACAGGTGTGTAAATGGAACATGCTGCCAGTGGAGGTAGTTGAGGCAGGTACTATCACAATGTTGAAGAAACATTTGGACAGGTAAATGGATAGGATAGGTTTAGAGGGATATGGGTCAAAAGCAGGCAGGTGGGACTAGTGTAGATGGGACATGTTGGTCGGTGTGAACTAGTTAGGCGATGGGCTTGTTTCCATGTTGTATAACTATAATTCTATGCTGAAAACTGTTATAGAAAGTCATCTTAGTAATTAGATCAGGGATACATCCATTGTCATGTGGTTTCTCACTCTAGGATTACAAGTGAAGTCTGGTGGTTTTACTGTTTACAGCATGGAGAGCGTCACTTTGTCTGGATTGGAAACAGTGATTCCTGACTCATTCTCAATGCCCTGACCAATGAAGGCAAGCATACCAATGCCTCTTTACCACTCTTTATACTGGTGTTGCCATTTCAGGGCGTTATGGACTTGTGCCCCAAGATCCCTCTGTACATCAATGCTGTTGATGTTCTTGCCTTTAATTGTGTATTTTCCTCTTACATTCGATCTGCCAAAGTGCAATACCTCATCTATGCTCAGATTAAACTCCATCTGCCATTTCCCCACCAATTTCTGTCACTGATCTACATTCAGCTGTATATTTTCACAGGTTTCCTCACAGTCTGTGACCCCAATCTTGGTGTAATCTACAGCCTTACTGAGCAACCCGTCTACATATGCATCCAAATAATTTACACAGTCTCTACAGAGTCCATCTGAATCATGATCCATGGAGTTTACCTCATTCCCCGTGGCTCTATTCCTTAATTCCATGGGCATGGATTTCCAGTGTTAATGTTACTGGAATTATAAATGTGATGATTTCAGATCCTACTTAATAATGGAGTGTTTGAATTCATCTTGAAAAGTTCTATTGGAAATAAAAAGATATAAGAATGTAAGATCATAAGAAGTAGAAATAGGAACAGGGTATTTGTTCCCTCATTCATGCTCTGCTACTTTTTGAGATATCTGTCTTCAATGCTACTTGCTCATAATTCTCCTAATATGTAAAAATACATAAATCTCTGCCTTGAATATACTCAGTGACAATACATCCTGCAGATCTTTAAATAGAAAAATTGGTGTTAGATGCACACCCATGGCCTTAGTATCAATGCAATGCTGTCTTCCACATCTATTGACATAAACTGCTGCCAAATAGTCACAGGACCACTAAGGACCACTTAGTTGCATTTGGTACAATTTAAAAGGACATTTTGCTGACATTGGTTGCCGTGACTGGGCGGCTTCAGCCGCAAGCCGTTGTAGCACCCTCCAAAATCCACAGCATGGGCTCTAACACGGTCTCTTTTCTGCAGTGTAGCAGCTACGATACTCCTTCAATGGGTGCTTCAGCTGTGATGTCTTTGGCAGCATTCCATCAGAGTAAATTACAATATAGCAGCAACAGGCTATACAGGAGGAACAGGGGAGCTCAAGGCTGGAGGTGAAGACTGTAAAGAGCTACTCCTACAATGTATTCAGAAACTTTACATTCTCCCTGTACCTTTCTGATGAACAAAGTATTCAATCTTGCATCAGTGAGAAATATGAAATGCTGCAGGTAGTCCTCGGCCATTCTCTCCTCCCGACATTCCCACTGCGTTCAAGATTAACTTGAGTACAAGTAGCTCACCACGACATTATTCCAAGGAGCCACAGTGGGTCACCACTGTTTGATGTTATGACTGCATCAGAGATGACACTCAGTCTTGTAAATCTGCTCCACATGACACCAGAGACCTGAAGTCGGTCCTGACGTTGAGTGCTGTCTGTGTGGAGCTTACATGCTTTTAGAAACATAGAAACATAGAAAATAGGTGCAGGAGTAGGCCATTCGGCCCTTCGAGCCATCCAAATTCAGTACCCCATTCAGGCTTTTTCCCCCATATCCCTTGATTCCGTTAGCCCTAAGAGCTAAATCTAGGCAGTGACTAGTGAGGTGCCGCAAGGCTCAGTGCTGGGACCCCAGCTATTTACAATATATATTAATGATTTGGACGAGGGAATTGAATGCAACTTCTCCAAGTTTGCGGATGACACGAAGCTGGGGGGCAGTGTTAGCTGTGAGGAGGATGCTAGGAGGCTGCAAGGTGACTTGGATAGGGTGGGTGAGTGGGCAAATGCATGGCAGATGCAGTATGATGTGGATAAATGTCAGGTTATCCACTTTGATGGCAAGAACAGGAAAGTAGACTATTATCTGAATGGTGGCCGATTAGGAAAAGGGGTGATGCACCGAGAGCTGGGTGTCATGTTGAAAGTAGGCATGCAAGTGCAGCAGGCAGTGAAGAAAGCGAATGGTATGTTAGCATTCATAGCAAAAGGATTTGTGTATAGGAGCAGTGAGGTTCTATTGCAGTTGTACAGGGCCTTGGTGAGACCACACCTGGAGTATTGTGTACAGGTTTGGACTCCTAATCTGAGGAAAGACATTCTTGCCATAGAGGGAGTACAGAGAAGGTTCACCAGACTGATTCCTGGGATGGTAGGACTTTCATATGTAGAAAGATTGGATAGACTTGGCTTGTACTCGCTAGAACTTAGAAGATTGAAGATTATAGAAACTTACAAAATTCTTAAGGGGTTGGACAGGCTTGATGCAGGAAGATTATTCCCGATGTTGGGGATGTCAAGAACAAGGGATCACAGTTTAAGGATAAGGGGGAAGTATTTTAGGACTGAGATGAGAAAAACATTTTTCACACAGAGAGTGGTGAATCTGTGGAATTCTCTGCCACAGAAGGTAGTTGAGGCCAGTTCATTGGCTATATTTAAGAGGGAGTTAGATGTGGCCCTTGTGGCTAAAGGGATCAGGGATATGGAGAGAAGGCAGGTACAGAATATTGAGTTGGATGATCAGCCATGATCATATTGAATGGCGGTGCAGGCTTGAAGGGCCGAATAGTCTACTCCTGCACCTATTTTCTATGTTTCTATGAATTGGCCTTCACAGCCTTCTGTGGCAGAGAATTCCACAAATTCACAACTCTCTGGGTGAAAAGTTTTCCCTCATAAATGGCCTACCCCTTATTCTTAAACTGTGACCACTGGTTCTGGACTGCCCCAACATCAGGAACATTTTTCCTACATCTACCCAGTCCAATCCTCTAAGAATTGTATATGTTTCTATAAGATCCCCTCTCATCCTTCTAAATTCCAGTGAATACAAGCCCAGTCGACCCATTCTTTCATTATACGGCAGTCCAGCCATCCTGGGAATTAACATGGTGAACCTATGCTGCACTCCCTCGTTATCAATAATGTCCTTCCTCAAATTAGGAGACCAAAATTGCACACAATACTCCAGGTGCGCTCACCAGGGCCCTGTACAACTTCCGTAGGACCTCCTTGCTCCTAAACTCATATCCTCTCGCATTGAAAGCCAACATGCCATTGGCTTTCTTCACTGCCTGCTGCACCTGTATGCTTACTTTCAGTGACCGATGTACAAGCACACCCAGGTCTCATTGCACCTCCCCTTCGCTTAATCTGACACCATTCAGATAATAATCTGCCTTCCTGTTCTTGGCACCAAGATGGATAACCTCACATTTATACACATTATATTGCATCTGCCATGCTTCTGCCCACTCACCCAACGTATCCAAGTCACCCTGCAGCCTCATAGCATCCTCCTCGCAGCGCTCACAGCCACCCAGCTTTGTGTCATCCGCAAACTTAGAGATGTTACTTTTAATTCCCACGTCTAAATTGTTAATATATCTTGCAAACAACTGGCGTCCAAGCACCGAGCCTTGCGACACCCCACTAATCACTGCCTGCCATTCTGAAAATGACCCGTTAATTCCGATTCTTTACTTCCTGTCTGCCAACCATTTCTCTAACCATGTCAATACCCTACCCCCAATATTTTTGCTCCAATATTGCACACTAATCTCATGTGTGGGACCTTCTCAAAGGCTTTTTGAAAGTCCAGATACACCACATCCACTGGTTCTCCACTATCCATTCTACCGTTACATCCTCAAAAAATTCCAAAAGATTAGTCAAGCATGATTTACCCTTCATAAATCTATGCTGACTTTGACCGATCCTGTCACTGCTTTCCAAATATGCTGCTAAGGCATCTTTAATAACCGACTCCATCATCTTCCCCAATACCGATGTAAGGCTAACTGGTCCATAATTCCCTGTTTTCTCTCTCCCTCCTTTCTTAAAAAGTGGTTATATTGACTACCCTCCAGTCCACAGGAAGTGTGAAAAGATCATGTGACCGCATGGGTTTTTTTTCTCCAGTTACTCCAGTTTGCTCCTACATCCCAAAGAATTGCATCTTGGACATTAATCAGCCACTGAAAATTGCCTCTCGTGTGTCAGTGAGCGGTAGAATCTGCGGGTGTTGAGAAGAATATGGGAATAAGAAACATAAAGGAATAATGCAGAACAGATGCAAATGGATAGCTAGTGGTTGATGTGGACTCAGTCGCCAAAGAGCATGGTTTCTGTATGATTCGATTTTTTAAAAGATTATTTAATCTATCATAATTTCAGAGATAAGCAGGTGGCATTTCATTCACCAAGATTTGTCAGCATTGCCAGCTTGGTGGACATTTGTCCTTAGTAACTACCATAAAAAACCCACTTCTTTTAACCAATGGAAAATGTTTCCCATTTCCTCAGCATTCAAGCGGTTGTGGATCATCAAAGATTCTCCTCGTGATTAATGCTATGTTCCCAGAAAGCAACAAATGATATGTTCATTTTCCAAGAAACTGGACTGCTGGACATTGCCTGTGGCCAGCATACTCCAGTGGATATACTCCAGAAAAAGCTACCCTCGTTTTCCCTGGATATTCGCACCAGTTGCACTCTCCAATTGCAGCTGCAAAGTGTTGACATAACCAAGGCCAGTCAAATACCAGAATTATCATGAAAAACACCATTGTCTTGTAAAGGTCTTGTAAAGATAAAACTGTGGTGCCTGCATTAGTTCACTCACACTATACGGATACACCCAGCAGGTGTGGAGAGTGCATCACTGTGTGCTGCCTAGTGCACCAGCTAGCAATTCACAGGTAGCAGCCGGTGGTGGAGGAAGATGCAAGTGCGGAGCCTGAGGGACAAAAGGAATAGGCTGAAGAACAGCAGGAACAAGAACAGGAGGAACATGAACGTCACTAGTGGAAGACCAGGCAGAGAACCACAGGCTTCATCTTCATCAGATAGAAGAGTGAAGTATTGACTACACAAGCAATAAGGAACTCCATGATGGAGAGCCTGCTAAACCACAGCATGTCCCAATAAACAGCTGATTTTCACTCAATATTTTCACTAGCCTTGTTAGCCTAACTATTATCACATCCACTACTAATAACACTGGGACTGCGCCCTGTAATTGGATCTCTTTCTCTGCCTCTCATGTGTGGTAATGAATCTATTTCATTAGTGCCCTATCCATGGGGAAACCTCAGACTTGCATCTTGTTTTATCTCAGTCTTCAAACACCACAAACTCCCCTGCACCCACTTGTCAAACTCCTATCCATTTTGGAAAGTGGAAGAGTATGGTTTAATTAAGTGAGTTTCCTGGAAAAATGGATCGTCATAATGCAAAGAAAGAGCAGAACAGTCTTTCGAATTCTTGTAAGATATGCACAGATAGATTTAAAAGAGGTTGACTGTATAATTGTATTAATAATTTCCCTGAATATTGAATGCACTTGGCAATAAGGTGCTCCCTCCCTTCAACTTTAAAGAGTCACGATCGCCTCTGTAGTGCACAATAAACTCTCTCACCTTTCTGTACCTACACTGCACACCATCATCAGAGTCATCCACGTACCTTAAACAGGAATTCAATAGACTGATAGCAATATCTATCACGGGGTGGAAGATTGCAACCTTCACGTGGTCGGCCCTGTTTCGACTAATGCAATCAACACAAACGGAAGATCAAATAGAACAAGTTGTCCTACAACTTTAGGCTGTGCATGCCACACAAAAGAAGAATATCTATCACATTGTTCTTCTCACTTTATGCGTTGCTTTCTCCCTGTCTTTCAACGTGATATTGGTGTCACTGGTCCCAGGTGCAGTGCACACTCTTTGGTAATGGTTTAAGTCATAATTGCGCCATTATGGATCATTGCATTTGAGACAGGTTTTTTTGATAGCTGACTTTACCACATGATAAAGTGAGAGATGCTAGTCAAACATTAATAGACAGTATGTTTTTCAATTACTAGTTTGATGGAGTTTGTCCTACATGACTTCAATGTTACTGCGTCCGTCAGTCTCCATAGGCTGCACAGTGGCACAGCGATAGAGTTGCTGCCTTTCAGTGCCAGGGTCCCAGATTCGATCCTGACTGCAGGTGCTGTCTGTACGAAGTTTGTACATTCTCCCTGTGACCGTGAGGGTTTTCTTCAGGTGCTCCAGTTTCCTGCTGTGATCCAAAGACATGCAGGTTTGTGGGTTAATTGGTCTCTGTAAATTGCTCCTAGTATGCAGGATAGAACTAGTGTATGGGAATCGTTGGTTGGCATGGACTCAGTGGGCCGAAGGGCCTGTTTCCATATTGTATCTCTAAACTAAACTAAACTATAGCACTCCTCGCACTTCACAGATTTGGGTTATTCACTCTCTTTACCTTTGACATGTGTCAGGAAGGTAATTGACTACAAGGACAGTCTCACTGGTGCACTGCTATTCGATGGATGTGACAGTGATCTACAAATCCTAGGCCAAAAAGCTCAAGATCACTTTTGCTGCTACAACTAACACTGTTCATCTCAGATTAAGGTTGATCAAGGATCTTCAGAGTGAAGCTCTGGGTGAAAATAAGGAATTGTAACCATCACAGAGAGCAGCAAGTGGAAATCCAAGTAAGGAGTCGATAGCGATGCATGAAACGTTCACCATTTAAATTAATATCTCCCACTGTGAATTATCAAATTCTCATGCTGGTCCATGCTATTTTATATGTAACTGGAAACATTGTGCTCTTATTTGAATAAGTATGGTACTGTTACGACTCCCGAATGCAGGTACTTCAGAGCCATGTAACATAGTCAAAAACCAGGCTCAAGTTCAAGAAAATAGTATTTTTTTTAGTTAAAACCCAAACCTGATTCAAACAACCCAGTCAAGGACAAGAATAAACTAATAAACAAAGATAACAGGGCTCCAGCCAGCCTCGCAATGGGCCGTCGAACTAGAGTCTCTAACCTGCCTAAATGGAAATAACCCTTAAACAAAATACACAAAAACCCTCAGGTCAGCCCTTATCCGTCCCAATTCAATATTAATTGACAAATGTAGGTAATAATACACAAAGTTCTATGCCATGTGGCCAGGCCTCCTGCAGTTCAAACCACAGTCTGTTCATGAGTCAGGGTCGACGAAGAGAGAGGTAGTTCTGTGAGACTCCTGGTATTTACGCTTTCAATGAGTCACCCGTCACCTGACGCAGCTTGGCCAATCGGGTACAGGAGCCCTTAACCCCTTGATTCCTGACTCCCAGCCACGGGGCCTGCACTCACAAGAGGGGGGGGAGGAAGTACCTAACACCCCCACCCAAAGATACTGAATAAGCTTCAGAAGAAACTATTCAGTACTAAAACACTACTGGCGCATCAAGGCGTTAGCCAAGATATTATCCTTGCCCCTGATGTGCCTGAACTCCAGGTTGTATTCTTGTAGCTGCCAACTCCAGCTCATTAACCGCCTGTTCTTATTCTTCATGTTCGTGTACTGAAGAAAGTTATCAGGTGTAATGAACGCTGAGATCTCCCTCGCCTGCCTAGTCAAAGGAACTTGCCAATACCCTTTTAGCAAGTCCAACTTAGACACAAAAGATGCACTACCCACATGATCCACACAACCCTCCATCCGTGGAAGAAGATAGCAATCCGGCTTAGTTACACCATTCACCTTCCGAAAGTCCGTGCAAAACCTGTCCTCCCCATTAGCCTTCGTAGCCAGTAGGCACGGAGAACTCCACGGACTACAACTAGGTTCAGCAATTGCATGCTGCAACATATAGTCAGCCTGACCTCTTAGGCGATGACGCTTGTCAGGGTTGACCCGATACGGATGCTGTTTAATTGGTGCAGCACCGGCCACGTCAATGTCATGCTGCAGCACAGATGTTTGAGAAGGCACATCCGAGAACAGAGACCCATTTGACCCCACCAAAGCAAGCAGATCATCCTACTGACTTTCAGACAAATGAGACAACCGCAAGGGAAGCGACTTCAAATCTTCAAAGTTGCTCAGCTTTCCCTGCGTCACTGCCACAGACATTGGTACCTCACACACATCACCACCCGTGTGAGGGGGCAGCACTACTTCAGCCAAAACTGGCTTAGACACAGTCTGGTGAAACCGCTCGAGAGCTCCCTGGCTCTCAGGATGATATGCACAGGAGTAACAATGCTCAATATCCAACAACTTCATTACCTGACCAAAAACTTTTGACATGAAGTTGGAACCTTGGTCACTCTGCACCACCTTGGGCAATCCAAACAACGAAAAAAACTTAGTGCAAGACTTCACAATGGTAGGGGCAGTAATGTTTCGCAAAGGGACCACCTCCGGAAAGCGGGTAGACGCACACATAATTGTCAATAAAAACTTGTTGCCCCCCCTTGTCCGAGGTAGAGGACCCACACAATCAACTAGAATCCGTTCAAATGGCTCCCCGACCACAGGGATTGGATATAAAGGCGCAGGAACAATCGATTGGTTTGGCTTTCCTGCCACCTGGCAAATGTGACAACACCTGCAGTGCTGCTTTTCGTCCTTTTTCAACCCTGGCCAAAAATAATTCCGTAAGATACGGTCATACGTCTTATTGACCACCAAATGTCCACCCAGAGGTCCATCATGAGCCAAACAGAGTATCTCGTCCCTATACCAACGAGGTATTACAATCTGATCAACCACGCTCCAATCATCATGCCCTGACATATCCAAGGGAGACCACTTTCGCATCAGTAAGCCATTCCTCAGAAAATACCCCTTTGCTGTGGAATCCATATCCCCCTCAGGCACCGCGCAGTCGAACAGATCCGATAAACCTGGATCACTCTTTTGCTCCTCAACCAGCCGGTCCCGTGACAGCGACACCGGCACATTTTCAGACAAGACCCCATCTTGAGATGTAGAAACACCCTTCACAACACAGGATCCATCATCCTGATCCCCAAAAATGCTCTCACTCAGGTCCACTACATCTTCAAACTTTGCCTGGCTCTTAGCCATAGCCCTGGTGACAGCACAAGCTGTGAAGACCGTCAGATGCTGCATAGCGAATATATCAGGACTCTGCACCATCGGAACAGCTGTCACCTCAGGAGTAAATAAAATTCTTCCTCCTGCCAAGTCCTGCTCCTGATTCCCCAAAATCACAGAAACTCCCGCAACGGGAAAACACGGCCGTAACCCAACAATTACCCGGCCTGAAACCAACTCGGACTCGAGACTCACGGTATGCAAAGGCACTACCATGTCCTCCAACCCGAATCCTACCACAGGGACACTGGACCCAACCGATGACTCCCCAGAAAACTGCAGTACACTATCCAATATAAAGGACTGAGTAGCACCAGTATCACGCAGGCTGGATACTGGAACTCTATGACCCCCATCCTCTAGAGAAACAAAACCTTTTGTGATTAACGTAGAATAATTCCTACACTCATCAGACGCAGGCATCCCAGGAACCACAGGTGCTTTTTGTGTACCCACCAAAGCCACAGGCTTCGCATTTTTCTTGTGCAGGACGGGACACGACTCTAAGATGTGCCCTCTCCCTTTACAATAGTAACACACAGGACCTTCCTTAGTCCTGAAATCCCCGTCAACCTTATCAACTCGGACCTCCCCCTGTATTATTGAGCTGACACTTGCAGGCACAGAAACAGCTTTGACACTGCCACCAGCAACACCACCACGATTAACCGGCCGTGCACCAAAACTATAGGATCGCCCAACAAACTCAGTTTTATGAGTCAATACATACTCATCTGCTAACACCGCGGCCTTAGACACCTCCCGTTCCCTAGAAAAACTCGGGAGGCATTCAATTCCTTCTCCTGCCGCTCAAGGCATTCCATTTCAAGCATGATCTCTTTCTCTCTTAAGGCCCTCTCCTCCTTTTTCCTTTCAAGCTCTGATTGGAGCATGAGCTCTTTCTCCCTTAAGGCCCTCTCCTTTTTCATTTCAAGCTCTGATTGGAGCATGACCTCTTTCTCTTTTAAGGCCCTCCTTTTTCCTTTCAAGCTCAAATTGGAGCTCTTTCTCTCTTATTTCAAGCTCTTTCGCTCTTAACGCCCTCTCCTCCTTTTTCATTTCAAGCTCTAATTCCTTCAATCGAATGGGGTCCCCCATTTACTGACTAGGCTTTGTAGAAGATAGAGGACTGTCTGCACCAGCAGGCAATACCCCACTCCTCACCAACGCAGACCATAACTCCAACTTTATAGCCTCTTTCTTCAAATACTTATCAATATGCACCTTATAGGTGTCTGCCAGCATACACACAAATGCTCCTTGGTACATTTATCAAACAACTCCCGACTAGGAGCCTCAGTACATTCCTGTACTTTAAACTCCATATCAAATGTAGGACCAAACCACCAGCCAAACCCTGGGCACCAATGTCACCACAAACGGACGAGAAAAAAAAATTCTCCTCACAACACAGAATTCCTCAGTCACCAGAAGCCTACCAAAAAAAAAAAAAAAACCCAAACCTGTCTAGGGTCCACAAAGCTTCGGACGAGCCCCCATTTTGTTACGACTCCCGAATGCAGGTACTTCAGAGCCGCGTACCATAGTCAAAAACCAGGCTCAAGTTCAAGAAAATAGTATTTTATTTTGTTAAAACCCAAACCTGATTCAAACAACCCAGTCAAGGACAAGAATAAACTAATAAACAAAGATAACAGTGCTCCAGCCAGCCTCGCAATGGGCCGTCGAACTAGAGTCTCTAACCTGCCTAAATGGAAATAACCCTTAAACAAAATACACAAAAACCCTCAGGTCAGCCCTTATCCATCCCAATTCAATATTAATTGACAAATGTAGGTAATAATACACAAAGTTCTATGCCATGTGGCCAGGCCTCCTGCAGTTCAAACCACAATCTGTTCATGAGTCAGGGTTGACGAAGAGAGAGGGAGTTCTGTGAGACTCCTGGTATTTAAGCTTTCGATGAGTCACCCGTCACCTGACGCAGCTTGGCCAATCAGGTACAGGAGCCCTTAACCCCTTGATTCCTGACTCCCAGCCACAGGGCCTGCACTAAGGAGAGAAACAAAAGAGTTAAGTACATAGCATTCACAAGAGGGGGGAGGAAAGTACCTAACAGATACAAACTACCCCCATCATTTATATGGGGACATCATAAATATTGTAATTGACTAACTCTGTAAAGTCCCTGTACTGCAATTATTACCCTGAGGTAAGTAAAGAAATGTGGGAAATATTTCAGGACAGACAAACATTTCTTGGAAGATCTAGTTACCATCTTTTCAGGATGATATCGGCTAAACAAATGGATAGTGTCAGAAACACAAAGGGTGCTAAATATTATGAGTTTAATGAAAAATGTATCCCAGTATGAATCACTAGTTAAGAGAATGATTCAGTATATCTGTTTTGCAAGGACCACGTTGTGGCAACATGGTTAGTGATTTGTTTTGTTTCAGATTGCAGATTTTCCAAATGTCTTGGGGCCAATTGACACATGTGGCTAGGAGACCATCTGTGCATTATAAGGAAATCTTTCGAAATTTAAAGCACATTCAGTCCAGAAATGTGCGGGTGGTCTACAATGCATATTTTGTTTTATCATCATAAATGTGGTGAGTTCTCAGGCTTTAAGTGTTCTCATGCCCCATTCCTCCTGGCCACATTCACACTGATGCAAGCTTAAATAAGTGGCTGCTGTGTAAGGCTGAAATAAGTGGAATTAGAAATAGCATAATGTATACTGCTCAATACCTACTTTTTTCAGCATGCCTAACTTTAGAAGATACAGCGCAGAAACAGGCCCTTCAGTCCACCGAATCCGCACTGACTCGTGACCACCCCATACACTAACACTGTCCTACAGGAACAATTTACAACTTTACAAAAACCAAATGACATTCAAACCTGTACATCTTTGGGAGTGTGGGTGGAAACTGGAGCATCTGGAGATAACCTACGCGGTAACAGGGAGAAACCCCATACGGATAGTACCCTTAGTCAAGATTGAACCCAGGTCTCTGGCGCTGTAAGCCAGCAGCTCTACTACAATGCCATTGTACATCTTTGGGAGTGTGGGTGGAAACTGGAGCATCTGGAGATAACCTACGCGGTAACAGGGAGATACCCCATACGGACAGCATCCTTAGTCAAGATTGAACCCAAGTCTCTGGCGCTGTAAGCCAGCAGCTCTACTACGATGCCATTGTGCCGCCATATCATTGATCCTCATTGGCCATCTTCACACTCTGTTAAGAAATATGATTCAATGATTTCCCTGAACAAATACAGTGTCATTGAGTCCTGCTTTTCAGGTTATGTTGACCAGCGGGTATATAACTATACTAATCCCACTCATATTTTGTCCATAACTTTCGATAAATCTTATTTTCAAATGATCATCTAAATACTTCTGAGAAACTTAGCGGGTGAGGCAGCATTTATGGAGCAAAGGAAATAGGTGACGTTTCAGGTCGAGACCCTTCTTCAAACTGATGTGAGGGTGAGGGGGCGGGAAGAAGAAAGGAAGAGGTGGAGACAATGGGCTGAGGGAGAGCTAGGAAGGGGAGGAGAAAGCAGGGACTACCTGAAATTGGAGAAGTCAATATTCATACGGCTGGGGTGTAAACTGCCCAAGCGAAATATGAGGTGGTGCTCGTCCAATTTACGGTGGGCCTCACTCTGGCAATAGACGAGTCCCAGGACAGAAAGGGCTGGATTCGGAATGGGAGGGGGAGTTAAAGTGCTGAGCCACCGGGAGATCAGGTTGATTATTGCGAACTTAGCAGAGGTGTTCAGCGAAGAGATCGTTGCCCCCGTATCAAAGCATTTTTTCCATGGGAAGGAGTCCTCACCCCCCCAGTGATGACTCCTTCTCCCGTCTTCAACAGACCCTTCCTCTTGGACTCCCCCTCATGGCCATCATGCTTTAGACCCTTTTATTTTAAACTGCCGGAGGGAATCAACCGCCTCAACTTATCCACTCCCCTTTCTCATTCTAACCTCTTCCACCCTGAACGTTCAGCCCTCCACTCACTCTGCAACAACCCAGACTGGGTGATCAAACCTGCCGACAAGGGAGGTGCCGTGGTGGTCTGGCGAGCTGATCTCTACAAGTCTGAGGCCACGCGCCAACTCTCAGACACCTCCTCCTACTTATTCTTGGACCATGACCCCACAGACGAGCACCAGTGATCTCTAACACTATCACTGACTTCATCATTTCCAGTTCCCTGCCCTCCCAAGCCCTGCAACCCGCACGGCCCGATGTTACCTTCTCCCCAAAATCCACAAATCTGACAGTCCCATTGTTTCTGCTTGTTCGTGTCCCACCGAACATATTTCCACATACCTCAACTCCATCCTATCCCCCCTGGTTAAATCCCTCCCTACCTTTGTTCAAGAAACCTCACATGCTCTTCGTCATCTACATGTCTTCCGTTTTCCAGGCTTTCGTGTTTATTTTCTAGGTCTGCACAAAACTTGAAAGACTTCAACAGAAGTCTTTAATACTTTACTCAATGCTGGCAGCAAAAGTCAAAAATGAATACACGCACAGAATCTGACTGTACTACATCTCCCTTTGTCCTGTGCAGCGTCACCTGCTGCACGGGAGGAGCAACCAGTCCTTCCACCCCCACACAGTCCACCAAACATCACTTTCCCCCTTTCCAGTTTGAACATCTCCATTCAGCTGGACCTCACTTCACTTTTTTTTTCAGCCTTTTTTGCGTTTCACAACTCTTGCTAAAGGCTCAGAATCAACAGAGTTTTCCTCAGTGTTCTCTTTTGAAGAGATATCAGTGTTTGCTTTATCTGTGTGCTGCACTTTCTCCACTTGGCTCTAGTTTATCTCAGCGGTCGTCAGCGTTTTGGATGCGAACGCGATTGGTTCTTCCTTGCCGTTCGGCGGCATTTGTGAGATTACAGCTCCAAGACCATACGGTAATGCATTGGCGGCCAGCGAGATCGGCTTCGGTGGGTCACAGTGGACCAAACGCGTCTTCTCGGCGAGCATCTCCTTCAACCTGGTGAATGCATGGTCACACTCTTTGGACCAGTACCATTCGACGTCCTGTTTTCACAGGTGGTTCAATGGTGCGCACAAAGTCGAAAGTGCCGGTATCACCTTGCCAATGAAGCTTTCAAGCTGCTTCACATTTTCGGGCGTCGGCAATTTCACAACCATGTCCATTCTTTCTTCCGATGGCTTCAGACCACTTGCCGAGATCACATGCCCGAGATATGTGACCTGTTGTCGGAAGAATGCGCGCTTGTCCATGCGCAACTGCATGGCGTAGTTGTTCAGTGCTGTGAGGACCTGTTTTAGGTTCTGTAGGTGTTCTTCTTCTGGTGAAAATTATGTCATCCAGGTAGATGGTTACGTACGGAATCCTGGCAATGAGATTGTCGACCAGTTTCTGGAAAATGGCCGGCACCGGTGCCGGACAAAACGACAATCGGTTGTATCTGAACATTCCCTTGTGCGTGTTGATCACAAGCAGGTTTTTTGTCTCGTCTTCCCACCAGTGTCCACCTGAAACTGTAGATCGAAGTTCGAGACCCGCAGCAAAATCCTTGGCTTGTCGGAGATCGTAGACACCGCGAGCACTTCAATAGAAATGGTCTCCGCGATTTGGTCGACTGTGTTTTGCGCTTGCTTGCCCTTTCTCAGCTTTCCTACGGATTGACACACTGCCTGGAGATGACCTTTTCGGTAACAGGCATTACAAACAAACTCGATATACGGGCACTCATGGTGATGATGAACAGTCGAGCCACACCGGTAGCAGGGTTTCGATCCTCTACCCACAGGGGGACGGCCCTTCTGAAACTGTCCCACCTTCTCCGGATTTGCTCTGGGTCGATCAAGTGGCTTCTGGCATTGTGGAATCTGGCATTGCAGACGAGTCTGACGGACTGTATGCTCCTCTTGAGGGAGCATCGACACTGTTTCACCGGCCATTTCGTGCAGTTCTTTACTTAACAGCTCGGCTATCTTAGCACACTGCAGCACATTCTTCAATGAGGCGTCCAATTTCTTGAGAATCGCCAGCTGGATGAATGCGTGCCTGCAGCCCATGACCAGTCATTCCTGCAACGCATTGTCTTGGCACTTTTCGCAGCATTGAGCATTAAAATCACATGCCTTTGCCTTGGTGCAAAATCCGGCAAGAAATTTGGTGATCCATTGCCCTTCCTGTTGCACCATCAAGAAATCAAGGTGAGCTGCTAGGAAATTTCGACTTTTTTCGAAATGCAGCTGCAAACACCCAACACCTCTGCTTGGTTCGTAATAACCAACCTGATCTCCCGGTGACACAGCACTTCAACTCCCCCTCCCATTCCGAATCCAACCTTTCTGTCCTGGGCCTGCTCAATGGCCAGAGTGAGGCCCACCGTAAATTGGAGGAGCCGCACTTCATATTTCGCGTGGGCAGTTTACACCCCAGCGGTATGAACATTGACTTCTCCAATTTCAGGTAGTCCCTGCTTTCTCCTCCCCTTCCCAGCAATCTCTCAGCCCACTGCCTCCCCTCCCTTTCTTCTTCCAACCCCCCCCCCCCCACCCCCCACCCTCACATCAGTCTGAAGAGGGTTCTTGACCCGAAATGTCATCTATTTTCTTTGCTACATAGAAGCTGCCTCACCCGCTGAGTTTCTCCAGCAATTTTGTCTACTTTCGGTTTTCCAGCATCTGCAGATCGTTCTTAAACATCTAAATACTTTTTAATTGTTATGACTATGAGAGTACATGCTAACACAATTCACTATGCAGTGTATTCCAGATTCCAATAACCCTCTGAATGAAAAATGTCCTGCTCAGTTCCTCTCAAGGCGCCTTACTCGTTACTCCTGTACTTCTGCTATGGGAAAAATTATAATTTTGTGTACCTCAGCAGCTCCCCTCATCCACCTGTACTTCATAGAAGACAAATCCATCATTTTTTCATTGTCAAACAATATCCTGGTGAATCTCTGCTGCATCCTCTCTAGTGCAATATTTCATCTTTCTTTTAGTGTGTAAATAAGAACACTTCAATCGAGCTGTGACCCTATCAATGTTTTTAATAGATTTTAGAATATGTCTTACACTTCATTTTGTTAAAGCCCATTTAACTGATTCTGGTTGTATGCATATTCTGCCCTTAACCATGTTCATTTGAGTTCACAAATCAAGGAAATAAGTAAATCCAATGCAATTTCTAAATGCCCCTTGCAATAAAATAATAATGGTGGAGAAGGGTGATTTTATGTCTGGTTATTTATTTACATATGTAAAAGGCTCATCACCTAAGGGAACCATGAGGAATGTCTGGTAATATGTTCTTTAATATATTTAGCCCCACAGCCTCAACAGTGCAGCACTGTATGGGACCAGTAACATCTTGCAGCTCCCATTAAGTGGCCTCACGGAAGAGTTTATGGTGGCGTGAACAAGAGAAGCTCTGCAGTACAGGGACTACAGGGACCAGAAGGTGTCATCGGCTGGCATCGAGGTGAGAACAGGAAGGAAATGGAGGGCAGAGAAAGCAGTAGAGGTGGCAGAGTCACGACTAAGGCAAAAGGCATTGATGGGAGTCATGGCAACTGGCAGAATGGGTTTGGGATACTTCCCTAAGGCACCAGTTGGCAAAGATCTGGGGCAAGGAGAGACATCATCTAATCCAGGAAGAGGTCCGAAGCAGGTGTGGAGGAAGACCGTGTGAGCTGGACAGTGGAGCTCAGGCAGCAGGGAGCGTGGACAAGGTGGGAGAGCATACCGCAGCGCAGGATTACCTGGTCAAACATCATTCAGGCAGACTTCCAGCGCATTCCGTTCCTTGTCCAAGCTGTCTATAATGTTTGT
Source organism: Okamejei kenojei (assembly GCA_035221665.1). Lineage (NCBI taxonomy): Eukaryota > Metazoa > Chordata > Chondrichthyes > Rajiformes > Rajidae > Okamejei > Okamejei kenojei. The sequence continues at coordinate 80,671,235 of CM069131.1, forward strand.
TAGGCTTGGTAGCTACCCTACCAAGCCTAACAAACCTCCATGTCTGGGGCAAGTGCGAGACACCTTCCTGCCCACTTTGCTCTGGAAGAGAATCATTAGAACATCTCCTCAGCAGCTGCCCAAAGACCCTTGGGGAAGGTCGCTATCTGTGGCGCCATGACCAGGTGCTCAAGGTGGTTGCTGAGAGCATAGCCACTGCCATCGGTAACAGCAAACACCACCATGCCCCAAAGAAATCAATCACTTTTGTCAAAGCTGGAGAGAAGCCTCGACCACAACCAAAAACAAGGACAGGCCTCCTCTACACAGCCACTGACTGGCAGCTGCACGTCGATCTGGGCAAACACGTGAAATTTCCACAGCAACGTCACTTCGGCCAAACATGATCATCACCTCCGAAGTGACAAAACAGCTGATTATTCTGGAGCTGACAGTTCCCTGGGAAGAGCGTATTGAAGAGGCTAATGAGAGGAAATGCGCAAAGTAGCAGGAACTGGTGGGGATGTGCCAGGACAGCGGCAGGAAGACATATTATGAGCCCATGGAGGTGGGCTGTAGAGACTTTGCAGGACGCCCACTCTGCAAAGTCCTCAACCAGTTGGGCATTATGGGGCTGGCAAAGAAGAGGGCCATTCAATCTGCAAGCGAAGCCGCAGAGAAAGCCACTAGGTGGCTTCAGATTAAGAGGGCTGATCCGTGGGCGGTTGGTGCTGGGACGCAAGTCGGGGCTTGATCAACCCCGGCTGGGTCAACTGGGCGAGGGTGTCTGATGTTGTGAGACCCGAAACACCCAATGACCCCAGGTCACATCACTGAGGATGCATCCCAGCGCATCTAGAAGATGTATCTTTCACACACGATTCGTTAGTTTTTGAATGTCTTTGCATGAAGATGATTAGAGCCCAAGAATAGGCATGCATCTCACAATTTATTTCAGTTAATTTCTTGCACTGAACTCACCAAGCAGCCTTCCATTATTAGGATAACATGTTTTAGAAGAAATGCTTCCACAAAGGTTTTATCGATTACATTTAGTTATCGTGATCTTTAACTCACAAGAAACCCAAAATAGCAATTAGATAGGAGTACTCATCCAGCATCTTCAAATTCTTCTTCAACTCATCCACCAACCTGATGGAGACATACACTTTAATTCCTTGACTGATCCTGGTGTTGTTCTCTTTTTAACATTGTTTTGAAAGCCTAATCAATATAAGGGCTAGTTCAACAAAAACTGAACTGCCACATGCAACTACATATGGCAACCTGAGTAATGGCAATAAATACAGTGCGGTCAGTCTTTTTCTTGTCCTGAGAGCAAAGAATAGAGGCACCCAAATTGTCAAAATAAATTTCAAATCTTCAGCCAGTTGTCAGGAAGATCAAAGAATTCACACTTTATTTTTGCTTTTAATTCTCCATCCATTAAAACAGCAACCAAACTAACAACGGGCAGGTTAATCCATCGTGAATTGTCAAGTCCATGACTGGCGTTCCTATTCATCAGATAGTCAATTTTCTACTTAATATTTGAAAGGAAGTACTTACTTTTTATTGTTGACCTAAGTAATGGCCTTACATGTTCTAAACGTAGTAGCCAAGAACATGAAAGGTCTTGGTCTATCTTTTGGTCAAACAACTACGCCCTGCAGCTGGTTAAATAGCAACAAAAGCTCAAACCAGTTTGAGAGCATCCTCAAACTCATAACAGATGTAGCTATGGATATTGTTACACAGACTATTTGGTAAGATATACACCATGCCTTATAAAGCATTGAATGAAATAGGTTCATACTTTACCATCAACAAAATTAATTCATATCATTCTTCATTGTAAGTTTAGTTTAATTTACAGATACAGCGCGAAGAAAGGCCCTTCGGCCTACCGACTGCATGGCGACCAGCAATCTTGTGCAAACATTCTTTACAACTAAAATCCTGAGTGTTTGCAAAATTAAAAAAATGAATGGGTATCTAAAGGAAAGAACTTTGTTTGAATGTTCGAGCTGTTTGCACTAACAAGTAATAGTTCAAGTTCATGGGTCATTTGGCACTCATAATTTTGACGATAATGAGATGAATAGCGCATGTTATTCAATGTGGAACAATATTTGCTATGTTACTAAGATCTTCAAGTCCTACTTAACCTCTCTTTTATACACTTTCCCACATTTGGTTTAAGTATCATCAAATGCAAAGTGAGTCAACTTTTACCGTAATGAATAAACATTCCACAACATCTTTATTTGGCAGTCAAAATGTCATCACACCACCATTGCTGTGTAATGGACTTGATGACTAACTCTGGAATCCACCTGAACAAGCAATGGAATAACCACCAACTCTTTGAAAATATGCTACTCTAAAGTATTTTTTGTGAAGGGAGACCAAAATAGTTCAAACAAGAGGAAAACAGATTTTGAGGTATCTATTGAAGAGACAGAGTCTGTACTGTTAGTTAGAGTGAGACACCAAACAAGTGTCCCACAAAGACCAGTCTTGGGTTAGTGATTCATTCTGGCTTTCTGTACATAGGCTTTTACTAATAATAAATCAGTTTTTTTTTAAAGTTTTTTTTTCTGGCTATATTTTCCTTTCCCATTCATGTTGTGAAATAAAAAGCACCCACAAACCATTTGCTGTCTAAATGTGCTATATGTTGGTAGTTCACCCTTAATGTTGAAGCACCTTGAAATGTTAATTACAATTTCACCTATGAAGTTCCACTTAACAAAGCAGAGATTGAATATATATTTTGTCTTATAGGGTTTGCTGAGATTCGGTTGAATTTAATAACAGTGCCATGGACTCTAAATTAATAATTTATGGAGGGTAAAATGCTAATGTACATTTTCCCTCAAAGGTTATGAAACAAAAGTCAAACACCATCACATAGAGACAGTGACATGATGGCATTAGATTAAATCAAGTCAATTGTCACCTCAGCATTATTGGCAATGGACAATAAAGTAATTGCTTTTCAAAGCTACACCAGAGTGCATTCCGTAGAACCACAAAGGGCCCTAGAGTCATTTAGAATGGAAACAGAGCCTTCGTCCCAACTTGCCCATGCCGACCAAAATCCCCCATCTACAATAGTCCCACCTGGCCCATATCTCTCTAAATCTTTCCTAGCCATGTACCCGTACAGATGTCTTTTAAATGTTTTTATAGTACCTGTCTCAACCTACCTCCTCTGACAGCTAGTTCCATACACTCATCAACCTCTGTGTGAAACAGTTGTCCCTTATTAAATCTTTCCCATTTCACCTTAAACCAATGTCCTCTGTTTTTGATTCTCCTACTATGGGTAAAAGGCTCTGTGTATTCACCCTATCTATTCCCCTCTGGTCTTGCGCATCTCTATAAAATCACCCCTCATCCTCCTGCACTCCAAGAAATAGCCCTAGCCAGCATAACCTCTCCCTGTAGCTCAGAGCCTCAATACTACATCATTAGTAAATTCTAATCACTTCATGACACATCTACTGTCATTTGATTATGAGTTCTTATGGACAATTCAGGAACCGCTTCAACTGTAATAAAAACAATTAATCATAATGGATTAGAATGGGCAGATTAAATGATAAATGAAACTCATGAGGCACAAATATGCATTTTGATGATGATTTGATGTACTCAAATACATGTGATATTTTAGTGGAGGGATTACTTTGTGATGCAGTCCTAAAATATGTCCAGTATGTAACTTAAAGGAAAAGTATATCTAAAGTAGCAAATATTTAACACGGACAAATCTCCACTGACTTCTTGCAGCTCAAATATATTTGGTGTATCATTCCACTAAAACAGCAAATGTCTGTCAGCTATGAACTTTTTCACTTACTGGGGAAATACCATCACTCATCACCAGAAGTTCCATGGGTTTCTGCCAATATCATGACACCAGGTTGCCAATTGGTATAAATGTGAATCGCAGTGGGCACTGTATATAAAATATCAGCTTTGAACAACTAGTGCAATAAGAACATTTTCAAATAAATCCATCTCTTGGCAGTTATTAAGTACTGGCACAAAATCTGAGATTGCCCACATCCATAGTGGTTGAAACTATCCATCTTTTGCAAATATTAGCAGAAACATCTTGAGCCTTTAATTTTTTTTTTAATCCCTTATTTGTGATTTTTTTTTTGTCAATGATTTTGTAACACTTTGCAAAACTGGAATACTTCATAAAAGGAAAACTTGGCCATCTCATTCACTTGTTCTCTTCACTCTCAGTGCAGAGACATTGGGCCATTTCAGTCTCAGAACAAACAGGGTCCAAGACAGAGTTTAGTTTAGTTTTCATTTAGTTTAATGTGGTTTAGAGATACTGCATGGAAACAGGCCCTTCGGCCCACCGAGTCTGCACTGACCAGCGATCCCTGCACATTAACACAAGCCTACACACAATAGGAATAATTTAGACATATCAAGTACACAAACCCAAGCCAATTAACCTACAAACCTGTACGCCTTTGGCGTGTGGGAGGAAACCGAAGATACCATAGAAAACCCACGCGATCACAGGGAGAACGCACAAACTCTGTACAGACAGCACCCATAGTCTGGATCGATCCTGGGTCTACGGAGCTGCAAGCGTGTAAGGTGGCAACTCTACCGCTGTGCCACAATGCCGCCAAAATTAGTTAAGCAACAGCAATGCAGTGAAACTCAATTGAGTCACAGGTCTACCAGAAAAGCACATACCTTGTGTGGAAATATGTGCATCCCCATAATAGTCTGGCCCCATAATAGGTGCCAGAGCTGAGGTGATTTTGGGTGAAAGATAAATCACGATGTACAAAGCAGGCTCCAGCTGGGTTGAAGAGCAATTGGATGAACCAAGCTGACATGAATGCTGTCAGTGCACTGAAATCTGCTACAGTATATAAAGAAACCCGTGTTTGTGAATGTAATTCATTTGAATAAACAATTTATGCCTGCAGTATATACAATGGCTTTGTTAATCCTGGCTGAAATCGAGCAGCCATAGTACCCAAACTTTAATAAGGACTTACGTATTGCTAGGCCATTTTGGTCAAATCTGGTGTGCTCTGTAGAAATGGGACAAGCTTCTGAATTGTGCCAGCAAGTCTGTGGCCCAGATCAATGTTGCATATTTGATTGACAGATGGATAGGATTTCTGCAGAGGACATCTAGGGAAATGTAAAATGCTTGAAGTTCATTGGATGAATGCAAACTAAGTATACATATTGTAAATAATGCTGCTAAACAGTTACCCAGCCATGTGTTGATTGGTTAAAGTGTTAAGCCCCTGGAAGGTTTGTTTGGATTCCAGATTAAATGTTGCATTATTCAAGTTCTGTTGGCTTCTTCTGGAAGCTTCTCCTGCAACAATGTAAGGGAGATGTATGTCATAGGTCTGTGTAACTGTCAATAATGTATTGTTGTAATCTGTTATGTTTCATTGGATTGTAAATAGACCACCTTTCTGTAGTTCGGCCCCTCAAGTTTCGAGGACCTATAAAAGGCAGCCCCCACGAGGTCCGATGTCGATCTTCTGGAAGAGCGATTGGGACTGCGTGACCATTTGGAGTGTTTCTGCTTGCACAAGGCTAAAGGGCTTGGCCAAGCAGATACAAGGATCAACCCTGCAGTTGTTTAAGTATCGTATAGGATAATTTGTTGTGTTTTCTAAAAATAATGTTTTGTTGTTCCAGCACTTGAATCAGTGTTTTATTGACTGAACCAGACTGGAGGGAAGCTTAGAAAGAGCTTATTTACATTGGGGGCTCATCTGGGATCTCAATAGACCCCCAAACACAAGCTTGCGATTAAGGGTGTTGAGCTGTTCCTGATCGCGAGTGCAGAAATCGGCGCCACGGTGCGGTTTTCGCATTGATTTTTGTCACTTCGATAGTCAGAGCAGATTGATTATTCGCGGGCTTGGGAAAGGGTCCCATGGAGATCGTAGAACAGAGTCTAGCATGCACTGAGGGCATTATTGCCTTTTTGGGGTTAGAAGCCCTGCTAGAACTGGGTTAAAGGCCCTCTCCTCTGGGTTCAAGGCCTGTAAATTTATTGGTCGAAGCCAGTAGCTGCAGCTGCTGCTGAGGCCAATCTAGGGTTGTGTTCAAGCTTCTGAATGCAGCCCTCTCCTTTCTCATCAGCTTTCAAGTATCAAGTATCAAGTATCCTTTATTGTCTTTTCAGTCTGAACGAAATTTCATGCCTTGCAGTCATAACATAGAATAGTAAGATTAAACGAGAACTTACCAGTTCGAAGTTTGATCGTTATTTTATGAGGAGTAACGATGAGGGATTACGTGAAGAAGCCCCGCCTAGCGCTTGAACGGCATACTTCAAAGCAGCGCCATGAAAAACACAGAACATAATAGCCAGAGTAAGATAGTAAGGCTCAACATAGATTTAGAACTACCAGATGATCATTTATTTTATGAGGGTCGGGAGTGGAAGGCACGTAATCCCTCATCGTTACTCCTCATAAAATAACGATCAAACTTCGAACTGGTAAGTTCTCGTTTAATCTTACTATTTTACTTCGGAGTCACGTGAGTGACTACGTGAAGATTTTGAAGCTTTCTGTGTTTTTTATGTCGTAGACTCATTCCATACGACACTCTGGCTCATTCAACACAGTAATGAGCAAATAACACATTTTTTCCCCCAAACATTGCCTCAAGTTATGTGATAAATTATTTCACATTATAAAAGAATAAAAGTAATGCCCTTTCCATTGAAAGGCAAATTTATCACCAAAATATCAATTGATATATATAATTTGATGGTATGAACAAAGCAACAATTATAGAGAACCCAACACTCCGTGTCCAATCCTGACACCATGACTGGTTTCCTTTTAATTTAATATTTATTTTACACCCTCCTGCGGCCTTGAATCTTTGCTCGAGCGGCTCATCCTGTGCCATTCCTGTGAATGTATCTACCTCCTTAATAGAGTGATTTTCCACATTTCAATGTCTAGTTCGACTGAGCGTTATCCAAGTTTTAACCATCTAGAATATATTTCTCTAGAACCATCAGTTTTTACTGATACCTAATGTGGTTTTTTTTGTGTGTGTAATAAGTAGTGCTGTCTCACCACCACAAAGACTCTTACCTACTTCAACATATTTCATCAATGTTGACACACACACAATTTGTGGCCGACAGGATATGCGTATAGGTTTACCTTGGTTTCAGCTCTTCTTGGTCTGCTTTGTTTGGTAAATTCATAAACATATATGATAATGTAATCTATATCCACATGCAATTATAACGTAACATTTGCAATGTTTGCACTCTTATGTTGATACTAAAGTCATGAGCATTATTACTTTCAATGTTAACTTTTTTGAATCATTGATAGAATGGGAGTCCATTGCCTAAGGCCTAAGGCAATTCAGGACTATTTTGATATCCCGACTTATGTCTTGCAACTTCGGACAGATTATATATGTATGTATGTATATATATATATATATATATATATATATATATATATATATATATATATATATATATATATATATATTACATATATATCCCTTTTTTCATATCGGGATATTACGAATGAATCCGATAACTTTTTGATTAGTAAATTGTCCGTAAATAGGACGATAAACACTCTGAGCGCTATTATTGGCTCTATCAATTAGGTACTCAGAAAAAATGCAATCCACAAGGAACTCACATATATCTAACATGACAAATAACTTTACTGTCTACACAGACTTCCAATTTCTTATAAAAAATATTGTTTTTAAAACTTATTTCTCAAAATTGCAGGTATAACATTTCTTTTGTACATAATTATGTTATTGTTATGTTGTTATATTAGTTAAAACATTCATAGACTTCTTTGACCATCAAACTGTTGTAGTGGTCTGATCAACCTGCAGATAGTCAAATTCATATTTTCATGTCATGGATGCCTTTGTACAACAATAAATTACTACAACTATGAATCATCATAAGTGGTTCAACATTACTCAATATTTATGAAAACCATGAAGGTCCGTTTTGGCCACCAAAGCGCCTCTGGCAGTGTCCTGCTACATTTTCATCAGACACTGCCCTATCAGACAAAATGAGGAACATAAAAGAACATCTTTCCTCATGTAATTGCGAAATGCATCCACCTTTCCTGTTCTTGGTTTACCCACGAGAACATTTGAAATATCAGTGATTTAATCTGTATACAACCAGATTAATCGTACGTAATCCATATTACTGACAATGTTTTTCCCTGATTTGGTGTCTGCGATAACATTATCTCTTTCTTAGAGATAAACAGCTGGACTAAAACATTTTTAGAATATGCCACATCTGTTTACTCAGATAATCACTTGATTATTATTTTACTTATCTTATGTGATTTGATATATGCCACAGCCTAAACATAGGCTTTATATGATGGGTCAGGTCTTTGCCTTTCAACAGGCTTGTAATTGCAGCACTAATTTGCAGCTGATTCTTTATTAACCTTCCAATTTAAATGTGATCAAGATAAACCATGACCATGTCCTCATTAGTGCAAGTGCTGATCTTTTTATCAGTACAATTGTAGTTCCAGTATTCTGTCAACAGCCTAGAACTGGTTTTAATCCTTTAGACAATGCTTTAGCTTGCAAAGCCGACCCATTTTAATTAATTTCAAGCACCTGTAATATGATTAACAATTTGTTAATAACAACTGTATTTCAATGTTGAAGATGTCCATTTTAATAAAATGTTTTTACACTGTGAAAGTGTATTTAAAATGATGTTTTGTATGGTTTATACCACCACATCTTTTCACTGAGGTAATTTTATAATATATATATACGTACCCCTTCTTTATTGGAGTTGTTTTGGGTGCAAACCTAAAATCATTTTTTTAGGTTTTTCTATACAGGTGAACCAATTTCTTCTACAATTTTTTGTAGTCCTTAGTTATATTAAATTAATGATCATAATACACCTGTAATCTCCCACAATCAGAGATTTCATCAACTTAATTTTGTAACAAGTTGTTTTGCACCTCTTCGACGCACTTCAAGCCTTCTTTTCCCAATTATATGGGTTCAGATAAGGCTGTGTTGGATAATATTTATTTATCATACTTCTGCCTTTGTTTTGATCCATTATCAAATCTTTATATTGGATCATAATTTTTCCCCCCCAAAGTTTAAAGACCAATAGTCTGTTCTTTTGTAATCAATGTTTTTGATTTATCATAAGGCAGGTTTTTATTCCATAATAATCAGGAGTTTAACATAACCTGATTTGTATTGACCTGCAAATCTAGAGTGCAAATTTGGTCCCTATACAATTACATATATATAACTAAAATTAATATTATATATTTCTTCCCATTGGGCTCCACAAACTGATGGCAATTTATCTTTTATTTTAAATGTTTTGGTTATTTGCACAATGTTTTATTTGTTTTTCATAAATAGTGATGCCATGCACCAGTTTGAAATACTTTGAAATCGTATTTCCTCATATCTCATAAATTGAGACATGGATATCATAAACTGATTCACCGTTGATATCTTTATAAAACATAAATGTTTTATCAATATTCTGCTGTTTCAACCATAACAGCTTTGGTGAGAGACCAATTAATTTTGGTTTCCATATTTACTTTCCATGGCCTCATTCATTCGGGTATCGTACCTAGTACACCTCTATATATATTTTTTGTGCTGTGGTGTACCTGAATAAAACATAAAAGTTTTATCATTAATTCTGCTGTTTTAACCATAACAGCTTTAGTGAGAGACCAACTAATTTTGGTTTCCATGGTTATTTTCCATGGCCTCACTCCTTTATTCAGGTATTGTACCTAGTACACCTGTATATATGGGTACTTTATGACCAGCCACCACTATCAGTGCACTTTTAGGGTCAGTTTTCCATTTTGTTTTACTGCCCTTGTTACTCCTGAGTTTTCCCTCAAGGAGACTACCTCCAAACAATCTGAGGTAGATATTCCCACAATATTCCATCATATATATTAATATATGAAACCCCCTTAGGGTTGGTTAGGGTTTGAAACCCCCTTAGGGTGGGAATGTTTTTTGGGCCTTTTAAACCCTTTTTGGTTGAATTTTTTATTTATTTTTATTTTTATTTTTGGAATCTTTTTCCATTACTTTTAAGCCATAAAGCTTTTTTAGTCTGAAGGCCTTTTATTAAACTTTTTTAAATTATGGCCTTTCTGACTTTTTTTTAAATTTTCCCCCCTGCCAAAAGTTTGTGGAGCGACTAAAAGTCTTCCTAACGTAATTTTAACGGCCACCAGTATCGGAACCGGCTCCGTACTTAATCTCCCGTCCCGATCGCTGAGTATTCCCCTGGGACGTTCTTATTAAACTCCGTTGTTTCTTACACAGAGTATTTCTATTTTAACTTTATTTATTTTTTGCTTTTAAACTCGTTTTAAATCCTGGTGGTTAATACACCAGCCACGGAATTTAACGGAATTTGGATCAATTTCAGGATACAGTATCAATTGGAATAAAAGTGAACTTATGCCAATAACGATGAATAATTTACATATATTACAACTATTTCCTTTCAAGATAACAAATGAAAATATTAAATATCTTGGGATTTTCGTTACAAAAAGATTTGATTCTTTATTTAAATTTAATTTCCCTTCATTACTGAATAAATTAAATAAGAATATTTTATACTGGAAAAGCTTACCTATTTCAATGTTAGGTAAAATCAATGCAATAAAAATGATTTTTCTCCCACAATTATTATATTTATTTCAATTAATTCCGATATATCTCCCTAACATTTTTTTTTAAAAAGTAGATTCTCTAATTACTAACTTTATCTGGGATTATAAGAGCCATAGAATAAATAAAAAACATTTATGTAAATCTAAAATAAATGGGGGATTAGCATTACCAAATCTTATGTTTTATTACTGGGCAGTTAATATTAAAAATATGAATTTTTGGTTAGAAGAAATAGATAATAAACCAAACTGGTTAAAAATGGAAAAAGAAGATTGTTCTCCATTTGAAATTAGCTCTATAATATTTGCTAACACTAACGTAGCTAAGAAAATTTATAGTGAAAATCCGATAATAGAAAACGGAATCCGCATTTGGAAACAAATAAAGAAAACATTAAAACTAAATATACCATTAGGTCTTACCATCGCCAACAATTTTACGTTCAAACCTTCAATGATGGATAAGGCTTTTTTTACAATGGAAAAATAAAGGAATCTTTAAGATGGGCGATCTTTATAAGGAAAACTCTTTTCTCTCATTTCAAGAGTTACAACAAACTTATGGACTACACAACAATGAATATTTTAGATATCTACAAATCAGAAACTATGTTTCTGCAAATACACAAGAACTTAGAAATAGAAAGACGGAAATTTTAGATGAATGCTTGAATAAACATCCAAATACAGAAAAAATGATATATATATATACAATATTTTATTGGAAAGTGATATCCCATCAACAGAAACACATAGACAGTTTTGGGAAAATGAATTAGGCCAAATAATAAGACCAGAAATATGGGATGAAAGCTTACAACACATACATCATTGCTCGTTAAATGCTAAATATTCCCTTATACAGTTTAAAATTCTACATAGATTACATTATTCCAAATCTAAATTACATAATATATTTCCAAAGTCATCTCCTATATGTGATAAATGTCAAATCTCAGAAGCAAATTTGTCACATTCATTTACTAATTGTATAAAAAATTGTAGAATACTGGAACGAAATATTTAAGATAATTTCGAATGTTGTCAATATAACTATGACTTCTGATCCAAAGTTAATAATACTTGGAATACTTGAAACTGACCAACTAATAACAATGAACCAAAGAATTTTTATCGACTATTGTTTAATAATTGGGAAAAAAATTAATATTAAAATTTTGGAAAGGCCCTGCATCCCCCAACAATCAAAATGTGGAATATAGAAATGTCGGAGACACTTCATTTGGAGAGATTGAGGCTTGTCCTCATGGATAGGTTAGATCTCTTCAGAGGGATTTGGTCTCCATATATTAAATATTTACAGGGTCATAATGGTTCGGCGCGAGGACTTGACTGAGGCCTGAATATCTGAATAGATGAAGAAATATATATAATATATCATTAATATATCTCCAAGGACGGATTAATGAGTAATATTCCATTCTCCATCAAACTTTCCATACACTCTTTTCTATTTTCTTATGCTTATATAAAAAATTAGAAAAAAGTATAGAAACACATTATCTTAATTCTTAATATTAGTACGAATATAGATATCACTGGTTATATGAAAATATTATTAGTGTCGTGTATTTTCAATTATAGAAAATTGTGTATTTTCAATTATATAATAATTTTTTGAATTTAAAGTCAATGATAATACAAACATTGTTAACATTATGAAAATATAATGAATATCATAGAAGTTTTATTAATATTGCATATTATTAATTACATAAAATTGAGACCTGTATTTGGAAATCAGAGACAATATGGATATCATGGGTAGTATGAGTATATTGCTAATACTATGAATGTATCATTAATACCATGTATTCCCAATTATATAAAATAAACAACCTTAAAATTTATAATTAATAATAATACAAATAATATCAACAGTATGAATTTATCATTATTATCATGTATTTTTTATTATTGTAAAATAATGTACTTTGTCATTACTTTGTTTCTATAATAAATTTTTTTTTTTAAAAATAAATAAATAAAATACACCAGCCACGGAGATTTAGACCCTGTAAGTGTTTCAACTGCACTTACCTGCGGGCCCGTACCTACCGCTGTCGAGGAGCTGCCTCTGCAGCTCATGCTCTGCCGTCAGCGTCGACGTAATGCCGTTCAAGCGCCAGGCGGGGCTTCTTCACGTAGTCACTCACTTGACTCCGAAGTAAAATAAAAATAACAAAACACACAATAAACACAGATTTAACATCCACCACAGTGAGTCCACCAGGCCCTCCTCACTGTGATGGAAGGCAAAAGTCTTAAGTCTTTGTCTAGGCCCGCGGCTGAACCACCAAGGCTTCTGGTCGCTGCCACAGCCCCGAAGCCGGGTCACCGCTGCCGCATCGCCACCACAGCCCCGAAGTTGTGTTGGCGCCAGAACAATACCGGCACAGCCCCGGTCAGGTCGCCACCGCCGCAACGCCGGCGCAGCCCCGAAGTCGGCCAGCCCCACGTTGGTAAGTCCGGAATGCTTTGCCCCCGGAGCCTCGAGGTCGGTCCCAGTTGGAGGCCGCCAGCTCCGCCATTAGGCCTCAGCGCAGACGGAGACGGGGGATACGACAAGAAAGGTTTGCATCCCCCCAAAGGAAGAGACTAAAACAGTTTCTCCCACCCCCCCACACCCCCCTCCCCCCACCACACACATACACAACTAAAATAAAACTGAAACAAACTGTGACAATGGGACGAGAAAACAGAAAAAAAAGAAAAAAACAAAGGGACTGCAGGCAGCGCCGCCACTTCCAGAATCTTTGAACTGTATGCTCCTTACTCACATGGTAAATATCTCCTAATGTTAATACAGAGCAATCAACAGCATCCATTCTATCGTTCACTACATGTTTGAACCTGGACTCACAACTCAATGCATTTATGCATCACATTTTGGCTAATTTAGCCATTTGAGATCTGCAAACAACTTCTTACTGAAATAAAAAGAGCAGCTGTACAATCAATGAATTTCTATGACTAGGATTATGCTGCTGACCGGTCTAAGATCACCTGTCCTGCAGTAGACATTCTTGCTCAAATACATACAGGAAATATACTTTCTTGCAAATGAATGCTCTGTTTAACCATTTATAACCATAATCCTGCAATGTTAGATTACACAGTATTAGTTTAGTTTAGAGATACAGCGCGGAAACAGGCCCTTTGGCCCTCCAAGTCCATGTCAACCAGCAGTCCCCGCACACCAGCACTATCCTACACACACTAGGGACAATTTACCCAAGACAATTAACCTGTATAAACCTGTATGTCTTTAGAGTGTGGGTGGAAACCAGACCTTCCGGAGAAAACCTACGCAGGTCACGGGCGAGCGTACAAATTCTGTACAGGCAGCACCCATAATCACGATTGATCCTGGGTCTCTGGCAATGTAAGGCCGCAACTCTACCGCTGTGTCACCATGCCACCCTATCGCTGTTGTTGTCCTATCAGACTATTGAACACTCCATGAACTGAACTCAGTTGTTCAAATAAATTGCATTAGTAACTTTAATACAGAAAATACTCTGAGGTGGCTCAGCATCTGCAGACTGTGTAGAACCTGCTAATGTTCTGAGATCACATAACAAATCTATTTCAATAGCGCATCCCAAATACTCCACCTCTACCACCAAAAGGCATAGGGGCTTCAAATACCTTGGAACATCCTCATTTGCAGTCCGATAGGACCTTATTTGGCCACATCTGGAGTTCTGGTTGTTTTATTACAGGAAGGATGTGGAGACTTTGGAGAGGGTCCAGAGGTACCAGAATGCTGACTGGATTAGAGGGTTTCAGCTAGTTATCCAACATTAGAGTTGGATAAACAGAGTGTTTTCCCTGGAACGTCGGAGGTTGAGAGGAAACTTGATAGAAGTAGTTACAATTATGAGAGCCAGTCAGAACCTATTTCTCAGGGTGAAAATGTCCAACACTAGAGGGCTTATACAACACTAGAGGACACTAAGACAGCTATAACATAGCTATTATGTTTAATGGAGATGTATGGGGGTAGGTCTTGTACACAGAAAGTAGTGGGGGCCTGGAACACATTACCAGGGGTAATAGTGGGGGCAGATATGATAGTGGCATTGAAGCGGCTTTTAAATAGTCACATGGAAGTTCAAGGAATAGAGGGATATGGATCATGATCATGGGCAGATAAGATCAGTTTAACTTGGCATTATGTTCAGCACAAACATTGTTGTCTGAAGGGCCCGTTCCTGTGCTGTACTGTTCTATGTTCTATATTCTATGTTCTTTGTTGTATGTTCTGCCAGATCTCCGAGTCATTCACCTGATTTAAGAATACCATTCTTTATTATTACAGGGGTTTTATACTTAAAATTATTGGGTAATTACTGGGGGAATACCTTATTTTGGAAATCTGCTTCGGATCAAATAGAGAACACAACATTTCTCAACTGGATTTTAGAATAGACTATAAATGTTGGCTTTGCCAGTGATGCCCCGCATCATATAAATATATAATATAAATAAATGGAAACACTGCAGGTCAGAAGCATCCATAGAGAAAATGGGTAGGTAACATTTTGGGTCGAGACCCTTCTTCAGAATGATCAAAGAGATTTGGAGAATTATAGAGTGGAGGAAATTACAAAGATAGGGAGAGATGAGATCAGGAAGTAATTTAAGCTCCATGTAGATGATACTATCCTCTACTAACTATTGCAGATGACACACATGCCATTAGCCAGTGGTGGATGGAGCAGATGTTTAGGGTGGTCCATGGGATACCAATCAGGTTAACTGCTTTGACCAAGTGCTATTTTTTAAATATTGATGGAGCTGCAGTTTTCTCGGCAAACACAATTCATCAATTGCCACTGAAGAGAAAGTTATTGATAAATTTAATCCTGAAGCAATGGAGGAATCCATTGTAGGTCAGTCAGCATTGAAGGACAAGTTATGATCTGAAGTGAGATAGTGTAAGAATAGCAGTATTTATATTCATTTAAGTTTGGTTTAGTTTAATTTAGTTTAGTTTTGCTTTGTTTTGTTCCGTTTCAATTAATTTAGTTTAGTTTAGTTTAGTTTAGCTTAGTTTAGTTTAAAGATACAGCATGGAAACAGGCCCTTTGGAACAACAACTCCGCCGACCAATAATCACTCATACACTAGTTATTTCCTACACAAGAAATAGGAGCTTCAAAGAAATGCATTTACCTGGCACCATTCCAGTAAAAATGCACTATATGTGATGCTTACATCATATAAAAATGCATGTTTAATGGCATCATTCCACCTTCTGACCACTAAACGTATAAATAGCAGTATACAAATATACCACAGGGCCTTCACTCTGAAGTAAATATGCATAAACAGATTGGACCGTCCCCTCAAGGTAGGTAAATAGTGTTGCCTTGGTAGAACATCTTGCTGAATTGCCTAAGCCAGTTCAGAAGCTGTTGCTGGAAACTTTCATCTGCTGAGTACAATGTGGAAACATCAGTAAGATAGATCAATTGTATCGAAATCTTGCAAAAATTATAAATTGTTAAAATTTGAGAGAAAATTGTCAAAATAGTAACTTAAAATAGTAAGATTAAATGAGAACTTACCAGTTTGAAGTTTGATCTTTATTTTATGAGGAGTTACGATGAGCGATTACGTGAAGAAGGCGCCAGCCCACATGCGCGTCAATCTTCAAAGCAGTTGTGTGAAATCACAGATAACAGTTGTTGACCTGAATATAGTAAGATTGGAGAGAAATTGAGAACTACCAGATGACCTTTATGATACGAGGGTTGGGAGCAGTGGGCACGTAATCGCTCATCGTAACTCCTCATAAAATAAAGATCATTTAATCTTACTATTTCATTTCGGAGTCACGTGAGTGATTCCATTAAGATTTCAAAGCTCTGTGATTTCATGCCGGATACGAGTCCAGGTGTCACACAATGCATCAATGACCATGGATGAGTGAAAAAGATTAATGCATTCAGCCATGACATAATTTGTTAAAAATGCTGATGCTTTAATCATCAAAGGAGAATAATAGTGACCCCTTCCATCCTGGGGAAAACTATGAAACAAATCATAAATGGAATTTGGCAAATACCCCCGGTCTGGCAATGGGTTATTATAAGTTTGTTCGTTTGACCATCCTGCAGCCGCTAGGGTGTGGTCCAGTGGAACGTACATGACCCTTGCTGCTAATGTAATAGCAGCCTAGTGGAGTGAGATAGAAGATATAGTATCTACTGCATAAGCCAAAACCCTGTTTGACCACCTAGAGATGGCCTGGATAGATACCTTTTATGAGGTTTATAGTAACTAACAACCATTGCTGTGCAGATCCTCTAATGCTCTTGGTGACCTTGACGTATTGTTGTAAATGAGTGACTACAGATAATCAAATATCCATGGGGTATGCCATGAGAAGTCGTTTGGGACCTGACACCCCTGGTCTGCTCTGCTTAACTACATCATAAACAAAAAATATTATATCATTAGCAGATGTAACCATCCTGTCCAGTCGCAATATAAGTAGTGGCTGGACCAGTTGTGCTGAGACTAGCGCCATGCGCATAAACACATTGTAGGTGAGTTTGACCAGGGATAGAGATGTAGCTGGGTCCTACTGGCGAAGCAGTTTAAGAACAATGCTAACATCCCATATCTGTGAGTACCTGGGCCTGGGAAAATGATGTTAAACATATCCTTATAAATCTGGATATCAGAGAGTGAGACCCGAAAGAGTGGGTCCTGATCGCTGCAGCAACGATGATGAGAAAGCACGTTGGCACAGTTAATGGTACTAAAACATAACTGATTGTCAAAGACCCATCTGAAATGAACTCCGAGACGTTAGTTATCCGTGCCGTATTATATGGAACATTGGCATTAAAACCAAAACACTTCCTATCTCCTGATGAGGAAAAAATGTGCTGCTTTCTCGGTGCTATGTCTACATTCTGCAGTGAGCACGTACTTGAATCGGTCTGGCAACCCGTGCCGCCGAATGGTCTTCTCAGAGACTCCAAGTCTATAAATTGATTTTATCATGCAGAGGATGGTTTCCTCAGTCACGGGGTGAACCACCAAATTTTTGTGTTTAGGACAACCACATAAGGTCCTATAATCATCCCCAACATTTAGCAGGAACCGTGGCTGCGTAGGCCAGTCAGGCAGTACGAAATGCCTGAGGCGAGATCTTGCTGGTTTTTGTGCAAGACCCGACTGATGAGGCAAAATGGAGGAAAGGCATAAAGATCATTCCTCCTCAGTGTAGCGAGAATACATCTATTGCCACTGTGCCACATATTTTTGCAATGGTGATAGAGCTTGGATGCAAACATATTGATATTCATTGTTCCATTGAACCACAATGTCATTAAATACGTTGTGATACAACATCCATACTGTGTTGTCATAGATTTTTCCATGATGATACACCAGCGTCAAATGCCCCCACCATAGTGTATCAACTTGGAGTTGAGCATGCAAAGCCCATCCGCCTCCTTAACTAGAGATGGTATTTGTAATTTTTCATCTTTGAGTACTTGTATCAGTTTGTAATATAACTGAAGAGTTAATGAGCAAAAGTACAGGAGCAATGTAGAATACACCATTAGCTGGTAATATGAATAGGACTGTTAATAACAACCTACATGGCACTGAAAATGCAAAGGTCCAAATGCACAGCTGAAAACACAGCCACTATATTGCCAATACTCTTGATGAATAGAGGCTGCTTCATAACAACAAGGTTGTTTACAGGTTTTTACAAGTGTTTGCAACTTGTAAATGGTCCACATACCCCATGTTTCAGAAAGAACCAGACTCACCTACCTTCATGGTTACCAGTGGGCTTATGTTAAGCCCAAAGGCCCCACATGCGGGTTCTATTTCCGTCCTTGATAGAAACATAGAAACATAGAAATTAGGTGCAGGAGTAGGCCATTCGGCCCTTCGAGCCTGCACCGCCATTCAATATGATCATGGCTGATCATCCAACTCAGTATCCCATACCTGCCTTCTCTCCATACACTCTGATCCCCTTAGCCACAAGGGCCACATGATTGGAGAGGACTGGTAGGGTACGTAGATTCCATATTTTTCCTGAGACCGGCTTGGGCCTTGGCCTAAAGCCCTCTGCCCAGTTTGCTGGCAGCCACCAGCTTCAGTGAACCGCTTGCTGCCAACCACTTGTGGAGTGTATAGTCGCCGAAACAATGAGGCTCTACTTGTAGTTCGACATCTTTAGCTCCCTCATGCAGGTCGCACCTGTTGAATAGGTTTTACCTGAATAGCAGATATGGCGGCTCGTTTCCTGGGGTACCATGCCCCTCCAACGTCACCCCTGATAGCGCTGTTCACTGCCAGCACTTTCAGGAACTCCAGTATGTGCCACGGACATACTTCCGAGTTTGGAGTCAGTTACACTCTGACCCTGACTGCTCCCCTGCTCAGAGAGGGGGACAGTGTGCTGCCCAGTACACAGGTGCTGTTGCCGCAGGCCCCGAGGAGACCTGCGCTGATGTGGCCCCTCCACGGACCATATCCTTCGTGCCTCGTGGTATGCTCCCGGCAATACCTCCGAACTCCGAGTCAGACAGAACTGACCCCGACTGCTCCCCTCTTCAGAGAGGGAGACAGTGTGCAGCCCTGTACTCAGGTGCTGTTGCCGCGGGCCCCACAGAGACCCGTGCTGATATAAATCCCTCCTTGAAGCATACCATTGTGGAGCACCTCTCCATTAGGTGCTCCATGTGGGTCTGACGTCCGAAGAACCCAGTTCTTAAAGATTTGGTCTCCATTTATCGACTTATTACAAGCATATGGTGCAACATAATCTGGAAATAAACAGTTTCAGGACCGGGTGAGGGGTGTGTAAAGATATGAAGTAGGTACATCCCTTTTATCTCCTCTTATTTTCTTATATTTTTTCTTTTTTTCTTTTTCTTTATTTTACTCTTCCTTGCACTCTACGTCTTTACAGGCTCTTTCTTTTCACTTTTTCACGTACTCACTATCTTATCTAACTTTCTCTATTTCTATTTTTCTTCCTTCTGTTACTTTCCTATTATTAAAGTTTAAAACAAGAAGTGGTATATGAAAGGTATTATGTTATTTTTGGTTTATACTATTGTACATTACTTCTAATAAAATTTTAAAAATAAATAAAAAATAAAAATAAAAAGAACTTTACCCAGTGAACGAGGGGATCTTCTCCATAGGAATCCTCCTGGCCTGACTCGTTTGAGTTAATGGCCGTACGGACTTTCTCTGAGGCTGCCCTCCAAGGGGGTTTGCTAAGGTGCTGCTGGCACCAGTCTGAAGCTGCTGGCTCCATCGCCAGCGACTCTGAAGACGAATAAGACCGCCGCCGCTAACTGCACTTCCGTGGCCTCCATAGGGGGTTCCCTGCGGTCCTTGGCCGGGATTCTCCGAGGTCATGACCGGGATTCCCCATGGTCCGTGACTGGGACGCGGTCCATAAAGGTTTCCCTGAAGTCCGACCCGACTTCGCCCCGAAATCCAGCAGGAAACTCTGTAAGAAGAGATTCCTGCAATGGAAACCTAACCTGAAAAGTTTAAAAACTTACCTTCAGGTTTAAATTTACCGCTGGCAGGCACAGCACGCCTGCCAATTAGCGTTGCACCATACGTCAACGTATTGGCGCGCATGCGAGCCGGCGGCTTCTTCACGAAATCACTCACGTGACTCCGAAATAAAATTGATCATTTATTTGGTAACTTCATGTAATATTAATAGGTAATTTTGAATTATTTAATTTTGATGAGGCATTATTATTCAATTAATGTGTGGAAGTTATTTTAAAGTATGGTTCCTGGGATGAAAATGACAAACAGAGGCACTCAATGCGCTCCTGGTTTTGAATTAAACATTGCTTCAATCGTTAAATAGAAACAGATGTTGTGCATTTCCCAATTCAATTAAGGAATTATTTTTACACCTGCCAAATTATATTTGGCACATAAACAGTAACTGCATCGCCATGTAAGTTCTGTCATACAGTGGAATGTGCAAGAGGCTTAATGGTCACAAAGGATCTAGGCATCAGTTGTTGAATGGGAAATTCCCACGTCACTTACAGGATGCTAGCTAAATTTATTAGGAAGTTAAATTTACACAATAAAGTCCCAGATGACGTGATACTCATCACTCAAAAACATTGGGGTCATTCACTAGGTTAGCAGCTTAGTGACTTTTTTTTCAAATAATTGACATAATCATAAACACTCATGAAATAGAAGGTGTTTGCAATCCATTAATCATGAGATTCAAGGCAAAAAGATGTAGTGTACCATGTACAGGTGCAGTTTACAGTAGGTTCATGACTGCATGTGTGTATAAATGATTTCAATTGAAAGACAACATGAATAATATTTTATTTCTGATGCCTTAATGTTGTTTATTCTTTATTGGTTCTTTACTTCCTTGTCACTGACTAACTGATACTTGGAGTTTTGTGGAGCTAATTTACTTGTCACCTGGCATTTGAGAATTTCACTGCGCAAAACAAAACAGAACTATATTAGCCCATGTGGTCTACTTTAAATGCTTGCTATTCTTTGTGTCAAATCTTCACCTTTTTAAAAGCAATGTCTCCCCTCCCCATGTCTTTAAGTATTCTTGCTTAGTGATTAACTACCCTCTTTCAAATTCAATTTATCTTGTAGTAACTTATCAGGGTTTCTTCAACAGTGCATCCTGACCCACAGATTCCACAGCTCAGAAGGAAATGTACAGGGGGTACTTAGGAGCAGCGTTGGCCTCAAGTTCTATCCAAGTCACACTATCTGGACCACACATATACTTCTTAGTCATGGATTAAACTCCAAGAGCATCAGAATCAAGTGTACCTTGTGCCCAGGAACCAGTGCCCAAGAAGAGCAAGGTGATGTGTCTCAATGACTATCGACCTGTGGCACTAATGCCTGTGGTGATGAAGTGTTGTGAGAGGTTGATCATGGCGCAAATCAACTCCTACATCGACAAAAACCTGGACCCACTGCAGTTCGCTTACCACCACAACAGATCAACGGTGCATGCGATCTCGCTGGCACTCCATTCCGCTCTGGACTACTTGGACAACAAAAACTCATATGTCAGGCTGTTATTCATTGATTACAGCTCGGCATTTAATACAAATCATCCCCTCCAAGCTGGTTAGCAAACTCGCAGAACTGGGTATCTGCGCATCCCTCTGCAATTGGATCCTCGACTTCCTCATCCTCAGATCACAGTCTGTTCGTATTGGTGGAAATGTGTCGGACTCGACAACAATCAGCACAGGAGCACCTCAATGCTGCATGCTTAGCCCCCTGCTGTACTCACTCTATACTCATGACTGCGTAGCTGGTCGTAGTGCGAACTCCATCATCAAGTTCGCTGATGACACCACTGTTGTGGGATGTATCACTGATGGGGATGAGTCAGAGTATAGAAGAGAGATCGAGCAACTGTCCATATGGTGCCAGCACAATAACCTGGCCCTCAACACCAGCAAAACCAAGGAACTGATTGTGGACTTTGGAAGGAGTAGGATGTGGACCAACAGTCCCGTTTATATCAATGGGTCGATGGTTGAAAGGGTCAAGAGCTTTAAATTCCTGGGCGTGCAGATATCTGAAGATCTTTCCTGGTCCGAGAACACTGATGCTACTATTAAGAAAGCACATCAGCACCTCTACTCCTGAGAAGATTACGGAGAGTCGGTTTGTCAAGGAGGACTCTCTCTAACTTCTACAGGTGCACAGTAGAGAGCTTGCTGACCAGTTGCATTGTGGCTTGGTTCGGCAACTTGAGCGCCCTGGAGAGGAAAAGACTACAAAGTGTAGTAAACACTGCCCAGTCCATCATCGGCTCTGACCTCCCTTCCATCGAGGGGATCTATCGCAGTCGCTGCCTCAAAAAGGCTGGCAGTATCATCAAGGACCCACACCATCCTGGCCACACACTCATCTCCCTGCTACCTTCAGGTAGAAGGTACAGGAGACTGAAGACGACCAGGTTCATGAATAGCAACTTCCCCACAGCCATCAGGCTATTAAACCTGGCTCGGACAAAACTCTGAACATTAATAGCCCATTATCTGGTATTTGCACTTTATCAGTTTATTTATTCATGTGTGTATATATTTATATAATGATATATGGACACACTGATCTTTGTAGTCAATGCCCACTATGTTCTGTTGTGCTGAAGCAAAGCAATAATTTCATTGTCCAATCAGGGATGCATGACAATAAACTCACTTGAACTTGAACTTGAACTTGAACTATCTTCTTCAAGTATTCTGCAGGTGCAGAAGAAGACTCATTGGAAACACAAGAGACTGCCGATCCTGAAATCTTATGCAAAACAAAAATTGCTGGAGGAACTCAGTAGGGTCAGGCAGCAGGAAATGGACAGACAATATTATGGGTCAAGACCTATCCTCAGACTGATGGAGTAGAGAGGAGATAGCCAACAGAAAAAGGTGAGGGAAATGGATGAGACAAGAGTTAGTGGTAGCTGGATTCATGTACAGATGTGTTGTTTGGCAAATTAGTCAGGTCGGGGAGAAATGGATGGCGTTAGTAAGCAAGGCTGGAGATGGAGAAGACAAAAGGGTGCAAATGGTTTCAAGATGGCGGCTGCAGAAGGTAAGAATGGTGCTGTTGGGCGTGCTGGGGAATTACTTCCTGTGTCCTCGGAGGTGCTCAGGGGATTCGAAGGTTGGCTGAGGAAGGTGCCTGGGGCACAACGGCTGAGCGGTGGCCATGTGATTATATCAGGCACTGCTCCATGGCCATGTGAACTGGTGGAATGCGGCCTACAGCAGCACCATTAACATTGAATTCTCCAATTTCAGGTAACCTCTCCCCACCACTCTTCTTATCCACCCTCTCTCTACAAGTGCATACCTTTCTTAGTACTCCCTCTGTCTTCATCACCCTGTTTTTTCCCCTCCTCCATTAGCTCATCTCCTACTACTTTCTACCCTGGGCCACGCAGTTTATTTTCTCTCCCCTCCCCCATCCATTCCCATCTACCCACCATCCTTCCTATCGTTCTACATTTCACTCGCCGTCTTTCTTCCTTATCAATGATTCAGTGGTTCATTGGTCCAATTGTACTTTATATTCATATGTACCAAAGTACAGTAAAATTCCTTTCAGCTTAATGCTCAGTAAAAACCTTACTATACGTAGGCTTGTTGGTGTTGGTAGTCATCCTTAATCATACTTAAATATAAGTGTGGGAATAATAGATTGCACTGAGGCAGTACATTTCCAGTGCCAATTTGTATCCTTCTAGTTCAGAGTTGTTAAAAATGTTAGAATCTCAACTTGGCCATAAAGGCTTGTTGTCCTGGTGGCAGCACTGGGTTGTAGTTGCAGGGTCAGCCAGGACAGACAATGTTGTCGATACCCTCCTCCGCTGATCCATGCTGCAGACTACCCACATGAGGTGTTGTTCATTCATTCTGCATGTGCCCACTCTCTAGCAGTGTAAGTGGTTGAAGACAGACAGGTCAACATGGAAATGATTCAGTAATGCCTGAGCTTGGAGATGAAGGATTAAGCAATAAATGTTCGTTTTTCAGGGAATGGATATTAAAATAAAAGTCTAGGAAAACAACATATGTTATCTCCAGCTGGAAAGAAACATAAGAAAAACTTTTCAGCTTCAGTTTCACACACAAGGGGCTTGCTAGGGCTTTGTGTCTGATTGCATTACTTTTTATTAGCCCTCTGTTAGGAAATAAACTGGTTTGCCAGAAACAGTACTTAATCAATTGACCCTGCCTTCAAACTTAATTAACCTGCTGAGGAAACATGTTTCTTCCAGCATTAAAAAATTAACACATTATTTCAGTACACAATAAAAAGAGACAAATAAAAATGCAATTTAAAATTGGTCTCGAATGAAAAAATATCTTTTACATTTTTTTGTCCTTTAATACTTATAAATTTAAATTATATTTTGCACAAATGATTTAAAAATAAATATTTTTATATTTATTTATATATATTAAACCTCATATTTACTCAGATCTGGTAAGAAACAAAGGAAGAACTTCCAAAAAGAAATCGGAAGTAGACACAAAATGCTGGAGTAACTCAGCGGGTGAGGCAGCATCTCTGGAGAGAAGGAATGGGTGACGTTTCGGTTCGAGACAACTTCTTCAGACTGATGTCAGGGTAGCGGGCGGGACAAAGATAGAGTGTAGGTGGTGAAGTAAGACTAGTAGGAGAATTGGGAAGGGGAAGAGGATGGAGAGAGAAAGCAAGGGCTATGCGATGTTAGAGAAGTCAATGTTCATACTGCTGAGGTGTCAACTACCCAAGCAAAATATGAGGTGCTGTTCCTCCAATTGGCGCTGGACCTCACTCTGACAATGGAGGAGGCCCAGGACAGAAAGGTCAGATTGGGAATGGGAAGGGGAGGTGAAGTGCAGGGCCACCGGGAGGTCAGATAGGTTAAGATGGACTGGGCGGAGGTGCTCAGCAAAACCATCGCCGAGCCTGCGTTTGGTCTCACCGATGTAGAGAGGTTGACACCTGGAACAGCGGATACAGTAGATGAGGTTGGAGGAGGTGTAAGTGAACCTCTGTCTCACCTGGAAAGACTGTTTGGGTCCTTGGATGGAGTCCAGGAAGGAGGTAAAGGTACAGGTGTTGCATCTCCTGCGGTTACAGGGGAAAGTACTTCGGGAGGGGGTGGTTTGGGTGGGAAGGGATGAGTTGACCAGGGAGTTTAGGAGGGAACGGTCTCTGTGGAAACAGAAAGGGATGGAGATGGGAAGATGTGGCCAGTAGTTGGATCCCATTGGAGGTGGCGCAAATGTTGGAGGATTATTTGCTGTTGCGACGGCTGATGGAGTGGAAGGTGAGGACAATGGGGACTCTGACCTTGTTACGAATGGGGGGAGGGGAGTAAGAGTGGAGCTGTGGGATATCCAGTAGACCCTAGTGAGAGCCTCATCTATAAATGAAGAGGGGAACCCCAGTTTCCTAAAGAATGAGGGCATCTCCGATGCCCTGGTATGGAACACCTAATCCTGGGCGGAGATGCGGTGTAGATGGAGGAATTGGTAGTAGGGGATAGAGTCTTTACAGGAAGCAGGGTGGGAAGAAGTGTAGTCAAGATATCTGTGGGAGTCGTAGGTTTGTAGTAGATGTCGGTCAATAGTTTCCTGTGATGGAGACGGTGAAACCTAGAAAGGGTAGGGAGATGTCAGAGATGGTCCAAGTGAATTTGAGTGCAGGATGGAAATTAATCGTGAACTTGATGATGTCAGTGAGTTCTGCATGGGTGCAGGAGGTAGCAGCAATGCAGTCATCAATGTAGTAGAGGTAGAGTTCGGGGATAGGCCCAGTGTAAGCCTGGGACAGGGATTGTTTGATATACCCTACAAAGAGGCAGGCATAGCTAGGGCCCATGTGAGTGGCTATAGCTACGCCTTGGACTTGGAGGAAGTGGGAGGAGTCAAAAGATAAGTTGTTGAGGGTAAGGACCAGCTCTGCCAGGTGGAGGAGAATGTTGGTAGATGGAAATTGGCTGGTTCTGCGGTCAAGGAAGAAATGGAGGGCTTTAAGACCCTCCTGGTGGGGGATGGAGGTGTAGAGTGACTGGACATCCATGGTGAACATGAGGGTGTGGGGGCCTGGAAAACAGAAGTCATTGAGGAGAGGAAGAGCGTGTGAGGTGTCTTGGACATAGGTAGGGAGGGATTGGACCAGGGGTGATAGGATGGAGTCGAGATATGTGGAAATAAGTTTGGTGGGTCAAGAACACGCAGATACAATGGGTCTGCCAGGACAGTTCTGTTTGTGGATTTTGTGGATAAGATAAAATTGGGCCGTGCGGGGCTGGGGAACGATAAGGTTGGAGGCTTTAGAGGGCAGAGAACTGGAAGTGATTAAATCAGTAATTGTGCTTGAGTTTAAGGCCTGGTGCTTGTCTGTGGGGTCATGGTCCAAGGATAAGTAGGAGGAGGTGTCTGAGATTTGTTGCCTGGCCTCAGTCCGGTAGAGGTCAGTGCGCCAGACTACCATGGAATCTCCCTTGTAGGCAGATTTGATTATGCATTTGTGGATGCTGCAGCATGAGCGGAGGGCTGTACGTTCAGGAGGGGAGAGGTTAGTGTGAGTAAGCGGAGTGGAAAATTTGAGGCAGTTGATGTCCCGCCAGCAGTTGAAAATAAAAAGGTCTAAAGAAGGTAGATGGTGATCCGGAGGAGGGGGTCCATTGGAGATGGGACAAGGGGTCATCACTGGCTGGTGAGGACTCCATACCATGGAGAAAGGCCCGGAGGCGGAGGCAACGGAAGAAGAGCTCTACATTGTGGCGGATCCAGAACTTGATCAGGTGGGGTCGGAGGGGAACAAAGGTGAGGCCTCTGCTGAGGACAGACCATTCCATATCAGAAAGGGAGGTCAGAGAGGATGGTGGAGGCCCGTGGGGAGTGGAGTCCGGGTTAGTGGACAAAGTGTTGGTAGACCCGGTCAGCGGATGGCCGGGAGGCAGCAAGGGTCGGCGTCATCGGTGAGGCAGAAAAGGTCAGCGGTCCCGGTGAGGTTGTGCAGGTCAGCGATAGCGGAGGTTGTGGCCCGGGGAGGCCGCGAAGGTCAGTGGCAATGGCCCCGGGGAAGTGGTGAAAGTCGGCGGCAGCAGCCCCGGGGAAGCCGTGAAGGTTGACGATGGCGGCATCTTTGGTGGTCCGGGAAGGCGGTGAAGGTCGATGACGGCAGCATCTTCGGTGGTTCAGGCCTGAGATTGGACAGGAAGTCTACAGGTCAGGAAATCCTGGATGACTTGCAAAACAAGTTGTCTTTGAGAACATGGAACATATTACAAAGAACATAACAAAACTGGAACAGGCCCTTTGGTCCACAATGTCCCAGCCAATGATGATGCCATGTTAAATTTCCTCTGAATTCTCAGCCCCCTCCCTTACTCCTTGTCCAGCCACGACTGTGCAGCCATGCACAAATGTAATTCAATTTACATATTTGCAGATGACACTACCATTGTGGACCAGATATCAATCTTCAGGAAGGAGATTGAGAACATCCTGTTCTGGTATTGAGCCAGCAACCATTCTCTCAATGTCATCAAGACAAAGTAGACAGTGATCAACTTCAGGAAGCATTGATGGTGCCGAAGTTGAGATGGTTGAAAACTTCAAATTTCTAAGAGTAAACTAGATCAAGTGGGACCCGCTGAGCACCATCCCCCAAGGCAATATTCCACCATTGATCCATAGCCACCACCTGCGCAGGCGCGGCAGTTTTGATGCCAGAAATTCCCGTTGTGACGCGAGTCAGGACAACCCACCTCCAACTGTGCCTCGCCATCCCTCTTCCTACCCCTATCCTCCTCCATTCCCCTTCATCCCCCAGCACTCCCTCCCCCTCCTCTTCACCATCCCTCTTCTTTCCCCTCTCCTCCTCCCCCCATTCCCTCCCTCATTTCTCCATCACTCTTGATTCCCCTACCCTCAGTCACTACCACCCTCCCTCCATAACTACTCTCTCCCCCTACCCCTCTCCTCTCCCTCGATCCCTCTGCTCCACCACTCCTTAAATGTGAATAACTTGTAAAATATACTATCACTCTGAACAAAACTTGAAACACCGCACCACAGGATAATGGTGAGTAAGGTGGGCCAAAATTTGTAGCACTATCGTGTACCGTTTTGGCGTAATTTCAGGATCACACTCACAGACAGACAGACAGAATCACAGACATATAACAAACAAGATTAGAGTTTTAGAGATAGATAGATAGATAGATAGATAGATAGATAGATAGATAGATAGATAGATAGATAGATAGATAGATAGATAGATAGATAGATAGATAGATAGATAGATAGATAGATAGATAGATAGATAGATAGATAGATAGATAGATAGATGGATGGATGGATGGATGGATGGATGGATGGATGGATGGATGGATGGATGGATGGATGGATGGATGGATGGATGGATGGATGGATAGATGGATGGATAGATAGATAGATAGATAGATAGATAGATAGATAGATAGATAGATAGATAGATAGATAGATAGATAGATAGATAGATAGATAGATAGATAGATAGATAGATAGATAGATAGATAGGGCACTGTCCTGAACAGCTGCAAGTCCTGCAGCTGTCCATTTTTTTCACTTACTTTTTATTATTTTTAGTACGTTAAAAGTGTGGAGTTGGGGGTCTAAACTTCTTATGTGTGGGGGGTGGGCGGGGGGAGGGGGAAACCGATTTTTCAAGTCCCTACCTGGTCGGAGAGGCTGCCTTCCTCCAAGCAGCAACTTTGATCCGTCCTCGTGGCCTACCAGCAGGGCCTGGAGCGGTGTTTCCTGAGGGGACCTAGCCAGAACTTTGGCGGCAGCGCAGCGCTGGAACGCTATCGCGCAGCCGAGCGGGCAATGCCTTGCCTGGGACGCCGCGCTGGAGCTCCGGAATGCTGAGCCCGCCGATTGAACATCGCGGAGCTGCAGGACTGTGGACCGGCCAGCTGCGGGCGGCGGTGCTGAACTTTTACATCAGGAGCCTGGGATCTCTCGCAGAGATCGCCAGTGGTGGAGCTCCATCCAGCGCAGCCTTGTTGGCTTTGGAAGCTGCGGTCTCCGGTAAGGAAGCGGCTGTTCCAGGCCGGAGCACCATCACCCGGCGAGAGGGCCTGAAACATTGGGCCCCCGTGAAGGCGACGGCGGCGGCCTCATTAGGCCCGACTATGGGTGGACATCGGGATGGGGACTGGACTTTGTGCCTTCCCCCACATGTTAAACTTCTTATTTAATGCTATGTTGTATCTTTATTAGTGTGCTGCAAGGACATCTGAATTTCCCCTGAAAAGGGGATTAATAAAGTAGGTAGGTAGGTAGGTAGGTAGGTAGGTAGGTAGGTAGGTAGGTAGGTAGGTAGGTAGGTAGGTAGGTAGGTAGGTAGATAGGTAGGTTAGATTAGGTTAGGTTAGGTTAGGTTAGGTTAGGTTAGGTTAGGTTAGGTTAAGATAGATAGATAGATAGATAGATAGATAGATAGATAGATAGATAGATAGATAGATAGATAGATAGATAGATAGATAGATAGATAGATAGATAGATAGATAGATAGATAGATAGATAGATAGATAGATAGATAGATAGATAGATAGATAGATAGATAGATAGATAGATAGATAGATAGATAGATAGATAGATAGATAGATAGATAGATAGATAGATAGATAGATAGATAGATAGATAGATAGATAGATATCACCAAACAACTTCCCCTGGACCACCCATATTGAAGCAATGGCCAAGAAAGCAAACCAATGCCTCTACTTAATTAGAAGGCTTAGGAAGTTCGGCATGTCCGCAACAACTCTCACCAACCTCTACAGATGTGCGGTGGACAGCATTTTATCAGCATACATTGGTTGGTTCGGGAACAGCCTTATCCAAGACTGCAAGAAATTGCAGAGAATTGTGTTCTCTGTCAGACCGTCACACAAACCAACCTCCCTTCCATTGACCCCATTTATACCTCACGCTGCATCAGCAAGGCATAACTGGTCTCTCTTTAGCCTTGCTTGATAGCGCCCAACCCAGGCAAGTATTTCTGTGCTAGTCACAGAAGTAGATCTGCAATCACACATTACAATTGCTCCACACTTTTAAATCTCTACTCCTTGAGCAACATTTCTTACTTTAACTATACCCTTTCATGAAAAGTTATTCCCTTATCACAGTGATTACAATTTGGTTCAAATGAAGTGAAGCTGAACTGAACTGAACATTATCATCAAGGACAAGTCACCCTTCCCTTTTCTTCATACTGCTTATGAAATTCAGTGTTTGTTTAACTCACAGAAAACACTTTTGTCTGAGTCAGAAGATGGATTAAATGGAGAAAATGATGAAGAGTGCAGCACTGTTGCAGATTGAGATGGGCCGGCAGCATTTGTGGGTAGTGAAACAAAGTTTACATTTCAGTCAATTACCTCTCAGCACAACTGATGAATCAATATTTCCAGCAGTCACAGCACTTTGCCTTTGTTGGTGATCAATTTGCTGTTTGTGGAACCTTGCTGAGTGTAAATTAGCTGTTTTGTTTATCTGTTCAACAGAAACTGCACTTCAGCAAGCAAATAACTGGTTGTAAAGCTCTTTGCTGAGACTGTGATCAACAATGTGTTGCTTTTGTTGACATCCACTTGAGCAATCAATGGGGCCTTTTGTTTCGCATCTAATGCAAAAGGAGAACGGGAATGATTTTATCTGTTATCTCTACCTCTCCACGCACACAATGATGACTTGAGGAACATTTCATTGCTGCTGCTGCATCTCACATTAGTGCAAGGTGCTTCATGAATCCAAATACAAATACAAATTCTTCATTCATTCATTCATTCATCATTCATTCATTCATTCATTCATTCATTCATTCATTCATTCATTCATTCATTCATTCATTTGTTAAGCAGTAAGCAGCATGCAAACCTGTGAATGCATCCCTGACCATTCCAGCTTTCTGAGGAAGGATATGTTGGCTGGAGAGGGTCCAGAGGAGGTTTATAAGAACAATCCCAAGAATGAGTGGGTTAACATATGATGAGCGTTTGACGGCACTGGGCCTCTACTCGCAGGAGTTTAGAAGGATGAGAGGGCAACTCATTGAAACTTACTGAATAATGAAAGGCTTGGATAGAGTGGATGTGGAGAGGATGTGTCCACGAATGGGAGAGTCTAGGACCAGACATCATAGCTTCAGAATAAAAAGATAAGGGGATGAGGAGGAATTTGTTAAGCCAAAGGATGGTGAATCTGTGGAATTTATCGCCACAGAAGACTGTGGAGGCCATCAATTAATATTTTTAAGGAAGAGATAGATTCTTGATTAGTACGAGCGTCCAGGGCAAACAGCTGAAGGCAGGAGAATGGGGTTGAGAGGGAGAGAGAAATCAACCATAATTGAATGGTGGAATAGATTTGATGGGCTGAATGACTTAATTCTGCTCTTATAACTAATGAACTAATGAGCAAAATGCTGTAGTAATGCAGCAGTTCAGGCAGCATCTCTGGAGAACATGGATAGGTAACATTTCAGGCTTTTTCAGACTGAGTTCTCTGGTCATCTCCACCAGCTATAGTGCCCCTCCTTCATCTACAGCTACCTTACTAGAGGATAGCATGTAAACTAATCATTAACCCTGGAAAATCCAGAGAATATATAAAAAAGATCTTCTGGAAATACCTTGAGGAACCTACTGGGATCACCCACAAAGCAGCAGTTTTGATCTCACTGATGGAAAATGTACTCATCCTAACATTTGATTTCTCACTATGAACAGGGTGGTGTTAAAATTAGGTCCAAATTAGCTTCCTACTCATAAATCAGCCAACCTTAAATTAAATGCCCTGTTGGTGTTGAGTGAACATGCACATCATACACGCCAATTGCAAAGAAAGATGCGAAATGCATTAACTACAGAGCACAGCCAGAATTTCCCATTTCTAAAGATGGGGCAGGGAATAAGCGAGCTTGGTATTCTGACTGCGCATGCCCAGGTCATAGGTCACAAGCGAAAAACACTCTTGGCAGCCGTGCCGTGGCATGGACACAGACCTGCGCCTCATCTGCAGCCAGGATCGATCCCGGGACTCCAGTGTCGCAATCACTGCTGAACCGCCAGTGGACCATCCCTGTCCCCTCCCGAGTGCCCCCCCCCCCCCCCCACCGTCCGGGGGCGGTCAGAGACATCTGGAATCAGGCGGGAGCGGCGCCTCCATGCCCACAGGCAGTGCAGAGAGGCACCACGGAGAAGCAGGGTTAACTCCGCAGTTCCGGGCTGGTGTTCTGTCAATCCAGGCAGGGCTGTAGGTTAACCTGGCGAGACAGGTAGAGTTGAGCTGGTATTAGCCCTGCTCTCCTCACTGGCTATAAGCCTGGGCCGTCGTTCCCTTAAGTCCAGGCAGGGCTGGTAGGTTAACAGGCAGAGTTGAGCTGGATTTAGTGTTTGTGTGGTTTTAGCGTTGTCGCTGGTGGGTTTTCTCCAGCTGTTCTGGTTTCTTCCCACATTCCAAAGCTGTGCAGGTTTGTAGGTTAATTGGCCTCTGTACATTGTCTCTAGTGTGCAGTGTATGGATGATCATGGTCAGCGTGGACTCAGTTGGCAGATGCGTCTGTTTCCTCGCTGTATCTCTAAACTAAAACTTACACTTGAAACCTGGAGTGGTCAGCGAAGGCTTCATGGGTTTTTAAGCTTCTTGCTGCTTTGCAAAGGTATGAATAACCCACATTCAAGCAGCACCTTCCATGTTTCCAAGCAATGAACTAATTTTGTAGTAATTCTTCCATATATTTCCTCTGCTACATTATTGTTTGTGGGAAATAGACATAATCCACTGATGCAGCTATGAACTGGTTTGTTACTAGTCCATCACAATAAATCAATGCCTTCCTGTAATAGAAAGCCAGTATGTCGTGCGAAAGTAGGTTAACATACCATCACATTAATAGAGGAAAACTGATAATAAATTAAAATTTTCACGTTTTCAAGAGAGAGTTAGATATAGCTCTTAAGGCTAACGGAATCAAGGGATATGGGGGGAAAGCAGGAATGGGGTACTGATTCAGGATAATCAGCGATGATCACATTGAATGGCAGTGGTGGCTCGAAGGGCCGAACGAACTACTCCTACACCTATTTTCTATGTTTCTAAAATAAAATCCTGTGGCACACAAAGAAGAACATGAGCAAAGCTCTGACCAATATCTATCATGTAATCAACGTCACTCGTACAGTTCATTTGGTCCTCTTAATGATCACAGTGTATTAATGTATAATAATATAACTACATTACAAAACTTAACCTTAAAGTTGCTTGCAAATTGTGAGGGAGTGAAATGGTATATTGACGCAGTTTCTTTCCTTGTTTCATGTAGATCCCTTCATGTAAAGATCTCCCGATGTAAGGCAGTAAGATATTTATCTTCATCATCAATGTTTTACAAGGAAGGAAGTCCAATAGATTTCATTTTCTTGTCAAATTCAACCCAAATCAAGCTATTGTTTTATCTATGGCTATAAAGGTGCCAGTTCCATTAAGTGTTTACACCAACAGATTTCACCCCTATGTCCCTTAAATAGCTGCAACATTATGTAATCACAATTCGCATGTGACGGAGGCCCAGGATGCTGCATCAGGAAAGTCTGTGATAATGAGATAGGATCAGCTTGAATTAAACCTGCAGGAAGTTTTTTGTCCCGTTAAGACCATTGTTCCAATTTGGAAATCAGCCCCTGTATTTTGAATTCTTCTGACCCAAAAAAGTCACCATTCTGACTGTTTGTTTTGACACCTGTTCCTTCACTTGGTTTAGCTTCTTCAACTGCAACTGGTATTCTCATTTGTTCAACCCTCTCTGTTTTACTTATCTGCTGGTGTTGTGCAGATCATTTAATTTGTTCTTTTCCCATCATTTTGAATTTACCTCATCTGTTGTTGAATCGTGCAGCAAATTAATTGGGGCCAGGTTGCACTGCGAGCTGAATCTGAGTTATTTCTTGCTACAAACAAACTAACTGGATTACACATTAGAGAGATAAGGTCTCGGAAGTGAAATACACCCAAGACATTAAAATGATGTTATTCAGCGGTCCTGGGCAATAGTTAGTTTGTCATAATAACATGTTAATGTTATCATGTGGCTGATAGTGTATTTTTGAGATTTTCTATTCTCTTCATGATAGACTTTTGTGTAAGTGCATTATACATTGCCACAGTCATCTTTAAATGGTAAATCACCACAGCTGCACTTGCACAGGAATAGGCAGAAGCTTGACAAATGCCTATCAGCTGCTCCCACTGCATGCTCGAGAATAATGCACAACAGGAGATAGCAACAGAAGTGAGGAATATGCAGAAGGGCAACTGATAAAAGTGATAAAAGCATCCCTGCTTAAATCAGTTGTAGTTGGAATGAAAGCTTGGGTATATTGCTATCTTAAAACTGACAACAAAATTGGAGTATCAGAAAAAAGAAGATAACAGAAAAGTGTATAAAAAGAGAAAGGTTAAGCATTAGAAAGGAAACTTGGAAAAGGCAAAACAGTGAACACAAGTAATTAAAGATGGTATGTGAATGGTTGTACTTCTCTGTTAAAATATAATGGTCGTGTGAATACGATATACTCCTTCGGGATTATCTCCATTGTGTGAAATATTTCAACTGTACCATGCTCACTGCCGTGCTCTTCCCATATTGAACTCCAGTCCTTGTTCCTTGCAGAATTACATCTGCCCGTCCATCGGACTGTTGTATGTGATTGTCAACTCTGTCAATAAACCTACTTCTAAGTGGCTATGTAGAAATATTCCCATTTTCAATTGAGTTGTTTAGGATAGATGAGCTGTTTCTGCGCATCATAGCAGGAAAAAATTGATAGATTAGAAATGAACAGAGGTCAAGTAAAGACGACTCAGATTGACTGTAATAGTGTTTCACTATGTGGTGATTGCAAGATGACTTTGAACAAGGTAGTTGATGCCAAGCAGTACTCTGTGACTTCTTCAAAAGGTTTGTACGGAGAATTGTCAGGAGTTGACAATTTCACCAAAGTGAGTCTGTTCCATGCATGTGCTCAGCTGATTTTGGAGTGAAAGAGTAAAAAATATTTTATAAATAAAGACACATACTCCTCTGGAAAAATCATTATGGGGTGATTTTTTTGTCAAAGACCTTGTATGTTATAAAGGGCAAGATATAACAAGGTATCAATACTTTCAACCTCAGTCTTTAGAGGTAGAGTATGGGAACAGGCTCTTAAGCCCACCAAGTCCACGCCACCCAGCTATTACCCATACACTAGCATAATCATACACATGAGGGACAATTTGCAGATGCAAATTAACCTACAAATCTGTACGTTTTTGGAATGTGGGAGGAAACCGGAGCACCCAGAGAAAACGCACGCGGTCACAGGGAAAATGTCCAAACTCCATACAGACAGCACCCGTAGTCAGGATTGAACGCAGGTCTCTGGCTTTGTATGGCAGCAACTCTACCACCACACCACTGTGCTGCCCTCAGTGTTAGCCATAAGTATTGAAAAATAAAGTCCTTGGATATTGGAAGTGTACAGGCAACAACACAAACATAATGCAAGGCTCAAATGAAACAAGTGTGCATTTGTACAGAATTAGTTACATCATTTACATTGACAATGAGTGAGTGAAACTATGTGGAAGTAGAGAAATAACCATTAGCAATTATCTTTGGAGTAAAACTTTTGTTTATTTCTGTTGGTCAGATATTTAACTTTGAACACAGACCATTATCTAGTTCTTGTCCTATTCGGCAAAGGTTGCACAAGAATGTCAGGCAGGCCATCCTCATCTCTCCATACATTCACTCGATTCAATACAGTTGTTTAAAACAAAGTGTGATTACAGAAGCATTGCCTATGTTACCCTATCAAAATTTAATGTGTAAGCGTGAATTTTACTTTGAAGATGGTAGAAGATTAATTTATAACAATAATAATAATAATAATAATAATAATAATAATAATAATAATAATAATAATAATAATAATAATACACATTTATTGTCATTGTAAATACATACAACAAAATTTCAGGCGCACTGCCCGAGCGGAGCTCCAACGTATCAGATAAATAATAATGACAATGGAAACAACAAAACAGCAAGAAAAATGTAAAGTCAAGTCAGAATGTGCAATATTTCACAATATAGTGTTGTGGCAGTACAAAATATTGGCTATGAGGGGTGTGTGTTCAGTGCAGAGTTCAGAGTGGTAATGGCCTTTTGGTATAAACTGTTTGTTAACCTTGTGGTGTGTGATTTGATGGACCTGTAACGCTTTCCCGAGGGCAGAAGGCCAAACAAGTGATGTGCGGGATGAGATGTCCTTTAGTATGCGTGATGCCTCCCCGCAGGCAACAAGAGCTATAGATCTCTTCCAGGGCAGGCAGGTGTGTGTTGGTGATCTTCTGGGCTGTATTGATGACTCTGCAGAGCCTTCTTGTCAGCCGCAGAACTGTTGCTATACCATGCCAGGATGTCATGTGTCAGGACATTCTCTATGGAGTAACGGTAGAATGACACTGGCAGCTGTTGTGCCAAGTTGACTTTCCTGAGTGATCTGAGGAAGTAAAGCCTTCTTTACCAGGGAGTGCGTGTTAGTTGACCACCTGAGATTTGCTGAGATCTGGGTGCCCAGGAACCTGAAACTGGAGACTCTGTCCACTCTTTCTCCGTTTATGTGCAGTGGGGGATGGTCACCCTGCTTCTTCCTGAAGTCAATGATGAGCTCTTTTGTTTTCTTTGTATTGAGTACTAAATTGTTCTCTGAGCTCCAGCCTATTAACCTCTGTACCTCCTCCCTGTAAGCTGACTCATCGCCCTCAGTGATCAGCTCCACCATATCGTGTTGTCTGCAAATTTTATGATGGTGTTTGTGCTGTGGGTCGGTATGCAGTCATAGGTATAGAGGAAGTAGAGGAGGGGACTCAGCACACAGCCCTGTGGAGCTCCTGTGCTGAGTGTCAGAGAGGGGGAATGGTGGGGTCCCATCCTGACTGACGGTGGCCGGTCCGTAAGAAAGTCCTTAATATATAGGCAGATGTTGTGTTCGAAGCCTATGTCGGACAGCTTGGAGACCAGTCTGCTGGGTATAATTGTGATGAATGCAGAGCTGTATTCTACAAATAGCAGTCGTGCATATGCTCCCCATTGTTCTAGGTGGAGCAGTACAGTATGGAGATCAGTGGCAATGGCATCGTCTGTTGATCTGTTTGCTCTGTAAGCATTTTGGTGTGTATCCAGGGTTGATGGGAGAGTGGCCTTGATGTGCTTAAGGACCAATCTCTCCAGGCACTTCATAATTATTGGTGTTAGTGCAACCGGCCTCAAAAATTCTAGGTAGCCAAAGGAGCTAGCCAAGAATACAACAATAATACAGTTCTAAAAATAAGTAAACAAAAAACCACAATATTGAATTAATTAAACAAATTTTGAAATGGTACCATAACCAACAGAACAAGTTGTTGCTGGTCAAATGAGACACAAAGTCGTATCATTTTATTGAAAAATACAGAACTTGAAGAGTTTCACAATTAACATTCTGCTATTGTAAGCATTAAGGCAACAATCAAGCATTTTGTTTATTGGCCTGCATTAATAAAAGATTGAAGAGCAAGTAAATGGTATAAACTGTCAAAATTGCAGCACCAAGTCAACACAGTGACCTTTATGGGCCTGTCTCACTTACGCGACTTTTTAGATGACTACAGGT
The DNA here is from genome assembly GCA_035221665.1 of Okamejei kenojei. Classification (NCBI taxonomy): domain Eukaryota; kingdom Metazoa; phylum Chordata; class Chondrichthyes; order Rajiformes; family Rajidae; genus Okamejei; species Okamejei kenojei. Next base: position 80,709,281 of record CM069131.1, read on the forward strand.
GACTATGAGGTCACCACAAGGTCACCACATGTTCGCTGAAGGTTGCCAGGGTATCGCCTGCATGGTGGTGAGTAGTTCCTGCATTCTTGTAACTAGTCGCGGCTTCATTCTGGTCGCCGCTAATTTTTTTAACATGTTGAAAAATTAGCGGTGACCAGAATTTTGACGCCATGGAAAGTAGCGAGAGTTCTTGTTACGTAGGTGCAGTAGTAGTGGGTCGCCTGGAGGTTGTAGGTTGTCATAGGTTGTCATAGGTTGACGTAGGTTGTCGCCAATGCTGACCGGTGAAAACGTAAACATTAGTTTTCAGAACCATGGATAACTGATCAATAAGTGCCTGTCCCACCAGCATGCGCATCCATGCAGTCAGCGCGACCAAACTGGAAGCGGGGGCCGCGCAGAGGTCGGGTGATCCCCGTACAGTGCCCGTCCCACCAGCTTGTGCCTGCATGCAGCAAGCATGACCAAACCGGCAGCGGGGGCCGCGCGGAGGTCGGGTGAGTGGCGCAACGTGGTGCAAAGTTGGAGCGATGTCCGCGGTAAGTTCGCAAGGACAGAGAGGGACAGAGAGAGAGACACGGAGGCACACAGAGAGGGGCACGGAGGCGCACAGAGAGAGGGCCACGCAGGCACATATAGAGAGGGTCACAGCGGCACGACATCGAGGCAGTGCATAAATGTGTCGTGGCGGTTGCGGGCCGACAGGCCGTTGTCGCGCTGAGTTTTTGAACACGGTCAGTTTTTTGGAGCCCGCGCGATGTCGGGACCAACTCCGCACAACTCCATACGGCTCCGGCGATCGAAGTGGGACCGGCCCCGTGAGGCCGGACGGCTCAAGCGACCACATTAGGTCGCGCTCACCGCGTGGAGTCGCATGCTGATGGGACAGGCCCTGTAATGTTAATGTCCGCCAAGCATCACAGCCGTGTATCTCTGGCTTTTTAAAAGTTGTCTCCACTCCTTCTCCCCACCCCATCACCCCCTTCTCCCCCTTCTCCTCCCTTCCGCCCCCTTCTACGCCCTCTCCCCCCCCCTCTTTTGAAGGACTTATGTGACCTTTCCTGTCCACTCTGCTTTCACCGTCTTAATTACAACGCCAAACTTCGTGGTGTGTGTCTGAATCACATTGGCTTTGCACCGTGTGAATTTCACTCAGACCGCATTCCCCCCTGTTTCCCCTGTCCCCCGACTTCATAACTGGCTGGTGAAGGGACGATGTGCATATGTGTATGTGCGTCCATCTCTGACAGTCGCCGTTCCAGTCGCCGTTTTTTCAGCGACCTGCTACGACTTGACAGTCACCGGCAGTTGCCTGAAATATTGCCTATGTGGGACAGGCCCATTACAGAGTTAAAATTGGCCTACAATTTATTTTCAAAGAGACCACATGTCATTGTGAGTGGAGGGACTGTTAGCTTCTTGGTATCCATAATTAATCATTCAAAATGTTCAGGGTGAAATATGTTGAGTCTGGTACCACAGCAGAACACATTGGTGAAGAAGAAAGAATCACTTTCTCATATCATGACTTACCAAGAGACCTAATTGTCGATAATGATTCCCAATTTTGTCCACTTTTACACGACATTATAAACCAAATTGGTATTAAACTCACACTTAAATAAACTTTAGTTTATTTTAGTTTAGAGATATAGCGTGGAAACAGGCCCTTCGGCCCACCAATTCCGCACCAACAAACGATCCCTGTCCTCGGGAGAATTTTACCTTTAGACCAAGTCAATTAACCTACAAACGTGTACCACATTGGAGTGTGGAAGACAACTGAAAACACGCAGATCACAGGGAGAATATACAAACTCCGTAAAGACAAGCACCTGTAGTCAGGTTCGAACCTGGGTCTCTGGCGCTGTAAGGCAGTGGCTCAACCGCTGAGCCACTGTGCTGCCATCGCCCAGTATTAATTTGTGTGCTTGTGAATTGAAGAAGAAGCATTAAAGAAACAAATCATGAAGTGCTTGAGTTTTACAATGACACATTGATGAATAATTGTCAAACTAAATTACAGAACTACACCATATTTCACAATATGTTATATTCTTGTTGGGTTATCAACAAGTAGAAAACTCAGATTAGGCTAAATTCAGCATTATTTTAAGAAGAAACTCAAAGAGACAGAAATAAAATGAATCACAAGTACGGAATTTAAGTACCACGATGGGTTTACAGGGTACACCGTGGTTAAGGAAATTCAAGTCCACATTTAGTACGCCAACCATTGTACACACACCTTTAGCGTCACTTTGTGGTTCAGTTGGTAGAGGATTAGAGATTTTAACTCCCTCCTGAGATTTGAGCATGAAAATAGAAGCTGAGTGTAATACTAAGGGAGTACCAAGCTCTTTGGATGAACGTCTGCTCTCTCTGCCAGATATTAAAGATGCCATGGCTTTCTTTTAAAAGTCATTATTTATCCATTCCCTCAACATCACTAAAGGAAACAGATTGCAAAATGTATCCTCAGACACTCAGTCTGTCCTAAACATGAAATATTGTTGCATCTGCTTCTGAATTCAATTCTATTTAAGTAAAGGGATTGCATGTGTGGAGCTCATAACCAAGGGTACCTTTCTTGATGGGGTTTTTTCGTCATTATCATTTATAGGCGCATGCAATGCACAAAATGGCTGTTGCTGTTCTACATCACAACAGTGATCACATTCCACAACACTCAACTGGAATATCCCCTGAGAGGTATATTAAGAAGTTCATTAAAATCATTTAAAAAAATGCATACTAAAAACATGGCTGGAAAGAGGAACGTAATGTTTCAAGTTGAAGAAGGGTCTCTTTGATTTTTATCTCAGTATTCCAGTACCTGCAGATATTCTGAATGAAAATGCAAGTTGTTCTTTTGCAGAATCTCATTGTAGTTGCAGCTCTGGATGAGGCTATACAGTCTATTGAGCTTACATCAGCAATTTCCAAGAGCAATCTAACTAGTCCACTCTCCCACCCTAAGAGTTGAAAATTCTTTCCTTTCAGGTACAGTTTTCAAACCTCTAGTTGAACCTACCTTGCAAGTAACCTTAACATGCACACAGTGCAAAGAAGCTTTTATCCATGTCATTTCTGGTTCTGTTGCTCATTAACCCTTTTTCAAATATGATTAACTCCTCTCCATCAGTAAATATGTTCTCCAAGCTATGCCTCTCAATCGGATCCTGTGTTCTAAGAACAACAACCAAGGTTTTCTAGTCTATCCGCAGATGAAAATATTCTTATCCCACAAATTATTTTAGTAAAGCTCATCTGCACCCTCTGTAAAATCTTTACTCCTTTCTTCCAGTCTCCATATTATAGCTTCATAATTTTAAATCCTACTATGATGGCCATGAAATATTCGTTTGACAGGTTTGGCACAGTTGCTTTGCATGTGTAGTGCTAACACGGACACTCGCTGTACAAAGGCCACTTGTCCTGCCCTCACAAGTCCTAATGTCCATCTTTGGTCCATATGAACAATGTCATAGAGATGCCATCACCCAGTTAAGGCTTCTTCTTTTTCTTCTTCTTTCGTGTGGCGTGCACAGCCTAAAGTTGTGGGACAACTATTTGATCTTCTGTTTGTGCACGTCGAGTTGATCGCATTGGTTGAAACAGGGCAGACCACGTGAAGGTTGAAATCTCCCACCCCACCCAGTTAGGGCTCTGTGCTGTTAACAATAACTCAGTTGTTGTTGACTGTGTACAGTCAGCAGAACAAAAACAACACAACCATTTTCTGGTAAAGATCTCCCCCGAGTACAGATATTTATTACAGTGATGCTGTATTCTGGAAAACTGGAGAGAGTCAGACAAAGAGGCAGATCCATTTGTGGGGTGGGACAAAATAAATGGGTAAGAAATCTCCTTGGGAATTTAGTTACGGAGGAAGACATGGAAACATAGGCTATTTAGTGAAAATAAGGACTTTGTTGAAAAGAAGAGAATGGAACAAGTAGACTGTTGAGGTAGTGTGAGGCAAGGGGAGAAAGGAGCTAAAGAGGAAAATGTAGGAAGGGGGAACAGGTTAAATGTTGGTTTAGATCCATCTTACACAGCACATGCAGGTCCTGAACCCAGAACTAAAGGCCTGAGGTTCTTCCAAGTGGGTTGCAAGCTTATAACTCCTGATTGTCAACCATCATTTAACATTCAGAAGAGGCCCAGATAAGGGCTCTGGAAGGGGGAGATGTAGTGAGCAGGATGGGTTGGATGTAGTAGGTGGTGACATTGAGAGTAGGCTAGTACCATCCCTTGGGAAGGCTTTGGAGCCAGGAGGGACATTCCTCCTTACCTCGGCTGCACATGAAAGCAAGTTAAAAAAAAAAATTAAACACCCTTTTGTTGACAGCCTTCAGCAGTCCCTTAAAGGTATTACATTTTCAGAATAAATTTAAACGTATAACACATACTGTAACTCTTACAAATCTCTACACATCAACTAAACAACATTTACTTCAGTACGAGTTTATAAATAGCTCAGAGAAAAAAAAATTAAATAACACTTAATCATTATTAAGAAAAGATACATAGCCCCCAAATAAGGAAAGCAGTTTCTTTGCTCGACTAGAATGTCAAATGGTTATAATTGTTGTGACGGCACTAGAACTAACTTAAATGCCAGGTCTAAGTAATTTTAGGAAAATAAATGTATAAATGTCAAGTCATGAGAAGCCAAAGAATTTTATTGCAAAGTTGAATATTTTTTCCTGGAAAGTGTGCCAATGCACCCAGCAGAATTGTAAAACATGAATGATGTCTCAGTGTTCAGGAAACTTGGTAAAAGTTACTGATGATTAGAGCAATTTAAAGTAATTGAACAGTGACAGCCTTTTAACTGTGTTTATATTCCCCAGATATCATCCTGAATTACTAACATATTTGCTAATGGTGTACCACGTTAATTGATTGATTTCTTGATCCCGCCTTCAATCCCGGGCTGGAATCAAACCAAAATTAAAAAAGTTACAATCTCTTTTCATTTTATTCTTTGGATTCTTAATTATGAGAAAACACAAACAAGATTATTATCAAAGGACTTGCAATCCCTGGACAACACCAGAAGCACTTACATAAAATTAGCTGCTTAACTAAGATATCATGCTGTCTTCAAGTAAAGACATATATAGAGAAACACTTCTTTGTACCCCTTTTATTCCTTCTATCCCTTCCTACTATATTTTTTATTGCTGCTTGAGAACCTTGGACTTGTCATTTTGGTGTTTCACACTTTGTTAACTCCAGACCTGAGGGAATCTGAGATGTATGATATGATCATTACTTCCGGTGTCACATCATTGTCCAGTAAGTATGGAGTTCTTTAAAGTAAGAGCCTGCAATACAATGAGAGTTTGCTATGTTTGGGAGCTTGTTTTGCTTTCAGCGCCACTAATGGTGCATGTCATCTCGTGAATAAAAGATGTTAAAGTGAATGTGACTTTTTCCTGTTTTCTCAGGTGGTATTTACTTTGTCGACTCATCTGTGGCCCAGTGCTCTCTGCGTTGCTAACTGACCTTCAGCTATAGTTGGAATGCACATCAGCTATTCTATCCCTTGCACTATTGTACACGAACCTATTGACTACTTGGCCACTAATCCTAAGAACCAAGCAAGGAGACTCCAACAATAAACAAAATCCTCCTGCTATTCACAAGCCTTTGAATTCAATATCGTTCTGTAAAAAATACCCTAGCATCTGCTGCAAAGACACCCCAGTGATAAGGTATCCTGCGTTGGGGATAAAAGTAAATAACATTTAGAAAAGAAAATAGCATTTACTATTTTGCAGAGATTTGTTTCGCAGATGGCATGATGGCACAGCGGTATTGCTGCCTTACAGCGGCAGAGACCAGGGTTCGAATCTCTCTACGGGTGCTGTATGTATGGAGTTTGTACATTCTCCACGTGACCACGTGGGCATTCTCTGGGGACTCAAGATCAAACCCAGGTCTCCAGCGCTGCATTCGCTGTAAGGCAGCAACTCTACCTATGCGCCGCCGTGCCACCAGTAAAATTGGCTTGGTAAAATTGTAAATTGTCATTAGCATATTTAGGGTAGTGTTAGTGTGCGGGGATCGCTGGGCAGCATGGACTCAGTGGCCGAAGGGCATATTTCTGCTCTCTATCTCTAAACTAAACTAAAATATGTTGGATCTGGGGACACTGGGAGAACCCGTCAGTTCTTTACAAGGGAACAGTGTTGCTTTTGTCTGAACAGACCATGTCTCACAGAGGGCTTCTACAAGATCAATCACACCTCAGTGGCTCAGTGGGCCGAAAGGTCTGTTTCCATGCTGTATCTCTAAACTAAAAAAAATTAACGTTTTATGTCATTTTGTCTTTTCCATGTTTAAAAACTTATTGAAAACTCATGGCCCTGGAAAATAATGGAAAGACAATTTGCAGACCAAGTAAATGAGGAGAACTCAGTTATGATACCACCGCCGGGGAGATGGCGGCCCTGCCGGCAATCTGTTAGTTTTTCTTTCTATTTGCTATTTTTTAGTTTGTTCAAAGTTGGTTTTAATGTTCTTCGGTTTGTTTTATGTGGGCGGCAGGGGGGAGGGGATCGGGGGAAACTTTTTTCAAGTTCTTACCTTCCTGGACATGTGATCAATTTTCGGATCATATTCTCCGGACTTTGCGTCCTACCATCGATGGAGCTGGAGGCTGTCTCGGCTGTCGTGAGCCCCATCGTGGGGCGCAGACTTAACATTGGAGCGGATCCCTTGCCTGGGATCGCTCCCATAGTGACCACCATGGACTTACCATCAAGGGCACACAGTCTCGGGAGAGGCTAGTCGGGAGCTCCAACGCGAACAGCCCAGATGCGAGGTTCCATCGCCTGCCACGGGGGAGCTGACAACCCCCTGATGCAGGAGCTGAATGCATCGACGTGGGAGTCAAGACCATCCCGTCAATGGAGGGCACGAGGCCACCGACGGAGGAAGAACATAAGGAAGGACCTGAACTTTATTTCGCCTTCCATCACAGTGAGGAATGTGTATTAGTCACTGTGGTGGATGTTCATGTTAAAATGTGTTTTTGAGTGATTTGTTGCTTTTAATTATATGACTGACCTTGCCAATAAAATTCCTCATATGTTGTAAAACATACTTGGCAAATAAAGTGTGATTTCTGATTCTGATTCTGATTGTCCATGGCCTCCTGGAGGATTTCCATCAGCCTCTGAATTTATGGGAATAGAGAAGTTTAGTCATAGAAGGATCATGCCTCAATATAAACAATTTCCCATTTCATGTGTCTTTACTCTCAATGTGCACAAGCCTATGAATTGGTGCAACATTACTCTCACAAAAGCAATCACAGCAAACTCCGGGATCATACTGCGCACTACCTGGAAACTTGGATACTGTACACTGTGGACAAGCTTAAAACATAACAACCAAGTGAGAAGCACTGCTGTATTCACAAAGCAATCAGTTATCTGGTATAAATATGGCTCTATGAGCCATTCCAGATGTGAGAATGGAATGAGCTATTCCAGATGTAGGAATGGGAGTGTGAATGCAGGAAGTAGAGAGCAAGACTTGCACAGCAGGATACAGGACAGAAGCTGCCACACAAGACACTCAATGAGTCACAAGCAAAGGAGCAACAGACCTCTTGGGAGATCCTCCATCCATTCCTTACAGTGGTGGAACTGTCACTGCTTTACCACAAGTTAAGAGATGTGGCGTTTCTGTAAAATTGTGTTGCTACTACTTTGAGCAATGCATCATGTGAACAACTGTTCTTAATGTATATTTATTACAACAAAGATTGGGGTAGAATATTTCAGAGTCTCCAGTGTGGATGCCGCTCTGATCCCTCTCACTGGCTGGCAGCTCAATCCACAGCATCACTGGTAATAGCTGGATCCCATTACTTGACATTGGATTGACCGTCTGAACCTCGTCAGATGGCTCCTTAAAAAAACCCAGGCATTCTAGCCAGAAGAGAGAAAGGATTGCGAACGTTTTGTTTAAGGTGCCTATCCCACTTAGGCGATTTTTTCGGCGACAGCCGGGAAAATAGGCTGTCGCCACATGGTCGCAAGGTGGCGCCTGTATTGTCATATTCTCTCCTCAAGTATTGTAACATTTTTCTTGTCACCGCTGGATTTTGAAATGTTCAAAACCTTTCGGCGACAGTGGGCTTGACGTTGCCTGCCTTCTCCCGTCTTGGGTACTGTCGTCGGTTGTCGCCAGGATGATGCCACGTGACGTTGGTTGCCTCCGAGTGCTGGCTTCAGTGAATTCCATTGGTGCCTGTCACTAGTTGATCTACATCAACCTACGTCAACTGGTGACAGGTTCCGGCGACTGAATTGTCTTCAGTTGTCTTCAGTTGTCGCCGACGGGGTCTTTGATTGTCATAGCTTGTCGTTGGTGGAGGTAGGTTGACTTTGGTTGTCATAGGTTGTCACCTGTGGTGTGGTCAAAGGTGGACGTCCTAAGTCATACGATTGGGTCGCTGGTTGTCGGTAGCTTGCCGTAGCTTGCCGTCGACTAAGTGGTAGGTTGTCGTAGACATTGTCGTAGGGGGGGTCCAGTCGCCGCTTTTTCGGCGACCTGCTACCATTGTGACAGTCGCTGGCAGTCGCCGAAAAAATAGCCTAAGTGGGACAGGCCCTTTAGAGATACAGTGCAAAAACAGGCCCGTCGGTCCACCGAGTCTGCACTCACCAGCACGCCGTGCACATTAACACTATCCGACATGCACTAGGGGCAAGTTTTCATTCATACCAAGCTAATTAGCCTACAACCTTTATGTCTTTGGAGTGTGGGAGGGAACCGGAGCTTCCCGGAGAAAACCTACGCAGGTCATGGGGGAACGTGTAACCTCCGTACAGACAAGCACCCGTAGTCAGGATTGAACTCGGGTCTCTGGCACTGTAAGGCAACATCTCTACCACTGTGCCAGCATGACGCCCAAAGTGAAAGGAGAGAGAGAGAGAAAGGCAGAGAAAGTGTGGAGTATCCCTGCTAGCTGTGTTCCCCTGTTGCAGCTTCGAAAGAGACTGAGTCGCTTAAATATTGCTTTGCACAATGTCAGTTTTTCACAAATAAAACCTATAATCCCCCCCACCCTCCACCACTACACCTTTTGACGTTTTTATTTTCCTCATAGTAGACATGTCCAGCCTGATCTGCTAGACATGTCTTCCTGCTCTTCATTTTTCAAGGCCCACATTTTTGTTTATCTTCATTTTCCCATGATCCCACTCTCACACTGCTCCCATTCACTTACTGACTAGATAACCCTGTTTAGCACATGCTTATACTGGTTTTATCCAAACACAGGCATGCCCCTTCCCAACCTCACCGGCAGCTTAACAAACCTCCTTTGTCTCTTTTTAACAAAGTGTCTTTGATTTGAAACATTAACTCTGTTTCTCTTCTCACAGATGCAGGCGGACCTACTGAGTAATTTAGTTTAGTTTAGTTTAGTTTAGAAATGAGCAACATGGAAACAGATCCTTCAATCCACTGAGTCTGCACCAACCAGCGATCCCCACACATTACCACTATTCTGCAGGGACAATTTACATTTACATCAAGCCAATTAACCTACAAACCTATACTCTTTGGAGTGTGAGAGGAAACTGAAGATATCTGAGAAACCCCACACGGTCACGGGGAGAATGTACCCATACACGGGATCGAACCCGGATCTCTGGCGCTGTAGGCACGGTAAGGCGCTGCCCCATCTTGTCACCTGAATATCCAGCATTTTCTGTTTTATTATGGTATTAATTATGTTGCAGCAAGAACCCTGAAACAGAAATGAGATAAATGTTCAGTCAATCTGTGCTTTTTGGAGTTTCTCTTTGATGAATAGATGTTGCTTGAGGACCAAGAAACTTTTTTTTTTGTGGAACTCTCAGAAAGCCTTTGATAGGGGACTTTCAGAAAGCCTTTGATAAGGTCTCGCACGGGAGACTGGTGGCTAAATTTAGAGCACAGGGTGTTGGGGTAGGGTGTTGACATGGATAGAAAATTGGTTGGCAGACTGGAAGCAAAGAGCAGGAGTGAACGGGTCCTTTTTAGAATGGCAGACAGTGGTGAGTGCAGTGCCGCAAGGCTCGGTGTTGGGGCCGCAACTGTTTACCATATATATATAAATGATTTGGAAGAGGGAATTAGGAGCAACACTAGCAAGTTTGTGGATGACACAAAGCTGGGTGGCAGTGTGAAGAGGATGTTAGGAGGTTCCAGGGTGACCTGGACAAGTTGCGCGAGTGGGCTGATGCGTGGCAGATGCAGTATAATATAGATAAATGTGAGGTATCCACTTTGGAGGCAAAAACAAGGGGGCAGATTATTATCTCAATGGGGTTAGGTTAGGTAAGGGGGAGATGCAGCGAGACTTGGGCATCCTTGTACACCGGTCACTGAAAGTTGGCTTACAGGTACAGTAGGCAGTGAAGAAAGCTATTGGAATGTTGGCCTTCATAACAAGATGATTTCAGTATAGGAGTAAAGAGGTTCTTCTGCAGTTGTATAGGGCTCTGGTGAGACCACATCTGGAGTATTTATTTTTGTTTGTTTTTTTGTTAGAAGTAAGTACAGTAATGTGGTACCTAAGTACCTGATGCATACAGGCATATTACAATTCTTGTGCAACTTCTTATTTTTAATTTAATAATAAAAGAATAATGATAGAAAGAAGAAAATAAAAAGTGTTGTAGGAAATGGTGATAGTGCTAGTTTGTGATATAATAAGAAAAGCCCGAAAAAGAGATAGATAGACAAGAGAGTAGAAACGAATAGCGAGAAAGACAGAAAGAAGAAAGACGAAGCTAGAGAAAAAAAAAAGGAAAATAAATTAAGAGAGATATACCTATTTAATATCTTTACCTACCCATCACCCGGTTCTGAACCATTTAATTTCTAAGGTTATGTTGCTTGTAAGAAGTCAATAAAAGGAGACCAAATCTTTAAGAATTGGTCTGCTTTGCCCAATAGGAGGAATCTCATTTCTTCAAGATGTAACGTTTCCGACATATTTGAATTCCACATTTTAAACGTTGGCGTGGATGTGTTTTTCCAAAATACATTTTTTTGCTGTTATTAAACCATAATTAAAGAGAGATTCTTGGAACGTAGTTAGCTTACGTCCATCTTCCATTGATCCGAAGATAATCAGTTCTGTATTGGGGTTCTATTTTATGTTAAATGTTTTGTAAAAGTTCCAAAGATTTTGTTCCAAAATTTATGAAATTTTGTACAGGAGACAAATGAATGTGCTATAGTGGCATTTTGAGTTAGACATTTGTCACAAATGGGGGAGATGTTTGGGAATATTTTGTTCAGTCTAGTTTTCGAGTAGTATAATCTACGTAAAATTTGGAGTATTGTGTACAGTTTTGGTCCCCTAATTTGAGGAAGGACATCCTTGTGATTGAGGCAGTGCAGCGTAGGTTCATGAGATTTGATCCCTGGGATGGCAGGACTGTCATATGAGGAAAGATTGAAAAGACAAGGCTTGTATTCACTGTAGTTTAGAAGGATGAGGGGGGGATCTTATAGAAACATATAAAATTATAAAAGGACTGGACAAGCTAGATGCAGGAAAAATGTTCCCAATGTGGGGTGAGTCCAGAACCAGGGGCCACAGTCTTAGAATAAAGAGGGCATGACATGAGAATTAAGGGACAGAAGTTTAGGGGTAACGTGAGGGGGAACTTCTTTACTCAGAGGGTGGTGGCTGTGTGGAATGAGCTACCAGCAGAAGTGGTGGAAGCAGGATCGGTTTTAACATTTAAAAGTAAAGTGGATAGGTATATGGACGTGAAGGGAATGGAGGGGTATGGTCTGAGTGCAGGTAGATGGGACTAGGGGAAAACAAATGGTCGGCACGGACTGGAAGGGCCGAGAGGGCCTGTTTCCGTGCTGTAATTGTTATATGGTTATATGGTTATATGGTTAATAAAGGGGAGGTCATTTAAGACCGACGTGAGAAAAATCGTTTTCACCTAGAGAGTTGTGAAATTATGGAATTCCCTGCCACAGAGGGCAGTGGAGGCCAAGTCACTGGATGGATTTAAGAGAGAGTTAGATAGAGTTTTAGGGGCTAGTGGAGTCAAGGGATATGGGGAGAAGGCAGGCACGGGTTATTGATAGGGGACGATCAGCCATGATCACAATGAATGGCGGTGCTGGCTCGAAGGGCTGAATGGCCTCATCCTGCACCTATTTTCTCTGTTTCTATGTTTCTGTGAACTGTAGCAGTCCTGATCAGGTCAGTGTTTATTGCTCATTCCTAAGACCCACTTTGAAAGTGCTGTGTTGCTTTCTTGAAATACCACAATCCTTCTGATGAAGGTACAGCCATTGTGTTGTGACAAGAGGTTTCAAGACTTAGACCAGTAACAATAAAAAAAGTGACATATTTATGCAACACATAAAAAAAGAATACAGACATAACAATAATAAAGAGACTTTAAACACAAAAAACATCCCCCCACAATGGTTCCCATTATGAGGGAAGGCACAATGTCCAATCCCCATCCCATGTCCTCCCATAGTCAGGCCTATTGAGGCCTCCGCAGTCGCCTTCACGGAGGCCTGATGTTCCAGGCCGTTCTCGCCGGGTGGTGGTGCCCCGGTGTCGGGAGAATCCTCTCAGCGGCTTGGGACACCTGGAACGGCCGCTTCCTTACCGGAGTCCACGGCTTCCGAAGCCAACAAGGCCACGCTGAATGGAGCTCCCCCACTGGCTCCCAATGTTGAAGTCAACGCCGCCACCCGCAGCTGGCCGCTCCACAGACCCACGGCTCCGCTATGTTTTTTTGTCGGCGGTTTCAGCTCATCGGAGCTCCAGCGCGGCGACCCAGGCAAGGCATCGCCCGCTCCGCCCCGCGATGGCACTCCAGCGTTGCGTCGCTGCCGAAGCCAAGGTTCTGGGCGGTCTCTTCAAAAAACGCCGCTCCAGGCCCGCTAGTAGGCTGCGAGGACGGGTCGGAGATGCAGCCCGGAGAAAAGCTGCCTCTCCGACCAGGTAGGGGCCAGGAAAGGTAGTGTCCCCCTTCCCACCCCCCACATAAAAAAGAATAGACTCCAAACAAAATACTTTAACTCACTAAAAATAAAAAAAAGAGTGAAACACAGACTGCTGCAGGCTGCGCAGCCATACCACACAGGACGGCGCTCCCTATCTTCTAGAGGATGTTGGATGCGTGGAATGCGTTGTCAGGGTTGATGGTGGAGGCAGATACAATAAAGGTGTCTGAGAGGCTTTTAGATAGATACATGGATATGTAGAGAAAGGAGCATTATGGATCATGTGCAGGCAGATGAAATTAGTTTATCCTGGCATCAGGTTCAGCATGGACATTGTGGGCTGAAGAGCCTGTTCCTGTGTTGTAAATTTTATATTATATGAAGGCTAATGTACCAAAAGACTTCTTTATCATCCTGTCTACCTGCGACACCACTTTTGGGAAACTGCGTACGGTACTCCTGGATCCCTCTGCTCTACATCCCTCCCCAGGGCCCTGTAATTCACTGTGAAAGTCTACCTTGGTTTGACTTCTCAAGAAGGAACACCTTGCACTTATCTGCATTAAGCTCCATCATCCATACCTCAGGTCACTTACCCAGCTGCCTATGATCCTGCTGTAAATTATGATAATGTCTGCATAGTCTACAATACCACCTACTTTAATGTCATCTACAAACTTCCTCATCATGCCTTCTACATTCACATCTAACCTTGTCAAGCCATGTAAACGTATTGCATGTTTCCAAGAGATGGCCTTTCATTCTTATAAACTTTATAAGCACACAACCTGCTCTCGGCCATCGCCTGGTAGTAGTGTTCTCACGCACCTGCTGGCCTTGTTTAGTTTAGTTTAGTTTAGAGATACAGTGTGGAAAAAGGCCCTTCGACCCCCGGGTCTGCGCCAACCAGCAAACCCGCACATTAACTCTATCCTACACACACTAGGGACAATTTACACATACACCAAGCCAATTAACCTACATACCTGTACGTCTTTGGAGTGTGCGAGGAAACCGAAGATCTTGGAGAAAACCCACGTGGTAGTGGGGAGAACGTACAAACTCTGTACAGACGGGATCGAACCCGGGTCTCCAGCACTGCAAGTGCAGCAACTCTACCGCTGTGCCACCCTGGCCATCCTCATTCTAGAGGTCACAGATTGGGAGGGGCTGTGGGAGTACATTCAACAAGTAATTAATTTGGGTTGACTATTCCGATAGTGCACATTGTAACCATTGTAACTAATGATGGAGGGAATTAATACATAGGGTGGTTTACAGGGTGGCAATCAAATAGACCTCTTTGTCCTGAATGGCGTTGAGCTTCCAGCAAGTGTTCTATCACACTACTGACTTCTGCGTTTTAGATGGTGGAAAGACTTTGGGCTGTCAGGAAGCAGGTCACTCACTGTAGGCTGCCCAGACTTTGAACTGTTGCAGCCACGTTGTTTACTTGGCTCGTCCAGTTGAGTTTCCCTTGGATGTTAATGGTGTGTGACTCAGCGATGGTTTAATGTCCCAGATAGGTGGTTAAGTACTTTATGGTTGAAGGTGGTCATGGTCTGGAATTTCGGTAGGACAAATGTTGCTTTCCATTTAACAGCCCATGTCTGAATGTTGTCTGAGTCTTGCAGCAAAAGGCAGGAAATGTATAGGAAGGATGCAGGGTTTATACCAAAGTTAGACACGAAATGCTGGAGTAACTCAGCGGGTCAGGCAGCATCTCTGGCAAAAAGGAAGAGGTGACATTTCGGGTCATGATCCTTCTTCAGATTACGAGGCAGGGGAGAGGGAAACCAGAGGAATTAAAATTGGGTATTTTTAAATCAGAGATTAACAGGTTCTTGATTAGTAAACCCCTTGTCCCACATAAGAGACCCAAACAGCAACCTCTGGTGACCTTGCCCGCCACCCAATGTTTCCATGAGGTCCCCAGAGGTATTGGTCACTCCCCCTAATGGTCGAAAATAGTTTCCGCGTGGTCGAGGCTTCGTCTAGGTTGCTGCTTTCTTTTCATCATGTTTAAAACCGGCCTCAAGTAAAAATAGGTTGCCGTTTTAAAAATCGATAATTTTTTAGTTGCAGGTCTAGTCGAAGCCGGTTTTCTTCATAGTCGAGGAAGGTTTTCAACATATGCGTGGGAGGTGGTGGGAGGTTGCAGGTCACCTCGACCTTGATTTTTTTTTTGGGTGGCAGGCAAGGTCACCAAAGGATGCTGTTTAGGTCTCCTAAGTGGGACAGGGGCTTTAGCCTGTCAAAGGTTACAGGGAGAAGACAGGATAATGTGGTTGAGAGGGAAAGATAGATTAGCCATGATTGAATGATGGAGTAGACTTGATGAGCCGAGTGGCCTAATGCAGCTCCTATGATTTATGAACTTATAATACAGAACAAATCACAGTGAGCACAGATGACCATGGAGCCCACAATGGTCTTTTGTTGGCTGAGGAGGAAGTGATACTAACCAAGGGATACAAACAGATAAAATAGCAGGAGTAGGGTGGGGGAGAGATGGGGAGAGAGAGGTAATGCAAGAGTTAATTTACAGAACTGTGAATGGCATTGAACATCATGCTATCTTCAGTGAACATCCCCCATATGAAGTTATGATGGAAGGAAGGTTAATGATGGAGCAGTTGAAGATGATTGGGTCCAGTACTCGATCCTCAAGAACCTCTGCAGTAAAATTCTGGCTCCTCCAATGAGCATAAAGGGCCTGTCGCACTTGGCAATTTTTTTCGGCAACTGCCGGCATAATTGACTGATGTATCAAGTCACCAAAATATTTGCTGCGTGATGCGGCGTGACGTGACCGTGACGCGGTGTGATGACGTATGACGCGTGGTGTTTTTTCAAGTGTCGCAACATTTTTTTGTCGTCATGGTTTTTGAAAATATTAAAATCTTTTGGCGACCCTGAAATGACACCGGCAGTCGCCTAAAAAATTGCAAAGTTGGACAGGCCCTTAACCTTCTTTTGTGCGACCAACCACTGGGATTCTTATCCTTTCATGCTCATTAGCTTCAGTTTTACTAGGGCAGTCAGTCTCATCCCATCTCTGGAATTCAGCTCTTTGATCCACGTTTGGAATTTCCTCACTGCTCTTTCAATGCAGCCAAGGAACCTGTTATATCCACATTAGAGGGACCACAGTTTAACTTCCTATCTGTAGGACTGTGTAACATTAAACAGCCAACCCAAATATTGGGCAGCATTTTGCTGTGGTCGAGTTTCTACTGGCATCTTCCATTGGACAGGCTCATCTATGTGTGTTCCCCATACATTCTTGTGTGGTAAGTTGTTGAAGGTCTGAGCTGCTAATGTTACTAGAGTGGAAACTGGGCAGTTGAAACTAATGAATAAAATAAACAAAATTTTAATTGTGTATTTACCCATGGAGAACTTGTCCGTGAGCCTTTCTCCCTCTTCCCCGCACCTTGAACCTATGTCCTCTGGTTCTTGATTCTAATGTGGGTAAAAGACTGCTTTTACCTTATCTATTCTTCTCATGACCTTGTATACCTCGATAAGATCACATCTCCTGCGCTCCTCAGTGCTAGCCTGCTCAACCTCTTCCTATAGCTCAGGCCCTCAAGTCCTGGCAACATCTTCATAAATCTTCTCTGCACCCTTTCCAGCTTAATAACATCTTTCCTAATACAGGGTAACCAAAACTGAACACAATACACTAAATTTGGCCTCATCAATGTCATGTACAACAGTGTCATGAAACCTACCCGTTATTACTTATCTGAGCACTCTGGATGGCTTGACTGTATTCATGTATGGTCTTTTTGGCTGGAAAGCACACAACCAAACATTTTCACTGTACCTCAGTACATGTGATGGTAATAAAGTAAACTAAATCTTTGTGAATGTCTTTGGCACAAATATTCAGTAACATTAGAAATATTAAGGAGTAAAAATATTTGCGAAAACTAAAATATTATATTTTTAACATTGAAAACACACCCACACTTTTAAAATCATTGAAACCAACTTAAATAAATAATACAATGAATCTGACACTGTTCCTGAGTCTGGCTTTCAAGTGTTGTACCTTTTGCCTGATGAGAGAAAGAAGAGCGAATCACTTGGGTGTGAATGATCTTTGATTATGTTGCTACTTTCCTAAGGATGTATGAAGGGGAGATGAAGTCGCCGGAGAGAAGGCTGGTTTGCATGATGGACTGGGCTGCTTCCACAACTTCCTGCAGTTTATTGTGATCTTGGGCAGAGCTGTTGCCACACCAAGCTGTGATATATGTCAATAGGATACTTTCAACGGTACATCTGTAGAAATTGGTAAGATTCATTGGCGACATGCCAAATGTCCCTAGTCTTCTAAAAAAGTATAGGTGTTGGTGTGCCTTCTTGACCATTGTGGTTGGACCAGGTCAAATTGTTGGTGATCTTTACATCCAGGAACCTGAAGTTGGAGCATGTGGAATTGTAGGTAATACACAAGTGCAGGTGGTGTGTTGCGTAACAGGAACTAAAAGGAGAGTATGGTCCGGTTGGTTGGCTCTGATTAGTGGGGTAACACAAAAATCACTGCTTGGGCCACAACTATTCACTGTCTCTCTTAACAGGCTGGCTGTGAGAACCAAATATAACATTTCCAATAAATAAACATGCAAAAAAAATCTGTGAAAGCTAGAAATCTGAATTATAAACAGAAAATGCTAGAAACACAGCATTTAGTTGAATTGTCCAGACCTGACATATTAACTGTTTCTTATTGAGCCCACTTAGGCGATTTTTCAGGTAACTGCCAGCGACTGTCAAGTTGCCGGCAGTCGCCTGAAAAACCGGCAACTGGAACAGCGACTGTCAGAGTGGAACAAACACACACACATATGTGTATCGCTTCCTTCACCAGCCCGTTATGCAGGCGGGGGGCAGGGGAAGTGGGGATAGCGCTGTCTGAGTGAAATTCACACGGTGCAAAGCCAAGGTGATACAGACACACATGTATGGTAATTAGTCCTTTAAAAGAGGGTGGGAGCAGGGGGCAGAAGGGGGGAGAAGGGGTGGAGACAACTTTTAAGAAGCCAGAGATACATGGCTGTGAAGCATTAACATTACCGGTCGGTTATCTGTGGGTCTGAAAACTGCTGCTTATGATTTTTTTCCCCAATGAGCCAATGAAATTCATCAGTCAGCACCGGCTACAACCTACGAGAACTTCCGAGAACCTTCGACCTCCTGGCAACCCACCTACGGCACGAGAATCCTCCCTACTCTTCATGGCGGCTTCATTCTAGTCGCCGCTAATTTTTCAACATGTTGAAAAATTTGCGGTGACCATAATGAGGCCACGACTAGTTCCCAGAATGCGGGAACTCCTCGTGACCATGAAGGCGACTCCCTGGCAACCACCTGCGACCATGTGGCGACTGCATGGTCTCAGCAGTCGCCTAAAAAGTCACCTAAGTGGGGAAGCCCATTATTCATAGCTGCTGTTTGAACAGTTCTGGTGGTAAGGTGGCACAGCCGTAGAGTTACTGCCTTCCAGCGCCAGAGACTCGGGTTCAATCCTGACTACAGGTGCTATCTATATGGAGTTTGTACGTTCTTTCCACGACCGCATGTGTTTTCTCAGGTGCTCCGGTTTCCGCCCACACTCCAAAGACATTAAAGTTTGTAGGTTAATTAGCTATAGTAAGGATTGTAAATTGTCCATAGTATGTAAGATAGTGCGAGTGTACGGGGATCGCTGGTCGGTGCGACGGTGGGCCGAAAGGCCTGTTTCCATGCTGTATCTTAAAACTGAACTAAACTAAGTTGGGTGCTTCCAGTATTTTCTGTATTTATTATCTGACATTTCCATGGCACAAAATTAAGTAAAATGAGGATGCAAAGGAGCTCAAGGGGAAATAGACAAGCTGAGAGAGTTACCAACAACATGTCTGATGGGATTCAATGATTAAAAATACAATGCTATCCATGTCAGTGGGAAAAAAAAGAGTAATTTTAAATGATGCGAGATGGGGAAATATTACAGTTCAATTGTGTCTTTGTGTTCTTGTATGGGTGTAGCCGGTAATGATGGATATAAATGGTATGTGGGCCCTTTTGTAAAAATGACTTGAGTACAGGAAAAAAATCTACAATTATACAAGGGCTTGTATACTACACCCAAAGCATAATGTAGAATTTTGGTTCCCTCACCTAAAAAAAGAATATACTTGCAACAGATGGGGTGCAACATAGATTCACCCGACTGGGATAGAGGGTATATAAGAAGAGATTGATTAGGCTAGGCTTAAAAAGTGTGGTGATGGCTGAGAGAAGGGTGTGTTCTTACAAAGTTTATAAGAATGAGAGGTTATCTCATGGAAACATACATGTTTACAGGGCTTGACGAGGTTAGATATGAATGTAGAAGGCATGATGAGTAAGTTTGCAGATGACATTAACGTAGGTGGTATAGTAGACTATGAAGATATTATCAAAATTTACAGCAGGATCCTAGGCAGTTGGGCAAGTGACCTGAGGTAAGGTTGATGGAGCTTAATGCAGTTATACAAGGTGTTCCATTTTGAGAATCAAACCAAGGTAGATCTTTGCAGTGAATGTGTAGCAGAGGGATCCAGGAGTACAGGTAAATAGTCCCTGAAAGTGGCATCACAGGTATATAGGATGGTAAAAAGGTTTTCTGATACATTATCCTTCATCAGACATGGTATTGAGTAGAGAAAATAAAACAGAAACTTCTGCAGTAACTCAGTGGGCCAGGCAGCATTTCTGGAGAACACGAACAGGTGATGTTTCTGGTCAGAAGGGTCACAACCCAAAACGTCACCTATTCATGTTTTCTAGAGGTACAGCCTGACCCGCTGGGTTACTCCAGCACACCTAAACCATCATCAGCAGTCCCTTGTGTTTCTATTGAGAATAGAAGACAGGACGTTATGTTACTATTATACAAGACATTGGTGAGGCAGCATTTGGAGTATAGTGTCCAATTTGTTGTCACTCTGCTATGGGAAGTATTTCATTAAGTTGGAAAGTGTACAGAGAAGATTTAGGAAGGTTGCCAGGACTGCAGGCCTGAGCTACAGAGAGAGGTTGGTGATGCTAGGACCTTATTCCCTGGAACGCAGGAGTCACAGGGGTGATCTTATAGAGATATGTAAAAGAATTAGGGGAATTGATAGGATGAATGTGCAGACTTTTCTACCCATGGTGGGGGAATCAAAAAACAAAGGTTTAAGATGAGGGGGGAAGCATTTAATAGGAACCTGAGAGGCAACCTTTTCACTCTGTGTGGTGGTTATTTGGAATTAGCTGTCAGATAAATCGTTGAAGCAAGTACTATAACAACATTTAAAGGGCATTTGGACAGGTACACAGGGCTGGCCTTAGGAGGTGCGGGGCCCAATTGGGAACAATTTTTGGTGAGCCCCAGATTCCCAGCCAAGGTCTGTAGAATCATAGAAATACAAATAAAGTCTATTACTATATCTCTATGGTAGAATTGCCTGCGAGTTAATGGACCAAACAGATCAAAGCTACAATTTAATATAAAATTGCATACATGTAAGCCTACAAGTAACAAACAAAATGTGTAGATCACCTCTGAAAAGTACATAGTTACAATACCAGGGTACACAAAAGGCTGGAGAAACTCAGCGGGTGCAGCAGCATCTAAGGAGCAAAGGAGATAGGCAACATTTCGGGTCGAGACCCTTCTTCAGAGTTTACAATACCACTTGTTTTAGTAACTGTGAAAAGAAAAAAAAGTAATTGAATTAACCGAATCCTGGCAAACCAATAACTATTGGCGAAAAAACAGTCCAGGCATTAAATTTTGGACCAGCCCCATCCTACCGTTTGGGCTTCTACCCCTTCCTAACTTAGGTAGTGTGTGTGTGTATGTGTGTGTGTGTGTGTGTGTGTGTGTGTGTGTGTGTGTGTATGTGTGTGTGTGTGTGTGTGTGTGTGTGTGTGTGTGTGTGTGTGTGTGTGTGTGTGTGTGTGTGTGTGTGTGTGTGTGTGTATGTGTGTGTGTGTGTGTGTGTGTGTGTGTGTGTGTGTGTGTGTGTGTGTGTGTGTGTATGTGTGTGTGTGTGTGTGTGTGTGTGTGTGTGTGTGTGTGTGTGTGTGTGTGTGTGTGTGTGTGTGTGTGTGTGTGTGTGTGTGTGTGTGTGTGTGTGTGTGTGTGTGTGTGTGTGTGTGTGTGTGTATGCGTGTGTGTGTGTGTGTGTGCGCGTGTGTGTGCGTGTGTGTGTGTGCGCGTGCGTGCTTGTGTGTGTGTGCGCGCGCACGTGTGTGTGTTAGTTATCTGTGGGCGGGAGGGAGGGAAGGAGAAATAAGGGAGGGAGGGAGGGAATGAGAGAAGGGAAAAGAGAGAGAGGAGGGAGAGAAAGAAGGGAGGGAAGGAGAGAAGGGACGGAGGGAAGGAGAGAAGGGAGGGAGGGAAGAACGGAAGGGAGTGAGGGAAGAGAAGGAGAGAAGGGAGGGAGATGGCCGACAGTGGGAGCGGATGCCGGGGTTCGGGGGAATGCGTGTGAGCTGAGTCCGGGGCTGTGTACGTGAAGCACGGCGAATGGCGGGGGGTCTGCATACACACACACACACACAAAATCACATCGCAAAAGCGGGGGAGTGCTGTCTGATATTCACACCCGCGATGAATAGGAAGGTAAAAGACGACAGACGCAGTTCCGGTAAGTCATTAGCGAGCACGGAGAGGGGGTTGGGGGAGGGAGAAGGGGAGAGAAGGGGGGAGAAGGGGGGAGAAGGGGGGAAGAAGGGGGGGGGGGAAAGGGGAGAGAAGGGGAGAGAAGGGACTTTGTTGGCTGTGGAGGAGGTGATAACGAAGGGATACGAACAGAGAAGGGGGGAGAAGGGGGGGGAGAAGGGGGGGAGAAGGGGGGGAGACACTTATAAGAAGCCAGGCAACGTTTAATAAAGTTTAGCAGGCATTTAACATTACCGGTCGGTTTACTTACCTTTTATTTCTCAACGAGCTTCACCTTCGACTACCTTCAATTACCTTTGATTGCTTTTGATTATCTACGAGTAACATACCGACCTACTATGACCTACCGCAACTAAACCTACGAGAAAAAAAAAGATTTTTCCCATGGCGACCTTTTTTTACTCGCGGGCATTTTTCAGCATGTTGAAAAAAGCGCCGCAACCTTGCTGAGGTCTTGATTATGCGGGGACTACTCTCAAGCATGCAGGAGAGTTACAAAGACCTCTGAGGACTTTGTGTCGACCATGCTGCGAGTATGAGTCGAGGGCAAACTCTTCTAAGCTCGCGAAATAGGTCGCTGCAGTGGGACAGGCCCTTAAATCTTTAGAATTCTCTACCTTGGAGGATTGTGGAGACTCAGTCATGGACTGCATCCAATATTGAGATTGGTGTGTATCAGTGGAATCAAGGATATGAGGATGGGACAAGAACATGTTGCAGTCGTAAATCAGCCGTGATCTTGTTAAATTAGTCTTGAGCGGTCAGACAACCTGCTCTCGCCCTTTGTGTCCATATTGCTGTGAAGACCAATCGAAGCTTGAGCAACAGCTCCTCGTTATCCAGCTGGGCAATTTGCAGCCCTCGGGACCAAATTAAATTTAACAATTCATAATATAACAATTCATAATTCATAAAGCTTTCATGTTTGACTAAATAACCCCTCCAGTTGAAGTCAAGATTCACATGCATCTCCTCTAACCTCATCTACTGTATTCTGTGCTCCCAATGTGGCCACCTGTACATTGGCGAGAACAAGCTAGGTGATTGGTTTGCATGTCGTTTCACACTAACCTGTCCATTTTTGGTTTTCCCGACTGCCAGAGTGAGCCCAGTGCAAACTAGAACAACACATCCTATTCCCCCTGGGTAGACAATAACCTATTGGTATGAACATTGACTTTTCGAATTCCAAGTAACCCTTACCTCTGTGATTTCCTCTCTCTCTCTCCTTCCAATATTCTCTTTCCAATACCTCCCCACTTTCAGCCACTTGATAATCCACATTTTATCCCAACCTGGTTCCATCCACCTACTGTTGACCCACTTTACCCACATGATCCCCTCCACCTTCTGCTTCCACGTCCCCTTTAGCTCTCCAGTAAATGGTTCCCAGTGTCATCTTCCGGTGATTTGTAGCCTTTGTGTCCCCACTTATCATCCTCCTGCCTCTGTCTCCATCTTCACCTTCTCCCCCAATTTGCTATTCCTGATGGTAGACACAAAATGCTGGAGTAACTCAGCGTGACAGGCAGCATCTCTGGAGAGAAGGAATGGCCGATGTTTCGGGTCGAGATCCTTCTACAAAGTGCTTCTATCTGCAAATTTTACACCTCCCCTTCCCCAATCTGACACATTTCACCTACCACCCCACACCCCTCCTCAGTCCATCAATCACCTACTAGCCCCTGTCTAACCATTCCCCCTCTCCTCTTTATACTGGCCATCTTCTCACCACACTGTCCTTCAGGGTCTCAACATAAAACGTTGGCAATTCCTTCCCCTCACCCACGCTGCCCTGCCCACCCCTGCAGATACTGCTTGACCCTCATCAATCTCCTTTGTCACCTCCTCAAAAAATGCAATCCTGTTAGTGACACATGACCTGCCGCCTACATAGCCATCCTGGCAATCCCAAATTTGACCATTCTCTTCCAAATGGGAATAAATCCTATGTCGAACAACTGTCTTGAAGTTTCCCTATCACTGACATGAAGCTCAATGGCCTATAGTTCCCCGGATTCTCTCTACTTCCTTTCTTAAACAACAACGTTGGGCACTCTCCAGTCTTCTGTGGCTGGAGAAGAAAGAAAGTTACTTGTTAAGGCCCCCACAACCTGGGATGATTGAGGGAATAGTAAATCCGTTAATTATTATTTCATCAGGCCCTGGGAACTTATCCACCTTGCTGTTGTTTATGAACCTCAGCTTCTGATTTCCAATTGGCCTAGTTTATTTGTATTCTCCACACTGACTTTGCTGTCCTCCAAGTCCTTCTCCTCAGCAAATACATGCAAAGTATTTGTTTAGTACCTCACCTACATCTTCTGTATAAAGTCTTGATAGGAATAGATCGGGTAGATGCACAAAGTCTCTTGCCCAGAGTAGGTGAATCGAGGACCATAGGACATAGGTTTAAGGTGAAGGGGAAAAGATTTAATATGAATCTGCGGGGTAACTTTTTTACACAAAGGGATGGGGATGTATGGAACAAGCTGCTAGAGGAGGTAGTTGAGGCAGGGACTACCTCAACATTTAAGAAACGGTTAGACAGGTACATGGATAGGACTCGTTTGGTAGAATATGGACCAAATGCGGGCAAGTGGGACTAGTGTAGTTGGGACATGCTGGCCGATGGGCAAGTTGGGCCGAAGGTCCTGTTTCCACAATGTATCACGCCATGACTCGATGACTCGATGACTCCAAGCATAGATTCCCTCCTTTATCTTTGAGTGGACCTACCTTCTCCCTGGTCATCCTCTTATTTTTAATGTACGTATAAAAATCTTTGGGATTTTCCTTAATCCAACTCACCAATAATATTTAATGGCCCCTTTCGATCACGCGCTTGTTTTTTTCCTACATGATTTATATTCCTCATAAGACCAATCGGATGCTGTGTTTTTAAAACTGACAAACACTTCCTTTTTCTTCCTTACCAGGTTTACAACCTTCTTGGTCATCCACAGTGCCCTTGCCATGTTGTCCTCAACCCTCCTCCTTACTGGAACATATCGATCTTGCACTTTGATCAGCTGGCCTTTAAATGAATGCAACATGCCCTCTGAGGACTTGCATAATAACAACAGATTCCAACCTAACCATCTTAGCTACTGCCTAATGACATTGTAATGGGTCTTGGCACAATTAAATACCTCTCCAAGTTTATGGAGTTGTGATCGCTATCCCTTTCCTGTAAGTAGATGATTTGCAAGGAGGGTTAAGGGAAATATGGATTGGTTATAATGTGTGGTCTGTTTCATTTTCCCAATGCTTTCTGTGCCAGATTCATAAATGTAACCATACAAAGGACACTGTAAATATTGCTAAGCCTTCACATGTAATCAAATTGGCAGTGAACTCTCAGCTACTCCTTTCAGCAGAGAGAAATGTAATGCTATTAGATAAAACATATGAACTAGCCCTTCATCCCACCAGGTCTTACCACTCTCAGAGTAAAAAACATTTGCATCATACATCTCCTTCATAAATTGCCACCTCATCCTAAAACTATACCGTTAGCATTGGACATTTCAATCCTGAGACAAATCATCTACCCTATCCATGCCTCTTATAATCTATATTATTAAAAGTCTGATCTTGAACACTTCCTGTTTTTCTGTTTCATGATTTTAGAAAAAACGCTGCACTTACGGCTGTGATTTTTGGCCATCTTACTCAGAGTCCCACTCTGCTGCGCAATACAAGAGGATTTTTCCCATCGATGAAAAAATAAAAGAGTTATTAATGTTTAAAAAATGTTGCGATTCTCTCTGCTGCCCCTGTTGTTGAGATGGGGGAGGGACTATAAAACCCGGAGGTGTTGTGCCTCAGTCAGTCTCTGCAAGATGGGGGAAGTGAGAGGGTCACGTCTATCAGTCTAAGCTGTGAATAACACTGAACACATGTCTACAAAATTGTGAGTGTGGTTTTACTGACCTTGAGTGCCCTTAATGTGGTATGAAAATGAAATTGTGGTTGGTTTGAAGTAAAAGCACAGCAAATGGTTGGTGGGGCTTTGGTTGAAGTAAAATCACTGCAAATGGTTGGTGTGGTTTGTTATTGAAGTAAAAGCACTGCAAATCGTTGGTGGGGCTTGGTATTGTTGTAAAAGCTCTGCAAATGGTTGGTGGGGCTTGGTATTGATGTAAAAGCACTGTATGGTTGGAGGTCTAAACTTGACAACTTCCTGTTTACACTGTATATTGATTTTAGATAAAACGCTATCACTTACAGCTGTGATTTTTGGCCATCTTACTCAGTCCCCCTGCGCTCATCAGGTGCAGAGGATTCTTCCTATCGATGAAAAATAAAAGTGTTATTAGTGTTTAAAAAATGTTGAGAATCTCTCTCCTGTCAATCACGCCATTAAGGCCACACCTTTTCCAGTGGGAGGGGGGTATTATAAAACCCGGACGTATGGGTGTTGCTCAGTCTCTGCATGATGGGGGAGGGAGAGGTCACGACTCTGTCTGAGCTGTGAATCAACGGAACACACTGAATGTCTACTGAACTGTGAGTGTGGTGTTTTGTGCGATTTTATGGTGGTTTCACCTTGCTTGAAATGGTATGAAACTGCATTTGAATGTGGTGGCCTTGCACTCTGCATGAAATGGTATAAAACTGCATTTGAATTTGGTGGTCTTGCACCCTGCTTGAAGTGGTATGAAATTGCACTTGAATTTGGTGGCTTTGCATCCTGCTTGAAGTGGTATGAAACTGTTCTTGAGTTTGGTGGCCTTGCACCCTGCTTGAAGTGTTATGAAACTGCACGTGAATTCGGTGGCCTTGCACCCTGCTCAAAGTGGTCGGAAACTGCACTTGAATTCAGTGGCCTTGCACCCTGCTTGAAATGGAATTTCAAGCAATAGCCTTGAGTCAACTGCCAGCCCACCAGTCATGAGCGAGCTGCCAGTAATACAGGCTTGAGGGACTGAGCTGCAATCCCAAGAATCCATTTGCCCACAATGTCCATACTAGCCCTCTGGAGACCAGTCCCTTCAGCCCACAACACCCATACCAGCACCCCCCCCCCCCCCTCCCCCCACTGGCCACCAATATTGGAATTGGTGGAGAGGTGGAATATTGCGTTGGGGACCAGCCCTCCATGTGAACATGGGACCCAACGGGTCCCACTTAGTCTAGTTTTATATACTTCTGTCAGATCATCACACAGCCTCTCCATGCTACAGAAAAAGCAATCAAAGTTTGTCCAGCCTCTCACTATAACTAATACACTTCTGCACTCTCTTCAAAGTGTGGCAAGCAGAACTGCACACAATATTCCAAATGCAGCTGCATCAAAGATTTCACAGTTGCAACATAACTGCTCCACATCTATACATCAATATCCTTGTTGGGAGAACTTGCAGAGGTTGATTAGGAGATCCTGTTTGTTGAGATATTGAGGCACCAGTTGGGGAAAAAAAAGAAAGAACTATACTGCTGAGATCAAGCTAATAATTAATTGCACAATTGTTAATTTAATATTTATTTGATGCATGTTACTGTGTTAATATGATTGAAAACCTGCACCAAGTAAGGATTTAATTGTTCTGGATCCAGTGCATATGCAAATAATGCCCCTCCCACCAACCCCCAATATTGAACAGGTATTAGAGGAGCAACTATGCGGTCTACAAATTTAATTAACAGGCCATCTACAATATCATCATAATCATTCATATATATTACAGAGCCGGTAGATATTAAGTCCCGGTAAAGATCCTTGTGGACCCTTTAAGGTCCCTTCAATGTCTTGGCATACCCAAGACCAAGAACACAAATTGATGATTCCCTGAGACTCCAATAGAGGTTGTTATACTAGATCCACCCTAGCTACTTACCTGATTATCACGCCCAGTCCCAATTCTTGACAATAATCCTCATCCTGTTCATTTATTTTCTTCAGTGACCCATCCTGACCTACTTGCTCAACTGTCATTTCCTCTCCACTAGTACTCCACAGTCCCAAAAAACATGGTCTTTTTTCTTATCTTCAACATTTAATATCTGTTCAGTTGTGCCTGTGACACTGGGTCTCGATAACAATTGAAATTGGCGGCAGGGGTGGGAAGGCAAAATTTAGTTGAACCAGTTTCAAGGCCTTTACCTTTTAATACTTGGAATGCTTCAAACAAATTGACATGAAGCTTTATTTTTTAAGTGCCATAATCAGCATAATGTGGTAGCTTAAGTATCCAATAAAGTATCCAATTTGAAAATCCACTATTCATAAGCAATTTATTTCCATATTAAGTACCTCTGGCAAAGTGTTTTCTTTAATACATATTACATTTTTAGTCTAGTAAAGGATGGAGTACAGGAGAGGGTTTTACTCAAAATGGAATCTGCATTCATGACCCCAAGTGGTTAAGCATCACATAACAGCCCAACAAGCATTTCCAGGTGCAAAATGTTCTACAGGGAATATCCCCACTGATTTAAATGCTTCACTTTTCATAAAATATAAGCAATTATAGCTTGTGATGTTATTAAATTTACACTAGAAATTAAATTAATTGCATCTGAATGCTACTGTGCCTGAGAAAATAAATAAAACTGTTATTTACTTGCTTTTCATTTTCCCTCTGCATATTCTGTTACGCAAGTAGCTGGTCGGTTCCAAGATGTTGAGTTATCAAGGCTGCTGTAGTGTGAAAACTTGGATTAACAAGGTCTCCTTCACAGAAAATGCCTTATTGAGCTCCTACCCAAAAAAACAAAACATAAGTCTTCATTCTGCAATCCAGAATAGAAAAACTTTGCAACTTAAAAAAAGGTTCCATTTGTGTTAACAAGCATTTATGTTGTAACTGTTATAAATTATTACAGTCCTGAAGCCAATCTAAACAGCCCAATGTAAATTCATCTGCAGACACACTGGCTGCCACTAATTTTAAACAGTGTCTGTATATGAATAAACAGGATTTTTATTAATCAGTAGAGGACCTTTTTATTGCCTTTCATCCTTTGGGAGAAAGAAAATGTTGATATTCACAAGAGGATTCATTCATAAAATTCCCTAACTCAAAATGTATATATTTATAAAATTAATAACATCTTTCATTTTAACCATTTTGACACGCAATATTGATTTGAATATGTTTTCTTCTACATACCAAACATTTAGGAACTTGCTTTAAAAGCATAAAAATCCTGAATGCCTGTTATTTACCATTAAATTATCAATGTATTAGGCTTTTTCAGTTTAAAATAAGATACTACATGTAACCCAACTTTTACCAAGTGTGTTTTCGGATAGTGAGGTATTACACTGGTAAAACGGGTGTATTTTTTGAAGATCAGTCACATACCACTTATCCAAAGCTCTGGAATGAAATGGTGAGCTAGGTTACTGAAATACAGAGTGCTGATGGCTTTAAAAGATTTTACAAGTCTGGTCCTAGCTAAATACCACCATTTGGATAGGAATCTGCATGCATCAGTGACACAGAATACTTTCTTAGAATGTTTAAACCGCATGGAACAAAATCATTCTACCCATAGGCAATGACACTCATTCCTTTCCTTCACATTGAGTTAAAGTTTCATAACGATCATTGTTGAAATTAAGTACTTTAAATTTTCCACTAATTTTTTGTTAGAATTCAAATGAACTGCTCAAGTATAGAGCCTACCATTCATATCTGGCAGTTTAATTTCTTCCCCAGCAGTGTCTATTTCCAGACAGACGCAGTGGTTATGTTGTGGGAAGTGGAATTTAATAATAAGGCAATAATTTGGCTCCAGAGTATACTTCGAACCTTAAAGTTAAATCAGCAAGTCCATTCAACCTCAACCAGGAAAAATCATCATCATCAGGATGGGAGCAGGGAGCTGCCTGACTTAGCAGGACAATGTGCAAAGTGTAAATCTGAGATTGCTATACTGTAGTCACGCGAATACATTGTATGCTTCAACCTTTTAATGGACATTTCTTCATGAACCTTCAGGTTCTTGGCTATTTTATGCAATTACAAAAAAAACACTTGTTCCATTGTAGTTCTGCACACCTGTGTGAACCTTTGTGAAGGTGCATAGATGAGAATGAAATGCGTGCACATAAAAAAACAAAGTACAAGTGAGTATTGTCTGGGCATTGAAAACTATTTGTTTCGCTGTTTATTGTGAGCACCAGAAAAACATTTAAAACAGGTTTGAATGGACAAATTCTTTGCTTTGTAACAATCCAGCCAGGCTTCTTTTGTGCAATTGCTAATGTGTGTCGTAAAGCAAATCCGAGGAGAAATAAGTCTGATCCAATGGTGCCTGACCCTACGATTATGTTTTTTTTAAAGAAGTATCTATGGAAAATACCTGATAAAAAGATGGTAGACAAAATTGCTGGAGAAACTCAGCGGGTGAGGCAGCATCTATGGAGCGAAGGAAATAGGCAACTTTTCGGGTCGAGACGCTTCTTCAGACTGATGTGAGGGTGTGGGGGGCGGGAAGAAGAAAGGAAGAGACGGTGACAGTGGGCTGAGGGAGAGCTGAGAAGGGGAGGAGAAAGCAGGGACTACCTGAAATTAGAGAAGTCAATGTTCATACCACTGGGGTGTAAACTGCCCAAGCGAAATATGAGGTGCTGCTCCTCCAATTTACGGTGGTCCTCACTCTGGCCATGGAGGAGGCACAGGACAGAAAGGTCGGATTCGGAATGGGAGGGGGAGTTGAAGTGCTGAGTCACCGGGAGATCATGCGAACCGAGCGGAAGTGTTGGGCGAAGTGATCGCCAAGCCTATGCTTGGTCTCACCAATGTAGAGCAGCTGAAGATGAAGACTTGTTCCAGAAGTTTTAATTAGATTTTGATTTTATTGATTATGCTGTCATGCAATTTGGTGCTGGTAAAGTATTTTGTCAATTTCCTCTGAATTGGTTGAAATAAAATCTATCTAAGTGGCTGCCCTACACATCATTTAGAATTCTCTCAATGTTTCATTTGGAGCCAAAGTGTAAAATAGTAGGATTGGTTCCTTCACAAATGAATCAGCAAATTTTCCATAAAAACATCATGACTGACTAACAAAAAATACTCAATTGGATCCCAGCCACAAAGAGCAAGAATTGCCCCCAAAAAAATCCCACTTAAGTGCTTAATTAGTTAATTGAGGGCAGAATATAATAAATGGTCATGACCCATTAAGGTCTGAATGTGCAAGATTCTCCCTCCTGAAAATATCAAAAAAAGAACAAGATTTTGATGTGGGTAAGTTGAGCCAAAGGCCTGTTTTCATTCTGTACGACTATAAAAAAACCAATGATGCCAGATGCCTCCTGACTCTGCTGTGCTATTAAATAAGATTATGTTTGATCTTGTACCTCATGCCCATATTCTGATACAATCTCCATGTCCTCTGATTCCATTGGTGTCCAAAAAGCTATTGACTCAACCTCGAATAACCATAGTCTTCTTGAGGTATGACATTCTCAAGACTGGTTAAAAAAAAGTCTTCTTTGCTGAATCAATGTGCTAATTTAACTCGAGACTCCCTGGCCTGAGAAAACCCTACTCAGCAGATACCCTGTCAATTCTCTATGAATTTTTTATATCCCAATGAGATCGGCTCTCATTCTCTTAATATAAAGTAAGTTTCATCCATCCTTTTCAGAGGACAATCTTCTCATCTCCATAACCATTATTGTGAATTCATGAAACATTGAGGATATTCTACTTCAGGCCAAAATTGCACACAACACTCGAAATGAAGTCTCTGTAAAGCCTTGTATTATCTCAGCAAAAGATCCTACCTCCAACATTTACTAGTTTCTCATTTAAAAAATGTTCTGTTTATTTGTCTATTTCCCTTTTCATCGTTACCTCTTTCATCTTTCTTACACGACCATAGAACCATAGCACCATAGAAATTATTTTATCAGGATGTATCACAGCTTGGTTTGTGAACAGCTCCATCCTGGACAGTAAGAAATTGCAGCGAATTGTGGACGCAGTCCAGACCATCACACAAACCAACCTCCCTTATATTGATTCCATTTATACCTTACTCTGCCTCAGCAAGGCCAGTAGAATGATCAAGGATGAGTCACACCCTGGCCACTCCCTCTTTCCCCCATCTCATCAGGCAAAAGGTGTGAATCCTATCAGGCAGAAGTGTGAAAATGCACACCACCAGATGCTGGGACAGTTTCTTCCCAGCTGTTATCAGGCAACTAATCATCCTACCACAACCAGAAAACAGTGCTGAACTATTATCTACTGTACCTCTGATGTCCCTTGGCCTATCCTTGATCGGACTTTACTGGCACTTAATTTATTCCCTTATCATGTATCTATACATTGTAAAGAGCACAATTGTAATCGTGTATTGTTTTTCCACCGACTGGCTAGCACGCAACAAAAAGCTTTTCACTGTACATCAGTACACGTGACAATAAACTAAATTGAACGTCATTTTCCCCAATTTTATAATATGATTAAACCTGGACACATTATGCTTTGTTTTTTGTAATTAATCGTGATCATATAATGTGAATAGGTCAGAACCCATAAATGGTTGCCATGGTAACATTCTAATTCATAAAAAAAGCTCCTTTATAGGCCTGTCCCACCTAGGCGATTTTTTAGGCGACTGCCAGCGACTGGGACAATGGAATTCACCAAAGTCAGCACCGGCGACAACCTACGTCACCGGGCGACAACCTACATTAACATAGCGACAACCTACGACAACCTAATTGCCCAAATTGTCCACACAGTCGCCAAAAAATGTTCAAGATGTTGAAAATGTTTCAGAGGTCGCCTGTAGTCACCTAAAAAATCGCTTAAGTGGGACAAGCCTATAAACTCCTTTGACATTTTCTGTCATTTAACTAATTCTCTAACCATGGAATATGTTACTTGTAAAACCATGACTCACTTTATTTCAAGTGATTACATGTTTAATGATATTATATCATAACTTTTGAAAATCCAAATAAGTGGGTTTCTCGAGCTATCTGGTTAGTTTCAAAAGTGTTCTATTAGATTTGCCAAATGTAATTAATAGCTACGATGATTCAATGACCAAGAACAGCCTTTTCCAGGGCGCAAAAATGTGTTCATCTGCATGTCAAAGCTAAATCAGTTGGATAATTTGAAAGCACTCCTGCGATATCAGCCAATTTTACAGAACAAATCTAGTTCATTTCATTTCAAAATTCAGCCTTACTCTGACTTCTTAAAATTAAGATATATATGCCCATTGAGAGTCAGGCAAACCTCTTCTACAACATATTAGGCCCCATCACGTATCACTCACTTCTACATACACCACATACACATCAGTCTCACACTTTACTCTTCATACACAAATCACCACATACTTCATAGACACTATGCACCACGCACACATCGTGCATGCATGCAAGCACAAATCCCATGTGCACAATCTGCATGTACAAATTTCACACACAATTCACGCCGCAAACACCTCACATACACATACTTCACCCAAAGTTAATATGTACAAAAACTTTGCACACTGCCCTTGCCACTCACACCTCATAAACACACAAGCCTAACACATACTTAAAATACATACAGATACCCTCACATCTCTCACACATATACCAACACACGCGCCTCAGTCTCATCTGAATGAGTGCTCAGTGGAAGAATTTAGAGAACACTTGTATTACGAGGTATATTGTGATATATATAAAGCTAATTCCCAACGCCATTATAAACAGAAAATTTAAAAAACACCCCTGTTGGTAGAAATGATCAAATATCCATCTTGTCGTCCTAGATGGGCAACTGGCAAAAATGTCATTTATAATTAAAGCATTCCAAAATTCCATGGCAAGAATTTAAATCGGGAAATACAAATACATAGAAAAGATATTTGTGATCAGGATATTTTAATAAGGCCTTGGTAATATAATTTCAATTCCAATTTCAATGCATTCGTGGCTAAAGTTGTATCAGTAAATTGTGTACGCTGAAACCAGCATCGATAATATACTTAGAATATCTTTAGCAGAGTGTGTCTCCCAGTTTCAAGTGCAACACGTGCAATTAAATAAAGTAAAAAATAAACAAATAGCTTTTTTTTTAAGGTAAGAAGCACACAATAAATCTAAAATTGTTCATATCATTTTTGCAAAGTGACAACTGTGATCAAATGTTTGTGTGTGCTCTTGTGTGCATGTGTGAGCTGTGGAGAAAGTGGTGAATTACTCTTGCGGTATGTTTGGTCTGTTTAGCTGATTTAACCATGCAACCACACTGCCAGAATATTCGTCATGCCTGCACCCCACCCTACCTAGACACAAGTACACCCAAAATAATGCAGCAAGACAACTTTGTGATTCTTGTGTTGGACCTCTTGTACTTTAGACTGATCCTACTTTGTAAAAAGGTATTGCTGGGTGAATATGGGGAATGACAAAATGAATAAGACAGAAACAATTGCAGGATTATTTTTATGAATGCTGAGCAAAGCAGCTTCACCCAGTCTGTCCTGAACTATCTTAATAATGTGTTATTATAATGCATAAATTAAGTCGGTCCACCCAGCCCATCCACCCCAGCTGGCGGTTCATCAGCTTAACATCTCACTGAAAGGACGGCATCTCCAACAATGCAGTTGTTCTCTTTGTAACATGTTGGAGTGTCAGGCTAGATTAATGAAAATGTAAACACCTTTCTCTCTGCATAACATGCTATTCACAGAGTATCTGTTTCCTTTCGCAGATTATTATGCCACCAGCTGTAGGAGTATCAATCCATCATCTCTGTTCTACAAGTGCTCCCAGTGCTGTCTCTTAGGTCATTCTTCTCAGTGATTTCCTTCTTAAAGTATGAATCTGCACCAACAACAAACACAGACATTTATTAAATAATCTTTCTTCACTGTTAACTGTGTCACATTTCAGAAACAAGGGAATTTGGCATTTGAACAAAGAAAATTGTACTCAACGAGACTTGTTGGAAGCTAATGAAGCCAAATGTAATTTGGTTATATTTCACCACTCACTGTTATGATCGGTGTGCAACAGGCTTATTGCTGTTGCTTAAACATAGGGTTGATCTGTGAAAAGAAAGATGAGTGTTTTTTTCTTTTCGGGAAATAAATGATGGGCAAGGTTCAAGTGAAATCAAATAGAAAACAGTTTCTGGGTTGCTTTTAGCACAGGTGTTTTGCTCTGAATATATACATTTAATTTCAGAAAACTTGAAGAATACTTGACGTAAAGTCCGCTCTGCTCCGCTGCATGAATACAAAGTGGAGCTGCAGACCACGACCTGAAGCATCAATAGCATTTTTTAGAGCTGGTGTATGTTGATATAAAATAGCATTACAAATCATTACAAAGCAACTCACACTTTAATATGGATGGAGCAGGTAAATTGAAGGGATGGCTAGTAGCAGATGGAAATATGCCACATATATCTGTTTCTGAGAAATTAATAATGATGTGCAGGTTTGTACTTAAATGGCTTCTGTAAAATTGCCCTTAGTGTGTAAGATAAGAAAGTGGGATAACAGAACTAGTGTACAGGTTGATTGATGGTCGGCGTGGAAACGGTGGGCTAAAGCGCTTATTTTCATGCTT
This sequence comes from Okamejei kenojei, assembly GCA_035221665.1. Classification (NCBI taxonomy): domain Eukaryota; kingdom Metazoa; phylum Chordata; class Chondrichthyes; order Rajiformes; family Rajidae; genus Okamejei; species Okamejei kenojei. The sequence goes on from CM069131.1 coordinate 80,744,557, forward strand.
TGATTTGAAAATGTTTCCTCCTACATACTTCTGCCTTGCTCATCCATGATGATGAAGTTGCCTGACTGAGTTAGTTCCATTTCCTTGTGCCTGGCCCCTCCTATTAACCCCTCCTATCTATGTACCTATCCAAGTATTTTTAAATGCCATAATTGTACCTGCCTCTGCCACTTCATCTGGCAGCTTGCTCCAAATATACACCACTATTTAAGCGGAAACGTTGCCCCGCAGGTCCCTTTTAAATCTTACCCCTCTCACCGTAAATCGATACCATCTAATTTTAGACTCACCCTACCCTGGGGAAAAGACAATGGCTGTTCACCTTATGATTTTATATGTTTCTGTCAGCACATCCCTCAGACTGCTCTGAGGAAAAGGGTCCGAGCCTCTCCAGCCTCTTCTTATAACTCAAACTGTACAAACCTCATAATACTTAAGATGTTTAAGTTAGATTGGTACATGGATAGTTCAAGTTTGGAGTGTAGCTGGGACATGTTGGCGAGTGGGCGAGTTGGGATGAAGGGCCTGTTTCCACAATGAGTTGAGTTCATGGACCCTGGGATGTATCAGGATAGGGAAAGCTATTTGATCTCCTTGTTCGAGGAGGCAGTCGATAGTACATTTGGGTTGTAGATCCCCAGGGCCAGATAGGCTGCATCCCAGAGTACTTAAGGAAGTATCAGGAAATAGTGGATGCATTAGTGTAGTGACTATGAGCATCGGTAGTGGGGAAACTGCTAGAGTCATAGCAATCATTGGACAAAGTCAGCATGGGGTAAATCATGTCTGCCTTGTGAATTTTTCGAGGATGTAACTAGTAGGATAAGGGAGAAATCTGACTTCCAGAAGGCTTTTCTTAGCAGCCAGCTATTTACAGATTGATCTCCAAGTTTGCGGATCACAGTGTTCGCATGCTAGGAGACACCATGGGCAAATGTTTGGCAGATGCTGTGAGGTTTCCACTTTCAAGATTAGATGCAGCGAGAGTCATGGTACACCAGTCATTGAAAGTAGGCATATGAAAAAAGCGTTAGGGTACAGTACCTATGCAGTTTTGGTCTCCAAATCTGGATGCCGGAGTGACTGATTCCTGGGATGTCAGAATGAAGAAAGACTGGATACTCGGTTTATACTCTCCGAAACTTACAAAATTCTGCTCCCTGACAAGGGGTCACAGCTTAAGATAAGGGGGAAATCCTTTAAGACCGAGATACTCTCTGCCACAGAGGGTAGTTGAGGCCAGTTCATTGGCAGAAGTTGGATGTGGCCCTTGTGGCTATCCAGGTACGGGATACTGAGTTGGATGATCAGCCTCATATTGGGCGGTGCAGGCTCGAAGCTGAATGGCCTACTGCACCTAATTTCTATTTCTATGAAATGGGAAGGGAAAGACACAACTTTTGTAATTCACGAGGGAGCCAACAACATGGACAAGACAAATATAGAATTCTGTTGAAGGAAACATGAGCAACTGGGTCCAAACAAAAGACAGAATCAGAAGGATTAAGTACTTTGTGTAGAGAATGTGCTGAGGATAAAATGAGTGAGGGTAGAATAAATGTTAAAATGATAGTTGATAGACTCGGTGGGCCAAAGGGCTTGTTTCCATGTCGTGCATCTGTCTATGACTCTCTCTCTCTCTTTTTTTTTAATGTTTCAAAAACTTTATTCGACACAATCATATAATACAACACATCAAACTATAATCAAAAATTGCACTATATAAAAAAAATAATTATAGTACAACAATACAATCATTGTTCATAATACTCTGAACCCCACACGGTGACCAGCGCCCACGGAAGGCCTCCAGAGTCCCCGTGGACACCGCATGTTCCCACTCCAGGGACACACGTGCACGGACGTAGGCCCGGAAAAGGGGCAGGCAGCCGACTCTAGCCTGACCATCGACCGCCCGCTGCCTGGACCCACGAATGGCCATCTTGGCCAGGCCCAGGAGCAAACCGACAGGGATGTTCCCCCCCCCCCCCCCCCCCCCCACTCGGCTCTCCCCACTCCCTGCCTTGTGTCCGAACACTAGAATCGTGGGACTAAAATGCAACCAGAACTTGAGGAACAACCCCTTCAGATATTGGTACAGGGGCAGTAGCCTCTCACACTCCATATACACGTGGAACACGGTCTCTTGCTCGCCGCAGAAAATAACATGCGGCAGACGAGCCCGTTAACTGACTCAAAAGTTTATTACATACCACCGCTCTATGCAACACTCTCCACCCCAGGTCCCCAATGTAAAGGGGAACAACTCGCTTATAGAAGGACCCCCACTGGGGACCTCCCCCGCCTTCAGGTGGTAACACCGTCCGCCATGGTGTGGCGGGACGGGAGACGAAGGCAAGGAGGTGCAGAATGTGCAGGAGCATCCTGTACAGTGTGCGTCTCTTCGCATCACGAAATGGCATGCTGGTCATCTCAGAAAGGCGGCTTAGATTGTGTGGAACCGGTACCCGAGAAATATCCCGGATCCTAGGCCCGATGAGCAGATCTGACGGAGCGGGGGTAAGCTCTATCACTCGCCTCTCTTCGACACCCGCCATGACAGGGTGAGGCAATAGCACAAGAATACATCACAGTCACTACAAACTTCATTAAGAAATGTGTGGAGGACTGCATCCCCACCAAAACCTTCCGAGTGTTTCCCAATCAGAAACCTTGGTTGAACTTTGAGATCTGCATTCTTCTGAAGACCAGACACCGGGCATTCATGTCTGATGATACAGTAGTCTACAAGAAGTGCAGATACGACCTTGGTAAGGCCATCATAAAGGCCAAAAGGGACTTCTGCTCCAAGCTGGAGGATGAGACAGATGTGATGTCGTGGTGATGAAGTGCTTTGAGAGGTTGATCATGACGCAAATCAACTCCTACCTCGACAAAAACCTGGACCCACTGCAGTTCGCTTACCGCCACAACAGATCAACGGTGGATGCGATCTCACTGGCCCTCCACTCTGCTCTGGACCACTTGGACAACAAAAACTCATATGTCAGGCTGTTATTCATTGATTACAGTTCGGCATTTAACACAATCATCCCCTCCGAGCTGGTTACAAAACTCGCAGAACTGGGTCTCTGATCATCCCTCTGCAATTGGATCCTCGACTTCCGCATTCACAGATCACAGTCTGTTCATATTGGTGGAAATGGGTCAGACTCGATAACAATCAGCACGGGAGCACCTCAAGGCTGCGTGCTCAGCCCCCTGCTGTACTCACTGTATACTCATGACTGCGTAGCCGATCATAGTGCGAACTCCATCATCAAATTCGCTGACGACACCACTGTTGTGGGACATATCACTGATGGGGATGAGTCAGAGTATAGAAGAGAGATCGAGCGACTGTCCATATGGTGCCAGCACAATAACCTGGCCCTCAACACCAGCAAAACCAAGGAACTGATTGTGGACTTTGGAAGGAGTAGGATGGGGACTCACAGTCCAGTTTATATCAATGGGTCGATGGCTGAAAGGGTCAAGAGCTTCAAATTCCTGGGCGTGCACATCTTTGAAGATCTTTCCTGGTCCGAGAACACAGATACAATTATTAAGAAAGGTCATCAGCGTCTCTACTTCCTGAGAAGATTACGGAGAGTCGGTCTGTCAAGGAGGACTCTCTCTAACTTCTACAGGTGCACAGTAGAGAGCATGCTGACCGGTTGCATCGTGGCTTGGTTTGGCAACCTGAGCACCCTGGAGAGGAAAAGACTACAAAAAGTAGTAAACACTGCCCAGTCCATCATCGGCTCTGACCTCCCTTCCATCGAGGGGATCTATTGCAGTCACTGCCTCAGAAAGGCTGGCAGCATCATCAAGGACCCACACCATCCTGGCCACACACTCATCTCCCTGCTACCTTCAGGTAGAAGGTACAGGAGCCTGAGGACTGCAACGACCAGGTTCAGGAATAGTTACTTCCCCACAACGATCAGGCTATTATACTTGGCTCAGACAAAACTCTGAACATTGATACCCCTTTATCTGTTATTTGCACTTTATCAATGTATTTATTCATGTGTGTATTTACGAATATCATGGTATATGGACACACTGATCTGTTTTGTAGTCAATGCCTACTATGTTCTGTTGTGCTAAGCAAATAAAGAATTTCATTGTCTTGTCAGGGTCACATGACAATAATCTCTTTTTGACTTTTTTGACTTTTGGCAAAGAGAATCAGTTGTACTAAGTGTCATTGTTTAAAAAAAATACAGTATTGACAGCATTGCTGTGCTAGAGAATCTGGTGCAAACCACTGCCTTTCTTTTGAGCTTCACCTTTTGCTTAATGTGAAGAGGCTGTTGGTGTGGGCTGATGTAGGGCAAGCTGGGGTGAGTGAGTGGTGAGAAGTGGTGCTCGAGGCAGCATCCTAATCAGCACGGTGAGTTAGAGACCACTGCTTTTCAGACCAGTAACGATCCCTTCCTTCCTATATGGTTCGGAGACATGGTCAACCTCCAGGCACCTTAAGTCATTGGAAAAATAACAATAATGTTGAATCTGCAAAATCCTCCAAATTCACCAGAGGAATGAGTGAACTAATGCCTGCATTTTCTGGCAAACGTCCCCAAATCCTCTCAGATGGCTACGATCACTTTCATGCCCAACATTGGAGTCACAAAACCAAGTTCTATTCCAAGTTCTGTCTTTTCAGTTTAGTTTAGATATACAGTAACAGGCCTTTCGGCCCACCGAGACCCTGTCGATCAGCGATCCCCGTACACTAGTATGATCCTATAGGGCAGTCACAGTGGCGCAGTGGTAGAGTTGTTGCCTTAGAGCAAATGGAGCGCCAGAGACCCGGGTTTAATCCTAACTACAGGTGCTGTCTGTACAGAATTTGTACATTCTCCATGTGACCGAATGGGTTTTCTCCGATCTCTTCGGTTTCCTCCCATGCTCCAAAGACAGGTTTGTAGGTCAATTGGCTTGGTAAATGTAAACATTTTCCCTAGTGTGAGTAGGATAGTGTCAATGTGCGGGGGTCGCTGATCAGTGCGGAACTGGTGGGCCGAAGGGCCTGTTTCCGCACTGTTTCTCTAAACTAAACTAAAATAAAAGCTAAACTAGGGACAATTTACAATTATACCTTGCCAATTAGCCTACAAACCTGCGTCTTTGGACTGTGGGAGGAAACCGGAGCTTCCTTTGCAGGTCACGGGGGGAACGTACAAACTCCGATTAGACAGCATCCGTAGTCAGGATCGAACATGGGTCTCTGGCACTGTAAGGCAGCAGCTCTATTGCTGCGTCACTGTGCCGCCTGGTCATGGGTGGAGATTACTAGGCAGACTGAGAAAAAGATTCAAGGGTGTGCTCAAAACTTCTTTGAAGAAGTGCACCTTTGCCATTGTCTCCTGGATAATTATTACTCCAAATGGAGTAGAACCAGTTGTTGTGGTCTCAAAAACTCTATAGCTATGTATCTGTAACATAAAAAGAAAGTTGAAGCCCTGAATAAACCACAAAAGGAACACAGCACCTCACAAACTACTCACCCAGTTATCCCCTCAATTACATCCTACTCCAATTATGGAAGAAGCTATGATTCCTAAATTGACCTTATCAGTTATATCAAAACACATAAAACTGGAATGGGAAGTCATTCACGACCTCAAGGGACTGCCTAAGAAGATGAATTTGGTACATTGTTTTACCGGTCTTTAATGTTAGTGACAGTTGCTCTCTGTCTTCAATAAAGGTTGTTTTTTGGCAGCACTCTTGTTCATTCTGCAGCTTTTGGCTTATTTTTTTCTACAGAAGTTTAATATGCTTCTAAAAAATATGAAATGATAATGATGTTGATTGACATCAGTCTCATAATACACTTATTGTAACAAAACTACAGGGAGGTGAACCTTTCAGTCATTCTGGGCTCACTAGCATTGGCAGGAATTTTTAGAGAACGTCCTCTCATGGTTATTGCACTAGAATAAAGGTACATTCAAATAATTTTATGAATGGGCTGTTTCATAGTGGAAATGTTTTCTAAATCCTAATATATCTGACATGCCCAACAGCCCAGAGTGTGAGGTAGTAACAATGGAAAAAGTGTCAGTGTTACCAGTCATCACTCTATGGAAGTGACAGTAACCAAGCATTTCTTGCTTGCCTGCTCCACACTGGAAAGTGGCAAATAAATGTCAGCAATTCACACAAGCCTTCAGACTTTGCTACTTCATTAAACAACACAACATTCAATGCAGGAACTTAGGCTTATTGCCAAATACTTACAGAGGGAACTCACCCAAGGCTTCTTCAACAGGACTGAGGAGGAGCAAATAATATATTCCCATTGATTTTGACAGGATGGAACAGCTAGAAGAGAACATGCTTAGAAAGAGTTTGAAATCTGTTCCAGATTTTTATTTAAATTTCTGTTAAGGACTTGCTAATTAAGAAACTTTATTATCTTTTGACTTTAAAAAAGTCTTTTATACATTTTTTATTTCTTGCATTTTTTGAAGTTTTACTTTTTATCCCCATTATTTTTCAATATTTCTAAATGTTTTGGCATGATTAAAGTTGTAGCTGTTTTGGCTAAGACTTGGATTATGTCTCAGCATCCCATAAGATTTTTTTTTTCAGGTATTTCTGAGCAAGGCTTTTCTTGACAGCCCCACTTATAAACATGCTGTTCACACCATGATGTGCAAAAGATGCTAAATAAAAGGATAGTACTAATGTACGGGGTGATTGTTGACTCGACAGGCCAAAGGGCCTGTTTCCACAACATGTCTAAACTAACCTAAACTAAGAAACTAGACAAGACCACAGTATTCTGATACTATAAAAGGGGATTACCATCAGGGTATATTCCACTGTTTTCAGAAAGGTATTTGTCAGTTCAATGTACAGGGGATAATTATAATTTTTGTTACTTCTAAAATGTGGGGTCTTGGTCAGCCATCGTTGTTTATCTCTCTCTCTCTGAAGGACAGCTTCTTTAGATATATTAAGGGAAAAAGAGTAGCAAAGTCAAATGTGGGTCCCTTGAAGGCAGACACGGGTTAAATAATTATGGGCAACAAGGAAATGGCAGAAGAGTTGAATAGATACTTCGGATCTGTCTTCACTAAGGAGGACACAAACAATCTCCCAGATGTACTGCAGGGCAGAAGATCTAAGGGGGTAGAGGAATTGGAAGAAAATTTCATTAGGTGAGAAATAGTATTGGGTAGGCTAATGGGACTGAAGGATGATAAATCCCCTCGGCCTGATGGTCTGCATCCCAGGGTCCTCAGGAAGGTGGCTCTAGAAATAGTGGACGCATTGGTGATCATTTTCCAATGTTCAATAGATTCAGGATCAGTTCCTGTGGATTGGAGGATAGCTAATGTTATCCAACTTTTCAAGAAAGGAGTGAGAGAGAAAACGGGGAATTGCAGACCAGTTAGCCTGACTTAGGTGGTGGGAAAGATGCTGGAGTCAATTATTAAAGAGGTAATAATGGAGCATTGGGATAGCAGTAAAAGGATTAGTCCAAGACAACATGGATTTATGAAAGGGCAATCATGCTTGACTAATCGTCTGGAATTTTCTGAGGATGTAACAAGTAAAATGGATGAAGGGGTGCCAGTGGATGTAGTGTATCTAGACTTTCAGAAAGCCTTTGATAAGGTCCCGCACGGGAGACTGGTGACTAAAATTAAAGCACATGGTATTAGAGCACATGGGGGTAGGGTGTTGACATGGATAGAAAATTGGTTGGCACACCGGAAGTAAAGAGTAGGAGTGAACGGGTCCTTTTCAGAATGGCAGGCAGTGGCGAGTGGAGTGCCACAAGGCTTGGTGTTGAGGCCGCAACTGTTATATATAAATGATTTGGAAGAGGGAATTTGGAGCAACACTAGCAAGTTTGCAGATGACACAAAGCTGGGTGCCAGTGTGAACTGTGAAGAGGATGTTAGGAGGTTCCAGGGTGACCTGGACAGGTTGAGTGAGTGGCAGATGCAGTATAATATAAATAAATGTGAGGTTATCCACTTTGGCGGCAAAAACAAGGGGGCAGATTATTATCTTAATGGGGTTAGGTTAGGTAAGGGGGAGGTACAGCGAGACCTGGGTGTCCTTGTACACCAGTCACTGAAAGTTGGCGTGCAGGTACAGCAGGCAGTGAAGAAAGCTAATGGAATGTTGGGTTTCATAACAAGAGGATTTCAGTACAGGAGTCAAGAGGTTCTTCTGCAGTTGTATAGGGCTCTGGTGAGACCACATCTGGAGTATTACGTACAGTTTTGGTCTCCTAATTTTAGGAAGGACATCTTTGTGATTGAGGCAGTGCAGCGTAGTTCACGAGATTAATCCCTGGGATGGCGGGACTGTCATATGAGGAAAGATTGAAAAGACTAGGCTTGTATTCACTGGAGTTTAAAAGGATGAGGGGGGATTATAAAAGGACTGGACAAGCTAGATGCAGGAAAAATGTTCCCAATGTTGTGTGAGTCCAGAACCAGGGGCCACTGTCTTAGAATAAAGGGGAGGTCATTTAAGACTGAGCTGAGAAAAAACTTTTTTACCCAGAGAGTTGTGAATTTATGGAATTCCCTGCCACAGAGGGCAGTGGAGGCCAAATCACTGGATTGATTTAAGAGAGAGTTGGATAAAGCTCTAGGGGCTAGTGGAGTCAAGGGGTATGGGGAGAAGGCAGGCACGGGTTATTGATAGCAAACTATCAACCATGATCACAATGAATGGCGGTGCTGGCTCGAAGGGCCGAATGGCCTCCTCCTGCACCTAAGATGCTGCATGTAAATCAGTGCTGTGCGAGTCAACGTTTAAAACAATGTGCTGTGAGAGTCTGCTCTAAGATAAAATAAGCTAATAAGAGCGAGGGAATACGCTGATAGCGTATTCCCTCAAAGAATGGCACAGACCAGTCCATTTTTCCACATGGCTCCACCAACCAATCTAAAGAGAACAGGGTGGAAGAGTGGAAAATGTTTAAACAAATGTATGAAAATTATGCAGTGATAACAGAACTGGATAAGAATGAGAAACATTATCAAAAAGCAGTATTCCTTCATGATGTTGGACTGGAGGGCGTGCAAACCTACAATACCCTGATGTTCGAGATGGTAGCAGATGAGACAGATGTGAAAGTCATCATTGACAAGATGTCTACCATCATCATAGGAGATACGAATGAAACCTATGAAAGATTTGTTTTCAATAGATAAGATAAGATAAGATAAGATAAGATAAGATAAGATAAGATAAGATAAGATGCATTTATTTGTCACATGTGCCAATTGGCACAGTGAAATTAAATCACCATACAGCCATACAGTAAAAATAAAGAACACCACATGGAGTAGATAGGATTCAACATAAAACATCCCCCCACAGCAGGATCAACATTTCCTACTGTGAGGGAAGGCACCAAAGTCAGTCTCTTCCCCTGATGTTCCCCAATGTTCCCCCGTGGTCGGGGCCTCCCCGAGCTCCCTGCAGTCGCCGCTACGGGCGGACCGATGTTCAGGCCCGCTTGGCCGGGTGATGGAAGTCCGACGTCGGGGCTGGGGGACGTCCTCAGCGGCCTGGATCCCGAATCGGCCCCCTCCTACTGGAATCCGCGGCTCCCAAAGTCCACTGGCCGCGCCGGGTGGAGATGCAACACTAGCGACCCTCGGCAAAGGGCCCCAGGACTCCGCGATGACAGTCAGCACCGCCCGCGTTGGGAGCTCTCTAAACTAGAGCTCCATGATGTTGGAGCAGAGGCCCAACGCTGCGGAGCTCCAAACGGTGACCCAGGTAGGTATCGCCCGCTCCGTGGTGACTCCAGCGCCACGCTGCCACTGTTGCAGCTCTGGTCCGGTTCCCGGTCCCCGGCAGGAAAGGCCGCTCGGATCCAGGTGGTAGGCCGCGAGGTGGGGGGCGAGGACGCAACTCGGAGAAACAGTCGCGTCCCTGCCAGGAAGCGACTGGGAGTTAGTTTCCCCCTTACCCTGCCCCCCTCCCCCACATAAAAAAAGTTATATGGGGGAGGGGGGCAATAAACAAGACCAGAAATCAGGGGAAAGCATTGAATCATATGTTGCAGAGCTGAAGGAGCTTGCTAAAACATGCAACTTCTGTGAGTGCCTGAGAGAAAGCTCATTTGAGATCGCATCATCATTGGTATTGCAGACTGGTCAACTAGGAAGACACTCCTTCAAAAGAGGAATCTGACATGGCAGGGGACTGTGGACATATGTAGATCCTCTGAGGTAACAGCAGCAAGAATGCAGGTCATCGGCAAAGGGCCAACAATACACAAGGTGGAATGATTCAAACCAAGGGAAAAGATGGTTGATTTTCCTTCGCAGAGGAAGAATCAGGTACTAGTAAAGTGCAAGTTCTGTGCAAGGATACAGAGGAAGGAGGAATGCCCAGCATATGGGGGGACTGCAACAGATGTGGACAACAAAACCACTTCGCCTGCTGCTGCAGGCAGAGGAAGGAGAGCATGCAGAAATGGGGTCTGCACAAACTCATAGAGACATCTGACACAACGTCCATTTCCGACACAGGGCCTGTGAGTTGCATTGAGATCAATGCAACCGGAAACAATTCCTCTTCAGGCCTTTTCACTGAGATGCAGGTCGGCACAGCAGCCATCAAGTTTCAGATTGACTCTGGTGCCAGTGTTAATGTGATTCCCAAACATCTTGTACCCAACAAAGAGGACATTAGATGAGAGAAAATCACCTTAAAGATGTACAACGGATCCAACCTGCTGGCGGAAGGTAGGACGTTAGTCGTACTCAGGAACGAGATGAACAACAAGAAGTACCATGTTCACTTCATAATGGTAGAGGAAGGCTGGCTCACATCGTTCCTGAGTGGCAAAGATGCACAACGGATGAAACTCATCATGGTTCACTACGAGAACTTCAAGAGCCTGAATGCTGTTAGCGAAGCTGACTCATTACTCAAGAAATTCAAAGATGTCTTTGACGACGAAAGACCAGGGACACTGCATGGCAAGGTCAAGTTGGTCACTAGGACGGAGGATGTGACCCCCATCACAGTGTTCTGCAAAGCAGGTACCTATAGCCATGAAAGAGAAGGTCATGAATGGTCTCATGAAGCTGGTCGAGCAGGACATCTCGACTAAAGTCGAAGAACCAACTGAATGGTGTAGCAGGCTGGTCGTTATGGAGGAAAAGGACAGCACAGAGTTGAGGTTCTGCATAGATCCTAGACCCCTCAACAAAGTCCTGAAAAAGGAGATCCACAGACGACCAATTATACTCCCTGAGCTGCCAAGGCGAAGATTTTCTCCAAATTCGATCTGAAGTCAGGATATCTCCACTGCAAACTAGATGAGGAGAGCAGTTTCCTAACAACCATGAACACCCCTTTTGGGAGATATCGCTGGAAGAGGTTGCCATTTGGACTGAAAGTAAGTGCAGAGATCTTCCAGAAAGAGCTGCAACTAGCAGCCCTAGAAGGATTAAAGGGAGTGGAATGTGTTGCAGATCACATCGTCCTAATCGGAGTAGGGGATACCAGAGACGATGCAGAAAGAAATCACGATGCAAGGCTGCAAGATCCTCATCAGCGATGCAGAGACAGAGGCATCAAGCTGAACCGGAAGAAGTCGGTTGTGAAAACTACGTGTATCACATTTCTAGGACATATAATTACAGATTGTGGCCTGAAGAAGATTCAAGCTATCCTAGAGTTGCCCAACCCTACCAATCCAACAGAAATCGAAAGATTACAAGGCAGTATAAGCTACTTGGCAAGATTCCTGCCAAGGTTGTCGGACATATTTGAGCCTTTGACGAGATTGACCCACAAAGAAGCAGAGTAGGAATGGTCAACAGAACTTGACATGGCAATGTCAAAGATCAAGGAGCTGTTGACAATGGCACCTATCCTGGCGTACTACACACCAGACGAACAGCTGACCATACAATGTGATGCAAGCAAGGCAGGTCTAGGTGCAACACTTATGCAGAAGGGACAAACACTGTCCTATGTGAGTCGAGCATTGATGCCAACCGAGCAGAGATATGCTCAGATTGAAAAGGGAGCACTAGCAATAGTGTTTGCCCTTGAGCGTTTCCATCAGTTCACCTATGGACAGAGAGTGATCGTTGAGAGTGACCACAAGCTATTGGAAGTCATAGTCAAAAAGCCTCTGCATAGAGTACCAAGATGTCTCCAGGGCATAATGATGAGGATGCTACACTATGACATAGAGATCAAGTGGGTAAAGGGAAAAGACATGCATCTAACAGATATGCTCTCCCGAGCATACCTCCCTGACACCACAGGATCAACCAGATTCACGGATGTCAACATAGTTGAGTCCTTGAGCATGGGAGAGGACAAGGTCAAACGCATCCAAGCCCACACCAAGGAAGATGAAACACTACAAACAGTTAAGAGAGTAATCCAGAATGGATGGCCAGATAACAAGGCAGAAGTTCCAGAGGCAGCACAACCGTACTTCAACGTCAGAGACGAATTGAGTGTGAGATATACGGCCTAGTAATCAGAGGAGAGAGAGTTGTAATCCCTGTCACTCTACGTAAAGATATGAAGGAGACACCCCACACCTCTCACCTGGGAGTGGAAGGAACCCTCAGACGTGCTAGAGAATGAATTCTGATGTGAAACAGTTAATTTCAAACTGTGAAGCCTGCAGGACGTATGAACAACGGAATCAGAAAGAAACTCTGTTGCCCCATGACCTCCCAGATTGACCATGGGAGAACATGGGAACCGATATGTTTGAGCTTGAGGGAAAGCACTATTTAATCACAGTGGACTATCTATCTAATTTCTGGAAGATAGACAGACTGTACGAACTGAGCAGCAGGACAATCATTGTGAAACTCAAGAGCCACTTTGCAAAATATGTAATTCCCAGCACAGTGGTAAGCGACAACGGGACACAGTTCTTATCAGACGAGTTCGCCAAATTTACCAGGAAATGGGCCTTTGACCACTACACAATTTCTCCAAGACATAGCCAAGCTAACGGAAAGGTGGAATCGGCAGTCAAAGCAGCTAAGTGAGTGCTGAAGAAAACAAATTACTCTAAGACAGATGTTTACTTGGCAATACTGGAATTACGCAATACCCCTGCGCAAGTAGTCCTGCACAAAGACTACATGGAAGGAGAACAAGGACCACACTTCCAACTACATCTAATCTCCTCAAACCACACGGTGCTGAGATGCTCGCAGAAAAGAGGAAAAAGATGAAGGATTTGCAAGGAAAACAGTCAAAAGTCTACAACCGACATGCCAAGGATCTGCCAATCCTGGAAGAAGGTGATGTCCTAAGACTCAAACCCTATAAACTAGGAGACACTAGATGGCAGAGAGCAACAGTTCAGAGATGATTGGATGAGAGATCATACGAAGTCGAGACAGGATCAGGACTTCTAATCCAATGTAATCAAGTGGATCTGAAGAAGACCGGAGAACTACATCCACACAAAACTCCAGAGAAACCACCAGACGTGGAGAAGACTGGGACACCTTTGCAACCTCAGGTAACATGGAAAAGACCAACACCACATGCATCACCGGAAAAAGATGCAACTCGTGAAACTCTTAACACAGAGAAATCTAAACAAAAACAAAGTGACACAAGAGGAAAAACTAGAAGTGATGCACAGAATGTACCTACTGTAAAGAAAGACGTTTCTGAAAGAAACACCATCACAAAAACTAGAGCAGGTAGAGTTGTCACACTGCCGGAAAGGTACGATGAGTATGTCACAAAGTAATGTGTTTTGCTGTGATGGACCTACTTGCTTATGAGAAGAAAGCATGTGATCATTAGTTTATGTTATTGAAATGCCACAAGTGTGACTATGATTGAAATTGTGAAATAAGACAGAACAGTTGTTTTACTCTGTTAAGTTAAACCATATTACTACGGTGTAATATTAGGAAAAGTGTTTAAGTTAATTTTGTTTTGGGATCGTTGGAAATACAATCCCAAAATGTCATAAAGGAAAGGATGTGACAATATCCCTGTAATTTATGCATATGAGTTGTGCTCATTCTCGCACATGCTCAATAAATCAGTTAATGACCTTTGACTTGGAAATAAATCATTCTTGTTTTAGACTCCAACATGTGTGTGTGTGTGTGTGTGTGTGTGTAGCCATCTTTCTCTGTAGATTATGTACTAGTTTACTTATTTTATAAGTAAACAGATATCAAATCAACATGCTTCCTGCTGCTACCGCATTCCAGCTAATAAGCATTTTACATGGGTACATGCCGCTCCAAAGATGCCTGACTTGTGGAGTAACCAGAGCAGTTTTACAAATCTCATTCCTCATCTCCTTTCAGCTCCAGCTGCCAGCTAAGTGTGTTGCCTTAATTACAAAATAGGCAACATAGAGTTACTTATTTTTGCACTGCATATTCCAATTGCTTGAAAAGTATAAAATAGTTAGTGGAAATCACAGATTTACCGCAAGGATTGTGAATCCCTGCTCATTGTGCTTGCTGTGCCAATGCACACAGTCTTCAATTCTGCATAGTGGGGGTCCAACAATATAGAATCCCTGAATGAACAGCACATCGGTAATGTTCAATCATGTATATGAGGTTCGAAGAAAGATCTGAAACATCACCCATCCTTTTTCTCCAGAGATGCTGCCTGACTGACAGAGTTACTCTAGCACTTGGTGTCTCTCTCATGGATCTGAGGTTCATGCTTTTCATTGGCAGAGAAGGTCCCCACAGCTCCTGAGAATCTTGCTTCATGGGTTCTCAATAAGCAGGTCCAGGCGAGGTCTAATAACCCAGCCTGCATGGAAGCTTCGCACCAAGTACAACAGGCAAGTAAGAAATGCTTGGTTATGGTCACTTTCATAGAGGCGTGGAGGGTGTATGGAACAATCTGCCAGAGGAGGTAGTTGAGGCAGGGACAATCCCAACATTTAAGAAAGTTAGACAGGTACATGGATAGGACAGGTTTGGACAGATATGGACCAAATGCGGGCATGTGGGACGTGTAACTGGGACATGTTGGCCGGTGTGGGCAAGTTGGGCCATAGGTCTTGTTTTTACACAGTATCACTCTATGACTCTATAACTCTAGGTAATTTACTTACATGACTCTCACTTTGCTGCAATCCACAAAAACAATCCTCTCCTCTCACTACCCCACCACCCTTACCTTACACCATCCTCACCATCTGATCTGATCTTGTAACTATCCCCGAGTCCCCAAAACCCAACTACAATCCCAATGACTGAGCCCAATCTCTCCAATGACTGCAAGTCATAACCACCAAGCCTCCACAACCAGTTTCATTTTGGACCTAGCTAATCACCGACCTCCACTGCCTGATTAGTAATCGAACCCTCCAACTAATGCTAACAAGACAGGAATATGCTCCCCTTGTTCAGTGATCCCCTCCATGCCTCCTGTGGTGGGCCTCGTGTGCTACTAAATTTCTTATCAAGAAGCTTAATTAATTACATGATGGTATTACAAACTGACATATGTGTGCATCAATCAATAATTATTATAGCAACTTAAAATCACTATTGAACAGTCATTGTAACATTCTAACAGTTTATTACAGGAGTAGGTCAGCCTCTCCTGGTCACTAGAGAGGAAAATTAACCTGTTGGTACAAATGAGTCTCCCTTTGAATGACTGTATAGGTCAGGCCAGTGTTGATCATGCATTGCCAAAGGTCATGTTAGTTAACATTAAACAGTAAATCAAAACTACAGATGTGGGAAATTGTCAGCAGGGCAGAATTATTTCTAGTTTTCCCCAAAATCCTTGTTGATGTTGATGTAAATAAAAAGTCTCTGAGAATCAAACCAAAAATAGAATATTAAGAATAGGTAGTAAATCTTTCACATAACCACCACATGGTTATCAAAAAATTGATTATTTAATTAGTTAGGTGCATTCTGCTGAAGTATCTACATCTAAAATATTTGAAAAAGACACAAATTCAACAAATCAGGCGGCATCTCTGGAGAACATGGATAAGTGATGGGTAGACACAAAAAGCTGTAGTAACTCAGTGGGACAGGCAGCATCTCTGGAGAGAAGGAATGGGTGATGTTTCGGGTCGAGACCCTTTGTCAGTCTGAAGAAGTGTCTCGACCCAGAACGTCACCCTTTTCCTTCTCTCCAGAGATTCTGCCTGCCCCGCTGAGTTACTCCAGCATTCCGTGTCTTCCTTTCAATCAATGATTGTGGTGGGGGGGGGGGGGACAAGGCGGGGGGGGGGGGGGGGGCAAGGGGGGGGTCAAGGGGGGGGTCAAGGGGGGGTCAAGAGGGGGGGTCAAGGGGGGAGAAAGCTGGAAGAGTGGCCTCCATCTCTACTGCATTTGGTGTAAATGATGCAACACTCTATAAAAATGGCAAACAGTGCCAAATTATTATCTTTTGATTTCAACTATCTTGATTACGCGCATAATTATAGGTAAATTTGGTCCATCAACTGAAGCAACATGAATGTTCAGAGGGTAGCAAAGGGGAATGCACAGGACACCAAATGTAAAGGGTCATCAGGTTTTGGCAGGAGAAGCTTTAGAGACAAAAGGCACCAGGGCTAGAAAGAATTTCAATCGTGTAGAGTGTGAAACAGATTCATCTTGCATGAAGCATAGAGAAATAATTAATGACATGTTAGGAGCAGCATTCAGAGGAATGGCTAGTCAATGTATACTTTGAGTCAAAATTGGAACTAGATTAACAAAGCAAAATGCATTGGCGTAATCAGGAAAAAATTACAGATAGGGAGAAGGGAATCAATAAGTGACTACAATTAGAATATATTTCCATTAAGTAGTTACAAGGAACTGCAGGTGCTGGTTAATACACAAAAAGACACAAAATCGTGGAGTAATTCAGCAGGTCTGGCAGCATCTCTGGAGAACATGGATAGGTGATGTTTCGGGTGAAAAATACTTCAGTCTGAAGAAGGGTCTCGACCTGGAACGTCACCAATTCATGTTCTCCAGAGATGCTGCCGGACCTGCTGAGTTACTCCTTCATTTGTATCCTTTGGTATATTTCCATTAAGCTGGACACAGTGGGCCAGTCAGTGTTAGGTGGGTGAGCATGATCAATCATGCACAGTGGTTCACGAGGACAAAGAATGATAATTCAACATGGTCATTGTGTGAAGAAATCTGACCGTTGGAAACTAATTGATGCTGTGGAAAGTTTGTACCTTCACACAGCAGAAAGTTTATTTGGAAAAAAATCCTATATAATTTTCACATGAATACTGGATATCTGTCAATGCACAGAGAAAGGTTATATCAATTCCTAAAGTTTGAACAATTTTTAATGTTCGAAGCAATAGTCGGAAAGTATTATGGTGTCCTTTTTTTCTTTTTTTGCCATTTAAATACAGTTTATTGTTGCGGAAGTCTGTCAAATTACTTCCAGGAAAATTCTTTAGGCTGGTGGTTATTTTACAAAGTAAAGCATGACAAGACCACCATGTTTCCTCCTGTTTATTGTTCATTGCTGTGTTTTGAGACTGACACAACCAAAACTAAGGTTTAAAAGAGGCCAACGTCTGATGAACAAGAACGGTGTCAAAATAGATCTTGCTGAAGGATTTTCTCACACGCCAATACAGTGGGTGTTGGTATTATGACATGTGCAGGCCTCATTGTTATTTCTCACAACAACTTTGCCTGCCCTTGTACTCAATCTTCCGGGTGGCCAGGTCATAAAATAGCCATGATTTACATTCCTGGTTCAAATTATCCACCTTTCTCTTCCTGCCTCATTTGAGCTCCTTGTTTTGTACTTCACACTATCTTTCAATTATTGGAAACAGCGCTGGTCTTTCACCATCTACAGATGGTTGCCAGAAATTCCACTTTTCTGGCAACGGCTGAAGAAGAACACACTTCCATCAAAACCTGTTAATCTTGAGTTTGAATATTTTAACACATAATTATAAACAAGTGAAATATATTTACTTTGCTTTATGTTGATTTATCTCTAAATATAACCTACAATGAACTAACTAATCTATGGAAGATAATTGCTTTATATAGAGCTTTTCTTTGTATGTACTATGAATCAAGTAATCCTTTTCTGATGGTTTTGTTGATTTTGTTCGGGATTATACCAAATGTTTAAAAAAATCATTTCAGAGAATATGTTATGGCTAAATTCACACCCCCTGCCCCAATCAACATAGATCCCCCTTGAAAATGATAACTTTGGAGTTAGCACCATGATGTCAATGGGATGAATAGGTTTATTCAGATTCTAATTACAACCAGAAGGAACACCCATGTTTCCACTCAGCACTTACTATGACAGCCCGCCACATCCAATATTCACCTGACAGTATATTGGTGATTATTACATGATAGTGTGCTGGCAAGCTGCACAAAGTCACTGACCTTATTTTGCTTTTCTGTTTTATATACCTTTCTTGGCATTTGTAGATAACATCTATATAACGTTGTTTAGATCTTAAAAGCTGCTTCATTTTCTTCAAAGCCATTCACTCTGTGTAATAAGAGGCAAAAATCGTGTGGATTCTCCCACAATAACTGGTTTCATAGATCCCTCAACTGAAATCTGGCAAAAGGAAACCAATGTCTCATTAGCAAACTATCACCAGCAGTACTTGCAAAGGAGAACTTCTTGCTAGATAGCTTGTTTATGACTTGGCCTTTATTTTGCAATAGATATATTGAATGTATCAAATTGTGGCAACTAGTGAAATAATAAAGGAAACCTTATCAAAGAGGCATGGGCAAGGAAAACTGTATGGATACCATTGGAAACACAATGTTAAAACAACATAATTGATTTAAAATCTTTCATAAAAGGTATACATGTTGATGAATCTTCCCTGCACTCGCCCCAGTCCAATTATGTCCTTCTTATAGTGTGGTGACCAGAACTGTACACAACATTCCTGCCGTTGCCTAACCAACTTTTACAAACTTGTGAAAATCAAAACTGCAAATGTTGCATATCTGCAATAAAAACAATAGTAATCATAGTTTTTCTAATTTTATTTGATAAAGCTGTATGTGACTTCCCAATTATTATTTTCTATGTCCCGACTAATGAAGGCAATAATCCTGCATGCCTCTGTAAATAAGCTCTTCTAAGCTTCCCTCCAGTCTAGTTCAGTAAAAAAAAAACACTGATTCAAGCACTGGAACAACTAAACTTTATTTTTGGATTCCACAACAAATTCCCCTATACGATACCTAAACCACCACAGGTTCAATCCTTGTATCTGCCTGGCCAAGCCCTTCATCCTCGTGCAAGCAGAAACACTCCAAAATGTTACGCAGTCCCAAGCGCTCTTCCAGAAGATTGACAAAGGACCTCGTGGGGGCTGCCTTTGATAACTCCCCAAACCTTGAGTGGCCGAACTACAGAGGGGTGGTCTCATTACAATCCAATCAAACATATTAATTACAACAATACATTATTGACAATTGCCCCGACCAATAACAGAAGTCCCCATACATTGTTTCAGGAGATGTTTCTGGAGGAAGCTAACTTAACTTGAATAATGCAACATTTACCCTGGCATTCAATCAAACCATCCAGGTCTTAACACTTTTAACCAATCAACAACAGCAGGGTAACTGTCTAGCAACATTATTTACAATATGTACACTTAGTTTGCAGTAATCCAATCAACTTCATGCATTTCACACTTCCTTGGAGGTCAGCTGCAGAAATCCCATTCATTCTGTCAATTGAATCTGCAACACTGATCTGGGCTCTAGACTCAATGGCACCATTCAGAAGCTTGCCTTATTTCTGCAGAGCACATCAGACTTGACCAAAATGGCCTAGCAATACATGAGTCCTTTACTAAATTTTGGTGCTATTACTGCTCTGTTTCAGCCAGGATTTACACCTTCTTAACAATTTCATCCACCTGTGCTGCCATCTTCAGGGATCCATGGACATATGCCAAAGTTCCTCTGTTCCTTAACACTCTCTGGTGCCCTAGCATTCACCGTGTATATCATAATCTTATTAGTCTTCTCAAAATGCATGATCTCATAAATTACAGGATTAAAATCCATCTGTCTTTCTTTCTGTGCTGTCAGTAAGATCACCTATCAGGGGGTATGGAGAGAAGGCAGGTACAGGATACTGAGTTGGATGATCAGCCATGATCATATTGAATCATGGCTTCTTCGAGCCGAATGGCCTGCTCCTGCACCTAATTTCTATGTTTCTATGTTTCTATTTTCAGGACGTCTGTGGAGTTATCAATCATACCTCTTATATCCCAAACCAGATATATAAAACAACTTTTATATAAAACAAAAAATAGGTTTTCCAGAAATGACCCCTCTGTTACATCACTGACCAGGGGCTTCCAATCTCAAAAAACAACCCTCCGTTTTCTCCCTCTATGTCCTACGACCAAAATGGTTTTTGATCCTAGGTTGCCATCTTACCATCAATCCCATGGCGTTCAACCATCTGGACCAGTCTTCCATGTGGAACCTTGTCAAAGGCCTTACTAAAATCAATGTAAATGATATCAACAAACGATCCTTTTGAATACATTTTTTTCACCCTCAACAAAGTCAAAGTGGTCAGACATAATCTCCCATGAACAAAGTCATGCTAATTAATTCCAGACTGATGCTCTTGTGCTCCTCTATTGACACTTTCTTTGAGTGCAAACTACAATATATCAGCTAGATAGACTGCAGAGCATTTGGACAGAATCTATAAACAGTCCCTAAATTGTGTCATTTGTCCAATGCCAAGGCCATCTCACTTAATGGCCCACATTTCTATCACTAAACAACTGGAAGCTGTAATTCAGGAAGAAACCCAACAAAATCATGGACCAACATGACTGAATCTTTTGGATATCTATAAGGCAGGTTATCTTTCACTCACAACACTGGACCCTTAAAAAAAATGCATTGAATGATCTTTGTAGTCATTAACAAGTTGCATAAAATAATGCATTAAAACTAGCAAATATATTATAATTAAGGGAATATTGCTAGTGTAGTTCAGGGTAGGTTAAAACTGGAGGGGCAGGAAGAGAGGAGGTGGGAACCAGAGCTGCAGATAAGCAAGTGGAGTGACAGCAGGGAAGTCGAGAGGCTATGACGTTAGTCTGAAAAGAAAGACATACAGAGTGATGAACGTAGTGAGACTAATGGGCCAAAATGTAATTATTTCAATGCAAGGAGTATTCTGGATACAGCTGTCTGGATCAGTCCCAAATCTCTGCTTTGATGTTGTGGTCATTACAAAGACTTCTTTGCGAGAGGGATAGATCAGGCAGCTCAATATTTCAGGGTTTTCAATGTTTCAGACGTGATAGCAAAGGAGATAAAAGAGGTGGATAAGTTGCTTCACTAATCAGGCTGCACTCAAGAGAGGACAGTTGGGAGGGATCATCCACTGCAGCAATAGGAATAGACCTAAAAAATATAAAGGAGTGTGATCACTCAGATATGATTATTCTATAAACCTCCCATTAGCCAGTAGCTTGTAGAGCAACAGGTATGTACACAGACTACGGCATTTGTAAAAGCAACAATGTTGTCATAGTGGGTGATTTAAGTAAATTCCCCAATATTAACTGGGTGTAAAAGGCTTAGATGGGTCATAATTTGTGAGGTGTTTCCAAGAGGTTTCTGGAAACAATTTGTGGATAGTCTGATGAGAAACAGAACTTTATGGGACCTTGTGTTGGGAAACTAGCCTAGCCAGGTGACTGGTGTTTCAGTGGGAGAGCATTTTGGGTGCAGTGATCACAACTCCTTAAGTTTTAAGATTGTAATGAATAAGGATAAGTCTGGATCTTAGGGGAAAGCGTTAAATTGGCATTGGGCAAATTACATTATTAGGTAGGAGTTAGGGGGAATAAATTGGGAGCAGCTGTTATTGGGTTAGGGTTAGGATTAGGATCTGACATCTGGGAGTCATTTAAAGTCCAAATTATCAGAGTTGTTCCTGAAAAGGGAAGGAACAAGGATGGCAAGGTGCAGGAACATTGGATGACCAAAGAGGTTGTAAATTTGGTCAAAAAGAAAAAGGAAGCTCATGTAAGGTTTAAGTAGATAAAATTAGACAGAGCCTTTGTGTAATATAAAGCAAGCAGGAAATAACTCAAGCAGGGCCATGATATGTTATTGGCAATTGGGATTAAAGAGAATCCCAAGGCATTTTATGCATCCATTAAAACAAGAGCTTTTCAAGGGAAAGAGTGAAGTGGTAAAGGCGTAAGCGATGCTTGTCTTCATCAGATGCATAATTGAATATAAAAGTTTGGAAGTCACATAGCAGCTTTTTTTAAAGTTAGGTTATGCCACATTTGGAATATTATGTGACATTCTGGTCACCACATTACAGGGAAGATGTGAAGGCTTTTGAGAGGATGCAGAAGAGGTTTACCAGAATATTAGAAATAAAGAACTGCAGATGATGGTTTATACCAAAGATAGAATGCTGCCTGGATCGGAGAAGAAATTGAACAAACATATTGTTTTCTCTGGAACATTGATGGCTAACAGGAGACCTTATAGAAATGTAAAATATTATGAGAGCTATAGATACCATAGACAGTCTGGATCTTTTTCCCAGGGGGGGGGGGGGACGTCAAACATGAGTATAGCTTTAAGTTGAGAAGAGGAAAGTTTAAAGGAGATGTGCAGAGTGGCAGTTGGCTGGAACAAGCTTCCAAGGGCAGATATGATAGTAGTGTTAAAGAGGCTTTTAGATAGGTACATGAATATGCAAGGGATGGAAAGATATAAATCTTGTGCAGGAAAAAAGGATTATTTTAATATAGCATTGTGTTCAACACAGACATTGAGGCCCAAAGGATTTTTTCCTATGTTGTACTGTTCTATTTTCTATAAGAGTGGCTCAGTGGCACAGTGCCAGAGACCCGGATTCAATCCTGACCTAAGATGCTGTCTGTGTAGTGTTTGCACATTCTCCCGGTGACCTCATGAATTTCCTCCAAGTGCTCTGGTTTTCTTCCACACCTCAAAGACAAGGGAGTTTGCAGATGAATTGACAACTGCATATTGTCCCTAGTCCCTAGGATGAGAAAGTGGGATAACATAGAAATGGTCGGCATGGTTAATGGGCCAAAAGGCCCAATTCCATGCTGTATCTCTAAACTAAACAAATCTCATAGATGTTTAATGAAACAGAAGAAAAGGAGAGGTTAATTAGAAGTCAACAACTGGAATTTGTTGACGTGATTGTCCCAGGGTTTGAATTAGAGGCCCTTTTGTTTAGTATAGCATGAATGTCACGGTCCTTCCAAAGTATTTCCACGGCTGCTCTAGTGGTAAGGATTGTGATTCTGGGCGCTGGTCTAGAGCCAAGAGTGATTTGAGATGCAGCAGACATGCTGCTTGGAGATTTCAGTGATCCTAACCAAGGCTGACAATATCATGTCTTGAGCCTGAATAAGGGTACCTACCTAAAATGTCACCCATCCTTTTTCTCCAGAGATGTTGCCTGACCCGCTGCAACTCCAGTACTCCAGCACTTTGGGTGCACCAAACCAGAGCACCTGGAGGAAATTCATGAGGTCACCGGGAGAATGTGCAAACTCTACACAGACAGCATCTGAGGTCAGGATTGATTCTGGGACTCTGGCACTGTGAGGCAACAGCTCTAGCAGTTATGCCACTGTGCCACCCTTATAGAAAATAGAATAGTCAGTAATCTTCAGTATAAAGTGCCACCTGCAATTTCTTTCTACATGCTGACAATGTAAAAGATAGCTGATCAGTAGGCTATGAGTTGCAATATTGAGAGGTGCTGCATCAGGAGCAGCTCAATGTCAGTCAGCAGCTGCTATGTTTAGTGAGGGTAAGAACACACCTCTGGTGATTGTGGTGGAGGGACTCCATTCAGAAGTTTGGCACAGTACTGGAAATTAATGTTGAATTTTTAAGGGGAATTGAGAAGGGGGACTGATGAGAACAAAAATACTCAAGAAGCCCAAACAAAACCAGTCAATTGCACACTACAATTGGCTCGGATATACTCAAAGTGCACCTACTGAGGTGTATTTGGAACTTATAGTAAAAGGAATCCTCCAACCCCACAAAGTCTGCAAGGATTAGTGATAGAGATATTGAGAGAGTTCAACTTAATTCAAGTTGAGATCTGACCATTGAGCCTCTATATGTAAATATTCCAGACAAATGAATTAGTCTCGTCCTTGAATCTTTCCATAATGATGCAGCCTTGCAGCTTGCTGCTGGATGCCACCCAGTCTAGGTCTTTCAAGATATTAAGACCATTTAAAATAAATGAAATGCTCTCTGGTTTCAATCTAGTTTCTTCCAACCTAACGTTGTTGGAAGTTAATGAGAGCAAGGTAGCAGTTTATGGCGTCAGGTCTCGTTCCTTGAAGTTCATAACCCACAAGGTGACCCAACCCCCAATATAATGAAATACCCCATTGTCTGAGGTCCCGTGGGACATCCGCTATTTTTCTAAATGACCTTTTACTCAGTGAGATTTATATTTGAGGAAGGGGACGTGACACTGTAAACTGCTTCCTCCCTCTCATTAAATTTCAATGGTAAATTTTTTGAAAATTCCAGCAAGAACATTTGGTCTGGAGCCAGCATGGGGAATAATTAGGCAACAATTTAAATGGGATTTGAGTTGTCAGATATTTAGGGAGCAACAAGATTGGTTTGGCTGCAATATCCAATTCCAATTGTGCTTCTCTTTTGAAAAGTTTAGGAAGTAATTAAACGTCCTTGCTGACTGGAACATGGCAAGTGCCTTGGATAGTTTAGGGTCAAAAGCAACCAATTTTAAATAGAACTTAAGGCGTAGGACAAATATTCACACAGCCCAGTCATGGCATGAAGTTTATGGTTTCAATGCTAAAGCCAATAGATCTTTGTGGCACATCTGTGTTCTCCAGAAAATCAATAACTACAGTGTGTGTTTACAGGCAAGAAAAATATTTTACCAAGGAGTCATTGAAAATATGCAATCTTGTCAACAAATGAATGGTGATTACAAAAATATTCTGAGTGGGAGGGTGATTCTGGTAAGCACTGCTTCACTCTCCCCAGCATGTGGATAAAGGATTTGTTTATTTTAAAATCTGTCACAGCCATTTACTGTCTCTGCCCTGGGGCTGATCTCCTACTCTGTGCTAGACGAGGAAGGAGAGAGGTAAGAAAGGGGTTACCATAACTACACATCTGCTATGGTAATCAGTACAAGTAGCTTTTAAAACTGCCAGACCGCATGTCCACTGAGAAAATCCT
This sequence comes from Okamejei kenojei, assembly GCA_035221665.1. NCBI lineage: Eukaryota > Metazoa > Chordata > Chondrichthyes > Rajiformes > Rajidae > Okamejei > Okamejei kenojei. The sequence goes on from CM069131.1 coordinate 80,769,813, forward strand.
TGTACAGCAAAGCCCCTTAATAGGCTGTAATCATTTGTCAGCATACACATGTACACTTGCCCCATTGGGTCCCGATGGTAAATACAATTTGACAGCAGCAGAGTGAGCCTGCTCTTTCTCATGTCATCTGAACATCAACCCCAAACTCTGCGATGTGATATATTTAGTAGCTGCTGTGCTTTCACGATCAGCAATAAACACAACACATCCCACATAGGCTACTCTAGCCGTTTGGTAGGAAATCTACTACCCAAGGTTTATTGAAGAAATCAGATGTTATAGATGTAATAATTTTCATTAGGTGAAAAAATATTGACAGAGTTTTTTGTGTGTCTCTATTTCCAAAGAAATTGCACCCTAACTTGTAGATACATTTGTAAATACATCTGACGATTCTGTAAAGTATTTGAAAATCTGGAATTCTGGAATTTTCATCTGTTCCTATACTTCCCCAAAACTGTACAACCAATATCATGAAACCACAAAATTGTTGTCCAAAGAGTCGAAAATAATTTATGTCAAAACCTTGTCTCATTCCAAACCATTTTTAAGTTGGATGTTGCCATATATATTTGATAGAGAGCCCACAGTTGCAAATGTTATTTTGTTTGCATCTTTGCAGTCAGATATTATTTGTATAATGAAACTGAGCTTTGGCAGTAAGGTTAAAGAAATATTTTGTCGTTTTTAGCATGTCTTGCTTGCTGATGCTAGTGTTACACTCTGGAAGTGTCTGGCATTTTTGAGTAATGGATCCCTCTGGACCTGCCAGTTGATTCACATATGGACATGCGAGGGCTTAGTTTCCCTTTCATATACCAGGGAGCACTACACTCAGGTGAATGGAAAGTTTAGATCTTGAGGAGCTGAAAATAACTGGAAAAGAAAATGTTCAAAGAAGCAGGTAAATACCAAGCAAGTTGATTTTCTACCTCACACGCAGGTGTGTGAGGTAGATGACAGGAGAGTTTCTCTGGCCATTTTAAAACATGCCCTGTGGAGAATGTGGTCTGTTCTCAATAAATTGAAAGAAGCAAGAAATAGAAGCCTACAAGCCAATGTTCAGGGTGCCAACTTCTCTCTATAGGATGAGACAAATGATGGAGTCTGCCCAGACATGAAGCGTGGAAACCACTTAAAAGTGATTTACAAAATACACTACAATCAGTCACCCAATGTACTGACGGCACTTCCCAAACTTATGATCTCTCCCACCAAGGACAAGGACAAGGACAGCAGGAACCCCACCACCTCCAGATCCCCCTCCAAATCACAAGCCATCCAAATTTGGAAACGTTTCATTGTCCCTTCACTATTGCTGTGTCGAAATCTTGGAACTCGCTCTGGCATCATGAGTGTACCTTCATCACAAGGACTGCAATGGTTGAAGACAACAGCTCACCATTACGTTCTTAAGGGCAATGAGAGATAGGTAATAAACGGCAGCATTGAGAGTGCCACGCACTTTCCACAAATAAACATTATAAAATCAGTATCTGTAGCAGGAGCACCAACCCAAACCCCTGGGCACTTCAAGTTGCTCCCTCTCGCCGTACCTCAGTTATCAGACGATTGTCCGAGCAGCAGAGAGAGACAATGTGACATACTGGTCACTCACTCTTGGTTGTCCCTTTTATATCCCTTTAATAGGCCTTTCAGGATATCCAAAATGATTTGAGCCCCAGAGAAAGTACTTTTGAAGTGTAGTTATTATTATTGTAAGAAAATGGTTAACAACCAGCAAACAAACATTACCATAGAAGGCAGTGTGATAATCACTTTATTTTGTCATTTTAATCAAGTGATAAATATTGGCCTGTGTAGCAGGGACAATGTGTTGCTCTTTTACAAGACGGTGCCATCAGATCTGTTGCTTCCACCAGTTGTGATATACCACTGAATGCGGCACTCCCTTAGGATCAGTCGAAGCATCACCTTAGATGGACACTTGTTTCGAAAAAAGAGAGATATCTACAATAATTATAGGAGATACGGAGTAAATGAGGTGCTAGAGGAGTATAAAGAATGTAAAAAGAATCTTAAGAAAGAAATTACGAAGGCTAAAAGAAGATATGAGGTTGCTTTGGTAGGAAAGGTGAAAGTAAATCCAAAGGGTTTCTACAGCTATATTAATAGCAAAAGGATAACGAGGGATAAAATTGGACCATTAGAGAGACAGATGGACAGCTATCTGCAGAGCCAAAAGAGATGGGGGAGATATTGTACAATTTATTTTCTTCGGTATTCACCAAGGAGAAGGATATTGAACTATGTGAAGTAAGGAAAAAAAGTAGAGTAGCTATGGAAACTATGAGATTCAAAGAGGAGGAAGTACTGACACGTTTGAAAAATATAAAAGTGGATAAATCTCCAGGTCCTGATAGGATATTCCCTAGGACATTGAGGGAAGTTAGTGTAGAAATAGCAGGAGCTATGCAGAAATATTTCAAATGTCATTAGAAACGGGAATAGTGCCGGAGGATTGGCGTACTGCGCATGTTGTTCCATTGTTTAAAAAGGGTTCAAAGAATAAACCTAGCAATTATAGACCTGTTAATTTGACATCAGTGGTGGGTAAATTAGTAGAACGGATACTTAGAGATAATATATATAAGCATCTGGATAAACAGGGTCTGATCAGGAACAGCCAACATGGATTTGTGCCTGGAAGGTCATGTTTGACAAACCTTCTTGAATTTTTTGAAGCGGTTACTAGGGAAATTGATGAGGGTAAAGCAGTGGATGTTGTCTATATGGATTTCAGTAAGGCCTTTGACAAGGTTCCCCATGGAAGATTGGTTATGAAGGTTCAATCTTTGGGTGTTAATGGTGGAGTAGCAAGATGGATTCAACAGTGGCTGAATGGGAGATGTCAGAGAGTAATGGTGGATGGCTGTTTGTCAGGTTGGAAGCCGGTGACAAGTGGGGTGCCTCAAGGATCAGTGTTGGGTCCTCTGTTGTTTGTCATGTACATCAATGATCTGGATGATGGGGTGGAAAATTGGATAAGTAAGTATGCAGATGATACTAAGATAGGTGGTGTTGTGGATAATGAAGTAGATTTTCAAAGTCTACAGAGAGATTTGGGCCATATGGAAAAGTGGGCTGAAAGATGGCAGATGGAGTTTAATGCTGATAAGTGTGAGGTGCTACATCTTGGCAGGACAAATCAAAATAGGACGTACATGGTAAATGGTAGGGAATTGAGGAATGTTGTGGAACAGAGAGATCTAGGAATAACTGTGCATAGTTCCCTGAAGGTGGAATCACATGTAGATGGGGTGGTAAAGAAAGCCTTTGGTGTGCTGGCCTTTATAAATCAGAGCATTGAATATAGGAGCAGGGAAGTAATGTTAAAATTGTACAAGGCATTGGTGAGACCAATTCTGGAGTATGGTTTACAATTTTGGTCGCCTAATTATAGGAAGGATGTCAACAAAATAGAGAGTGTACAGAGGAGATTTACTAGAATGTTGCCTGGGATCCAGCAACTATGTTACAGAGAAAGGTTGAACAAGTTAGGTCTTTATTCTTTGGAGCGCAGAAGGTTAAGGGGGGACTTGATTGAGGTCTTTAAAATGATGAAAGGGATAGACAGAGTTGATATGGATAAGCTTTTCCCATTAAGGGTAGGGAAGATTCAAACAAGAGGGCATAACATGCCAATTAAGGGACGGAGGTTTAGGGGTAACGTGAGGGGGAACTTCTTTACTCAGAGGGTGGTGGCTGTGTGGAATGAGCTTCCAGCAGAAGTGTTGGAGGCAGGATCGATTTTAACATTTAAAGGTAAAGTGGTTAGGTATATGGACGGGAATGGAAGGGTATGGTCTGAGTGCAGGTAGATGGGACTAGGGGAAAACAAATGGTTGGCACGGACGTGAAGGGAATGGAGGGGTATGGTCTGAGTGCAGGTAGATGGGACTAGGGGAAAACAAATGGTCGGCACGGACTGGAAGGGCCGAGAGGGCCTGTTTCCGTGCTGTAATTGTTATATGGTTATATGGTTATATGGTTATATGGTTAGATCTTTGAGCCCAGGTCTCTGGATTTGGTCTTGGACCCTAAACCCATTTAAACGAAAGAGTGAGACAGTGATATTGCTTCAGTAGGAAGAAGTTAAAAATGTAGATCAGGCATATTAAGCCAAGTTATCTTCCTTATTGACTCAGAAGAATGATTATTATGGTGATGAGTATAAGCTGGGTGCTGAGGAGTAGGCAATGGGAACTCATAGATAGACATAAAGTGCTGGGGTCAGGTTCGGGTCGGGACTCTTCTTCATCCAGAGATGCTGCCTGACCAGTTGATTTACTCTAGCACTGTGAGTCTGTCTTTGATATAAACCAGCATATGCAGTACTTTGTTTCTACATGGGAACTTATAGAATTGTACCAACACCCAAAAGTAACTCTGGTTTATTCCTAGCAGCGTCGGTAAATACATAAAGTTCCCAAACATATCTGAAACTTCAGTTTCAGGATGAAAACTCAGAAAGTACCTCAATGTAAGCAATTTTAAGTCACTGGGTTTACAAAAATGCTGATTATGGTGTAATTGAACAAAAGCCAAAACCCAACTAATGGGCCAAGTCAGCATGTCAACATTTACCATTACTGGGGCATACATTAATAACCATCTATTATTAATATACCATCTCACACAAACATACGTTGTTAAGGGATTGTCCCACTGTACGAGGTAATTCAAGAGTTCTCCCGAGTTCTCCCCTGATTCGAGGTCGTGTAATGTACGTAACGGGTATGTAGGAGCTTGTGGATGTCACGTATTGGCTCGTATGAGTAAAAAGTAACAATTTTTTTCATCACAAGTATTTTTTTACTCGTGGACATTTTTCACAGTGTTGATAAAACGTCATGAGTTTACCGGATTTCCCGAGTACCTACCGTTACTCGTACAAGCCACTACTTGACATCCACAAGCTCCTACGTACCAGCTACGTACATTACACGAGCTCGAATCAGGGAAGAACTCGGGAGAACTCTTGAATTACCTCGTACAGTGGGACAGGCCCTTTATGTATAGAATACAGATTTTTTTTTAAATTAATCTACTGTTGCTAGATAACAAACAATGGATTTTAGGAAGTATTAAAAGAGTGATTAATTTACACCTGATGCAATATTTCTTGGTTTATAATGTTTAACTAGACTAAGTGGGACCCGTTGGGTCCCAGCATCACACAGGAGGGTTGGTTCAGCCAACGCAATATTGCACCTCTCCACCAATTCCAATACTTGGGGCCAGTGGGGGGGCTTTCTGGAGCGCTAGTGTGGGTGTTATGGGCTGAAGGGACTGGTTTCCAGAAGGCTAGTATTGACATTGTGGGCGGAATGGATTCTTGGGCTGGCGGCTCAGTCACTCAAGCCTGTTGTGCTGGCAGCTCACTCACTCACGGCTGGTGGGCTGGCAGTTGACACAGCTATTCCTTGAAATTCCATTTCAAGCAGGGTGCAAGGCCACCAAATTCAAGTCCAGTTTCTTACCACTTCATGCAGGGTGCAAGGCCACCAAATTCAAGTGCAGTTTCATACCATTTCAAGCAGGGTGCAAGGCCACTAAAGACAGCGAGTCGTGACCTCTCCTTCCTCCATCTTGCAGAGACTGATCCATGCCCACACTTCTGGATTTTATAGCCCTTGCCCTCTCCCACCAGAAGAAAACAAATATAAAGCACAAACAGGAAGTGGTCAAGATTGAACTTTTAATTATATAGAAGGCAAGGCAACTTTAATTGGGCAAGGCAAGTTTAATTAGGCAAGGCAACTTGAATTCGGCAACACAGCTTTAGCATTTCCAAACCAAAGGCAACACAGCTTTTGCATTTCCAAACCAAAGGCAACACAGCTTTAGCATTTCCAAACCAAAAGCAACACAGCTTTAGCATTTCCAAACTATATTTTCAAACCACATTAAGGGCACCGACAGGTCAGTAAAACCACTCACAGTTTAGTAGACATTTGTTCAGTGTTATTCACAGTTCAGACTGAGAGACGTGACCCTCTCGCTCCCCCATCTTGCAGAGACTGACTGAGGCACTCAACACTTCCAGGTTTTATAGTCCCATGGAAGGGGCATGGCCTTCAGGAGAGAGAATCTCAACATTTTTTAACACGAGTAAGTCTTTTATTTTTCATCATGGGAAAAATCCTCTTGTCCTGCACAGTGGAGGGGGACTCTGAGTAAGATGGCCAAAAATCACAGCCGTAAGTGGCAGCGTTTTTCTAAAATCAATATACAGACCAGGAAGTGGTCAAGATCAGACTTTTAATAATATAGATTTTTGGCATGATTTGGTTCAGTATTGTGCCCGAGAGGATACTATAATAGTCAATAATTGTGGGAAGTTTTCTGGTTGTTTTTCATATAAGTTTATATTGTGAAATTGTTTGCTGAGCACTTGGATCCATCTCCTGGAAAGTTCTTTCTTCTTTCTTCCAACTCCTTAGCCAAGCAGCTTGTCAGGCTCACTTTAGCCTTGCTTAATCTCCATGCCAGGATGTAATCACAACTAAAGTATCATGACTTAAGAATTACTTTGTGCAGCTGCCTTAAATTGAGCTCAAACCTCACTACTTCACATCAGCCTCACCTCAGCATTCCCTTCAACTTTTTCATGAAGTGACTATAGAAAGCACAGAACACTTGTAGAGTTACAGAAACCTCCAGGAAAAAGAAACAACCAGCCTATAAGTATTTAGTGATCCTTGGATAGCATGGGTGGGGATCTTGTCTGGCTTCTTTATGCCTGAACCTCCTGTGAGGTTGAGAAAGTTTTTGGCTGCCATAGAGTTCCAAAGTGGCCGCACCGGTTCAAGTCGGTGTAGCCGCTAAATGGTGTCAACATCTCTGCAGTGGACATTAAATACCCAGAACGGCTGGTGTGGCCAACATTATCTGCACCAACCATGTGTACGTGCATGTTAAATAGCAGTTTGATCCTCAAACAGAATCCAGAACATAAAACATAGAACAGTACAGTTTTAAAGAAGGAACTGCAGATGCTGGAAAATCGAGGATACACAAAATGCTGGAGAAACTCAGCGGGTGCAGCAGCATCTATGGAGCGAAGGAGATAGGCAACGTTTCGGGCCAAAACCCTTCAGTCTGAAGAACGGTTTCGGCCCGAAACGTTGCCTATCTCCTTCGCTCCATAGATGCTGCTGCACCCGCTGAATTTCTCCAGCATTTTGTGTACCATAGAACAGTACAGCACAGGAACAGGCCCTTCAGCCCACAATGTCTGTGCAGAACATGACGCCAAGATTAACACTTATCTTTCTGCACATACTGTAATCCACATTCCTCCATTCTGTGCAAATCCATCTTATCCAAAAGACTCTTAAAAGCCACTTCATCTGTGTCTCCACCACCCGTGTCAGCATGTTCCAGTAACTCACCATCCTCTATGTAAAAACTTGTTCCGCAATTTTTCTTTCTCCACACATTTCTATATTTGATCAATATCCTGCTGTGTACTTTGACAGCCTTTCTCACAGTCTGTGACAGCAGTAATCTTGTTGTCATCTGCAAATTTACTACCAATTCATCCACATTTACATCCTAAACATACATAACACAAATGGCAGAGGTCCCAGCACAGATCCCTGTGGAATTCCACTGGTCACAGACTTCCAGCCTAAATATTGTCATTCCACCACAACCCTCTGTCTTATATCAATAAGACAGTTCTGAATCCATATGACCAAGTCAGCGTTAATCCCGTGGGTCAATCTTCTAGATCAGCCTACAATGGAGGACTTTTTCAAATGGCTTACTAAAATCCACATAGACAACAGCCACCACTCACCCTTCAATAGATACAAAAAGATGGAGTAACTCAGCAGGACAGACAGCATCTCTGGAGAGAAGGAATGGGTGACGTTTCGGGTCAAGACCCTTCTTTAGATCTTCATCTCGACCCAAAACGTTACCCATTCCTTCTCTCCAAAGATGCTGCCTGTCCCGTTGAGTTACTCCTGCTTTTTGTGTCTCTCTTTGGTTTAAACCAGCATCTGCAGTTCCTTCCTACACCCATCCTTCAATGATCTTTATTAGCTCTTCAAAAAAGATCAAGTTAGTAAAACATGACCTGCCATGTACAAAGCCACATTAATTGTCCCCAAATAATCCATTCTCTTCCAAATGATAGTAAATCCTATCCCCAAAAAAACACTGCAATAATTGCCCTCCCACTGACATGAGGCTCACCGGTCTATATGTTCCTGGCTTCTCCCTGCTTCCCTTCTTAAACAAAGGAATTTTAGCTACTCTCCAGTCATCTGACCTCGCTTGTGGTTAGAGAATGTGCAAAGGTTTCCTTCAAGGCTCCTGCAATACTCTCGCTTTGATAACCTCAAAGCAAGGGATAATAGTGACTTCAATTTCTCACTCACTGCATCAGTCATCAGTTAACAATAAAATGTTGCACATGACAACAACAAAAATACAAAATTGAAAAACATTGAAGTAGGAATGGGAAATAAAAATACAAAAATACTATATTTTATTTTCCATATAAATAACACCACAACTTCAATGACTCTATTTAAAATTAGTAGTCAATTCAGGACACTAGCTGAGCGTGACTCATATCATTAAGACCAGCCTGATGAAGAAATCCTCTTCATAGATTAACATCCAAAGTGAAGTTGATTGCAAAGTACCCAAAATGGAAAACTGTTAGGAAATGTGCAGGCACCAACCTGAAAAAAGCAAGATGCTCTTTATGAACCCAGGGTGGTACTTACTACAAACTTTCACATTCAATCCCTATGTTTCCCCATTTACCCAGAACAGATGGAATGGCAGCATATTCATTTCTAAGGATATGCTCTGCCTGTATGTCCCCTTTGTTTTTGTTTTAAAGGATCAATAGGTCATATGGTGCGTCTAAAATGACCTGGGTCATGTTTTCAAACAGAAGCTAATTAGAATCAGGCTCTGTGAGTCATATTTACAGGACACTTTCTGTCTTGTATGTTTTCCATGTTCTTGGATGATCTTACAAAGAGATATGGTACAGAAACATATGGAGTTTTTTCTAGGATATCCCTGAGTATGTAAGAATCAGCTGTTCCTCAACCAGTTAAAGGAAACCTTTAAAAAAGGCTTTGAGACATTTCACCTACAGGATAAAATGCACCTATTTCTTATTATTTATTTCGGCTTATAGCCCTAACAAGCTAAATCATTGGAGGAATGGCTCAACTGCTCACTGAAATATTTAGCATTCAGGTTAATTAAGGTAGAGAAGCCAAGTTGTACCAATGTTTATTCCTAATGTGGCACACAGGAAAGATTAGCTGAAGTCAACAAGTTGGCTTTAGGCATCGTGTCATATGCTACATGAGGTCTGCAATCAATTTGTTCATTTTCACTTTGTATCCAATTCATTTTCACAGCTCCCAATTATAGTATAACTGTATCAAATGCACGGAAAAGCAAAACACATTATAACCATATCTTAAGTGATTCCTGATTTCACATTTAACTGTCATATAAAGGCTTGTAGGAAATGGCAAGCCCTTAAGTGGTTTACCAGCCTGATTTATTTAAACGTTTGAAAGATTTCCAAGCACTCGATGTACTTTGTTATTATTGAGATGTTATTTCTGGGCCAGCCACAAATGATCCCAGGCATGTTAACATTTTTATTTTTATTACAGCCAATTTTGAAAAATCGTTCTCCGCGCAGGCAGCCTCGTGAGCAAATAATAGAGATGGGATTTCAGGCATGCAATCTTTTTCATTCATTTAAATTGCCGGTTAATCAAAAGGATTTTTCCCATTGAAACAATGAATTAGCAATGAACAGTACAGCACAGGAACAGGCTTTTCACCTCACAACGTCCATGCCAAACATAATGCCAAGTTAAACTGTTCTCTTCTGCCTGCATGTGCAGTCTTCCATTCCTTGCCTATCTTCGTGCCAGTCTAAAAACATCTTAAATGCCACTATCATGTCTGCCTGCACCATCAACCTGGCAACGCGTTCTAGGACATCTTGAGTGAAAAACCCGCCCCGCACATCTCCTTTGAACTTTGCCTGCCCCACCTTAAAGCTTTGTCCTCTCATTTTTTACATTTCTTCCCTGGACTAAAGGTTCTGACTTATCTATGCCTCTATCCTTATCTACGCCTCTCATAAGTCAATATTCTTCTATGAGGTCTCCTTACAACCTCCTGCGTTCCAGAGAAAACAATCCAAGTTAATGGAACCAATTCTATAGTTAATGAGCATTGGCTGATTTTCATGCTGTTCTCTGCAGGGGATTTTTAAGCAAGTGAGAGGAAACCATATAAAAATGGCTGTAACTGAGTTGGTATGAAAAGGTAAACAAAATATCCCAGTCACAATACGTGACCCTCAGGAGTGAAGTTCCATAAATGGAAGGGTAAACATGCGGTGATGAGGTGAGATGCTATGGAGTTGGAAATGGGATGGGAAGTACGATTGAAAAGGTTGGAAACCAATGAATCATGCCACAAGGCTCACAGTTTCATGGCTTTCAATGACCTCCTTTGTTTCAATGTCAAGTGTCGGTAAAAAGGAACGACGTAGCCAAATTGTTGACGTCTCCGCTCTCTTGTCACAGTTCTCCATTACCGCATCCTCTGATCTACCGTCCCAAGGGCCCATGCTGGAAGCCAAGTGAGCATTTTTTTTTGTTCCAAGCCTCTTTAGCATCTCATAAATGCAGTAGAATAAACATAGTTTGAACAGTTGAAATCTGCGCTAGTCCGTGAGGATGATTTAGAGACTGATTTTGGTGTAGGTTCCCTATTCAATTTTTTCCTGGGTAATTAGGACCAGGCCAAAATGTTCAGATTTCCAAAGAAAAATCCCAAGTTTTTAAAATTCCGTTCAGTTCCATCCCCCCCCCCCCCCACCCAACCATCCACACTAAGCAGGCATCTCCCTGCCCAAATAAGATTTTTCTTTATCCTGTAAAACTTTTACACTCAGTGTTTGATTTTGACTTCCTGCTTGTTAGCAGATTATAAATTCAGAGTTTACTGGCTCAAATACTTGTGTGTAATTAGGAATTTAGCCAGCAAACTTCGTATTCCAGCTCAACAGTATAGGGCTGTTTGTTTTAGCTGACCAATATTGCAGGACGGAGAAGCTGGCAGAAGTGGAAAACATCCTTAAGCATTAACATTCCCGATTTTTATCTAAGAAGAGTCCTGACATGGAACTTTGTCTGTCCATTTCCCTCCACAGATGCTGCCTGGCCTGCTGAGTTCCTCCAATGATAGTTGCACGTACAAAGACCCCTATTAACCTAAATCTTCCACTTTGATGGAAATGAACATCAGAAGAAGCATATAATAATTTATTATAGGAAAATTTGAATAGAGGAGAAACATTCCTGACTGGAGATTACAAGGCTTACATGGGTCCATGTATTATCTATGGATTTGGTCTACTTAAAAGAGTTAGGTATATTTGCCATACTTGGAGTGCAACAGAGATTCACAGGGCTAGTTGCACAAATGGTGGGTTTGCCCTCAGAAAGGAAATTAAGTAATATGAGTTTCTCTTCTTCAGAACTAAGAATGAAAGTAGATTTAATTGTTCAATTTAGTTTATATTAGAGATACAGCAAGGAAACAGGCCCTTTGGCCCTCCGAGTGCATGCTGACCAGCAATTCCCTTACTCTAACACGATCCTACACACTAGGAACAAATTACAATCTATACAGAAGCCAATTTAACTACTAACTTGGACCTTTGGAGTGTGGGAAGAAACCGGAACACCTGGGAAAAATCCACGCGATCACAGGGAGAATGTACAAACTCCATACAGACAGCACCCATAGTCAGGATCGAACCCGGGTCTCTAGCGCTGTAAGGCAGCAAGTCAACTGTTGTGCCGCCCTTTAGTTACAAAACTTACAAAAATCTGATAGGTTAGATGCAGGAACAATGTTTCTTCCAGCTGGGGAGATAGAACCATAGTCACGGTCTGAAAATAAAGAATAGAACTTTTAAGGCTGAGATTAAAATAGAATCCTTCAAGTGATGATGGTGGAATATAGTGTAGGAACATTGCACAAACGTAGAAGATCAGTCATGATCTTGTGGAATGACTGAGTAGGCTCGATGAGCCAAATACTTTGTGCCTATGTCATATGTCTTTATATTTGAACTGCTAATTAATTGTCCAGCTTGATCTATTGGATTGAGTTAAAATTATCACCTCCAGGCAAAACTTTATTTGCAATTTTATATATAAACCCAAGGGATTGGTTAATGTTCTCTTAAACTACACCAGTAGGATAATCTAAAAAAATGTTATCAAAATAGGAGCCCTCATGCAATGTTTGCCTGACATGTTAGCCGGGATTATGTGCTCTGCAGGAGGAATTTATATCCTAGAATGGCGATCTGAAAGTATTCTACATTGAGTTAATCTGATATTAATCTGGTATTCATAGGACAAATATGATCCCAACAAACTGTGTGGCAGGCCATGCATTGGGCCATTTGCAGATTAAAATACTTTGTAAATGTCCAGTTGCCACAAGTCTAACATACAATTTTGGTCTCCTAATTTGAGGAAGGATATTATTGCTATTGAGGGAGTGCAGCATAGGCTCACCAGGTTAATTCCAGGGATGGCGGGACTGACATATGATGAAAGAATGGGTCGACTAGGCTTGTATTCACTGGAATTTAGAAGGATGAGAGGGGATCTTATAGAAACATATAAAATTCTTTTGGATTGGAGAGGCTAGATGCAGGAAAAATGTTCCCAATGTTGGGGAGTCCAGAACCAGGGGTCACAGTTTAAGAATAAGGGGTAGGCCATTTAGAACTGAGATGAGGAAACACTTCTTCACCCAGAGAGTTGTGAATCTCAGGAATTCTCTGCTACAGAAGGCAGTGGAGGTAAATTCACTGGATGTTTTCAAGAGAGAGTTAGATTTTGCTCTTCGGGCTAAAGGAATCAAGGGATATGGGGAAAAAGCAGGAACGTGGTACTGATTTTAAATGATCAGCCATGATCATATTGAATGGCAGTGCTGGCTCGAAGAGCCGAATGGCCTACTCCTGCATCTATTTTTCTATGGTCTATGTTTCTAAAACACAATAGTAAGCAGCAGAAAATAATACAGAATAAACACAAACACAAAATAAATTGTCACTGATATTCCCAGGAATATCATTTTAGATATTCAAATATTGCTAAAAGAGTAATCAGTGAAAATATTGATAATTGTAAATTTGATGAGACACATATTTATGGAAACACAACTGCACTAACCAAGTAAATAAGGCTACGTATACCCTGTGCAAAAGTTTTAAAACTTGAAATTGCGAAAATATTTCACGTTGCCGAGTTCATCTCTTTGTGCTTTGGTCTCCCTGCATGATTTAGAAAGGTGCCCGTCCAGAATATGCAGCAGGCTATTCGCCGTGGAATAGATGTTTGGAGTTAGTTATAGCAGTATGTCTTGACAGCATTCAACTCTTCATTCCCAGCATAAGTCTGTTAACTTTCCCAAAGTCGTTTTACCTGCCCTGAGGAACAGACCTAAAGCTCAACCTTCGAGACCAGACAGTGAGGACATGGACTCAAATCTATTGCAGTCCTTATAATATTTGCATAGTAACTTTCAGGACATAATTGGGATCAAACTGCATCTTTAGCTACAGCAGGAAGTGGCAACGGGTTCTGCACAAACTCCCTACCCTGCACACCTGTGTGACTTATTGCCTGAGGTGAAAGCGGAAGTGAGTGACTGAGTTAGTGATTAAAAGAGCAAGGGGCTTTGTGATAATATTATTCTCGTGCAGATGGAAAATTTAACTGCCGATACCCACCTCCTCTAAGTTCCCACACTTAGTGGCAACAAGCAAACATTGGTCTGTGCAATCTTACTGTAACTATTCACTGGCTACCTAATTGACACAGACTGAACATTGGCCAACTGGATTTCGATGGAGTGCTGCAATTAAAATATCCCCAATTTCAATTCTAGGGTGATGGTAGAATGTCAAACTCCTAATGCAAATCATCCATTCAAAGACAGCAAGGAGTAAAAACCAGGAATATAGTAGTAAAATTTAGATAGACACAAAAAGCTGGAGTAACTTATAGAGCCTGTCCACCATCGAAACTATCACAACCCAAAAAGTCACCCATTCTTTTTCTCCAGGGATGCTGCCTGACCTGCCAAGTTACTCCAGCACTTTGTATCTATCTGACACTATCGACTTATTGTGTTTTTGCTTTATAAGAACCTACTGGTTCTTTTCAGAAATCCTTTAACTTTTCCATCACACCGAAAATTTGCTTCATTTACTTATCTTACTTGTGATTAAAAAATAACTTCCTAATTTCATATGCTTGCAAAGTTGAGCTTCAAATTTATAATTTCCAATCTTAAGGATTAATTCCCAATCTTCCAGTCTACTTTTATGAGGCCCTTGCATTTTATTTTGCATCACATTATCTTTCTTGCTCTAGACTTTAGACTTTGGAGACACGGTGTGGAAACAGGCCCTTTGGCCCGCCGATCAACAATTAGCCCATACACCAGCGCTACCCTACACACTAGGGACAATTTACAATTTACAGAAGCCAATTAATCTACAAACCTGCATGTCTTTGAAGTGTGGGAGAAAACCGGAGCACCTGGAGAAATCTCATGCAATCACAGGGAGAATGTACAGCACCCGTGGTCTGGATCAAAGTTGGGTCTCTGCCGCTGTAAGACAGCAATTCTACCACAGCGCAACTGTGATGCCCCATAGTTGCTGTAACACAATATTTGCCACGCTGTTTATTTTCTCTTTTTCACTACTTGATATACGGCATAATTTCATCCGAGGAAACACTTTTTCTCACAGAGAGTTGTGAATCTGTGGAATTCTCTGCCTCAGAGGGTGGTAGAGGCAGGTTCTCTGGATGCTTCCAAGAGAGATCTAGATAGGGCTCTTAAAAATAGCAGAGTCAGGGGATATGGGGAGAAGGCAGGAACGGGGTACTGATTGGGGATGATCAGCCATGATCACATTAAATTGCGGTGCTGGCTCGAAGGGCCAAATGGCCTACTCCTGCGCCTATTGTCTATTGTCTAATTTGCAAAACAAAGTTTTTTTCTGTGTCTTGGTACAGGTAACAATAATAAATCAATAGCAAAGCCAACATTTGGTAAAAAGAAGAAATTATTACTTGCATTCTATTTGTCCAAAGATTGGAATTGTGCTGTGCAATATAATAGCTAATATATCACCAAACTCTCGAAATTCCTGTGCCTGTTAGTACAATTAACCCAGTTAAAGATTAATGTCCCCACTGAAACAGTGGTCTGAGGAATTTAACATGGACACATTAACAAGTCCATTGCTAATATTGCACAGCACAATTCTAACACTGACACATTTCCATGATGCATTTTTCTACAACACATAAATGAATTATCACACATAGAGGAAAATGCGAAATAAAGCTTGAAAAAGTAGGATAGAATTTCCACAGGGTCTTGCATTGTAATGTTGGAATTTCTTCAGATCTTCTACCGGAGTTCCAAAGAGTGATTTGGTGACTTTCCATCTCGAACAAAAAAAAGAGAGTGCAAGAATTAAGATCAGTCATTAAAACAAAAGGCAGGCCAGAGCAGATGGAAAAACATTCATCTTTATTGGAAATTGTTTAAGATTAAAGAAGGCCAGTTGGTGGAGCAGTTCACCCATGCATTACAAGATCCATCTGGTTTTAAGACTACACCACTGGGTTCCCACTGCCACAAATCATTACAAGTTGGGAGCTGCTGTCCCTTCCGGTTGTTGGGCTACGTATTCATTAGGTAGAGGCTCTGCACTTTACAAGGCCTTCTGGAATTCTTTAGGAAATTAGGTCCTACCATAAGGCCATAAGGTCATAAGTGATAGGAGCAGAATTAGGTCATTTGGCCCATCAAGTCTACTTCGCCATTCAATCATGGCTGATCTATATCTCCCTCCTAACCTCATTCCCCTGCCTTCTCCCCATAACCCTTGGCACTCGCACTAATCAAGAATCTATCTATCTCTGCCTTAAAAATATCCATTGACTTGGCAAAGAATTCCACAGATTTGCCACCCTCTGACTAAAGAAATTCTTCCTCATCTCCTTCGTAAAGGAACATTGTTTAATTCTGAGGCTATGACCACTAGTCCTAGACTCTCCCACAAGTGGAAACATCCTCTCCACATCCACTCGATTTAAGCCTTGACCTAGTTTCAATGAAGTCCCCCCTTTAACCTTCTAAACTCCAGCGAGTACAGGCCCAGTGCCATCAAATGCTCATAATATGATAACCCACTCATTCCTGGGATCATTCCAATAAACCTCCTCTGGACCCTGTCCAGAGCCAGCATATTCTTCCTCAGACATGGTGTAAAAATTTCTCATAATACTCCAAATGCGGCCTGACCAACGCCTTATAGAGCCTCAGCATTACATCCCTAATGCTAATTCCCAATGGCTGAATTTAAAAAAGAAAATGCCTTTCCTTGATTGCCTGAGCACTTTAGTGCATTTTTCAGAAAATGATAGTTATGGCCAACTTTTGCCCAAAATAGGTGGAAAGCTCATCTAAGCATGTTACTTGGTATTGGTTAGAGTATTTTATGTATATTGTATACCAAGCAGCACCATAAAATTATGGACATCTAAATGATAGATTACCACTGACCATATGCAGCCAACATTAAAGATTTTGGACTTACTATCATTAAGAGCAAGTTTTTAAAACTTTTTTTTTAACATACACCAAGCCAATTAACCTAAATACCTGGTCGTCTTTGGAGTGTAGGAGAAAACAGAAATCTTGGAGAAAACCCACGCGGTCAGGGGGAGAATGTACAAACTTCGTACAGACAGCACTCATGGTCAGGATTGAACCCGGGTTTCCGGCGCTAAGGCAGCATCTCTACTGCTGCGCCACTGTGCCACCCACACGTCTGGCCCCTAAAGACTAATTAGGGGTCTGAAGAAGAGTCTCGACCCGAAACATTGCCTATTTCCTTCGCTCCATTGATGCTGCCTCACCCGCTGAGTTTCTCCAGCATTTTTGTCTACCTTCGATTTTCCAGCGTCTGCAGTTCCTTCTTAAACCTAAAGACTAATTAGTCATTTTGTGTTGGGAATGGATTCAAAATGGAAAAATATCCTCAAAAAATGTAATTGATACTGCATGAACAACGTGCTTCCAAAAAATGGCAAACCTTTGTAAGATGAAGTACATTTTCCTTTTTCAATTAAGTATGCAAGATAATGAGCTTTATTCCTCAACATCTGCAAGACCAATATATGTTCTATATACCATTCCATATTTCTCGCTTCCCTCTCCCCTGACTCTGAGTCTGAAGAGGGACCTCGACCCAAAACATCACCTATTCCTTTACTTCAGAGATGCTGCCTGACCCGCTTAGTTGCACCAAGTTTCAGTGTAAACCAGCATCTGCAGTTCCTTCCTGCACTTAACCATCTTCAATGTGCCAACACATCCACTGGGCAATTGAAGAAAAAGGTGTTTGACAATACAAAAAGACACAACCCTGGCACAACTCTCATTGTCTTCCTGCAGCAATGATCCCTGACTTCCTTTCTGATGTTGAGCTCTGGACTAACTGCAGAAGGGAGGTGTATACCAGTTTTTGCAAAACCTTCAAATTTACTGGAAGGAAAAATTTACATCTCCAGCACTGAGGCCTTAATTATGCTCTCATCTACAAGAGAAGAGAGTGATTTTAAATCAACCTTACCCCCAATCCCTTCATCGGTAAGAAAGAGTCCGTATGAATAGTGCTACTCCTACCAGTATTCAATGTAGGGTGATAGAGAATTAGAGTGAGGAATGATAGGAAGTGCTGGCTCTCCTTTGCAGTTAAATGTAGTTCTGAAGAGCAATGGAAATGAAAAATAGACTTGTTTACTGGAGATACCAGTGCCGATGAACCGTTGAAAATACTAATGGCAACAATGGGAATTGCTGTTACAAACAGCCATGGGAAAGATATGTTGACATATGAAAACAGTGACATTGAAATCAGCAGTCAATAAATTAAACAAGGTAAAACCTCCCTCAATTTTATTATAACAATTCTTATTCCTAATATCATTTTTCTTCCCTACGCTCGAGATTTATTATCAGATATGTTTAGAATATGAAAATATAAAAAAAATAATTCATATATATACATATATGTAGATGGGTTGGTTAATAAGTTTGAAGATGTCACCAAGGTTGCTGTGGTCACAGACTGTGAGGAAGGCTGTCAAGGTATACAGTGGATATAGATCAGATATAGAAATAGGCTGGAAATGATAGCTGGAGTTTAATCTGAGCAAGTTTGAAGTGTTATACGTTGGGAAATCGAATGTAACGGAATAACATAGAATTAATGGCAAGACCTTAGGGACATTAATGTATGGAGGGATTTGGGGGTCCTAGTCCCTTGGGGGCAGCGTGTGAGTGGTGCAATATTGCGTTAGGGGGCAGTGTTAGCTGTGAGGAGGATGCTAGGAGGCTGCAAGGTGACTTGGAGAGGTTGGGTGAGTGGGCAAATGCATGGCAAATGCAGTGTCATGTGGATAAATGTGAGGTTATCCACTTTGGTGGTAAAAACAGGAAAGAAGACTATTATCTGAATGGTGGCCGATTTGGAAAAGGGGACATGCAACGATACCTGGGTGTCATGGTACACCAGTCATTGAAAGTAGGCATGCAGATGCAGCAGGCAGTGAAGAAAGCATATGGTATGTTACCATTCATAGCAAAAGGATTTGAGTATAAGAGCAGGGAGGTTCTACTGCAGTTGTACAGGGTCTCGGTGAGGCCACACCTGGAGTATTGTGTACAGTTTTGGTCTCCTAATCTGAGAAAAGGCATTCTTGCCATAGAGGGAGTACAGAGAAGGTTCACCAGACTGATTCCTGGGATGGCAGGACTTTCATATGAAGAAAGACTGGATAGACTTGGCTTGTACTCGCTAGAATTTAGAAGATTGAGGGGGGATCTTACAGTAACTTACAAAATTCTTAAGGGGTTAGACAGGCTATATGCAGGAAGATTGTTCCCAATGTTGGGGAAGTCCAGAACAAGGGGTCACAGTTTAAGGATAAGGGGGAAGTCTTTTAGGACCGAGATGAGAAAATCATTTTTCACACAGAGAATGGTGAATCTGTGGAATTCGCTGCCACAGAAGGTAGTTGAGGCCAGTTCATTGGCTATATTCAAGAGGGTGTTAGATGTGGCCCTTGTGGCTAAAGGGATCAGGGGGTATGGAGAGAAGGCAGGTACAGGATACTGTGTTGGATGATCAGCCATGATCATATTGAATGGCGGTGCAGGCTCGAAGGGCCGAATGGCCTACCCCTGCACCTATTTTCTATGTTTCTATATTTCTGTGATATAGTGGCAACACAAGTAAATAGAGCGATTAAGAAGGCATATAGTGTGCTTGCCATCATTGGCTAGGGCAATGAGTATAAGAATCAGGAAGTCATGTTGCAGCTTTATAGGACTTTGATTAGGCCACATTTAGAGTATTGCATGCAGTTAATGTTGCCCCAATACATGAAGGATGTGAATACTTTGGAGGGTGTGCAAAGGATGTTTGCTAGAATGACATCTGGATTGAAGGGTACTCGTTACAGGGAGAGGTTGGACACCTAGAAAGTTTTCCCTGGAATGCCAGAGATTAAGGGGAGACCTGATAGAAATATATAAAATTATGGGAGGCATAGCTAGGATAGATGGTCAGTACCTATTTTCAATCATGGCAAAAACATATACTGGAGGGCATAGCTTTAAAATGAGAAGGGCAGAGTTTAAAGGAGACTAGACTAAGTGGGACCCATTGGGTTCCTGTCACATGGGAGGTCTGGTCCCCCAATGCAACCCATTCCCCAATGCAATATTCCACCACTCACCCGTTCCCCCAATGTAACCCATCCCCCCAATGCAATATTGCACTACTCATGCATAGCCCCCAACTGCGCAGGCACGGCATATTTCCCCTCTTCCCCCAGCACTCCCTCCCCCTCCTCTTTACCCTTCCTCTTCTTTCCCCTCTCCTCCTCCCCTCCCCAATCCCTCTCTCCCTCCCTCCATTACTTTTTTCCTCTCCCTACCCCCCCCATCCCTTTATCCCCCACTCCTCACCTCCCCCTATTCCCCCAATATCCCGCCTCACCTTCCCCACTGTCCTCCTCTCCCTCTATTTCCCACTCACTACCTCCCCCACCCCCCCTCCTCTCCCTCTATTCCCCCTCCTCATTCTCCTCACCTTCTGCACTTTCTCCCTCTCCCTCCTTACCCCTTCCTCTCCCTCAATCACCCCACGCTCCCTCCTCACCCCAGGATCTTTCCCCTCTCCTCCTCCCCTCCCTCACATCTCCCTCCCGCTCCTTTCCCCTACCCTCAGTCACACCCTCCCTCCCTCCATAAAAAGCAGCATCTGCAGTTCCTTCCCCCACAGGTCATTCATTGTTAGCTGTGGTTTAGATCCTGTTGACTTGACGATTGGACCAGTTTGCATTGTGTGTGTGTGAGTTATTCAAAATCCTCGGCCACCCTGCAACCCGACTCTCCCTCCCTCCCTCCCTCTGCCGACTCCGGCTCAGCTACCGCTTGGCCCGTCCCCATCCTGTCCGACCGCCCACTGCTACCGTTCGGCCTGTCCCCGTCTTGCCCACCCGCCTACCTGCCTGCCTGCTTGCTGCAGCCGCCATGGCGCAGCGGGGGGTGGGGGATGGAGTCGGTGTTCATCATGGTGGGCACCACAAGTTTCAATTTGCTGGTAGAGAAGATCTCCTACGAGAAGGCCGTGAGGGTGAGTTACCGCAACGGAGGCGGCGGAGGAGATGGACCAGCGGGGACGGGTGGACAGGAACGCCATTGCCACAGAGGGTGTGCAGGGGAGAGGGGTGAGGGATGAGGGAGAGAGAAATGGGACCAGAGCCTCCTCTGAACAACCCCCACCCCCCGCGCGGACGCCGCCGGTGCTGGGGGAGATGATAGGAAAGTTACTGTGAGGGGAGAGATGAGTTTGTGAGTGAGGCAGGACAGGCTGCCGCCGGTGGTGGGGCAGGAAGGGGCATCACCAACCCAGCCGTGGCATAGCCTGAGAGGAGAAGAGACCAATCTGCGTGGCACTGACTGAAGGAATCTGCGCACGTGCGGTTTTTAAGATTTTCAAACCTCGATAGCTTTTAAAATATACCACCGATCGGAATGAAACTTGTTGCGTTCGCAGCACAGAAGAATGGTGAGTAACCTCGCAAAAATCGAAGTGCTATCTTTAGAGATGCAGCGTCCTTCGGCCTACCGAGTCCGCACCAACCAGTGATCTCCGCACATTAACACACACACGGGACAATTTTACATTTATACCAAGCTAATTAACCTACAAAACTGCATGTCTTTGGAGCGTGGGAGGAAACCGAAGATTTCGGTGATAACCCTTGCGGTCACGGGGAGAACGTACAAACTTCGTACAGACAGAACCCGTAGTCGGGATTGAACCCGGCTTTCTGGCAATGTAAGCACTGTAAACGCATCTAACCGAGCTAATACAAACAATGCTCCAAAAAGGAGGGAAAGGAGGGAAATGTAGCAGATGGCAATGACAGAAGAATGGCCTCCCTCAAGGAAGTGTTCTGGCACCGATCCTGTACAACATCTACACCAATGACCAGTCAACTGACTTGGTAACTAAGCGTTTCATATATGCTTACGATCTATGTATAACAGCACAGGGTACACAGTTCCAAGATGTTGAGACAATGCTGACAGAGGTACTCACCATTTGTTCTTCATACTATGAGGAAAACTAGCTGCATGCCAACCCATCGGAAACACAGGTCTATGCATTCCACCTGAGGAATCAAGAAGCTAACCATCAACTAATGTCACATGGTCCGGATTCCCACTAACACATTGCCCAAACCCAGTCTACCTTGGAGTCACACTCGACTGCTGCTTAACATTCAAGGCACATGTGGAAAAATCTAAAGCAAAGGTGGGCACCCGCAACAACATATTGAACGAACTCACAACCACCAACTGGGGTGCCAACCCAACAACAGTACGTACTAGCATTCTGCTTCTCTGCTGCAGAATACACCTGCCCTGCGTGGGAGAGATCTACTCATGCAAAGATTGTCTCATCCTTGAATGCCAGCTGCCGTAGCATCACTGGTTGTTTCCGATCCATGGACATAAACAACGTCTACCTACTGGCTGGCATCGCTCCCCCAGACATCAGGAGAGCTGTTGCAAGTAGGACAGAGCATCTGAAATAACTGATAGACGATAGACACCCATTACAAAACCATGTGCCCCCTCCTAGCGGTTAAAATCCAGTAAGAGCTTCCTAACCAGCATCACCCCATTGGAAACAACACCAACTGAAGCTCGCCTCCAGATGTGGAAGAACAGACTAGCCACTGTCCCTATTTCCACCAAGATGGGCATACCAGTAGCAGAGCACTTACCACCAGGTGCTGATGAACACTGGCTGAACTGGAGATGTCTCAACCAACTGCGAACCGTGGTGGGGCGGTCAAGGGTGACAATGCTCAAATGGGGCTACATCAAGGTACAACAACACAGACCCAGACAATGCAACTCCTACTGCATTGCCCATTGCTGGATAATCCATGTACTACTGTAGACCTTGCACTCACCACTCCAATAGCACAACGATGTGTTCAGCAGTGACGAGCCACTATATAGCATAAGGACACGAGAGAAGAAGCACTGTATGGCAGCAACTCTATCGCTGCACCTCCGTGCCACCCTAATATACGATGAAAAGCGATGGAGTAGGATGGGGGGGGGGAAGAAATGGGTGCACATCCTGGTGGGGCACAGGCTTGCTCCTGCCCCCAACTCTCTTTTCCAACTTTCCCCCCCTCCCCCTATCAAACATCACTTGCCATTTCATGCACAGATGTTGCCTGACCCATTGAGTTCCTCCTGCACTATATTCCTCCTGCACTCCTGCACAAGAAGGCTCTGCAGAGAGTAGTGCGTTCGGCCGAACACACTATGGGAACTTCACTCGCCCCTCTGCAGGAACTATACATCAGAAGGTGCAACTCCAGAGCCAACAAGATCATGGGAGACCCCCTTCCACCCCAGCAATGGACTGTTCCAGCCGCTACCGTCGGGCAAATGCCTCCGTCGCCATGCTGTGAGGACGGAGAGGATGGGAAGGAGTTTCTTCCCAGAGGCAATTAGGACTGTAAACCCCTATCTCACCAGGGACTAACTTTACTGTACCATTCTACAGTTTTTTAAAAATTGCTGTTTTTTTCCTTTTTCTTTCCTCCAACAAATATGTAATATGTGAATATGTGATTCTGTTCCATTCTGTTTGTAGTTTGGTTGTTTGTTTGTTTTTTTGCACAAAGTTCGTGAGCATTGCCACTTTTCATTTCACTGCACATCTCGTATGTATATGTGACAAATAAACTTGACTTGACTTGACTTTGCTCAAGTGCTGCACTGTTGGCTCAAGTGCTGCACTGTTCCCAGATGAGATGCTCCACCAAACCCTCATCTGTTTTCTCAGAAGGATGTAAAATATCCTGTGGTTCATACCACTAGGGAGTCATGGCTGGTTGAAACCAATATGTTGGCTTCAATCAATAGTTCCAAAACAGAATATCTGCTAATTATTGCATTGCTCTTTGTGGCAGTTCACTATGTACACATTGGCTGTTGCATTTCCCATCCTACACTTCAAACCCATTTTGGCTCATTTTGAAAGGAATATGAATGGATTTATATAAAAGGGAAATTCTGACAGAAGAGAACCAAAGGTCGATAATGACAGTCACCAGCTTACTATGACTATGGTAAAGACCACAGGATGTAGAAGGAAGCATGTAATAGATTTGGATGGGCTTTCTGCCCGTTTCCCTTAGTAATTACCGGTTGGTGTGCAGAGCTGAAAGAAGGGATGGGTTTTTATTACCAAGTGACCCATTTGGAGTGCAAGCTATGGAAACTCCACAAGCCAAACACTTCTAAAACTGTCATTTTGTTTTTATTTACTTTGCTTTTGGTTCATTTTTAGTACAGTTATTTTTATGAGACCATTTTTCTATATTTTTAAAATGTTTTTTGCAATTGAACAATTGGACAAAGTGGTTTCCTGATTATCTGCTGTTCCTTCATCTGAAGATCCATAAAGTCTATGTATTTGTCATTTGAAATAAATGTCAATGGATTTTTCACCAAAATTATGACAAAATCCGAGAGAAATTCAATCCCAATATCTTTCCAGCTAATCTGCATTTGAGAATAAAGGCAGGCAACTGTTGTATATCTTCAGTCTGCAGAAGGATCCTGACCCAAAACATTGCCTATCCATTCCTTCCACAGATGCTGCCTGACCCCCTAAGTTACTCCAGCACTTTGTGCTCTGCTCAATATCTGATGCCTAATAGCCCTGTCCCACGGTACGAGTTCATTCCATGAGCTCTCCCGAGTTTAAAAAAAATCACACTCGTGGTAAGCATGGAGAATGAACGTAGCGGGTACGTCGGAGCTCAGGGACGTCTCTTAGTGCTAACAGCAGGTAATCGGGAAGACTCGCTAACGGCAGGTAAGCACAGGAAGCCTCATGAAGATTTTTCAACATGATGAAAAATGTCCACGAGAGCCCCGAGTACTGACGAGCAGCCATTACCGTAAATCTCCAAGTTCGAATCAGGGCAAACTCGGGAGAACTCTTGGAATGAACTCGTACTGTGGGACAGGGGTTTAAGTTTGCTACATTTGTAATTTACGTTTGAGTGCTTCTGAACTGTAAACATGGTTAAATGACATTCACTTGGGTGATGTAGCATGGAATTTTATTCAATAATATTCCATTGCTCATCTAGCAAGGAGAGTAACTAACTAGCTTGATTCAATTGAATATAATTTAGAATATGTGGTTTACCTTTTATTTGTAAAGTATATTTTAAAACCATTGTACTTGTGTAGAAATTGGATTGCTTTGCATTCATGGCAATAAATTTGATTTGGTTTAATTTACATTCAAACATTGATCTTTGTACTTTTCCACGTATGAACACCATTTATAATTTTATCATGAGTTAAAATACCTTGTAAATCACAGTAATTGATTGGAATATTCCACCCTTTGGATGCCATGTGTGCATGAGCATGCTTGAGTTTAAACCACAGCAAAGCAGCCTTCATGTGAAACCAGTGCTGCATAAAAGCATTCTGGCTAAATGCAGACTGGGAACTTCTCAGAGTCACTACTCAAAAAAGGGACATATTAAGGATGAGATTTTCCATCACCTTCAGTGTGTCAGCACAGTGTCACTGCCCGATGAAAAGAGTGCTTGAGTATTAAGACTTCATGCCCAGCACAATATCTGTGATATATTGGGTAACAGTGATCTCTGCCCACCTATGGTCTTCTGAGACATGGATGACCTGCAGTTGGGTCTCACACCACTGGAGAAAGACTACCAATGCTATCTATGTAAAAGCCTCCAAATCCATTGGCATCAATGCCGGCGTTTTCTCCCAAGCCGATATCCCAAGCACTAAGGTCCTATTTATACGCAGTCTGCTACAATGGACAGGACATGTCCTCTGCATGCCTGACACTAGACTCCGGAAACAGCAGTCATTTTGGAGCTTACACAAAAGGCTAGAGAAACTCAGCGGGTGCAGCAGCATCTAAGGAGCAAAGGAGATAGGCGACGTTTCTTCAGACTGGTCAGGGATAAGGGAAACGAGAGATATAGACGGTGATGTGGAGAGATAAAGAACAATGAATGGAAGATATGCAAAAAAGTATCGATGATAAGGGGAACAAGCGATTGTAAGCTGTTTGTGGTGTGAAAATGAGAAGCTAGTGTGACTAGGGTGGGGGAGGGAGATAGAGATAGAGGGAATGCCAGGGCCCGAGGGGTGAGGGAGTGGTGGGAAGGGGAGGAGACAGCAAGGGTTAACAGAATTGAAAAAATTCAATGTTCAAGCCCAGAGGTTGCAGACCCCAAGCGGATTATGAGGTGCTGTTCCTCCAACTTGCGGTGTTGCTCACTCTGGCCGTGGAGGAGGCCCAGGACCGAGAGGTCGGATACGGAATGGGAGGGGGAGTTGAAGTGCTGAGCCACCGGGAGGTCGGGTTGGTTATTGCAGACCGAGTTGAGGTGTTCGGCGAAACGATCGCCAAGCCTCCTCTTGGTCTCACCGATATAGATCATCTGGCATCTGGAGCAGCGGATGCAGTAGATGAGGTTGGAGGAGGTGCAGGTAAACCTCTGTCTGTTTTGGAGGTCATAAGTTCTTAAGTGATAGGAGTAGAATTAAGCCAATTAGCCCATCAAGCTTACTCCACCATTCAATCATGGCTGATCTATCTCTCCATCCTAACCCCATTCTCCTGCCTTCTCCTCATAACCTCTGACACCAGTACCAATGAAGAATCTATCTATCTCTGCCTTAAATAGGCACTGACTTTGCCTCCGCAGCCTTCTGTGTCAACGATCTCCACAGATTCACCACCCTCTGACCAAAGAAATTCCTCCTCATCTCCTTCCTAAAAGAACGTCCTTTAATTCTGAGGCTATGACCTCCAGTCCCAGACTCTTCCACTAGCGGAAACATCTTGTCCACATCACTCTATCTAGGCCTTGTACTATTCAATATGTTTCAATGAGGCGCCCCTTATTCGTCTAAATTCCATCGAATATAGGCCCAGTGCTGTCAAACGGTCATCATATGTTAACCTATTCATTCTTGGGTTCATTCTTGTAGATCTCTTCTGGATCCTCTCCAGAGCCAGCACATCCTTCCTCAGATATGATGTACAAAATTGCTCACAATATTCCAAATGCAGCCTGACCAGCACCTTCAATAACCTCAGCATTACATCCCAGTATTTGTATTCTAGCCCTCTCGAAATAAATGCTAGCATTGTGTTTGCTTTCTTTACTACTGATTCAACTTGTGGATTAACATTTTGGGAATCCTGTACCAGCACTCCCAAGTTCCTTTGCACCTCTGATTCTGGATTCTCTCCCAATGTAGAAAATAATCTATGGCTTTATTCCTACTACCGAAATGCATGACTCCGATGGCGTCAATGGTGGGTTAAGAGACGCTGCTGTTTTGCTCTGCTCCCGAAGAATGCTTTAATGTGCTAAAATACGAGCTGGAAGATGGGGGAGTTCTAAAAATAACTACCGGAGCTGTTATTTAATTGTGTGTTATCAGAAATCCTGCTGATAACGGAGAATAATGGCAGTTTTAAATGAAAAAAGGGAAACCTCGCCAGAAGCCTGCAAAAGCTGTTGCAAGACCTGCTACATGAGCCTACTTGAAAAAACCTGGAAAGACTCCTCAATTCCCTCAAATATCAGCTGGTAGCTCAGAAGAAGAAGCTGACTCTCGAAATCCTTCTACAGAAATGACTTCAATGGAGGAACAAAGGGAACAAATGGAACAACTGGAAAAGTCAGTATCAGCTTCAGTCACTGAAATTATTTCCAAAGTGATACGAGAGGGGAATGTCGCGCTGGACAAAAGCCTCTCTGAAAAAATTAAACAAAGTAATCATACGCTGATGGGGAAAATTGATGACTTAACCAAACGTGTGGTTGAGATTGAGGAGGATTTAAACAAAAAAATTAATTGGGTCGATAAGGACTATATATAAAAAGCTGGATGCAATGCTTAAGTCTATTGATGCGGCTGTGGAAGGAATGGATAATACGATAGCCGAGATGACTAAGGAGATAAAGAGACTAAAAAAGGAACAAGAAAGCACTGGGAGGGAACTTGCTCAAATGAAGAATAAATGTATGGACTTGGAAGCGAGATCGAGGAGGCAAAACCTGAGAATAGCTGGAGTAAAAGAAGGAAAGGAGAGTGGACAAAACCTTCAGGAGTTTGCTGCCAACTTACTCAATCAAGTACTTAAGCTGCCTGAAGCCCCGAGAATAGATATGGCTCACCGGGTCCGACGTCAGGCTCAAGCAAGCCCAACTATAATTTCATATCAAGCTTTCCAAAATAAAAAGAATAACACAGAACAATTGCAGTTAGAACAAGAAATTAGTCAATTAGATTTAGAAAATGCCAAAGAACCAACTATAGATAAACATAATAAGATAACAATACTAGAATATAAATTAAATTAAATTTTATCGGCCAGAATAATAAGATTATTTCAAATTACAAAACAAGAAAATTTAGAATTTGGTGATAAACCACATAAATTAGCACGCCAACTGTAAAAACGGGAAACAGAAAATACAATTACTAAAATTAAATCAGACAAAGGGGAATTACTAACACTACCTAAAGATATTAATAAAAGATTTGCTCAATTTTATCAAAATTTATATATATCGAAAACCTCTGCAAAGAATACACAAATTACAAATTTCTTAGACAATAGTAATCTTCCAAAATTAAATATGGTGGAACAAGAGGGATTAGGAGCTCAGATTACTCTTCAGGTAGATTGGATAAGAATGGAGAAAGAGGATTGTTCCCCTTATAATATAGGAGCGATCCTTCTTTCCCCGATGAAACTGAACAATATAATATATAAGAAGAATCCGATTATTCACAGTATAATACGAATTTGGAAACAAATAAAATTAACTTTAAAATCAATAAAATTATTGCTTCATTCTCCAATAGCTAATAATCCCTCATTCAAACCATCTATTATTGATAAAATGTTTAATCTATGGGAAAGAATAGGAATTAAAATGATGGGAGATATGTATGAAATGGGAAAACTTTTATCATTCCAAAAATTACAACTAAAATATAATTTGAAATGTATCTCAAATCAATATCAATATCTCAAATATCTTCAAATTCAAGATTATTTGAAAAATATATACAAGGATATCAAACTCTAACCCCAAATTTATTAGAGGAAGGAATGAATAGAAAGGCAGAATCAAGCAATTTAATATCTTACATATAATATAATTCTAAATATAGAAACACCAACGACAGAGGCAATTAGAAGGGACTGGGAACAAGAGTTATTGATAAAAATTCCGAACGATAGATGGGAAAAAAATCTATTATATGTAAATAAATGTTCAATTAATATAAGACATAATCTAATTCAATTTAAAATTTTACATAGATTATATTATTCGAAAACTAGACTGAATAAAATATTTTCAAATGTTTCCCCCATCTGTGACAAATGTCTAACTCAAAATGCCACTATGGCACATTCCTTTGTCTCGTGTACAAAACTGCATACATTTTGGAATTACATTTTTGGAATTTTTACAAAGCTATTTAACACAAAATTGAACCCCAATACAGAACTAATTATCTTTGGATCAATGGAAGAGGGAAGTAAACTAACTATATTCCAAGAAGCTTTTCTTAATTACGGTTTAATAACAGCAAAAAAACATATACTCAAATTTTGGAAAAACGCAACCAAGCCAACATTCAAAATGTGGATTTCAAATATGTCGGAAATGCTACATCTTGAATAAATGAAATTCCTCCTACTAGGCAAAGTAGACCAATTCTTAAAGACTTGGTCTCCTTTTATCAACTTTTTACAAGCATATGGTGCAACATAACATAACCTTAGAAATTAAATGGTTTAGAACCGGGTGACGGATGGGCTAAAATACGAAATAGGTAGATCTCTCCTAATCTCTTTTTTCTCTACTTTCTCCTTGTCTTTCAATCTTTTTAGCTTCTCATCTCTGTCCTTTATTTCTTTTGCTATCTGTTTCTACTCTTACGACTGTCTTATGAAGAAAGACTGGATAGACTCGGTTTATACTCTCTGGAATTTAGGAGATTAAGAGGGGATCTTATAGAAACTTACAAAATTCTTAAGGGGTTGGACAGGCTAGATGCAGGAAGATTGTTCCCGATGTTGGGGAAGTCCAGGACAAGGGGTCACAGCTTAAGGATAAGGGGGAAATCCTTTAAGACCGAGATGAGAAAGACTTTTTTTCACACAGAGAGTGGTGAGTCTCTGGAACTCTCTGCCACAGAGGGTAGTTGAGGCCAGTTCATTGGCTATATTTAAGAGTGAGTTGGATGTGGCCCTTGTGGCTAAGGGGATCAGAGGGTATGGAGAGAAGGCAGGTACGGGATACTGAGTTGGATGATCAGCCATGATCATATTGAATGGCGGTGCAGGCTCGAAGGGCTGAATGGCCTACTCCTGCACCTAATTTCTATGTTTCTATGTTTCTATGTTACTCGCTTGTCTATCTATTCCGACCCTCTTTATTTCATTTTCTCTCACTGTTCTTTTATTATTAAATTAAAAATACGAAGTACAATAATGGAAATATGTATTTATGTATTAGGTAATTAAGTACCACACTATTGTACTTACTTCTAACAAAAATAAACAAAAAAAACCAAAACAAAAAATGCATGACTCCACATTTTGTTACACTATATTCCATCGTCCGCTTTATCAGCCCATTCTCCCAACCTATCCAAGTCCTTCTGCAGTATCCCTGCTTTTCTACACTACCTGCCCCTCCCCCTATTTTTGTATCATCCGCAAACTTGGCCACAAAGCTTTCGATTCCCTCATCCAAATCATTAATATACAACCTGAAGAGTAGCGGCCCCTGCACTGAACCCTGCGGAGATCCATCAAGGGTGCTCACGGTGGTGCAGCAGTAGAGTTGCTACCTTACAGCGAATGCAGTGCCGGAGACCCGGGTTCGATACCGACTACGGGAGCTGTCTGTACGGAGTTTGGACGTTATCCCCGTGACCTGGGTGGGTTTTCTACGAAATCTTCGGTTTCCTCCCACACTCTAAAGACGTACAGGTTTGTAGGTTACTTGGCTTGGTAAATGGACTTCCGGTGGCGCTATGGAGGGCTAGAGGATAACGCCAGCCAGCTCCGTGAAAAAAAACGGGGAAAAACGGGGGATTAACGGACCTACCTGCTGCCTGCTGCTTGCTGCCTGCCGTTTCTGCACTGATTGTTGTGAGTGACGTTTTCAGGCGTGCGACTAGTTATGTCTACAACAAGCAGCCCACCCGAAAGACAGAAAAGTCGACCAACTAGGCAGAAACTGGCAGAAGGCCCAACTGAAGCCTCGGACTCAAGTAGGGCCTCATCCCAGGAAGATGTATCGAAAAGAACAGGGAAAAAAACTAAAAGTGAAGAATTGAAGACTTTCATTTCTCGTGAGATTGCTGGTTTAAGGGAAGAAATAAACCAGATGAATATTCAAATGAAAGAATTTCAACAGGAAACGAATTCAAATATTAGTAATAAGACCAAGAAAATATCAGAAGATTTGAAGAAAGAAATTACAGAAATGATGAACGAAATGACAAAGGAAATGGATAATAAAATTGAAAAGGTCAAAAAAGACTTTGAAAAAAGGCTGAATCCTATGGAAAAGCTACTGGAACAACAGACAGTCGGTATAAACGGCCTTGAAGAACTAGCTGATACAAGTGCTGTGACTACAGCAAAGTTGATTACAGAAAACGAATGTCTAACGGACTTACTGACTAAAATAACTGAGAAATGTACTGAGCTAGAAGGTCGCCAGAGAAGACAAAACCTAAGAATTGCAGGTATTCCCGAAGGACGAGAGAAAGATGAAGGTCATCGAGAATTTACTGCAAACTTATTGCAACATGTTTTATCTCTGGAACAAAAGCCTTTATTAGCCCGTGCTCACAGAGTCAGGAGACGTCAGACAAGAGCAAATGCCCCTCCAAGACAAATGATTATAAAGCTACAATATGACTTTGTCTTGGACGAGATAATGCGAAAATCCTCGAGAAAATGAAACCTGGAATTCGAAGGACAAAGGATCAGTATCTACCGAGATTATCCAGCAGAAGTTTCCAGGAAACGGAAAGCATTCAATGAGGCTAAAAGTCTTATGAGGGGAGTGGAAAATTTGAGATACGGCTTGAATTATCCAGCTATTCTAAGAGTTACTTTCAACAACAAGGAACATCTCTTTTCCAACCCAGCAGCAGCATTGGACTTTGCTCGCCAGATCCAGACCTGAGAAGCAACTACTTTCAAATATATTGACTTTTAAGAACCCTACAAGAATCCCCAACACTTTGCAAGATTTCACAAAACAACGCAGGACTGGACCGAACAGGACAACGTTGGATGGAAGTTGGAGAAAGAAGTGGATTGGAAAACTTCACATGGATACTAATAATTAGTATAATTACACTACTAATATAAATAACTAACACATATTATAGACACACCGCGGTATCTTTATTAACATCATTTTTACTAATTAAGATTAATCACTATTACTAATAATTAATGATTATCTATGTTGGAATGAATAGAGTTAAATTTAGGGATTGATTTCATTTGGAGATTTTTCTTTTACACCAGCAATTTTCATTTTCATTTTTAATTCTTATCTTCTTTTTGTTGGATGGAGTTTTTTTTTCTCTTTCCTTTTTTTTTTGTTTCTTTTGTTTATAATAATTAGATTTTTAATTAAGTTTTAAATCTATATATTTTGATATCTTTTTTTTGTTTCTTTTGTTTATAATAATTAGATTTTAAAATGTCTTAAATATATGTATTTCTATATCTTTAATTGTTATAATTTAAATAAGTCTTTATTTTTACCCTTTTTTTTCCCTTTCTTTTTTTTTTCTAATGTTATACCCCCGGTAAAATATTATTATGGAATAACAATTCCAAAAACCTGGGAACTGGTTAAGTTACTAACATCAACGACGGAAGTCGGTAGATGGTTAGCCATGTTAGTATGGCTAGCACTAACTGCAACAATTCTAGATGTAGTTTTTCCCTTCTTTATGCACAATACTAACCTCTTAATCTATCCTTTGCTCTTCTTTTATATGATCTATTATTGTTTTTCTGAATTTGAATGGAGTTATATATTGGATCAATGGAGATATATACGTGAGAGACATGCACGAGACTTAAAATTCATCTATTCGATGTTCGGGTGTAAGGTCGGGTCTGACATGCTGAACCATAGACTCTATCGTAGACCTCCATAGTCAAAAGATGCAAGACTCAAAAATGAATATGGGGAATGAGGGAATAACGTTTTGTAGTTGGAATTTTAAAGGTATTAATGAACCGATCAAGAGAGGAAACGTTTTGCACATTTAAAGGCAAATAAAGCTGACGTAAGTTTTATTCAAGAAACCCATTTAAAAAAAGATGCTGAACATAGGTTGAAAGCTAAATGGATAGATAAAATGTATCACTCTTCTTTTACGCATAAATCAAGAGGCGTAGAAATATTATTTCGTAAAGGTATTTTATTTAAACATACATCAACTATAACTGATAAAGATGGAAGATACATTATCGTTATAGGAGAATTAAATACACAAAAAATGATTTTTGTTAATGTATATGGACCAAATTTTGATAGCCCTTTGTTTTTCAAGAAAGTATTTAACAATATCCTGGAATTAACACAATACAATCTAATAATTGGAGGAGATTTTAATTGTACACTAGACCCATACTTAGATAGATCTACAAGGCAAAGGAAAACAAAATCACATTCTAGTGACTTATTAAATGCATATATGGAAACTACTAATATCAAAAATGTTTGGAGAATAGAAAACCCTACCGGACGAGAATACTCTTTTTACTCGTCAGTACATAAAACTTACTCAAGAATAGATTATTTTTTGGTGGATGCTAAACTTATCTCACTCACTTATAAATCCAAATATCATAATATTATAATTTCAGATCGTGCACCATTAACATTTAAGATCAAAATAAATGGTAAAATACAAAAATCAGAACAGTGGAGATTTAACCCACAAATTTTAGAAAATAAAATTACTCAGGAATATATCACAGAACAAATTAAGATTTTTTTCTAAATAAATGATAAACCGGAAATATCTTGTTCCTTATTATGGGAAACATTTAAAGCATACCTCCGGGGAATCATGATTTCCTCCCAAGCATTTTATAATAAAAAGAATCGTAAGGATCAACAAGATTTGGAAAAGGAGATTAAACAATTAGATATACAGAATGCAGCAAATCCAACTACAATACTACATAATAAAATTGCAGCATTGAAATATAAATTAAATAAAATATATACAGATCAAGTTGTTAAACTTTATCAACATACTAAACAATTACAGTTTGAATTCGGTGATAAACCTCAAAAATTATTGGCTCGCCAACTAAGGAAAATGGAAGCTGAAAAAATAATCCATAGGATTAAATCACATAATGGCGAATTGTTAACACAACCTAAAGATATTAATGAAAGATTTATGCAATATTATAAAAACTTATACACTGCTAAAACAACAGAAAATAAAATAGGAATAGAAGCATGTTTTTAAAAATGTAACCTGAAATGGTTGGATTTACAAAATAGAGAGTTACTGAATGCTGATATTTCGATAAAAGAAATCCAAGAATCAATCAGATCATTAAAAAATGGTAAAACACCGGGACCTGATGGCATTGGCTTGGAATTTTATAAAATATTCTATGATCAGATTGTACTACGTCTGAAATCATTAATGAACATATATATACACAGCAAAAACTACCAGAAATATTAAATGAATCTACTATAACACTTTTACCTAAAATAAACAAAGACTTGGATGAACCAGGGTCATTTAGAGCAATAGCTCTTTTAAATACTGATCAAAAGATATTAACTAAAATATTAGCACAAAGGTTAAGCTCAGTTGTTAATAAATTAATTTATCCCGATCAAACAGGATTTATACCAAAACGATACTCTTCATATAATTTGAGACGGTTATTTAATATTATATACTCGAAAAGAGGTATTAATAAAGATCTAGTAGTGATTTCGTTAGATGCAGAGAAAGCCTTCGATCAAGTGGAATGGCCTTATTTGTTCTCGGTTATGGAAGCTTTCAAACTGGGAGAAAAGTTTATTACCTGGATCAAATTGCTATTTACAAATCCGACAGCTAGAATAATAACAAACCAAATGTTATCACCTAAATTCAATCTATCTCGAGGTTGTAGACAAGGTTGCCCTTTATCTCCTTTACTGTTTGCACTGGCAATAGAACCGCTAGCTCAGAAGGTGAGATCACATCCGGAAATATATGGATACGATACTAGAGGCACTAAAAATGAAATTTCTTTATATGCGGATGATGTATTACTTTACATCACAAAACCAGAAACTAGTATTCGAAATTTGTTAAAATTAATAACTGAATTTGGATCCTACTCAGGATATAGTATCATTTGGAATAAAAGTGAACTTATGCCAATAACGGTAAATAACTTGCACATATTACAACAATTCCCTTTTAAGATAACAAATGAAAAAATTAAATATCTTGGAATTTTCGTAACAAAAAGATTTGACATTATTTAAATCTAATTTCCCACCATTATTGAATAAATTAAATAAGAATATCTTATATTGGAAAACTTTACCTATTTCAATGTTAGGTAAAATTAATATAATAAAAATGGTTTTTCTTCCACAATTATTATACCTTTTCCAATTAATTCCGATATATCTCCCTAAAAAATTCTTTAAAAAGGTGGACTCCCTGGTCACTAACTTCATTTGAGATTATAAGAGCCATAGAATAAATAAAAAACATTTATGTAAATCAAAAATAAATGGAGGTCTAGCACTACCAAATTTTATGTTTTATTATTGGGCAGTCAACATTAAAAATATGAATTTTTGGTTAGAAGAAATAGATAACCAACCAACTTGGTTAAATATGGAAAAAGAAGACTGTTCTATAATATTTGCTAATATTAATCTAGCTAAGAAAACTTATAGTGAAAACCCGATAAGATAAAGTGGAATACGTATTTGGAAACAAATAAAGAAAACATTAAAACTAAAATCTATACCACGATCTCTTAGCATTGTAAATAATGTTACGTTTAAACCTTCAATGATGGATAAAGCTTTTTTACAATGGAAAATAATGGAATTATTAAGGTCGGTGATCTCTATAAGGAAAACTCCTTCCTTTCATTTCAAGATCTACAACAAATGTATGGACTACACTCTAAAGATTATTTTAGATATTTACAAATTAGAGATTATGTTAAAGCAAATACGCAGGAACTCAGAAATAGAAAGACAGAAATTTTAGATGATTGCTTAAATAAACATCCAAATACAGAAAAAATGATTTTATATGTATATATATATATATATATATATATAACATCTTATTGGAAGGTGATGTTCCGTCAACAGAAATACATAGACAATCTTGGGAAAATGAATTATGCCAAATTATTAGACCAGAAGTATGGGATGAAAGTTTACAACATATACACCATTGTTCGCTAAATGCTAAACACTCTCTTATACAGTTTAAAATACTACATAGACTATATTATTCAAAATCTAAATTACATATCATTTTTCCAAAAGTATCTCCTATATGTGATAAATGTCAACATTTAGAAGCCAACTTGTCACTCTCATTTACAAACTGTATAAAAATTACAAAATTCTGGATAGAAATATTTAGGATAATTTCGAATGTTGTTAATATAATTTTGACACCTGATTCAAAGTTAATAATACTAGGAATACTGGAAACAGAACAATTAATAACAATGAATCAAATAATTTTTATTGATTATGGGTTAATAATTGGGAAAAAATTAATATTAAAATTTTGGAAAGGCCCTACATCCCCTACAATCAAAATGTGGAATACAGAAATGTCAGAGACTCTTCATCTGGAGAGATTGAGCCTTGTCCTAATGGACAGGTTAGATCTCTTCAGAGGGATATGGTCTCCATATATTGAATATTTACAGAGTCATAACGGCTCGGTACGAGGGCTTGATTGAGGCCCGAATATTAGAATGGATGAAGAAATATATATAATAAATTGCCTATATCTCCAATGACGGATTAATGATTAACACTCTATTCGCTTTCATATTTTCTTCATTATTTATCTCTATCTTTTCCTACTTTATAAAAAAAATTAAAAAAGCGTATAGAAGCATATAGTCTTAAATTTTAATATTAATAATAATATCAATATAATTAATATTGTGAAAGTATATAATGATGTATTTTCATTTATGTAAAACATTGTAATTTTCATAAATATCTTTCTATAATAAAAAATATTTAACAAAAAAAAAAATGGCTTGGTAAATGTAAAAATTGGCCTAGTGGGTGTAGGATAGTGTTAATGTGCCGGGAACGCTGGTCGGCGCGTACCCGGTGGGCCGAAGGGCCTGTTTCTGCGCTGTATCTCTAAAACTAAAAACTAAAACTAAAGATAAAAGGAAAAGATTAAATTATGTTTTTAATGCCTCCATGAAAATGGTGTAACATGCCCACCGATTCCTGGGAATACTTGGTCCATGACCACTCAAAATAGAAAAAAAGTATTTAGGATGACACGGAGAACTTTGAATAAGGGCATGTGGAAACCAGACCATCACAGAAACCAACTTCCTTCCATTGACTCCACTTACACTTCTTGTTGCCTCGGCAAGGCCATCAGCATAATCAAGGACTTCACAACGAGTCTCACCCCGGTCACTCCCTCTTCTCCCCTCTC
Source organism: Okamejei kenojei (assembly GCA_035221665.1). Lineage (NCBI taxonomy): Eukaryota > Metazoa > Chordata > Chondrichthyes > Rajiformes > Rajidae > Okamejei > Okamejei kenojei. The sequence continues at coordinate 80,807,418 of CM069131.1, forward strand.
CCTTCGGGCAAAATATACAGAAATGTGAAATCACATACCTGCAGAGTCAGGGACAGTTTATGCCCAGCTGTTATCAGGCAACTGAATCATCCTATCAACAACTAGAGAGCGGTCCTGAGCTACTATCTCCCTGACTGGAGAGCGTCGGGCTATCGTTAATCGAACTTTACTGGATTTTATCTTGCATGAAACATTATTCCCTTTATCATGTATATGTACACAAGATACAAGATACAAGATACATTTATTTGTCACATGTGTCAGATGGCACAGTGAAATGTGATTACCATACAGCCATACAATATAAATAAAGAACACAACACATGATAGAGTTCAACATAAAAACATTCCCACACAGCAGAATCAGAGTTTCCCACTGTGAGGGAAGGCACCAAAGTCAGTCATCTTCCTCTAATGTTCCCCAATGTTCACCCGGGGCCGCCCTCCACAGTCACCGCTACGGGCGGCCCGATGTCCAGGCACGCTCGCCGGGGTGATGTAAGTCCGATGTCGGGGCTGGGGGACATCCTCAGCGGCCTGGACATCAGTCAGCCACCTCCTACCAGACTCCGCGGCTCCCAAATTCCGCAGGCCACGCTGGGCGGAGATGCAACACTGGCGGTCCTCGGCAAAGGGTCCCAGGACTCCGCGATGACGGTCAGCGCCGCCCGCGTTGGAAGCTCTCCCAAACCACAGCTCCACGATGTTGGAGCAGTGGCCCAACGCCCATTGCCCGCTCCGTGGTGAATTCAACGCTGTGCCGCCGCTGTTGCAGCTCTGGTTCAGTTCCCGGTCCCTGGCAGGAAAGGCCGCTCCGATCCAGGTGTTAGGCTGTGAGGAGGGGGGCAAGGATTGGTGTCAAATATCTATAGACCCTACGCATTTTATGCGTAATTGAGCGGATATGCACATCTGCATGCTCAACTTCATGTTGACACGTTATGATGGTGGCATATGTTAGTCCATGTGCGTGCAATCAAGTAAAGAACCCTGTTATGGTTACATAATCTCATTGGCCACTGGAGTAACATCAGGTATAGGTCAATGACAACACAGAATGGGTGTTGAATCACACCGTATTTTTGAAATTCTGGTTCAATGGAACACCGAATATACATATGTTTGTTCATGTTTATTCACAGGTTGTAAAATATGTGGCATAACAGTGGCGAAGATACATTCTCGCTACAAGGAGAAGGAAGGTTTTTTGTGTCTTCCTCCATTTGCTTCATTAATCGGGGCTTCAAATGGTCATTAGAGCCGTTTAGGTTCCTATTGTGTGATTGGCCTATGCAACTTTGATTCCCGGTTGTCGGGAATAATAATATAATCTTATATGGTTATTTTGAACGTAACTTGCTGGTTTAGTCTGTGGCTTGAGAAATCAGCCGTTGCATGTTAAAATCAAATTATGTTCTGCAGATTCAATAGACTGCTCTACGGATTGGGTTGTTACATCAGTCCTTGTATATGTTCAGTGTGCTGCAATAGCACCAAAAAAAGGAGGACTTTCATTTCCAGGAGATGGAAAGCGTTTGTTGAATGTTCATGTTGCATTATCATCGAAAGCCTATTGTTCATGCCAGATCGAAACTTGGAAGCATCGAAAGACTCTTTTGTCCAGAGGACCACCTGGGAGGTTTCAAAGGAGAAACTCGGGTATAAAGGCAGGAGCCAAGCAAGGACTCGCTCTCTTTTCTGCTCTGCTGGACGGCTCCGGACCCTGCATCAAATCTAAGCTGTAAGTACCCGAGTGACCTGGTGAAGTTCCCGAAATCAGATAGAGGTTGAGGGAAGAAGGGGAAAGGGGGTGTACTGTAAGTAAAATTGTGTAAAGTAAGTTTTTACGATATGCCCGATAGTTTTCTTTCCATAGTCTTAGTTTAAAGCATAAGTTTAGTCACGTATTATGTAGTGTTGGTGAGATTCAATTTCTTATTGTTTAATAAAGCCTGTAAATTTTAGACTTGCTTTGAGTCCGTCTTGATTTCTGTTTTCTTTCATCAGCACGCTCTGGTCAAGTCAACCTTTTATCATATTCCACCATAATTCCGAGGTCTAGAACCCGGGGGAATCCCTTTTTTTTGTATTCTCTCTCTTGGGAACTGCTCGAGTGGAGCGGTGGCCGATTGACCCACCGATAAGGGAGAGAATAACTCGGGCAATTGGGCTCGAAGTGGAGTAAAGGGAACCAAAACCCCCACATTGATTATAGTTTTCCATCCGAGTGAAAGGTGGGACTATTATTATGAGTACACAAAAGGCTGGAGAAACTCAGCGGGTGCAGCAGCATCTAAGGAGCGAAGGAGATAGGCGACGTTTCGGGTTGAGACCCTTCTTCAGACTGGTCAGGGATCAGGGAAACGAGAGATATAGACGGTGATGTGGAGAGGTAAAGAACAATGAATGAAAGATATGGAAAAAAAGTATCGATGATAAAGGGAACAAGCCATTGTAAGCTGTTTGTGGTGTGAAAATGAGAAGCTGGTGCAACTAGGGTGGGGGAGCGAGATAGAGAGAAAGGGAATGCCAGGGCCCGAGGGCTGAGGGAGAGGTGGGAAGGGGAGGAGACAGCAAGGGTTAACAGAATTGAGAAAATTCAATGTTCAAGCCCAAAAGATGCAGACTCCCCAAGCGGAATATGAGGTGCTGTTCCTCCAACTTGCGGTGTTGCTCACTCTGGCCGTGGAGGAGGCCCAGGACCGAGAGGTCGGATACGGAATGGGAGGGGGAGTTGAAGTGCTGAGCCACCGGGATTATTATGACTTCATTAATAACATCAGCATGTTTAAATCTATGTCATGACTGTATGTATTATGAATATTTTTCCTTCATTTGTCAATGAAGCAGTTGTGGTTGTGTAGACTCGTTTCTCACAGCGTGAAATCATAAAGCTTTGAAGTCTTCACGTAGTCACTCACGTGACTCCGAAGTAAAATAGTAAGATTAAATGAGAACTTACCAGTTTGAAGTTTGAACTTTATTTTATGAGGAGTTACAATGAGGGATTACGTGCCCTCCGCTCCCAACCCTCATAAATGTCATCTGGTAATTCTAGTCTTCTGTTATCTTACTATTATACCAGTCACTATTACCTGTGATTTCACACTGGTGCTTTGAAGATTGACGCGCACTGCGGGCAGCTGGGGTTCTTCACGTAATCCCTCATTGTAACGCCTCATAAAATAAAGAACAAACTTCAAACTGGTAAGTTCTCATTTAATCTTACTATTTCTTTTCATTCATTTTTGAATGACAAATAATTTCAATTTAATTCAAAATGTACGGGTCTAATACCAAGAATATCTGGAACATTTCATATTGTTTGTCAATGTTCTGCATAGTCTACTCTTCTGCCTCATTTTCCCAAAGTTTACTTAAATTTAGAGCCTTGTTTTCTGACTCATCCTTCTCCCTCTTAACTAGTATATCGAATACCATTCAATGGTGGCTGCTAGCCAAGAGTTACTGCACCATTAACTAATTGACTAACTCAGACTAATTATTCATTATTTTTGTTAGCCAAAGGAAATATCGACCCAGAAAAATTGAACACAATATTCTAACTATGGCACAACCAATGAATTATACAAGTTTTCCATTACTTCTAAAGCATTATTTCCCATTTGAAAATGGAGCATATCATTTGCTTTTGAAGGTGTGTATATCTGAACATTTTTTAAATGTGCACATTTTATGCATCTCCTTTCTCCAAAATACCTCCCAAAATACATCATCGAGTTTTCGAGAGTGGGCAGAGTGGGGGAGAGAGTGGGGAGCGGGGAAGAGAGTGGAGAGCAGGGCAGAGCGCGGAGAGCGGGGGAGAGGCACGGAGGCATAGAGGCATGGGGGCAAATAAAATAACGTGGAATAATAAAATAACGTGACTTTACCTGAGCCCGTGTTCGTGGTCCGGTCACCCTGACAGTGAGTTTAATAAATTCTACCTTGAATTTTATTCAAAGGAACGTGGTGTTAAAACACAATTACATTTACTGAGGAATGTGGATCAATTGATGACACATTGTATAACTACTGTTAACAAGTCCTAACAGTGGCAGTTAACAAATCGATTTCGTCTGAGTTTAATAAAGTGAGAAACGGCTCAAATCTTTCTGCAGTACCCCTGCGTACCCCCCCCCCCCCCCCCCCCCCCCCCCCCCCCCCCCCCCCCCCCCCCCCCCCCCCCCCCCCCCCCCCCCCCCCCCCCCCCCCGCCCCCCTTTCCAAATCACTGAAGTCTACTGAAGTGAGTTCAATAGGATTGAAATATTTGGACACAGATTTGAGGCTGTGGTCTTTTGCTGCAGTTGTACTCATTTAGTTTAGTTTCGTTTAGAGATACAATGTGGAAACAGGTCTGTCAGCCCAACGATTCCACACCAACCAACAATCACGCCATACACTGGTTCTACTCTCCGTGGATTGTCACCTTGTTATGGTGGAGAAGCTTGTGTGATCCTGAGATCCTGAGAGTGATGCTGTCTGGAACTATGCTCCTGGTAGGGCCACCTATTTGAGGGGGAGGTCCCTGACAATGAACAATCCAACCAAGACCTCAACGGTGGAACAGGCGGAGGATGATGGCTGGCTTTAGTGGAGCAATCACAAAGACTGGGAAGGCGGATAAAGGCTGCAGAAGAAAAGGGTTCCCGGTCGTATTGGACTCCATGCCACAGGATTCTGACCCAGATCTGTCAAGGACTGTGTAGTGGCTGTCTGTGCACCAGTCTCCCCACGTTAAACAAAGTCATGCGCAGGCATCCTCCATGGAGGACAATCATACTTGTTTCGAGTGACCGTCGATGATCCTAAACACTAGGGACAACTTGCAGAAGCCAATTAACCTACAAGCCTGACTTTGGAATGTGGGAGGAAGCCGAAGCTCCCAGGGAAAACCCACACGGTTACAGGAACAATGTGCAAACTCCATACAGACAGCACCCATAGTCGGGATTGAACCCAGGTCTCTAGCTCGGTAAGGCAACAACTCCACTGTGCAGTCAAATCTCAAGTTCCTGGTGAAAGATGCAGTGCTCCACCATTCATCCGTTCATGTATCAAATATATCAAAGATACATTTAATGTAGTTTAATTGGCTTGGGTTTGTACTGGTATAAGTGTAAATTGTCCCTAGTGTGTGTAGGCATGTGATAATGTGCGGGAATGTTTGGTGTGGACTCGGTGGGCTCTCTAAGAAAATACTTCAGAATCACATGCAAATGGAGGAACTGACATAGTTTAGCCCCTGGCGTCCAGCATTGCTGTGACAGAATTTGGGAAGCATTCTTTACCACCCTCCATTGTTTACAGAGCAGGCTGCCTACTTAATCAAACTTGTAAGAGGGCATTGAGAATCTTAATGGGGGAGTTCTTGCACTAGATGCAAATGTTCCCCTTCTCTCTGTAAACAATGGAGGGTGGCATCATCCTATTGCCATTGCTGTAATATTGCACTTTAGAACGGCACAGAGGTGCAGTGGTAGAGTTGCTGCTGCTCTTTCTCTTGCTGCCCACGAAGAGAAACTGAAGTCTACATTGAAGCATCAGAGATCTTATAGTTTAAGAACCTCTTCATAGACTTCAGCTCTGCTTGTAACACAATCATTCCGCAGCAGCTGGTGGAGAAGTTGCTGGCACATGTAACTGGGTCCTGAACTCACAACGGCAGCAGACAGTCAGGGTGGGCAGTAGGACATCAAAAACCATAGCCGTGAGCACTGGCACACCCCAAGGCTGTGTCCTAAGCCCCCGGCTGTTTAGTCTGCTTACACACGACTGTACTGCTAGACTCAACAACAACTTCATCAACAAGTTCGCTGATGACACAACAGTGGTGGGTCTCATCAGTGACAATGATGAGTCGGCATACAGGATGGAGGTGGAGCTGCTCACAGGATGGTGCAAATCCCACAACCTCATTCTCAACGTGGGAAAAATGAAGGAGATGGTGGTTGATTTCAGGAGGGCGGGAAAACAATGCCATACACCTCTGCTCATCGATGGAGCTGATGTGGAAAGGGTCAGCAGTGTGAAGTTCCTAGGACTCCACCTGTCAGATGACCTGACATCCATGACCAACACCACAGCACTGGTCAAGAGAGCCCAGCAGCAACTACACCCTCTCCGAAGACTACGGAAAGCAGGTCTCCCCACTGCACACCTACGAACTTTTTATAGGGGGACAATCGAGAGCACATTAACCTACGGCATCACCTCCTGGTTTGGGAGCTGGAAGGCGTACGAATGGCACCAACTGGACAGGATTGTGAAAACCGCCAGCAGGATTATTGGTGCTCCACTCCCTTTATTGCTGGACATATACAGGAAGAGATGTATTAGCAGAGCCATCTCCATCATCAAAGACCCCTACCACCCATCACATCACATATTTTCCTGCCATCTGGGAAGAGGTTCAGGAGCATCAGCTGCAAAACCAGCAGGATGCTCCTCAGCTTCTTCCCATAGGCAATTAGACTGATAAACGGACTTTGCCCCCTGCCAAAGTATCGCGTACCAAACACCAACCTGGACACACTGAAGCAGAGCCATTGTCCTGCCACTGCCGATCGGAACTCGTGATATATGTACTTTTATTCTTTATTTCTATTTATTTTTTACCACACACTGAATGGATACTGGTTGAGAAACGCTTTTTCGTTTTCCACTGGGTATGTAAGTACTCAGAAAAATGATAATAAAGATTAACAATACAATACAATACGATCTCAGCATTCAGTTATTAGTAGTTAATGTGACCCTAACATGTTTCAATCATTAATTAATTTTGTTGATTAAATTCCTCCTAACACATCTATTTCCACCAGCAAATCAGAAGAGATAGGAAAATGAACTCGAAAACATCAGTAGGGGAGAAATTTCTCTTTGATGACAAGTGCTATATAAAAGCAGGAATGTTTTCCAGTGGTTGTGCACACTTCATCAGATACATACTGCGGTCAATGCCCTTGAACAGGTTTGTTGAACACTATTGCTCAAAAGCAAAATTCTCCACACCAATCCAGGTTCCAGATTAATACTTTACAGGTGCAAACTGTAACAATTATAACCGCAATGTTTCATTTTATTGAAGGTCCAACTAATAGTTTTGCCGTCAGCAGCATTATCAACATTTGTAGCACCAAAACAGTTTGAGTTTTCTGCAGGAGTTTCTACTGTCAATTCATGGTATTGCAAATGCAGTAAAGCCAAAAACATTCATGCTATCATCTAGTGGTGATGCGCTCGTTTTCTTCCAACGTTTACTCTCGCTTTATTTGTCTGTTTCTTTTCCCTCACATCTTTCCCTGGAAACATCTGGCTCTCATATAAAAACCTTATCCTGGCTGCCCCACTCTTGGCAACCTGTGCAAGTTTATTTATATGCAGCGGAGTTCTGATCCAGCTCACAGTTGGGAACAATTCTCTTCATCAAAAGCATATTTTTCATACTGAGGTTTTGGGTTTTCTTTTGTTCTCTCACACTTATGTGTATTTTTAACATGTCATTAGGAAGCAACTGTTACTGACAGCAGCTTTCTCTGCAGAAAACATTATGAGCAAAACTTCAGATCTATAACAACTTTTCTTCATCTCAAAATACTGAAAAAGAAAAATCAAATTATGCATTCAGAATAATAGTTACCTTGCATGTCCCAAATATGAATTCTAATCTAGTTTCATGTGATGTCCTAAAAATAATGGTGTTTGTTGTTGAAGATGCTATTTTTGCTATTTCCATTACTACAGAGTTCAGTCCAAAATTCAGGAGGTTAAAAAGGCAGTAGGCATTGCTTGGCAATATCCAACAGATTGTGAATAAAGTTTTCTGTTTAGTTGAGGTTCACCATCATTTTGTGGCCTCTGACACAGCCATTGTTCAGCATGTGGAAAATAAACGATTTCCAAATGATTGAAGTCCTGGAGTTTGCAAGATTCTTTTACTCTTGTACTCTTGTACATTGTAAAAGGTACCTTGTATCTTGTCGTACTCTTGTACCTCTCTTGACGTCAGTGGTGGGTAAATTAATGGAAAGGATACTTAGAGATAATATATATAAGCATCTGGATAAACAGGGTCTGATCAGGAACAGTCAACATGGATTTGTGCCTGGAAGGTCATGTTTGACAAACCTTCTTGAATTTTTTGAAGCGGTTACTAGGGAAATTGATGAGGGTAAAGCAGTGGATGTTGTCTATATGGATTTCAGTAGACAAGGTTCCCCATGGAAGGTTGGTTAAGAAGGTTCAATCTTTGGGTGTTAATGGCGGAGTAGCAAGATGGATACAACAGTGGCTGAATGGGAGATGTCAGAGAGTAATGGTGGTTGGCTGTTTGTCAGGTTGGAAGCCGGTGACCAGTGGGGTGCCTCAGGGATCTGTGTTGGGTCCACTGTTGTTTGTCATGTACATCAATGATCTTGATGATGGGGTGGAAAATTGGATAAGTAAGTATGCAGATGATACTAAGATAGGTGGTGTTGTGGATAATGAAGTAGATTTTCAAAGTCTACAGAGAGATTTGGGCCATATGGAAAAGTGGGCTGAAAGATGGCAGATGGAGTTTAATGCTGATAAGTCTGAAGTGCTCCATCTTGGCAGGACAAATCAAAATAGGACGTACATGGTAAATGGTAGGGAATTGAGGAATGCTGTGGAACAGAGAGATCTAGGAATAACTGTGCATAGTTCCCTGAAGGTGGAATCGCATGTAGATGGAGTGGTAAAGAAAGCCTTTGGTGTGCTGGCCTTTATAAATCAGAGCATTGAATATAGGAGTAGGGAAGTAATGTTAAAATTGTACACGGCATTGGTAAGACCAATTCTGGAGTATGGTGTACAATTTTGGTCGCCTAATTATAGGAAGGATGTCAACAAAATAGACAGAGTACAGAGGAGATTTACTAGAATGTTGCCTGGGTTCCAGCAACTATGTTACAGGGAAAGGTTGAACAAGTTAGGTCTTTATTCTTTGGAGCGCAGAAGGTTAAGGGGGGACTTGATTGAGGTCTTTAAAATGATGAAAGGGATAGACAGAGTTGACGTGGATAAGCTTTTCCCATTGAGGGTAGGGAAGATTCAAACAAGAGCGCATGACATGTGAATTAAGGGACGGAAGTTTAGGGGTAACGTGAGGTGGAACTTCTTTACTCAGAGGGTGGTGGCTGTGTGGAATGAGCTTCCAGCAGAAGTGGTGGAGGCAGGATCGATTTTAACATTTAAAAGTAAAGTGGATAGGTATATGGATGGGAAGAGAATGGAGGGGTATGGTCTGAGTGCAGGCAGATGGGACAAGGGGAAAACAAATGATCGGCACGGACTGGAAGGGCCGAGAGGGCCTGTTTCCGTGCTGTAATTGTTATATGGTTATATGGTTATACCTACCCACTTCCGTGCTTTCATCATTTGATACCATTCAGCTGTGATTCAATTGGTATTAGTGTAAACTCCCAATACCACCTTGGTTGTGACGTGCTCACAAAAGTTTTTTAATGAAGCCACAACACATTTCATGAACTTATTATTCTTCTTTCCGATGATGAAAGCATTGAATCCTGCCAGCTATCTTCACACTCACATTTTATGAATTCTTGACTGCCAAGAACCTTTGGAAATAACCAGACCCAACCTACGCATGTCCTCATTTTGTTTGCCAACCAAGACAGGAAATTAGAACTTGGTTAGGTGTCTGAAGTCGTTTGTGCACAGCTAAAATTTTCCAATCCTCTTATTTTATTTCAATCATGTCTCTCCGTATATCCACTCCTAAAAAAAATGAATTCATGATTATAAACTGAGTAAGAATTCAGATAGCCAATCATGTGGCGACTTAGACCACTAAGGTAAAAGTTGTTTTTTTATTTTTTTTCCAGTCAGATTACAAAGCGGCACGATCTTGCACTATGAAATCCAAATAATTTATCAAATAATTTAAAGCGAAAAGCAAATCCTCAGTATGAAAAAGACACTTTTGATGAAGAGAATTGTTCCCAATTGTCACTTCAGTCTCACATGAGAAGACTGACTTTTAGTTCCATTTGCAGTGATAAATACAATTACTACAGAAGACAACTCAGACACATTTTCACGACAACTAAGGATGGCAATAAATTTCAACTTTCCACCATTCCTCAAATTCAAAACTCCAAATAACAAAAGGACATCTTCAGTGACCTGAAGATCTGTAAAAGGTGGATAAATTAAGAGTTGGTTGAACAGGATCCCAATTCTGGTAAAGGAGCAATTCTGGTAAAGGACAAATGAATAGCTATGTCAACATCTGCATTGCATAAATGATAATTTCATATTCATGTTCATGGATGGATAAAGTTTACTTTTTTATGGAAAGGATACCATGGTAGAATTCATAACGACAAGGTATAGCAGACCTGAACCACTGTAATTTGATAATGTAGTCATGTGTAAACATGACACTTGGTTGTTTACATTAGAGGTTCTTAGACATGCACATAGTTGCAAAAAAGACCAGATAAGTAAGTGAGTGAAACCTTGAACAGATGCAAACAAGTGGCGCTGACTTTACTTAATGTGGCATCTTTGTGCAGTCAATATACCTCTTTCTATGAAAGCTCCCTTCATTCCATCTGAGCCACTCTTCATGGAGTTATAGGCTTCCAGTAGCCAATGGCTGATCTGTTTCAACTCTCTCCTCTTTTGTATCCTTGAGAATCTGGACCACATTATTGCTGATGTCATTGCCATTTCCATGGCTGTTTGTGAGATTTGTTGCATCTCGTCTTACTTAATCAGCTGTAAGATATTAAATCACTTAACATGTTGCATTTCCTCTGCACTCCACTCACCCACCCAACCCCTTGCTTCCCCAGTGAAGGCCATGTTAAGGGCCTGTCCCACGGTGATTTGTTAGGCAACTGCCGGCGACTGTCATAGTTATAGCAGGTCGCCAAAAAAGTGGCGACAACCTATGTCATCCTGGTGACAACCTACGACAGCACCTACGTCAGGAGAATTCAAGCTATGCTCATTGGCATCAAACCCACTGTTGCCGAAATATGTTCAACATGTTGACCAGAAAGATGCTACAATTGTTTGTGCGAGGAGACTACTCCCGGCGACCACCGTCGAACGTGTGGCGACAAACTAGTCGCCTGTAGTTGCCTAAAAAATCGCCTAAGTGGGACAGGCCCATAACAGACTGAACCCAACCAGCTTTGATGACATATGCATCAGAGGCAAAATTCAATACGTTACTAGTGAAGTCAGATGAGAATCACTGGGGGAGGTAAATGTCTTGCTTTGCCACTATCCCACCAGTAGATCAAGTGACCTATTGGACTAAAGCTTCCTGAATGATATGATTGAAATGCCACCGACCGTGCTGACATTCACTTGCATGAAGTGATCAGGCAATCTGATAAATGGCTCAATTCATTTGCTTTATTTCAAAATGGAAACAAAAATAAATGAACTCGCATTTATATAGCTCCTTACACATAACTTGACATACAATAAAACACATTGTGGGTAATACGTCGGTAAAGAAATTAAGTATTTCCAACCTAAAATCACACCACAAATGGGATTAACTGGTAAAGGTTGCTCATTAAGATATTCAAAGTTAAAAGTCAAAGTCAAAGTCAATTTTCTTCGTCACATTGACTTTGACTTTTGACTTTACCTGGTAAAGGTTGCTCATTAGGATCCATACAATAAGATATTCATGGTTAATTCATAATGTGAAGTTCCGAATGACAATTGATGATATTTTGTTACATCCATGGAATTTCCTTTCCGTTGAATTATGAAGAATAACATGAAGCAACTTCTGAGTTAGATAATTGCAAATGCTCTTCTTATCCACCTGAGGGCACTCAAGTTGCCTCCCATGCCAATGAAAAGATTGCAAGCCCTTGGGAAGATCTTCAACAAAATGGAATACCATTTTATAAGCTCTCTAATTTGATTAGTAATTGCATTTTGAATGTAAGAAAATGGTACCTATTGAAACTGGCAATGGTTTGGACTATAACTATGATTTTGTTAAATTATTCCGTTTAAGTTAATTTTGGTTAATTGTGTATGGTACCTGTAATAAGTATGGATACATTTAGCAAGATTAGATTCTCCTCTGGTGAACAATTTTTGAGATAGGAAACTATGTATGATATACATTGATTTAACAATCTAATCTGTTCTAATCTATTGTTGTATGTGCAGGAGTGTAAGTGATTATGTTTTTGTCTTATTATCCTGACCCATGGATTAATGAAAAGCATGAGTTTAAATTCCACTCTGGTAATTCATGAATTTGATTTTATCTTTAAATAGTCTGGAATTGCAAGTGGATGGTTTGTCACAAACCAATCATTACCCTTCTTTATATCCCTTTGAAGCATCCTGTCATGAATTATATCAACTTTCCACTTCAAATTTGTTTAAATAATATCCTTAGGAGATAAATGTAGTTGGCTGTAATAAGTCATCATTGATATTAAAGGGTAGGTTCTAAGGATTTCAGCAGGATAATTATTGAGTAATATTTTAATTTCTCATCTGGGTATGAAACTGATGTTGTGTCACAAATGTTGTTGTAGAAATTCCCATCAAAGTCAATATAAATGAGTACCTGCCAATTTCTGCAGAAGGCAGTTGATATGCTGAAGCCTGATTTACGTCAGGCAGCTGGTTGAAAACATATGTGCAAGAAGAGAATTCCAACAGCTTACTGATGGGCCTGTCCCACTTAGGCGATTTTTCAGCGGACTGCCGGCGACCGTCAAGTTGCTGGCAGTCGCCTGAAAAACCGGCAACTGGAACGGCAACTGTCAGAGTGGAACGCACACACAAACACACACACACACAAACACATCGCATCCTTCATCAGCCCGTTATGAAGGCGGGGGACAGGGCACGCGGGGGGACCGCTGTATGAAAAATTCACACAGTGCAAAGCCAAGATGAAACAGACACACACTGCGATGAACAGGAAGATTGGCTCTGTAAAAAGACAGCTAAAGCACAGTGTATGGTAAATCCTTGAAAAGAAAGGGGAGAGGGGAGAGAAGGGGGGAGAAGGAGTGGAGACAACTTTTAAGAAGCCAGAGATACACGGTTGTGAAGCTCGGCGGACATTACCAGTCGGTTATCCTTCGTTCTGAAAACTACTGCTTACCTGTTTTTTCCCAATGAGCCAATGAGTGTCCCGTCCCTTCAATACGCAGTTGCGGGGGGGGGGGGGGCTGCGATGTCACACACACACACTAAACACCCCCACACACACAGGGGGGAGGGGGAGGGGGGGGAGAGGGAGGGAGGGAGGGGAGAGAGGGGGAGAGGAGGGGGGAAAGGAGGAGGGGGAAAGGAGGAGGGGAGAGAGGAGGGGGGTAGAAGGGAGGGGGGGGGAGAGAGGGGGGAGAGAGGGGGGGAGAGAGGAGGGGGAGAGATGGGGGGAAGGGAGAGGGGGCATGGGAGAGGGGGGTGGGGGAGAGGGAGAGGGGAGAGAGGAGGTGGGGAAAGAGGAGGGGGAGAGAGAGTGGGGGGTAGAGATGAGGGGGTGTGGAGTGGGGGAGCGGAGGGGAAAGGGAGGGGGTAGAGGGGGAGAGGCAGGGTGTACAGAGGAGGGGGGTGGAGTGGAAGATGGAGGGGGAGAGAGGAGGCTGGGGAGAGGAGGATGGGGAGAGAGGATGGGGGAGAGAGGATGGGGGGAAGAGAGGAGGGGGAGATGGGGGTAAAGGGAAGGGGGTGGAGGGGGGAGAGGGCGGGGGGAGAGGAGAGGAGAGAGAAGAGGGGTTCCGGAGACGGGGAGAGAAGAGGAGGGGAAGAGGGGAGGGGAAGGTGGAGAGGGGAGGGAGGAGAGGGGAGGGAGAGGATGGGTAGGAGGAGGGGGGAGGAGAGGAGGGGAGGAGAGGTGGAGGGAGCAGAGGGGGGAGGGAGAGGGGAGGGAGGGAGGAGAGAGGGGGTAGTGGTAGGGGAGCAGGAGGGAGTGGGGGGGCAGGGGTAGGTGGGGGCTGGGGGGAAGCGGGGTAGAGGAGCAGGATAGGAGCGGTTAGCAGCGGGGGGGGGGGAGCGGAGGGCGGGGGTGGGGCTGGGGGGGGGGGTGCTATGGCCGGCCGCAGTCAGATGTGAGCAGCTGGGCCACGTAACTGCGCATTGACAGCACCTGCTTTAATCCAGAACTGGGTTGGGGGGGGGGGGGGGGGGCAGGGCCAGGAGCCAGGTGGGCCACAAGCAAAGGCATTGTGACGTCATACAGCTCGGTTTGATTTTAAAACACTTTTTGTCATTTTAAAACATTTTAATTAAATACTCGGGAAATAATGAACCAAATTTTCAGATGAGGGGAATTTTGAAATCACAAGGTGAATCTCTGCCGGAATATGTAAAAATGTCTCTGTTACCGCATCGGGTTTCAGAGGAGATATGAAAGAGAAACAAACTAACGAAGAGAGTTTTAATAGTTACTAGAACAAGTGCAGACCCGTTGGGTCTGGTCCCCGAATGTGAGGTTGGGGGGGGGGGGGGGAAGGAGAGGGAGGGTGGGGGGAGAGAGGGAAGGAGAGGAAGGGAGGGGGGAGAGGAAGGGATGGTAGGGAGGGAAGGGAGGGGGGAGAGGGAGGGAGGGAGGGGGTGGGGGGAGGGTGGAGTGGCCGGGCGTGATGCCGAGTGAGGCTGCAGGCCAGGCGTCCACCATCATGATGGGCGTATATGCAGCGTATCGACGTCGTATGCAGCGTCTTGTCGGCGTACGCAGCGTCTTGACGGCGTGGAGTAAGTAAAATCGGCAGTGAAACAAGCCGGGCGGCAGCAGCGAAAATCGCCAGCGAAAGAAAAAAATGGCAGCGTTTTTGGAGGAGACCGGGCTGCAGCAGTCGTTATGGTGGCTGGCCAGCAGGAGGCCACAAAATGAGTGAGTGTTTGTGTGTGTGTGTGTGGGGGGGGGGGTGAAGGATTTTATTTAAAAATGTGTACATAAAAATGTCTAAATGTAACGAGGAGTGGATCCGTGAATGTAAAAGTGTAATGTCCAGCAAAATTGAAAAATTCTCGGAGTTTGAGTGTGTGGTTTTGGCAAACCATGAAATCAAGGCCAAATCTGACTGACATAAACACACAAACACACAGAGTTTTAAAAATAGATAGATAGATAGATAGACAGATAGATAGATAGATAGATAGACAGATAGATAGACAGACAGACAGACAGACAGACAGACAGACAGACAGACAGACAGATAGACAGATAGATAGATAGATAGATAGATAGATAGATAGATAGATAGATAGATAGATAGATAGATAGATAGATAGATAGATAGATAGATAGATAGATAGATAGATATGATTTATTGTAATTTATTCAGTATTTACTTTAATGTCATTTTAACTGAGTACTTACATACACAGAAGAAATGAAAAAAATGTTTCGCAATCAGTTCCCATCAGTGCAGTTAATAAAAACAGAATAAATACATACAACTTAAAAAAAATTAAAATTTACATATCTAAAACTAGGCCTAAAATTTGAACTAAAAAACAGACATTCAGACCAAACCGTGCATGCTTTGACAGGTGCCTAGCTGTCAAAGTATGGGCGAGGTTAGATGTGTTGCTGTATGATGTATGGGGAGGGGACAAATTCTGTTAACCAGTCATATTGCCTGTGGGAAGAAGCTGTGTAGAATCCTGCTGGTTTTGCAGCTGATGCTCCTGTACCTCTTCCCAGATTCCAGAATGGAGAAGATGTTGTGTGATGGGTGATAGGGGTCCTTAATAATGGAGATGGCTTTGCGGATGCTATGCTTCTGATAAATCTCCAACAGGAAAGGGAGTGGAGCACCAATGATCCTACTGGCTGTCTTCACTATCCTGTTAAGTTGTTTTTGTTCATAAGCCTTGCAGCTCCCAACCAGGAAGTGATGCCATAGGTCAATATACTCTTGATGGTGCCCCTGTAGATGGCCGTTAGGTGAACAGTAGGGAGACCTGCTTTTCTTAGTCTCCGGAGAGGGTGGAGCCGTGCTGAGCTTTTTTGATGACTGCTGTGGTGTTGGTCGTAGAGGTCAGGTCGTCCGCCAGGTGAAGTCCCAGGAACTTTACACTGCTGACCCTCTCCACAGCAGCATAATCTAATATGCAGCGGTGTGTGATAGTGTTTTCCAGCCCTCCTGAAATCGATCACCATCTCCTTTGTCTTTTACACGTTGAGGGTGAAATTGTGAGATCTGCACCACCTCCATCCTGTATGCCTAATTTCTAATTTTGGATGCAGAGATACAAGTTTTCCCAACTGTCCTCGTGCTGAATTTTTTTTTTTAAATGAACCATAGCCTTGATTTCAAGTCAAGTCAAGTTTATTATCACATGGAAATATTGTGTGGTACAGGTACAATGAAAATATTGCCTAAAGCAGCATGACAGTCACAGGCTCAGAGTCCAAAGAAAAGTATAGAATATGCATAAATCACACATAGATGACACATACATTTTATAAGCCAATGAAAAGAGAAAATCAATGCAAAAATAATAACAAGACGGCACGGCACGGTGTGGCGTGGTGGTGCAGCGGCAGAGTTGCTGCCTTACAGTGCTAGAGACCCGAGTTCGATCCTGACTACAGGTGCTGTCTGTATGGAGTTTGTACTTTCTCCCCATGGATTGCATGGATTTTCTCCGAGATCTTCCGTTTCTTCCCACACACCAAAGACATGCAGGTTTGTAGGTTCATTCGCTTGGGATAAATGTAAATTGTCCCTGGTATGTGTAGGATAGTGTTGGTGTGTGGGATCACTGGCCAGTGCAGACTCAGTGGGCTGAAGGGCCTGTTTCCGCGCTGTATCTCTAAAACAAAACTAAACATGAATAGAAAGAAACACATAATTAGAGAAATATGACCATGGTAGTACAAGAGGTGGTCCAAAATGTACCATTGCTGAGGTAGGATTAGGGTTGTTCAGTCAGATGTTTAAAAGTAACTTTTCCTGAACCTGGTGGTGTGATTTTTCATTCTTCTGTACATCCTGCCTAACGATAGCAGTAAGAATGGTGCTTACCAAGATGGTGGGAATCCTTGATGATAGATGCTGTTGTATTGTTACAACTGAAACTGGGTTGTGACATGCAAATTAAGTGCATGATGTAGTGAAGTTATGTGATCTAAAGAGTGGGAACAGATGCAAATGATAAGCCTGTAGAAGCAATTGTCAAAGTCGGAACTTAAAAAAAAGCGACGACACAAAAAGCTGTCTCCCTCTTTATCTTGAACATAAACTTCAAGACAACACAAAACATAACAGATGCTGCCCTCTTGCTTTTAGTGGAGGGGAGGTCAGTGCCCATGGTAGACCTGGATGATTCAAACCTTCTCTACTGCCTCTTGAGGTCCTGTGCTGTACCATAGCATGGTGCAACCTGTTAGGATACTATTTACTGTGCATCTGTAAACGTTTGTTAGAATACTCTTGTCAAATCTCTTTAAAATTCTGAAAAAGTAGTGGCGCCTATGTGTCTTCTTCAGGATTACATCTGTGTGCTGGGACCAGGAGAGGTCACCTGATATGTTAATGCCCAGGTATTTGAAGCTACTAACTCTCTCCACCATTGCCCCACCAGTGAAAACTGACGTATGGTATTCCGACCACCCCTTTCAAAAGTAACTACAAAATTATTGCCTTTCACTACATTTAATCCATAAAACTGACAGCTTCAGGATTTGTGTGCATGAAAGGACAATGCCACATACCACAACAGGTTAAGCTCCTTGCAACTTCCTTAATCTCTAGGAACAAGGTTGCCTGTGGCAAGACCACGTTTATTGCCTATTTCCAATTACCTAGGAGATGATTATTGTGAGCCTGGAAATCCTCTGTTGAAGGAACTCTCAGAATATACTTGGCTATGGAATTTCAGGATGAAGACACAGTGATAAAGAAGAACCAGCAGCATGTTTCCAGTCAGGGCAGTGTTTGCCTTCAATAGTCACCTGCAGTTCGTAGTATTGCTATGCATCCATTGCCCTTGTCTTACTTGCTATAGTGGTCATTGGTGTCAGCTTTGCTTAGGTGGGCAAATTATCTTTGGGTACCATCATCACAGTGCACTAGGTGCATTTTAGATAACGCACCCATGGTGTGTTGGTGCAGGAGGGAATGTGCTGATTGGTGGATAGGTTACTAATCAATTTGATTTCTTGTCTTGAAGCTGAACATGCAGGGCAATTTAAGGGTATTCTTTCAGACTCTAAATGAGTGCATCATAGGTACTGGAATGACCTTCTGGTGTCAGGAAATAATTCACATGCTGTAAGATAGCTCCACTTTGACTGCTCTTGCAGGCATAGCAAGATGGTCCAACGTTTATAGTCAATGGAATGTGCCAAAATATTAATAGTAATGCCACTGAATATCAAGAATAGATGTGTTTTTTTCTTTTGGTGATGGTCATTATCTGCCATGTGTGAATGTTATTTTCCACTCATCAAGCCTTGCCCTTCGGCCACCTTGTTTGTGCTACCAGGCCTCTCCCAGTTATCACTTGTATTTGGCATTTATCTCACTGCCTGTTCTGTGCACTTGTAACTTTCAATGCTTCTTCCAAGTGTCGTTGAGCATGGAGGAATGCTGTTTCATCTGCTGAGAGAGGAGAGTGGGTGGGAACACGCAGAACATTGGCCATTTTTGCCAAATGAAATGGAATGAAGGGAAATTACTACATGTAGTTGTGTTTAATGTGTTTGCAATTAATTCATGTAATCCAATAATTTGAAAATCCTTTGCTTTGTTCCCTGAGTTTGCACTGGTTTAATAGTTTGCAAGGCCATAGTTATCACTGAACAAACATCTGGATTTTAAAACAGGTATGTGTGAATGTTATGTTCCACTCATCAACCCTTTATCTTTCATCTGTACTCATCTGTACTTTTATCTGTACTTATCCATTATCTGTACTTATTCTTTATCTGTACATGGATGGTTTGATTGTAATCATGCGTAGTCTTTTAGTTTAGTTTAGTTTAGGGTTTGTTTCAAGATGCAGCGCAGAAACAGGTCCTACACACAACCCTACACACACCAAGGACAATTTTACATTTATACCAAGCCATTTAACCAACCAACCCGTACGTCTTTGGAGTGTGGAAGGAAACCAGATATCAGAGAAAACCCACGCAGGTCACGGGGAGAACGTAGTCAAGCACCTGTAGTCAAGGTGGAACCCGGGTCTCTGGCACTGTAAGACAGTAGCTCTACTGCTACACAATCGTGCCAACCTCTGACTGGATAGCATGCAACAAAAGCTTATCACTGTACCCTGGTACACATGACAGTAATAATAAACTAAACTAATTTCTGATAAAATACTAGTCATTTTAAATATATTTTTATATTTAATTTTTACTTATGAAAGTGGAAACTCTACCATAAATTGAGCATGTTCCAAAGTTTACTTATATCTTTGAATAAAGTTTAAATTGTTGGATTCAAATTGCGTTTTGTGCTTCTTTGGAGCTTACTATACTCTAATCTAATTAGCTGCTTGACTAAGGTTAAGGATATACAGCCAGTGAAAGCAAGCAAGCAGCAGGCTTTAGCTGAACAGATCCTTACCATAGAAATTGTTTGGTCACTGTGGGAGCTTTCTTCATGGTCAGCACCAACGGCTATGAGTTTTTCGCTAGCCACAAATTCTGGATCAAAGTTTCTTCAATCAATTCTGAAGTTAGACTTTCAACTTTATAGATACAGCGCAGAAACAGGCCCTTCACCTCACCGAGTCTGCACCGACACCTCGTATCTAAGCACTGTTCTACACACTAGGGATAATTTATAATTCACAGAAGTCAATTATCTTAAAAACCTGTATGTCTTTGGAATGTGGGAGGAAACCGGAGCTCCTGGGGAAAATCCACATGGTCACAGGGAAAAGGTAAAAACTCTGTACAGACAGCATCCACAGCCAGGATCTGACCCAGGTCTCTGGTGCTGTAAGGCAGAAACTTTACCGCTACACCACTGTGCTGCCCCTAGCTTATGCATTTCACATCAGGTTTACAACATTTATTTTGATAACTAATTTTGAAATTATTTTAAATGATTAAATTATTACACGCACATATTTTATAGATTAGAGTTTACCGCTTTGTTGTAATACATACTCCCCTTCCAAGTATCTGGTTGGACAAAAAAGACACATAGTACTGGAGTAACTCAACTGCTCAGGCAACATCTCTGGACAACATATTTAGGAGACATTTCGGGTCTGGACATTTCTTCAGACACCTATCATCACCTATCCATGTTCTCCCAGATATGCTGCCTGTAGGAACACATAGAAATGTTACACGTTGTGTGTGAAATAATGGATGATTTATTATAACTTTTGCGAAGGAGACCAGTCAAAGCTGATCTACTGAGCACGACTTTGCAACAGCTTCTACATTCTCAGCTGACAAGATTACACAGAAATTTGATTAACATTTAAGCTCTTGATTATAGAATGGTGGTTACAGAAAGACAAACTATGTCTTGATTACAAAATAAAATAAATATCCACAAGTCTAAAGGGCCACTTAGACGACTTATTTTGCGAGTGCAGGCGACTGTCATAGTCTTGTTGAATCGCCGAAAAAGTGAATGTATCGAACGCATCCTACAACTATGTAGAAGACATCCTAAGACTATGTAGGGCAAGCTCTGACTATCTACGACTTAATCGCCGATGCACACGAGACAATTGGTGACCCAATAGTGGGGACTGAAGACGACCACCTTCAACTTACAGACAACTACACCCACGATCACAGAAAGCAAGCTACGACGAGCTACAACTGGCTACGACTCTATAGTCGTAAGATCATCTAAAAAAATGACATTAGATTTTTCAAACATGTTCTTTTAAATTCAGTGTATTGCTTGTTCGAGATGTATAAAAATAAAATCCTTTTAAATGCAGTGCATTTGAATTGCTTGTGTCTGTTTTCTTCATCAAAATAAATGTGAAAAGTCAAACTTTAAATACACTGCATTCCTTCCTTGCATTTGTGTGTGTTTCAATTATCTAAATATATGAAAAATGAAATATGAGATATGTGATGATATGAGTGACTACTATGAAAAATAATTAAATTTATACATTAATTTGAGGTTAAAGAGTCAGGGATTCCCTTTATTGGTAATGAAACATACAAAAGTCTTACAAACAAACAAATGTTTGGTGAGTGGTGTTGAGGGTTGTGCCCTGCCCCTGTGCTGAAGCCTTCTCCTCGGAGCCATGTCTCACACCGTCTGATCCACTGAAGGAAAAATTGAGCAATGACCGCGCACTGGAATGACAACGCATCACGTGCTGCTGTTTACATACCTTTATTTTCGCAATGAGCCAATGAAAATTACCAGTCAGCAAAGGTGATTAACTAAGACTACCTACGACTATCACGACTGCCTACGATTACCTACGATAACAAGCGACTACGACTAGACCTACGACTACGAAAGTATTGATTTTCTCCATGGTGACCAATGTTTGGTCACAGAAAATTTTTCAACATGCTGAAAATTTTTTGGCGACCATACTGAGGCCATGACTAGTTCCCAGGATGCGGGAACCCCTCCCAACCATGAAAGAGACCACCTGCGACCATGTGGCGACCATGTGGCGATCTTGTGGTGGGCGCCGAGTCTCCTGCACTTGCCAAAGAAGTTACCTAAGTGGGACAGGCCCTTAAGTTAGAGCACATCCAATTTTCAGTTACAATTGTGGGTGCACAATGTAACATAATCAATGTAGTTGCTGGAACTTAACTGTCACCACTGCTGCATTCCATGTCTCTACTTCTAGGCTTTGTGTGTGGTTGTCTATCACCACATTAGCACAATGAACATCCCTATTTACTAGTTATTAGCCCTCACTGTTCTTTCCCCTACAACACTACCTCATCCACTGAGTTACTCCCGCACATTGCGTCTTATTTCGTAACCAGCACCTGCAGTTCCTTGTTTCTGCTCAAAGCTGACTTTGTAAAAGATTGTGTTGTCCTTTTGACTTGTAGCTCTCATGGACACTTCACATCTATTTTAATTTTGATATTTTAAATTCACTTTCTTACAGCTGATGTAACAAAGAGCTGTTTTGCATCACTTCATTCCATGAGACATTCTATATTTTCTGTTCAGCCACAGAGAAGAACCAGCAAAAACAAAGGAAATGTATTTTTTCCAGAATCTTAGATACATCTTGGTTTGCATGTCTATCTCTAGTGTTTTATTAGTGTCAGTTAACAATAATAGGGAGCTTGTCAAGAGATAAGGAATTAACTGACAGGAGAAATGAACATCACAACAAACTTTCAAAGTGTCACTCAGTTTTAGGCTGGCATTACACTGTCTTATGTATACATTGGTAAATTGCATTGAAGGGTTTGACACAAGTAGGTGACTTCCTGAAATCTAAATTTCCAGATATTTATTTTGTGAATAGGGTGCAGATATATTCATGCACATGTAGAAGGATAGACCAGAAGTCAGAAATATTGCTGCTCAGATTATATCTAAACCAATTTATAAAATCCTAAAGTTGTTAAAGCATAGAAAAAAAACAATTCAGTCCATTAGATCTATACTGGCCTGCTTGAATTCTCCAAATATTTCAGAAGGGGAAGACAATGGGGGGCCGGCGTGGTGAAACCGCCATGAGGGACGTTGGGAGAACAAAGGGGACCCAATGTGGGGAGGGGGGGGGGGGCACTCTAGATTAGAATCCTCTGCCCATGGGATAAGTCTGTGTTTGTTTGTTTGTTCGTTCATTCTGGTGAAGGTGCTGTGCACACAGCAGCCAGACAACAGTCGTTTGTCTTTTTCTTTTTGTTTTCACTTTTAATTTCAAGTATTTTGTGTACCTTGTTGTGTGCTGTGACTGTTGCCAGTCCGATTTCTCTCCGGGGATGAATAAAGTTTTATCGTATCATATCGTATAATTTCAGAGTAAGGATGGTGGAATTGTAAATGTATTAAGGCTGGTGTGAGATATTCATGGAAATGCTACACTGGTGGGTTAGTCATGTCATTACTTAATTCTTCTGCTAAACCTTCACCTCCTGCTTGATTTCCAGAATCCTTAGAGCAGTCGTGAGCCATGCCCGAGGGAATAACATTTAGCACCAAGTAGCCAGTCTGGCACCTGACAGCCTGGTTGGAATAAAGGCAGCACAGAGGACAGATCAGGATGAATGAGTCATGAATGCTGCCAGGAAACCAGGCATAGCCACTGCCTGTGGTCATAAAAAAACTCAGAGTTAAAGCAAATTCAATCCCTTTCTATCAAGTAAGAAACTAGACTGTTTGCAGAGAACACGCCAGGAAATGTAGGTGTGGTCTATAGCAACTTGGACTGGCAAGAATTTACCATATAGGTAGAGCATAATGACATATCGACGATAGCCTCCAATACCTACTGGGATGACATGATAGACAGGTTAAGAACCATCTTGACCTTGAAGGTCATGGGAAGCAGAACCTCAGCCTTGTTCAGAGTTGGAGATGTGGATGCAGTGGATGGCATGGGTTAGTGGAAACCGCCCAACATGTTCCCAATGTTGGGGGACTCCAGAGCCAGGGGTCACAGTTTAGCAATAAGGCCTGATTTAGGACTGATGTGAGGAAAAACTTCTTCACCCAGAGAGTTGTGAATCTGTGGAATTTCCTGCCACAAAGGGCAGTGGAGGCCAATTCACTGGATGTATTCAAGAGAGTGTTAGATAGAGCTCTTAAAGATAGCAGAATGAAGGATAATAGGGGGAAAAGCAGGAACGGGGTACTGATTTGGGATGATCAGCCATGATCATATTAAACTCAAAGCACCTATTTTCTATATTTCTATGTTATGTTAAAAAGCCAGAAAAACTGACAATCAGATGTCATCCAGCAACCTCAGTTAACAAATGAGTGAGTGGCTGTTGAACAGGGCCATATTGTAATGCTGTAGAATGGTCAGCTATGTTAAGTTAGTTTCTCAAGTCATAAGTCCGGTGGTGGTACAGACAGATTTCATAAACGAACTACATGGAGATAGACGCAAAGTGACTCAGTGGGTCAGGCAGCATCTCTGGAGGAAAAGGATGCGTGCCGTTTCGGGTCGGGACTCTGCTTTAGACTGAAAGTAGAGGGGAGGGAAATGGAGGCAAGAAAAGGTCAGAACAGAGTAGAGGACCAAAGAAGGGTAGTCCCCATAATGGGCCATTGTTGGCTGTGGAAAAGGTGATAATGAAGGGATACAAGGATGCGACCAGTGGAACTAGTAGGATGAATAGTGTGGGGGAGGGGGATAGAGTTGGAATGCAGAGGTTACTTGAAATTAGAGAAATCAATGTTAATACTGCTAGGGTGTAACCTGCCCAAGCAAAATGGAGATATTTGTTCTGGTTTCTACGATCCCTGTAGAGGAACCCAATCCAGAATGGCTTGTGGCAAACTTTTAATGTGCAGTAAGTGCAAGCAGATCTCCCTCATACTGGCTCTCTCCCCCTTCACCTCAACTACTAACCACAAATCATACCAGCCTAGTGTGACACAACTCCTTGGGTAAAGGGTTGCCACTAGAGGAATTATTGCAGAGCTGGGTAGGGTTCTGAACGGAGTGAGAAATCCTTGGACTGACTATTAGTGTTTCTAACTTAACACCAGAAAAAACCTTTTGAAGGCCAATTGTCATGATCAATACAACATTTTCAGTGCCTCATTGGCACGGTGGCGCAGTAGTAAAGTTGCTGTCTTACAGCTCCAGAGTCTCTGGTTCGATACTGACTATGGGTGCTGTCTGTACGGAATTTGTACGTTCTCCCCGTAACCTGTGTGAGTTTCCCCCAGGTGCTCCAGATTCCTCCCACATTCCAAAGATGTCCAGGTTTGTAGGTAAATTGGCTTTTGTTAAAAATGTAAATTGTCCCGAGTTTGATGTAGGTTAGTGCTAGTGTAGGGGGATCACTGGTTCGGTGCTGACTTGGTGGGCCAAAGAGCTTGTTTCAGTGCTATATCTCCAAATTAACCAAAAAAACTCAAATCTCCACAAGATAGGCCACCCAAAATGTTTGAGCAATGCAATGACCAGAAAACCTCCCACATGCACTCTTACTCTTAATTTTTTTTGACGCAATTCTTGCAAATACTATTTCAAACCTTTTGAGATAAGCACACCAAGTATTGTAAGAATTACTGCCCAATCAAGATGATCTAGGAGGTAGTTTCACCATTACAAACCCACTATATCACAGGTTGAAACATAGTCATCTCTGGTTAGTAGTTCCATGGATGACCACAGGATTAACTTGGCTCAGTGGATGTCAGAGATGAGCTGAAGATCAGACAACAGTGTACCTGAGGTCACTGGTGGAGATAAAAGCATTGAGCTGAAATCTTTGTTACATTTCCCATCTGGCCTCTCAGCTTTTATTAATGTAATCCATTAATCTGAATGAGATCCATTACTTAGATTAAAATGGTAATTATCACAATAATACTTTATTAGCCAGTATGTTTTGCAACATACAAGGAATTTAATTTGCCATACAGTCATACTAATAAAAAGCAACAGAACACACCAAATGCATTTTAACATAAATAACCAGCACAGTGACTCCTCCACATTCCACACTGTGAATGGAAGGTGAAAAAAAAAAAGTTAAATCTCTTCCCTTCTTTGCACTCCCGCAATCGGGGGCCTCGAGCCTTCCGTCGATGGGACAATCGGGGCAGTCGGGCCCTCCGCGTCGAGACGATCAAGCTCCTGCATTGGGGGAGGGGGGGGGGATTCTCAGCTCCCCCATGTTGGCGATGGAACCCAGGGTCGGGGCTGGTCGAACCTTCTGCGCAATTTGGATCTTCCCGACATCAGTCTCTACTCGAGACTGCGAGCTCCTCGATGGTGAAATCCGCAGGCCGCAGGCAAGGGATCGGCTCTGATGTTAACTCCACGTCCCGGCTCAAAGTCAGTCCTGAGCAAGGCCTCCAGTTCCAAGGTGTTAGGCCGCTGAGCGACCAGAGATACGATCCGGAAAATAATCGCATCTCCGGCAAGGTCACAGATTGAAAAAAAGTTTTCCCTGACCCCCTCCCATCCCCCACATAAAACAAACTAGAGAACATTAACAGATACTTTTAAAACACACTAAAAATAACAAAAAAAAGACAAAAAGACTGTTGGCGAGGCTGCAATAGTGCGGCGCCCCCTGGTGATAAAGCATTGTCTGTCCATGTTCTCCAGAGATGCTGTCAAACATGCTGAGTTACACCAGCATTTTGTGTTTTTGCTTGGAGAAAAGATTTGTTTACTTCCTGTTTAGTTTAGATTAGATATACAGCGTGGGAACAGACCTTTCGGCCCATCGAGTCCTCGCCGAGTGATCGCCCGTACACTAGTTCTATCCAACTAGGGACAAAAATAGAGGCTAATTCACTGACAAATATGCATGCCTTTGGAACATGGGAGGAAACCGGTAAACCCGGAGAAAACCCCATGAGGTCAGTGGGAGAACGTACAAAATCCATGCAGGCAGTACCCATAGTCAGGATCAAACCCAGGACTCTGGCACTGTAAAGCAGCAACTCTATCACTGTGTCACTGCTCTACTGTATTTAGTTTACTTTTATGGTGTATTTTTTAATTTACTTCTATCCGATTAAAATATTTTAAAGTCACCTTATTCTTTTTGCAATTTCTAAATTTTTTTAATTCGTTTTACTTTTAAAAAAAGCTGAAGAGGCTTTTGGCAGCAAAACAGTGGGTATAAATCTGGAGTGGGGCATGAGTTGACAAGAGAGGGGACAGAGGAGATTCACCAGGTTGCTGTTTGGGATGGAACGTTTCAGTTGTGAGGAGAGATTGGAGAGGCTAGGCTTTGTTTTTCTTGGAATGGAACATGTTGATGGGCTGCTGATAGAGATATACAAAATCACAACAGCATAGTCAGGGCAGAGGAAGTAATAACAGCAAGTAAACTTTCCATAGGGAAGAAGTGTCTAAGACCATAGCAATATGAGGTGTAAGAGGTTTAAAATGAATCTGAGGAATAATTTTATCAGAGGATAGTTGAAATCTGGAACACACTGCCTGCGTCGGAGGTGGAGGCAGGTACTATCATCACATTTACAAAAGCATCTGAACCAACACTTGAAATGCCTAGACTTAGTTGGCTGAGGTGCAGCTGCCAGTAAATGGGATTAGTGTAAATAATTACTTGATGGTCGGCTTGAACATGATGGGGCTAAAGAAACTTGAGTTTGAGTTTGATTTTAGTTAATTGTCACGTTTATCGTGGTACAGGGAAAGAATTATGTTGTGTGCTAACCAGCCAGCGGAATAGACAATGCATGGTTATAATCGAGCCATCCACAGTGTACAGATGTATACATGATAAAAGGAATAACGTGAATAATGTTTAGTGCAAGATGAAGTCCAGAAAGGTCTGATTACAGAGAATCCAGGGGTGTCCATTGCAGTAGATAGTAGCTCAGTGCTGCTCTCTAGTTGTTCGTAGGATGGTTCAGTTGCCTAATAATAGCTCGGAAGAAACAATTTCTGTGCTATATGACTTTAAGGCTCCCTGGCCATGTTTGAGCGCCAAGGTGTCAAGGTGAATTCCTACCACGCAGCTACATAAGGTAACTCCAACCACAGGAAAAGAACATGAAGGCAATAACAGGTAGCAGGCTAGATCAAGGCATGCTCCAGTCCTATGTAGTTAAAATCATTATGATTTAATCATGTTTTATGCAAAGCTGAGTAAAACGAGCAGAATATAAAATATCCAATATAGTATATTATAGTTTGAAGGCGATGGAGATGATATACAATTACATACAGTTAAAAAAAAGTTTCCAAAGTGATTGCAGACTTGATTAAATAAAGTAGTAAAAGAGGTTAAAGGGAAAGAAGGCATAACAAGCAAAGGCAGTTTAAGAGATGAATTGAAT
Organism: Okamejei kenojei; assembly: GCA_035221665.1. Lineage (NCBI taxonomy): Eukaryota > Metazoa > Chordata > Chondrichthyes > Rajiformes > Rajidae > Okamejei > Okamejei kenojei. The sequence goes on from CM069131.1 coordinate 80,835,352, forward strand.
GTGCAAGGGGCAACCTTAAGACAGATTCTAAGCACTTATACGAAGGCACTCATTTCAACACCACACCTAGTATATTGTGCAAAAGAGATTCTATTCATGACCACAGGGGTGTAATGGAATCCATGTGAACCTTTCATTGATTGGAGATCAAGATCTTAAGCAAGTGCATTAATGTGTTGTTGCAAGATTCTTTCTCAATAGAAGTAATATGATTCCTTCCCCAGATGGTTCTAATAGAGTTACAGTTTTCTATATGCCACTCAAAAACAAATCAATATAATCCAGGATTTTCTAAACAAAATGTGGCTGTAGGCTTCAAGCTATGTTAAGTACTGAAACTGGTGTGAAATAAGAAGTAGCAAAGTTGCATTTGTCTGGAGGAGTTTGCAGACTCAATGGTTCAGTTTTGCTAAAGCAAATAAGGTCATCGACTGCTCAAGAGCAATTAGAAATCTCTGCTCCCTGGCAGCGGCGTTATCCACAGTCTGTACTTGTCGCATTTGCTGATATAATCTGCTCAGAGATCAGAGCAGCACCATGATCTTCAGTCAGTTATGCACTCTCCCCACACCAATGACAAATGATAAGATTAGTCATGTCATAAAGCCATAAAGCAGTCTGAAGAAGGGTCTCTACTTGAAACGTGGCCCATTCCTTCTCTCCAGAGATGCTGCCTGTCCCGCTTAATTACTCCAGCATTATGTATCTTTCTTCGGTTTAAACCAGCATCTGCAGTTCCTTCCTACACCTAAAGTCATAACGTTGTGCAGCGGAGAAGCAAACCCTTTGGCCCATCACAGGTATGTGCAAGGGTTAATTTACTCTATTCCTATGTAAATCACAAATAATTACCTCCTCCCCCACAGTTTTTCCATAACTGCCCCCAGATTTTACCACTCACCTACCCACTCGGGAGATTTTACAGTGGTCAATTAAAGTTTGGAATATCCTTGGCATGCAGAAGGAAACACAGGCATGCAGAGGAACCCCACTCGATTACAGGCTCCATACAGACAGCAGCAGAGGTTAGGAATGATCCCAGAACACTGGACTGGTGTGACAGGAGCTCTACAAGTGTAGAGTTCCTACACTGTACCTGCAGGAGTAAATAAAATGTTTAACAAAATAATAAGATTATTAGTCGAGTAGCATCTCTGAATGTGAAAAAAATATATGTGGCAATAAACATTGTCAGAAAAAAATAACGTTAGATTTTTTAAATAATAAAACACACTTTTTACTCTTTTTAAAAATAACTTCCTCCCACATAAATACATTTTTCACCCCTGCTTTGAATATAAATTCTAATTCAGACTTCCTACTTTTTGTTTTACAATCTGTACATCTCAGTGAGGAATCCACCGTTTGTTTAGTTTAGTTTAGTTTGGAGATACAGTGCAGAAACAGGCCCTTTGGACCACCAGTTTCCACACCAGCACATACATTAGGGACAATTTACATTTACACTAACCCAATTAACCTACAAACCTGTACGTCTTTGGAGTGTGGGGGGAAACCGAAGATCTTGGAGAAAACCACACAGGTCACGGTGAGAAAGTACAAACCCCGTTCAGACAGCACCCGTAGTCAGGATCGAACCCGGGTCTCTGGCGGTGTAAGACAGTAGCTCTACTGCTCCACCATCCTGCCACCTTATGTGTTTAGTTGTTGTCCCTCCTTGCTTACATTCCAGCTCATTGTTGCTAGGGAACTCCTGCTGACAGGAAATTTCCTGCACAAGCATCACCCTCTCCAGCACTAATTAAATGGTCCAGGAACTATTAGCAGATAATTTGCTCATTTATTGCTAGTAACCATTGCCACAATACAATTAAGATTTGACATTCTCCAGATAAATTAAAGATGTTGAACACTACAGCGAGTGGAATCTCAGGTGATGTTGGAGAGCTGGGTAAGCAACAGGACTTTAGAGGGAACCAACAACTGCAAGAAGCTCTTGGCAATGTTTTGGGGAATAGTAAGGTGCAGTACGGTGGCATAGCTGTAGAGTTCCTGCCTTACAGCGCCAGAGACCCAAGATCATACCTGGCTATGGGTGCTGTACGGACCACATATGTTCTCCCTGTGACAGCGAGAGTTTTCTCTGGGAGCTCCAGTTTCCTCCTACACTCCAAAGACGTCCAGGTTTGTAGGTTAATTGGTTTCTGTAAATTGGAAATTGTCCCTAGTGTGGAGGTTAATGCTAGTGTACAGGGTGATCGCTCGTCAGCATGGCCTTAGTGGACCAAATGGCCTATTTCTGCAATGAATCGCTAAAGTCTAAAAGTGAAGTCTCCATTTGGAAAATGTATATTTATATAGATCTTATGAAGTACACCATCCTGCATGTTGACAAAACCACACATCCATCAAGAAACTTGACTTGATTTGAAGCTTGTGGTGAAGAGTTGAGGTTCATGCCATTACAGGTGATAACTCTCTAATGGTTTGTGACCACGCAAAACAGTGTAAACTATTATATGTCACTCACTATCTCCCACACAGGACTGTTTGAGAAAACAAAACATTCTGTGCCCGTCCTCTGTTTGGACAGCACGGTTGCATAACAGTAGTTGCTTCCTTACAGTACCAGAGACCTGGGTTCAATCCTGACTATGGGTGCTTATCTAATAATTTATTTATATAGCACATTTAAAAACAACTCACATTGACCAAAGTGCTTCACATCAGTGCAGGTACTCATGTGATACATACAACAGTAGATAGACCTAACAATACATGCATAAACGGTTTACAGCGCCCCCTCAGAGGGGCTCAAAAACGCTATGGAGTAGAAATAGGTTTTGAGTCGTGACTTAAAGGAATCGATGGTGGGGGCAGATCTGATGAGGAGCGGGATGCTATTCCACAGTTTAGGTGCTGCAACCGCAAAAGCGCGGTCACGCCTGAGCTTAAACCTAGACCGCGGGATAGTCAGTAACCCCAGGTCGGCTGACCTGAGGGACCTGGAGGTAGAATGGTGGGTCAGAAGATTTTTGATATAGGGGGGAGAAGCCCGTTAAGGGCTTTGTATACGTATAAGAGGAGCTTGAAGTTGATTCTGTGCCGTACTGGGAGCTAGTGGAGAGAGGCCAGGATCGGGGTGATGTGGTCCCTTTTACAGGTACCAGTCAGAGGTCTTGCTGCAGCGTTTTGGACCAATTGCAGATGGGACAACGATGATTGGTTGATGCAAGTGTATAGGGAGTTGCAGTAGTCACGGCGAGAGAAGATGAATGTGTGGATGATTTTTTCAAGGTTGTCGAATTTGAGGAATGATTTGATTTTAGCTATTGTACGAAGCTGGAAGAAACCAGCTTTTACCACAGAGTTGACTTGCTTGTCAAACTTTAATGCGGAGTCAAATATCACGGCAAGGTTTTTGACGTGCGGTTTGACTTAGGCTTCCAAAGCTGCCTGTTATCATTTTGATGGTCGGAGGGGCCGAGTAGGATGACCTCAGACTTGCATTCGTTAAGTTGGAGGAAGATCTGAGCCATCCAGCTTTTTAAATCATCGAGGCAGTGCATGAGGCTGTTTAAATTAGACCGTTTTTGGGTTTCAGGGGGAGATAGAGCTGTGCATCATCTGCATAGCAGTGGAAAGAAATGCCATGCCTTTCAATGACTTGGCCGAGGGGGAGCAGGTAGAGAGAGAGAAGAGAATGGGGCCTAGGATAGAGCCTTGTGGAACCCCGCAGAAAAGTTTAGTTGGGGAAGAGAAAGAATTGCCTATGTTGGTAGAGAAATTCCTGTTTTTTAGGTAGGAAACGAACCAGGTCAGGGCAGTGCCATCAACACCAACCCCATACGGAGACGGTCAATTAGGATGGTATGGTCCACTGTATCAAATTTTGTAGAAGACCACAAAATATTGTTGTGGTCTTCCACAAAATATTGTTGTGGAAGACCACAACAATATTTTCATTTCAGGCATTTTCAGATTAAAGTCCATTCTAAGAGTAAAGGGACTGCATTGAGCACATGGTGACAAATTCTATGATGTCGAAAGTAGATATATACAAATTAGTCAAGAAATAAAATTACATTAAATGATAAAGTAGTTTAACATGCCTGTAAATGCAATGCACAAAGATAATACATAATATTTTGTTTGGTTTTAATAAATGAATAACCATAATAGTAGTGCAAAAACTGAACTCAGTTCAGTTGCTGAGGTTAGTGTTGTGCAGTGTTCAGGATGCTGATGGCTGTTGGGCTGTTATTATTCAAGTTATTCTTGAACCTGGTGGTCATGGTTTTCAGGCTCCTGCACCTTCCTCACAAGAGTAGAAGTGAAATGAGAGTGGTGTGGGTAATTGATGATGTTGGCTGCCTTTTTGAGGTGGAGAAGTCAGTACCTGTGATGTTCTGAGCAGTGTCTGCCACTCTGGTAATATCGTTAATTCCTGGGTGTTTAAGTTGCTGAACCAGGCAGTGAAGTAACCAGTCAGTAGCTCTTCACTGTACGCCTGTCAAAGTTCAATAGAATATTTGTTGACATACCAAATCTCCTCAATCTTCTGAGGAAGTAAATAAACTTTTTTTGTGATTGCATCAATGTGCTAAGCTCAGGACAGATCTTCAGAGAGGGGTGTGGCCAGGAACTTGAAGCTGTTGACTCTCTCCACAGCCCTCCCGTCAATCAAGACAGGTTTATAGATCCCCAGCTTTCCCCTCCTGGTCAATAGTCAGCTCTTTGTTCTTTGCTCTTGATGTTGAGAGGAAGGTTGTTAATCTGATACCATCCAATTTGATTTTCTTTTTTGTTTACTTTAGTTTTTATTGCTTTTATGTATACACAAATAAAACACAAATATAACAACGAAACATACAACATTACAATGAAACGTACAACAGTGTTGCAGGGGGTTCAGTTTACAATTAATGATGCAGTATACAGAACTATTTTCATATTAAAACATTTTCCAATAACTTACATTATTGTCTATAAAATTATACAGTGTTGATGTCTTTATTTCTATACCTAATCCATTTTCCCCATTTTCTTTTAAATTCGTCTTCTTTCACTCTTAGAGAATATGTCATTTTCTCCATGACAAATTTTTCCTGTACTATGTCTAACCATTGTCTAAGTCTGGGTGTGTCCGCTGCAAGCCAGTTTCTTGTAATGGCCTTTCTGCCAGCTGTGAGTAGGATTTTACTTTGGAGTCACGTGAGTGACTTCGTGAAGACCCCCGCCAGCACGCATGCGTGGCATATTGTCGCGCGCACTCGCACTGGGGAGTGCGCTCTCTCCTCCGGCTCCTTCACAAGACCGGCAGGTAAGTATTACCTTTTTCTTCACAGCATGGACAAGGGCCGGAGGACGACGCTGTCAAGGAGCTGAGCCAGACGGCCCTTGTGAGCTGCAAGGAACGCCGGCAGCTTCAACGCATGGTGGGGGCAGGAATGCGGAAGTCGGGTGCTCCCGCTGATTCAGGGGCCGACTCACCCGAATGGGTTACCGCTCCGGAGCTGGATGCAACGGATCCAGACTCCGAGCCCCCCCTCCCCCAAGAGAAGAAGGGGGGATACAGGTACGTGGCAAGGGGTCTTGTTTTTCACAGGCAACCTCTCCCCGAGCTCCAGAAGACCCGAGGGGGCTGGGCCGGGGAACAGCTGCACGACAGGGGAGCCCTGCAATGTGCACAAACGTACCACAGCCAGGGAATCTGCCGTAGTGCAGTCTGGCAACATCACTGCTGCGTCGTGTAGGCCTGCTGGAGCAGATACTGCCGACAACACACCCCGTCAGGCTGCGGTCAAGGGCGGAGGTGGCAGCAGGAAGCGGTCGGTCAACTCAGCTCTGCGAGCGGCCGACCATGCGCCTCCACGCTAAAAGATGGGCAAGAGTGGAGGTAAGCCTGCATGGACTCCGGGGAGCCAGGTTCTGGGGGCCAGCGCCGATTCAACTCACCTGCCTTCATATCAGACAGGTGGGCCGCCACAGTCTGGGAGAAGACAGACTAGCGGAGAGTCCGTGCGGGAGTCGTATGATCCTACTTGGGCTGTAGGTCACGACGACCTGCCATTGGACCCTAGACAGCACCTTATGGAGGTGTGGTCCGATGGTGGAAGCCCCAGTGAGTTCGCAGGGCCTGGGGAAGTCGGCTTGTCCGCTGCGTATAGCAGGGACGGTCGCATAGAGCGGTTGGAGCTCTTAGTGGTGCAAAGCCTCCAGCGGGACCGGGAACGAGAAGAGCGGGACTCGCGGGCATCCACTAGCCGTGCAAGGACACCACTTAGCACCTCATCGTCTCCAGCCAGAAGCATTAATGATTTCCCAGCTGCTGAGTTTGAAGACGACCCGGGACAGCCAGTCACCGCTGAGCCAGAGCATGAGGAGGATATGCTGGATGTGGTGAGTGAAGTTTGCCGTTTCCACCCAGACAGGTGAACCCTGCACCACGAATTGGCGGGCACCATTGATTGCCTAATTACGCACCAACTCCGGAGTCAGGTTCTCAATAATACCTTGGATGCAACGCCCAGTATGAGATAAACTGCCTGCGTAAGAGCTCCATATAGCCCACACTCAACCCCAAATTCGCGGGGTTGTGCCGACCATTACCGCTCCACCGCCGCATCAGTTGTTTGGAGACCTGTCCAAACAGGTGAAGGGACTGGACAAAGGAGGCCAAAACAGCGGGCCTCAAGAAACTCCATCGGCCAGAGTTCACCCATATCACCGGCAACAGCCTAATACAACCTGTGAACCAAGGCTGCCGGATAGGGCACAAAGATCCTACCTACCTCCATCTCAACAAACACAACGACCTTTTAGGGCAAGGCCAACAGCGGCCTGCATGGAAAATGCGGCCGCCGGCCCGTCAACCTCCATAACGTCCACCCGAAGCACCGTATGTACGGAACCGCCGTTAACTATGGAGGTAAGGATGTCTGGCTCCTCTCACGCCGTAGTATCCCTCCCTGCACGAATAGGTGGGCGATTGCGGGCTGCCTTGGACATATGGGAAAACTGCCACCACAGATGAGTTTATTTTACAAAGTGTTCAAGGGTATATAATTTGTTGGAGGTATAAATTCCCCTACCCAGCATTCGCCTCGTAGGAATTTACTCTATCCCAAAAAGAGGTGGAGGCAGGGCATGCTGAAATTATACGGCGAGCAGAAAAAGGGGTAATTGGCATAACCAAGCATGGACCTATTGAGTTTGAGTCTAATATGTTCACCAGCAGTAAAAAAGAAGGGGGATGTCGGATTATAATAGATTTAACTGAGTTGAACACTTTTGTACAATATACCCATTTCAAAATGGATACCTTTGGAACAGCTAGGCAGATGCTTTACCCAGGGTACTTTATGGCATGCATCGATTTGAAAGAAGCATGCTATACGGTGCCCATTGCTGAGGCTCACAGGGAATTCTGAAGTTGTCTGGAAGGGTGCATTGCCCAATGGAATCATCACAGCCCTAGGCTGTTTACCAAATTGGTATTTACCTGTATTGGCTCTTCTCCAACAACAAGATTATAGTGATGGCATATTGGATGAAATCCTTATAGTGGGGCAGACCCTCCAATTGGCAATTCAAGGAGTGGCTGAAACCAAGGCTCTGCTTGAGAAGCTGGGGTTGTAATCCATCCAGACAAATCAAAACTGCACCCGGTACGGGTTATGGATTATTTGGTGTTCACCCTAGACACCAATTTAATGAAGTTTATCATCCCAACTAATAAAGCTACTGCTATAATAGAAGAGTGCCACAATCTTGCTTGCGCCAGGGTACCGACCATTCGGCAAACAGCAAAAGTTATTGGTATTGGTAACTCTAAATTGGTAACTACATTCCCAGCTGCACGATTCGGACCACTACACTACCAAAATTTACAAAGATCAAAAATCGCAGCATTAAAAAACAAATGCTGGCCGCTTTGATCAGCCAATTTGGTTACCACCGGAAGCTAGAAATGAGCTACAATGGTGGGTAGATAATATTAAAGAATGTCATTGACCTATTATAGTGAGCAACCCTGATGTTGTGCTACTAACTGACGCAAGCGCACAACAGGCTGGGGAGCAACTGGTACGATGTCCAGTTGTGGTGGCAGATGGAACTCTCATGAGTCTGCATTCCTGGAGTCACATGGGATAAACTATATAGAAATGCTGGGGGCATTTCATGGACTGCGGGCTTACTGTACTAATTCACGGGATTACATGTCCGCTTTCGAATAGATAATGCTACAGTAGTGGCTTACATCAATCATATGGGTAGTATCAGGTCGCTAGTTTGCGATGAATTGGCTAATACAATTTGGCACTGGTGCATTGAAAGAAATATTTGGATTACTGCGACCTATTTGCCTGGGAAGCTTAATTCAGTGGCGGACACCAGGTCACGTGTCTTCAATGACAACACTGAGTGGATGTTGAACCCCCAAATTTTGGAGATATTATAGCTCATTTTGGGACACCAGATATTGACCTATTTGCGTCCAGGCTGAACCATCGAATACCAACGTATGTGTTGTGGGAACCAGACCCTGGGGCAATAGCAATGGATGCGTTTTTATCCATCGGGGGAAATGGTTTGCTACGCATTTCCCCCATTCTGCCTCACCAGTCGGGTATTGCAGAAAATTAAACTAGACTCTGCAACTGGCATATTGATCATTCCCGACTGGCCTACACAACCATGGTACCCGATGGTTGTAGAAATTTTAAAACAACCATGGATGGCGATTGGGAAACATCCCAAATTGATTACTCACTCCATTACGGGGGGGTCATCCTTGCCATGGTCATTTAAACTTGTTGGCCTGCAGGTTCTGAAAGACCACTCATCCGGGCAGGCATCTTGTTAAGAGCCATAGACCTTATCGCCGCATCATGCCGAGAATCAACTCGGAAACAATACCTCACCCAAATCAGAAAGTGGGAGGCATTCTGTGCCCGGACCAACAAGTCTTCCAACTCGGCAACAATACCTGATGTGTTGGAGTTTCTAGCAGGCCTCCATTTCGATGCTGGCCTCAGCTACAGTGCCATCAACAGCGCCAGGAGTGCGCTGTCCTCATACCTGGATATAGGTGTCGGCTCCAACCACCTGGTGTCTAAACTAATGAGGGGAGTGTTCAACACCAACCCTCCACGACCCAGATATACAGTAACGTGGGATGTGGGGATCGTGCTGACCCTACTGAGGAGCTGGGCTCCAATAGATGAGCTACCATTGAAATAGCTCACCCTCAAGGTGGTGATGCTTATGGCACTGACTACAGCCCAACGAAGCCCAGACATTACAGAAACTGCAACTGGACAGCATGGTGGCCACCCCTGGTCAAATAAATTTCTTTGTCAAAGAATTATTAAAACAGCACAGGCCAGGGGCGCATGGGCTGCAGTTGGAATTTCGGGCGTACCCTGTAGATGCCACTCTCTGCATAGTCACCCATCTTCACCACTACATCCGAGTTACTGGAGTTATCAGGATGAAGGTAACAGGGGCTCCTCATCAGTCATAAACCTCCGCATCGTCGAGTGACTACACAGACTATCGCCAGGTGGCTCAGGGTGGTGATGGATGCAGCAGGAGTTGCTACTAACATTTTTAAGTCTCATTCCACCAGGGCTGCATCTATATCAGCGGCGAGAGCCATGGAGGTGCCCATGGACCATATTCTCGCCACCGCGGGCTGGGCCAGTGGCGAAAAAACCTTTCAACGGTTCTATAACAAGCCTCTGGCCGCCCCTGCGACATTCGCATAAGCTATCCTGGGTACCGCTCAGTAAATGTCTGGCCCCGATTTAGGGGTTTGTTGTTTATTTGATTAATAAATTGTGTTGATTTTTCAGCCAGTTTCGACTGAACTCCATTAACAGCCTTCCTCCATCAGACTGGCGGCAGTGTGATAAGCATGGACGTTGTCCAGGGCGTGAAATCACAGAGCTTTGAAATCTTCACGAAGTCACTCACGTGACTCCGAAGTAAAATAGTAAGATTAAACGAGAACTTACCAAGTTTGAAGGTTGATCTGTATTTTACGAGGAGTCGCGGTGAGGGATTTCATGCCCACCGCTCCCACCCTCTATCATAAGGCCAACCAGGTAGTTCTACGTTTTCATCTTACTATTTTTTAGTCATGGTTTGGTTCTGTGATTCCACACCGCTGCTTTGAAGGATGCCGCGCATGCGTGCTGGCGGGGTCTTCACGAAATCCCTCACCGTGACTCCTCGTAAAATACAGATCAACCTTCAAACCTGGTAAGTTCTCGTTTAATCTTACTATTTTGGCTCACCCAAATGCATCACCTCACACTTGACCAAGCTAACATTCATCTGTCATTTCTTTCACCCTTTCTCCCATTGATCCAGATCTTTTCATAAACTTAGATGGCTTTCCACACTGTCCACTATAGAATATTATCCATCTTGGTGTCAACCACATTAACTACACTGTCATCCAAATTGTTAACATAGATGGCAAATAACAGAACATATTTCAGAGCGATGTGTGTGCGTTTGTGTGCATATGGGGTCTGTGTGTGTGTGTATGGTTTGTATGTATATTGTGTGTATGGGCTATGTATGTTTGTATTTGTGTGTGTATGGGGTGTACGTGTATGGTGTGTGTGTGTGTGTGTGTAGGATGTGTGTGTACGGGGTGTGTGGCTGTGTCCGTGTCTGTGTCTGAGTGTGTGTGTGTATCGGGTGTGTATGTATGTGGTGTGTGTGTGGGGTGAGTGTGTGTCTTGGGGGTTGTGTGTGTATGGGGTGTGTGTGCGTGTGTGGGGGGTGTATGTGGGGTGTGTGTGGGTGGGGTTGTGTATGGGGTGTGTGTATATGGGGTGTGTGTGTGCGGGTGCAGTGGTGTGTGGGGGGTGTATGTGGGGGGTGGTGTGTGTGTGTGTGGGGGTGGTGTGTGTGTGTGGTGGTGGTGTATGTGGGCGGTGGTGTATGTATGAGGGGGGTGTGAGGGTGGTGTGTGTATGGGGTGTGTGTGTGTGGGGGGGTTGTGTATGTGGGAGGGGGTGTGTGTGTGGGGGGTGGTGTGTGTGGGGGGTGGTGTTCGACCATTCAATATGATCATGGCTGGTCTAAAATCGGTACCCCATTCCTGTTTTTTCCTCATATCCCTTGATTTCTTTAGCTCTAAGAGCTAAATTTAACTCTCTTTTGAAAACATCCAGTGAATTGGCCTCCGCTGTCTTCTGTGGCAGAGAATTCCATAGATTCACAACTCACTGGACTAAGTAGTTTTTCCTCATCTCAGTCCTAAATAGCCTAGCCCTTATTCTTAAACTGTGACCCTTGGTTCTGGACTCCCCCAACATCAGGAACATTTTTCCTGCATCTATCCTGTCAAATCCTTTAAGAATTGTATATGTTTCTATAAGTTTACAAAGTTTGTGCTATTCACGAGCCTTATCTGTGAACAACAATGCTACAAATTTTCACACAGAGAGTGGTGAGTCTGTGGAATTCTCTGCCTCAGAGGGTGGTGGAGGCTGGTTCTCTGGATGCTTTTAAGTGAGAGTCAGATATAATTCTTAGAGAGAGCGGAGTTAATAGATATGGAGAGAAGGAAGGAACGCGGTACTGATTGGGGTTGATCAGCCATGATCGCATTGCATGGCGGTGCTGGCTCGAAGGACCGAATGGCCTACTCCTGCACCTATTGTCTATTGTCTATTATCTCAAAATGTGTAATGTGCACAATTTATTCACCACATGACTTGTCCAGTCATTGTCACGCTTGTGCACATCAAGTGCACAGAGGGCCCATTTCTAATTTCAGAAGATTTTCTGGCAGCAGAAAAAGTCCACTAAAGTCCACTACTACATTTATTGAATGTTGTTTTAAGATATGCACCAGATGATGCAGCTTCTAGGCTGGTATATTTGAGAATGCAACTTCAATTCAATAGTAAAGTAAATTGGTGGGCCAGTTTATCTGAGCTTCCTGGAATATCCTGCTCGCAGAAAACTGCCCATGCTTATTGTTGACACTTACATAGTTAGAATATGTGTGCACTTTGTGCATGTCTATTACTGTTTCCTTTTTAATGTTGTGCCATTCCTTATGGGCACATTTAGTCAGATTGGTGTAGGTTGTTTAGAGGTGCAGAGCGGAAACAAGCCCTTTGGCCCACCGAGTCCGTGCCGACCAGTGATCTACGCACACTAACACTATCCTACACACACTATGGACAATTTACAATTTTATAGAAGCCAGTTAGCTGACAGACCTCCACGTCTTTGGAGTGTGGGAGGAAACTGCAGCTCCCGGAGAAAACCCGTGCAGGTCATGAGGAGAATGTACAAACTCCATACAGACGAGCATCTGTTGTCAGGAATGAACCTGGGACTCTGGTGCTGTAAGGCAGCAACTCTACTGCTGCCTCAACTTTCTCCCACATTTAGTCAGATAAAGCGGTATGCCTGAACAAGACCTGTCCATGGAACATCTATGCATGTCTTTTATAGCTGGCTAAATTACACAGCTCTGCATTTAAGACTGCCAAAAAACTCTCAAGAACTGTTAAAAATTAATCAAATAAAAATGTTTGAAATGATTATGAAATAATGAAAAAAAAAGTAAATATATAAATAAAAAATATATATCTAAATTATTTCAAACTTGCCTCTGCCTCTTGCCATCATTCCCTACCATTGCAACACCATTGGAGGTGCTACTGTAGCATTGGGTTTAACTTAGTACAGGTTCTAATAGCACATCCTCAGTGAAACTGGGCGAATTGCATCAAAGTTTATGGAGTCCCACATTAGAGGCTGGTGAGGAATGTCCAGCAGGCCCAGGACTTCAAAGATCACCAGCCTAAAAGCTGGAATTCTGAGATTAGTGGTAATTATAATGGGAAATGTTTTTGTGCAGAGCTGCCAGTGCATTTCCCCACAAAACTCTAGCCATAAATTGAGCCGAGCTAATGCTAATTTTTATTTTTACTTGCTGATCCTTGAGGTCATTTACACACATCATAAATCAATACTCCCCCTGCCAATGAATAAATCATGCATAATTTCTAAATAGGCCGCGTGATGTAATTGTGGGTCAGAGTGCAGAATATTACCAAATAGAGCGACATGCTCTGCAAATCCTCAGGTACATACTTCACCCCCAAATGGTCACCTTCATACAATGTTGGATTGCAGGAATGTCAAACAGAAAAACTACTGTCATTTATATCTTGTTTCAGGACCCTAACCCTGTTCAGCTTGCCTCAAATTGATTAATTGATCGAAAGTTACAACACGGAAATGGAACCTTCAGCCCACCAAGCCCACGCCAACCATCGATCACCCATTTACGCTAATTCTATGTTATTCCACTTCCATATCCACTCCATACACACGGGGGGCAATTTACAGTCCTGACCTGAAACATTACCTATTCATGATCTCCAGAGATCCTGCCTGGCCTGCTGAGTTACTCCAGCATTTTGTATCTATCTTCGGTGTGAACCAGCTTTTGCTGTTCCTTCCAACACATTTTGCATCTTTTTCTGTAAACCAGCACCAGCAGTTCCTTGTATCCACAAACGACAAACCAGGTCTTAGGGATGTGGGTGGAAACCGGAACATTTGGAGGAAACCCAGGCAGTCGCAGGGAGTTCGTTCAAACCCCATACAGACAGCACCCGAGGCCTGGGTCTCTGGCACTGAGTAGCAGCAGCTCTACCAGCTGCTTCACTGTGCTGCCTTATGAAAACCACGGAGAGCACAGAAACAGGTCTCTCATCCCACTGAATCCACGAGTCCGTGTGGATCATCAACCACCCCTTTGCACTAATCCAACATTAAACCCACTTTTAAATTTGCCTCACATGCCCATCAATGGACCATTGTGGGCTCCACCTTTCCTTGATCATCATCGCTGGCTTGGATTTGTCCTTTTGCATACCTTTCATTCATTTGTTCAATGTACCTTTTCATATTTCTCATTACCCTATCCCCTGACTCTCAGTCTGAAGAGGGTCTCGACTCAAAACGTCGCCTATTCCTAGGTATGTTACAAAACTTACCTTCAGCAGCGCTGCAGTTCTGTCACTGGCCGTGTGCGCGACTTTGGCGCCTTTGAGGGGGTGGTGGGGGGGCGCGGGGTTGAAATGCAGTTTTCCCTTGCCATCTGGATTATATTTTCTCGGAGTGCGAGCTTTTTCTGTAGATTCGTTCCGACTGCCGGTAAGTGATATATTTTTTTTAAATCGCCTGACTATTTCAGCGCTGCAGTAAAACAAAAATTAGCTCCTAATGCCGTGAACGCCGACAACGGGGACGGATTTTACGTAGAGGACAGGTAAATGAAACTTGTTTATTTTTTCATATAAACTTGCTTGTTTAGATGACCTTAATCAACATTTCATGTTGCGAAACGGTGATTTATTCCCCATATGAACCGGCAGTATTTTTCCTGCCGACATTGGGTTTAAATTCACCGCAAACGCAACGTTCCAATCCATCGCGTTTCAGAAAAACCCACTCGCAAGCTGATTTAAATGGCCATTAATTTACGGGAATTAAACACTAAATTCCTTCAATTTGGCCTATAAATTAATGACAATTAGATTTAAAAATCATGTTATATTGTGAATTCTTGTGTGAATGTTATTTGGACACTTAGACTTTAAAAAAAATGTTAATATTTTCTTGTATATGGATAGATGTTTAGATCTAGTAATTGAATTTTGTAATTAGCTACAATTGGGTAACTAACTAATTATATGCTTTAATTTCAGGTGATCCAAGTAAGATTGTTTCATATTTGTTTCAGAATGCTTCAATCTATAATAACTGAAAATTTCTTTCAGTTCTCTTAATTTTTAAGAAAGTTATGGGCTTTTGACTGTCCTCGATCACAACTTTTGTGTTAAGTCAATGGAAAAGCAATAGGGAACAAGATGCTAATTTCCGAGTATGAAAATGGCCACAACCTTTTTAATACTGAAGATATGAAAGTGAATTAGGTGTCAAATTAAACTTCTTTTTATGCTTTATCTGGTGGGATAAATTGTAGACGATTTTTAAAATCTCAAACTTTTGTAACATTGCTACTATTCCTTTTTCGCTGAGATGCTGCCTGACCCGTTGAGTTACTCCAGCTTCTTGTGTCTAGCTTTGGTATACACTAGAAGCACTTTACAGGGGGCGATTACTCTAACATCCTCCATATCCTTGGGATCGGGAAGGAAATTGGATCCCCACACCTTCTGCGAGTCCCTGATCACAAAATTTAGAATCAACTGTGTTCTCCTATACTTCCAGCAAAGAAGATCCCATGCCTTCCCACACCTTCGCAGAATGTGCAAATTCCATGCATCAAAGGTCAGGATTGAACCCGGGTCTCTAGCGCAATAAAGCAGCAACTGTACTGGCTGTACAACTGTGCCTCTGCTGGGTTTCCTTTCCAAATTCCCCCCACCACCTTTCAATGAAAGTCTTTGCTAGTCAACAATGTTATGGGACCTTCTATGGCCACTCAAACATTTCCAAGTTCTACCAGCTGGAAGTCGAAGCACATTTGCCTGGCTTTGGTAGAAGCTTGTACTGAAGTTTCAGTGGCTAACTGAGTGAACATTATTGGAAATTCCATTTGAATTTTCCGCTTGGTATGCTCTTCCGGGATGGGGGGGGGGGGAAGGGGGCAGAGGGCAGGGGGATTCCATGTAAACGCCCTGAGTTGATCTTGGCCAATTGAGTGCTGTCAGAATGTTAATATTATAACGTGATCAATTACAATGTCTTGAAATGTAAACATTCAAAAGAAGCTGCTGTGTCACTAAATGCATTGATATAACGTTGGCTAATGGCAAACAATGTGAGCTTAAAATTCTTAGCTTGAAATATTGCAGAGAATCGGGGATGAAGCAGGAGCGGACAGTTTTTTGTTTTGTTTACCTTCAGCCAAAGGTTCCTGGTCAGGGAGTGACTTGATTGATTGATTGAAAGAAACAGCATGGAGCCAAGCTCTTCGGCCACCGAGTCCACACTGACCATCAATCACCTGTTCACACTTGTTCAATGTTATCCTACTCATTCCCTGTACACTAGGGGCAATTTACAGAGGCCACACATCTTTGGGAGCTCCATCAGGCTGCTCACTTTACACAGTGGCATAGCTGGTAGAGCTGCTGCCTTACAGAGCCTGAGACTCAGCTTCAATCCTGACCTCGGGTGCTGTCTGTGTGGAGTTTGCATGCTCTCTCTGTGGGAGTGTGGGTCTCCTTCACATGTTACCATGTTTCCTCCTAAATTCCAAAGATGTGTGGAACTGTAGGTATTCGAGTACTGGGAATTGATGAGAAAGTCAGATAACATTGAACAGGTGATCGATGGTCGGTGTGGATTTGGTGGGCTGTTTCCAAGCCATTTCTCTGAGACTAAAATATCCTGTTTCAAACATGTGTGACTGGAACATTCCAGGAATGTTGTCCAATGGATCCAGCCCAATGGATTCTGGTAACGCTGAGATACTAAAAGTTCTATGCTGAGACAATGAAACGCCTGGCAGAATCAAATGTGAACTAAAATTGTATTGTGAAAAAAATATGCCTTAATTTCATTCTTCATTATAGGCCTCTGAATCTGCTTAGGCCTGTCAACACCTCATTTCAGTATTCAACTTGCAGCACCTCTTCAGGAATTGTTGCTCAAGTTTACTATTAAAATGAATCAGATTCCCTGATCACAAAATGTAGAATAAACTGTTTTCTCCTATACTTCCAGCAAAGAAGATCCCAGCAATTTCAAATCAATGTTGTGTCCTGACATTTCTTTCTGGGTGACTCAGTAATCATTGAAACATGCAGAGCAATGAACATTAGAATATTGGATTCAAAGCACATCAGTAGAATGCATATCATCCACCAAAATACATATCATAAATAGGATACCCATGTTTGAAAAGTGTTATAAAGTGCGTTTATAAAATGAGGGAGATCACAAAGTTAGGATGAAATTTCAACGCAATTGACAGAATGTGAGATGACTGGTTATTCCTTCTTATTTGTCCCATCGAACTGCTCAAAGTTTTCCTGAAACACATAATGAGTGCTTTGACAACCAAAGACTGTCTTAACCTTAGTGCATTATAAATTGTCCACTGGAAAAGGGAAGATGAAAACTGCATTGTAAAATAATGATTGTTTGAGATCCCTTAAGAGTGTATGTTTTCCCTGAAGGTAGCTGTGCTTCTAGCTCATTTCCTCGATGTAAGTTTTAAAATTATGTTAGCCATTCCGGATGTCTTATTATGCAGCTCGAACACAGGATAACAAGCACAGCCTGACATGCTGGTATAATAATGGTTCTCCTTTTGTTACTGTGTTCCCATTGCTGTTTCTTGAAAGGAAATATGAGATGAAGACAAAGAAGTGAGTCAGAAGAGAGATGGATTAGCATCAAACTCATGCACTTTCCTCATCTCAGTTCTAAATGGTCTACCCCTTATTCTCAAACTGTGGCCCTGGTTCTGGACTCTCCCAACATCGGGAACATGTTTCCTGCATCTTGCGTGTCCAATCCCTTAATCATTTTATATGTTTCTATAAGATCCCTCTCATCCTTCTAGATCCCAGTGAATACAGCCCAGTCGCTCCATCTGCCCACTCACCCAACCTGTCACTCTGCATCCTCATAGCATCCTCATCACAGTTCACACTGCCACCCAGCTTGTGTCATCTGCAAATTTGCTAATGTTACTTTTGATTCCTTCATCTAAATCATTAATGTATATTGTAAATAGCTGCGGTCCCAGCACCGAGTCTTGGGGCACCCCACTAGTCACTGCCTGCCATTGTTTCCTGTATGCCAACCAATTTTCTATCCATGTCAAATGTATTAGCTGTGGCAGGGAGAACATTTCTCTTTGGGAAGAACCACTTGAGTCTCTCTCTCTCATCTCATAGAATAATTTGCATACATATCATAGTGATTATGGTTATGCCAGCAGAATCGTTTGACTTGGATTTATATGAATTGGAATTTAATTCCTAGTTAGTCATGATCTTTTATCAATAAATTGGTCTAATGGTCTGTTGAAGGCGAATAACTACTGACTACATAAGCTATTTCTATGTAGAGGTTCATTGGAAGAAGAGGACCTGGACCCACTACAATTTTCCTATCGCCATAACAGATCAATGGGCGATATGATCTTGCTGGCCCTCCACTGTGCACTGGACTACTTGGACAATAAGAACACAAATGTTAGGCTATTGTTCATCAACTATAGCTTGGTGTTCAACACCATCATCCCCTCCAAACTTATTATCAAACTCAGATAATTGGGTCTCAGTACCTCTTTCAAAGGGGGAAATGGGGGCAAACCATTTCCCAGTCACTCTCTTGGTCGAGATGCGTCTTTTCTCTGTTGCATGTTTGGCCCCCTCATGGCCTACCAACTGGATTGGCGCGGGGTTTGCTACTGGAGACCGGCCAGAATTTCATCGGCGGTGCAGCATTGACTTCCATCACGGAGCAGGAGAATGCCTTGCCAGGGATCGCCTGTGTTGAAGCTCCGGACTGTTGGGCCTGCTGACTTTAACACTGTGGAGCTGTGGTTTGCGGAGCTTCTAGCCGTGGGCAGTGCTGACTTTAACATTGTGCATGTCTGGGATCCTTTTACAAGGATTGCCAGTGTTGGATCTCCGCCCAGCTCGGCCTGTAGACTTCGGAAGTCGCGGTCTCCAGTAAGAAGTGTCCGATTCGGAAACTCCAAGCCGCTGAGTGTGTTCTTCAGTTCCGACGCCGGAGTTCCGATCATCCCGGCGAGAGGTCCTGTACATTGGGCCGCCGTAGCGGCGACTGTGGATGGTTCAAAGGCCCCGATCAAGGGTGAACAAAGAGGAAGATGACTGAACTTTATTGCCTTCCCTCACAGTGGGAAACATTGATTCCGCTGTGTGGGGATGTTCATGTTAAATTCTATCGTGCATTGTGTTTGTTTTATTCATATGGCTGTATGGTAACTCAAATCTCACTGTACCAATTTGTGCATGTGACAATAAATATAACTTGAACTTGAACTTGAACTGAATCCTCGACTTCATCAACAGACCACAAATTTCCTTTTCCGTGACTTTCAGTGTTTTCCTTTCCCGTGACTTTCAGTCTGAAGAAGGGTTTCGACCCAAAATGTTACTCATTCCTTCTCTCCAGAGATGCTGTCTGAGTTGCTCCAACATTTTTTTTATCTATCTTCGGTTTAAACCAGCATTTGCAGTTCCTTCCTACACAATTAGTACAAATTAGCAATAGCAGTTCCTGGCAGGAGCTCCTCAAAGCTGTGCTCTCAGTCCCCTGCTCTACTCTCTCTATACCCAGGACTATGTCGGCAGACACAGTTCCAATTCAATTTTGAAATTTGCTGACGATACTACCATTGTTGGACAAATAACAGGCAATTTTGAATCAGAGTATAGGAGGGAGATTGAAAATCTCCCTCTGACACTGACTGACACTGGTGAATAACTATGCTCCCCCAGATAGTGATAAACATTTTTTCAAATCCCTATTTGATATTATTGCAATGGAAGCAGAAGGAATTTGTATATGTGGGGGAGATCTGAATGTTGTACTGAATCATACGCTTGATACGACAAGTAAAAAGAAGAATAAGAACCAGTTAACAAAACTACTAAACACTACCTGTAAAGAATTTGGTTTTCTTGATGTCTGGCGGAATTTTCACCCTCTAGAAAGAGACTATACACATTACTCAATACCGCACTCAGCTTACTCCAGAATAGACTATTTCTTAATGCAGAAAGAAGACTGTTATAGGGTAACGGATTGCAGAATTGGTGTGGCAGATGTATCAGACCATAATGCCATATACTTAACAATTCAAATGGACAGTAGAAGGAAAAACACAGTGTGGTGATTAAATGTTGGAATACTGAATGATAAAACAACTGTTAATGATATTGAATTGGAAATCAAAACTTATCTAGAGGAGAATGACAATGGGGAGGTGGACCCATCCATACTGTGGGACTCATTGAAGGCTGTAATACGAGGTAGGTTAATAGCAAGGGCATCACATATTATAAAGGCCAGAATGAAAACATATAATAAGTTGATAACAGACCTGAAGGATTTAGAACAGAAGTACAAAAATAATAAAGACCAGAGAACTTATAAGCAAATAGAAGATTCCAAATGGATGGAATATTGGGTCAAGAAGTGGAGAAAAAAAGCAAGATTTGTAAAACAAGCACATTATGAGCTTGGCCCTAAATCCACTAAAATACTTGCCCGAAGGCTATGCAAACAACAGGCTGACAACGCCATACACAAAATTAAGGACCCCTGTACACAGAATTTGAAGAGTGATCCAAAAGAAATAGAATATATCTTCCAGGAATATTATAAAGAATTATATACACAAACATCTACAGTAGATGGGGAATCAATGAGGACTTTTTTTAAGTACAATAGATCTGCCCTGTATTGGAGAGACACAAAATAAAATAATCACAGCAGAAATATCACTGGAGGAGATAGAGAAGACAATTGGTAGGATGAAATCAAACAAGGCCCCACGCAGCGACGGTTTCCCTATAGAATGGTATAAAATATTTCGGAATGAGCTGAACCCACTTCTTCTGAGAACCTTTAACTGGATTATCAAAGAAGGCAAGACACCCCCTTCATGGTAAGAGGCAATTATAACATTAATCCACAAAGAGAACAAAGACAAGGAAAATTGTACCAACTACAGACCGATATCAATTCTAAGTGTGGACTATAAATTATATTCTTCAATTATCTCCAAACGATTTGAAAAGTTCATGCCAGATTTAATTGATGAATAGGCAGACAAACACAGGACAGCATTAGAAGAACCCTACATATAATACACAAGATTCAAAAGGAAAGTATGTCTGCTGTCCTGATAAGTCTAGACGTGGAAAAGGCTTTTGATAGGGTTAATTGGGAATTTGTATATCAAACACTAGAAAGATTTGGCTTTACCGAAGAGTCAATTCAAGTTATTAAAGCAATTTACCAGCAACCTACTGCAAGAGTAATTGGCTCAAGCGATTTGTCGATAGGGAACTGAGGGGAGTAACTATAAGAGACAGAGAACATAAAATTGGCCTTTTCACAGATGATGTAATGATGTATCTCACGGAAGTAAACACCTCCTTTCCAAGGATGATGGGGATCATAGATAAATTTAATTTTTATGCAGGATATAAAGTGAATATTTCAAAAATTCAAATCCTCCTATTTAATTGTCCTCCAGAAGAAATCAAACACAATTATAATATTAAATGGGATTCAAAATCAATCAAATACCTAGGGGTACATATAACAAAAAATATATCAATGTTGTATGGGGCCAATTATAATCACATCAACCAAAACATAAGAAAGGATATAGAAAGATGGTCCACCTACTCAATGGATTTTAGTAGCAAGATAAATGTGGTGAAAATGAATGTTTTGTCAAGGCAAATGTACTAGTTTCAATCTCTGCCAATAGAGTTACCATTAAAACAATTCACGGAATGGGATAAATTAATATCTAGATTTATTTGGGGAGGAAAGAAGACCAGAATTCGATACACTACACTACAGTTGCCAAAGGACAAAGGTGGAATGGCACTTCCAAATTTTAGGATATATTTCTATGCAGCCCAACTTCGACCACTAATTAATTGGTGTGAGGACAGCTATATAGCTAGGTGGAAAGAGATTGAGACAGATATCCCTGACTTCCACATCCAAACACTTTTGGGAGAATAAGCGCTTCCTGGACATATCAGGAGCATAATCGATCCAATAACGATATTTACTTTAAAAACCTGTTTCATGCTTACCAGACAACTTAAACTGAATAAACGACAAAAAGTTTTAAGATGGATAGCTTTGGATAATGAATTTAAACCAGGGATGTATGACTCAACATTTAAAGAGTGGATGAAGAAAGGAATGACTGCATTTTGTACTGTTATTGAAAATGGAGACCTAAGAAGTTTTCAAGATTTGAAGGATAGATTTGCACTTCGGAACCAAGACTTGTTTAGATACCTCCAACTGAGAGATTATTACAATAAAAAGGTAAAAAGGGAGGCACTAGAAGAAAAGAATCCAGTGATAGAAGTGCTAGTTAGTGCGTATCATCAAAAAACATTAAGGATTATTTCTAAACTTTATCATAGTTTAATGGAATATCAAGCTAAAACTACATTTTATGTAAAATTTAAGTGGGAAAAGGAATTGAACATTACAATCTCAGAAGAAGAATGGCATCATATGTGTGTAACACTACAGACATCCACCAATTCACAAAATTGGAGAGAATTTAATTGGAAAAATTTGATTTGTTTCTTTATTACGCCTAACATAAAAAGCAAGCAAATTCTAAGGCAGTAAACATGCTGGAGACAATGTGACCAAACAGACGCAAACCATGCACGTATCTTCTGGAGTTGCCCAAAAATAGAACCAATTTGGGACAGAGTGAATTCAGAATTAACGGAGGTATTAGGATATATAGTCTGCAAGAAGTGTTCCATTTTATACCTGGGTAATATAAATACAGTGGTGCTGAAGGAAGACCATTGCTTGGTTAAAATAGTAAGATTAAACGAGAACTTACCAAGTTTGAAGGTTGATCTGTATTTTACGAGGAGTCGCGGTGAGGGATTTCATGCCCACCGCTCCCACCCTCTATCATAAGGCCAACCAGGTAGTTCTACGTTTTCATCTTACTATTTTTTAGTCATGGTTTGGTTCTGTGATTCCACACCGCTGCTTTGAAGGATGCTGCGCAGGCGTGCTGGCGGGGTCTTCACGAAATCCCTCACCGCGCCTCCTCGTAAAATACAGATCAACCTTCAAACTTGGTAAGTTCTCGTTTAATCTTACTATTTTACTTCGGAGTCACGTGAGTGACCGTGAAGATTTCAAAGCTCTGTGATTTCACGCCCTGGACAACGTCCATGCTTATCACACTGCCGCCAGTCTGATGGAGGAAGGCTGTTAATGGAGTTCAGTCGAAACTGGCTGAAAAATCAACACAATTTATTAATCAAATAAACAACAAACCCCTAAATCGGGGCCAGACATTTACTGAACTGTACCCAGGATAGCTTATGCGAATGTCGCAGGGGCGGCCAGAGGCTTGTTATAGAACCGTTGAAAGGTTTTTCCCACTGGCCCAGCCCGCGGTGGCGAGAATGTGGTCCATGGGCACCTCCATGGCTCTCGCCGCTGATATGGATGCAGCCCTGGTGGAATGAGACTTAAAAATGTTAGTAGCAACTCCTGCTGCATCCAGCACCACCCTGAGCCACCTGGCGATCGTCTGTGTAGTCACCCGATGATGCAGAGGTTTATGACTGATGAGGAGCCCCTGTTCCTTCATCCTGAAAACTCCAGTAACTCGGATGTAGTGGTGGAGATGGGTGACTATGCAGAGAGTGGCATCTACAGGGTACGCCCGAAATTCCAACTGCAGCCCATGCGCCCCTGGCCTGTGCTGTTTTAATAATTCTTTGACAAATACATTTATTTGACCAGGGGTGGCCACCATGCTGTCCAGTCGCAGTTTCTGTAACGTCTGGGCTCATTGGGCTGTATTCAGTGCCATAATCATCACCACCTTGAGGGTGAGCTATTTCAATGGTAGCTTATCTATTGGAGCCCAGCTCCTCAGTAGGGTCAGCACGATCCCCACATCCCACGTTACTGTATATCTGGGTCATGGAGGGTTGGTGTTGAACACTCCCCTCATTAGTTTAGACACCAGGTGGTTGGAGCCGACACCTATATCCAGGTATGAGGACAGCGCACTCCTGGCGCTGTTGATGGCACTGTAGCTGAGGCCAGCATCGAAATGGAGGCCTGCTAGAAACTCCAACACATCAGGTATTGTTGCCGAGTTGGAAGACTTGTTGGTCCGGGCACAGAATGCCTCCCACTTTCTGATTTGGGTGAGGTATTGTTTCCGAGTTGATTCTCGGCATGATGCGGCGATAAGGTCTATGGCTCTTAACAAGATGCCTGCCCGGATGAGTGGTCTTTCAGAACCTGCAGGCCAACAAGTTTAAATGACCATGGCAAGGATGACTGACCCCCCCCCCCCCCCCCCCCCCCCCGTAATGGAGTGAGTAATCAATTTGGGATGTTTCCCAATCGCCATCCATGGTTGTTTTAAAATTTCTACAACCATCGGGTACCATGGTTGTGTAGGCCAGTCGGGAATGATCAATATGCCAGTTGCAGAGTCTAGTTCAATTTTCTGCAATACCCGACTGATGAGGCAGAATGGGGGAAATGCGTAGCAAACCATTTCCCCCGATGGATAAAAACGCATCCATTGCTATTGCCCCAAAGTCTGGTTCCCACAACACATATACGTTGGTATTCGATGGTTCAGCCTGGACGCAAATAAGTCAATATCTGGTGTCCCAAAATGAGCTATAATATCTCCAAAATTTGGGGGTTCAACATCCACTCAATGTTGTCATTGAAGACACGTGACCTGGTGTCCGCCACTGAATTAAGCTTCCCAGGCAAATAGGTCGCAGTAATCCAAATATTTCTTTCAATGCACCAGTGCCAAATTGTATTAGCCAATTCATCGCAAACTAGCGACCTGATACTACCCATATGATTGATGTAAGCCACTACTGTAGCATTATCTATTCGAAAGCGGACATGTAATCCCGTGAATTAGTACAGTAAGCCCGCAGTCCATGAAATGCCCCCAGCATTTCTATATAGTTTATCCCATGTGACTGTAGGAATGTAGACTCATGAGAGTTCCATCTGCCACCACAACTGGACATCGTACCAGTTGCTCCCCAGCCTGGTGCGCTTGCGTCAGTTAGTAGCACAACATCAGGGTTGCTCACTATAATAGGTCAATGACATTCTTTAATATTATCTACCCACCATTGTAGCTCATTTCTAGCTTCCGGTGGTAACCAAATTGGCTGATCAAAGCGGCCAGCATTTGTTTTTTAATGCTGCGATTTTTGATCTTTGTAAATTTTGGTAGTGTAGTGGTCCGAATCGTGCAGCTGGGAATGTAGTTACCAATTTAGAGTTACCAATACCAATAACTTTTGCTGTTTGCCGAATGGTCGGTACCCTGGCGCAAGCAAGATTGTGGCACTCTTCTATTATAGCAGTAGCTTTATTAGTTGGGATGATAAACTTCATTAAATTGGTGTCTAGGGTGAAC
Source organism: Okamejei kenojei (assembly GCA_035221665.1). Taxonomy (NCBI): domain Eukaryota; kingdom Metazoa; phylum Chordata; class Chondrichthyes; order Rajiformes; family Rajidae; genus Okamejei; species Okamejei kenojei. Next base: position 80,860,538 of record CM069131.1, read on the forward strand.
ACCAAATAATCCATAACCCGTACCGGGTGCAGTTTTGATTTATCTGGATGGATTACAACCCCAGCTTCTCAAGCAGAGCCTTGGTTGCAGCCACTCCTTGAATTGCCAATTGGAGGGTCTGCCCCACTATAAGGATTTCATCCAATATGCCATCACTATAATCTTGTTGTCAAAGAGCCAATACAGGTAAATACCAATTTGGTAAACAGCCTAGGGCTGTGATGATTCCATTGGGCAATGCACCCTTCCAGACAACTTCAGAATTCCCTGTGAGCCTCAGCGATGGGCACCGTATAGCATGCTTCTTTCAAATCGATGCATGCCATAAAGTACCCTGGGTAAAGCATCTGCCTAGCTGTTCCAAAGGCATCCATTTTGAAATGGGTATATTGTACAAAAGTGTTCAACTCAGTTAAATCTATTATAATCCGACATCCCCCTTCTTTTTTACTGCTGGTGAACATATTAGACTCAAACTCAATAGGTCCATGCTTGGTTATGCCAATTACCCCTTTTTCTGCTCGCCATATAATTTCAGCATGCCCTGCCTCCACCTCTTTTTGGGATAGAGTAAATTCCTACGAGGCGAATGCTGGGTAGGGGAATTTATACCTCCAACAAATTATATACCCTTGAACACTTTGTAAAATAAACTCATCTGTGGTGACAGTTTTCCCATATGTCCAAGGCAGCCCGCAATCGCCCACCTATTCGTGCAGGAGGGATACTACGGCGTGAGAGGAGCCAGACCCCCTTACCTCCATAGTGAACGGCGGTTCCATACATACGGTGCTTCGGGTGGACGTTATGGAGGTTGACGGGCCGGCGGCCGCATTTTCCATGCAGGCCGCTGTTGTCCTTGCCCTAAAAGGTCGTTGTGTTTGTTGAGATGGAGGTAGGTAGGATCTTTGTGCCCTATCCGGCAGCCTTGGTTCACAGGTTGTATTAGGCTGTTGCCGTTGATATGGGTGAAATCTGGCCGATGGAGTTTCATGAGGCCCGCTGTTTTGGCCTCCTTTGTCCAGTCCCTTCACCTGTTTGGACAGGTCTCCAAACCACTGATGCGGCGGTGGAGCGGTAATGGTCGGCACAACCCCGCGAATTTGGGGTTGAGTGTGGGCTATATGGAGCTCTTACGCAGGCAGTTTATCTCATACTGGGCGTTGCATAGGGGTGCCAGTGCATCTTGCTGTTTACTGGACACATTATCCCCGACCAGGGTCCTAGCAAACGCCGTTATGCCCGTGGAGAACCTTTCTCCAAGATATTATTGAGAACCTGACTCCGGAGTTGGTGCGTAATTAGGCAATCAATGGTGCCCGCCAATTCGTGGTGCAGGGGTTCACCTGTCTGGGTGGAAACGGCAAACTTCACTCACCACATCCAGCATATCCTCCTCATGCTCTGGCTCAGCGGTGACTGGCTGTCCTGGGTCGTCTTCAAACACAGCAGCTGGGCAATCATTAATGCTTCTGGCTGGAGACGATGAGGTGCTGAGTGGTGTCCTTGCAAGGCTAGTGGATGCCCGCGAGTCCCGCTCTTCTCGTTCCCGGTCCCGCTGGAGGCTTTGCACCACTAAGAGCTCCATCCGCTCTATGCGACCGTCCCTGCTATACGCAGCGGACAAGCCGACTTCCCCAGGCCCTGCGAACTCACTGGGGCTTCCACCATCGGACCACACCTCCATAAGGTGCTGTCTAGGGTCCAATGGCAGGTCGTCGTGACCTACAGCCCAAGTAGGATCATACGATTCCCGCACGGACTCTCCGCTAGTCTGTCTTCTCCGAGACTGTGGCGGCCCACCTGTTTGATAAGAAGGCAGGTGAGTTGAATCGGCGCCGGCCCCCGGAACCTGGCTCCCCGGAGTCCGTGCAGGCTTACCTCCACTCTTGCCCATCTTTTAGCGTGGAGGCGCATGGTCGGCCGCTCCCAGAGCTGAGCTGACCGACCGCTTCCTGCTGCCACCTCCGCCCTTGACCGCAGCCTGACGGGGTGTGTGGTCGGCGGTATCTGCTCCAGCAGGCCTACTCGACGCAGCAGTGATGTTGCCAGGCTGCACTACGGCAGATTCCCTGGCTGTGGTACGTTTGTGCACATTGCAGGGCTCCCCTGTCGTGCAGCTGTTCCCCGGCCCAGCCCCCTCGGGTCTTCTGGAGCTCGGGGAGAAGTTGCCTGTGAAGAACAAGACCCCTTGCCACGTACCTGTATCCCCCCTTCTTCTCTTGGGGGACGGGGGCTCGGAGTCTGGATCCGTTGCATCCAGCTCCGGAGCGGTAACCCATTCGGGTGAGTCGGCCCCTGAATCAGCGGGAGCGCCCGACTTCCGCATTCCTGCCCCCACCATGCGTTGAAGCTGCCGGCGTTCCTTGCAGGTCCGGGGACAAGGGCCGTTGGCTGGCCGCAGCTCAGCTCCTTGACAGCGTCGTCCTCCGGCCCTTGTCCATGCTGTGAAGAAAAAGGTAATACTTACCTGCCGGTCTTGTGAAGGAGCCGGAGGAGAGAGCGCACTCCCCCCCCCCAGCCTGCCGGTGCGAGTGCGCGCGGCGATATGCCACGCATGCGTGCTGGCGGGGGTCTTCACGAAGTCACTCACGTGACTCCGAAGTAAAATCCTACTCACAGCTGGCAAAAAGGCCATTACAAGAAACTGGCTTGCAGCGGACACACCCAGACTTAGACAATGGTTAGACATAGTACAGGAAAAATTTGTCATGGAGAAAATGACATATTCTCTAAGAGTGAAAGAAGACGAATTTAAAAGAAAATGGGGAAAATAGATTAGGTATAGAAATAAAGACATCAACACTGTATAATTTTATAGACAATAATGTAAGTTATTGGAAAATGTTTTAATATGAAAATAGTTCTGTATGCTGCATCATTAATCGTAAACTGAACCCCCTGCAACACTGTTGTACGTTTCATTGTAATGTTGTATGTTTCATTGTTATATTTGTGTTTTATTTGTGTATACATAAAAGCAATAAAAACTAAAGTAAACAAAAAAGAAAATCAAATTGGATGGTATCAGATTAACAACCTTCCTCTCAACGTCAAGAGCAAGAACAAAGAGCTGACTATTGACCAGGAGGGGAAAGCTGGGGATCTATAAACCTGTCTTGATTGACGGGAGGGCTGTGGAGAGAGTCAACAGCTTCAAGTTCCTGGGCACACCCCTCTCTGAAGATCTGTCCTGAGCTCAGCACATTGATGCAATCACAAAAAAAGTTTATTTACTTCCTCAGAAGATTGAGGAGATTTGGTATGTCAACAAATATTCTATTGAACTTTGACAGGCGTACAGTGAAGAGCTACTGACTGGTTACTTCACTGCCTGGTTCAGCAACTTAAACACCCAGGAATTAACGATATTACCAGAGTGGCAGACACTGCTCAGAACATCACAGGTACTGACTTCTCCACCTCAAAAAGGCAGCCAACATCATCAATTACCCACACCACTCTCATTTCATGCTGTGAAGAAAAGGTAATACTTACCTGCCGGTCTTGTGAAGGAGCCGGAGGAGAGAGCGCACTCCGCCCCCAGCCTGCCGGTGCGAGTGTGCGCGACGATATGACGCGCATGCGTGCTGGCGAGGTCTTCACGAAGTCACTCACGTGACTCCGAAGTAAAATAGGGCAGGACATACACAGAAAATGGCACAGCCCTGGAGAGTGTTGTGGAGTAGAGAGAAGGAAGTGTACAGGTGATTGACACAAAGTGCTGGAGTAACTCAGCGGGTCAGGCGGCATCTCTGGAGAAAAGCAATAGGAAACGTTTTGAGTTGGAACCCTTCTTCAGACTAGGGGTATAGGTTCACAGTTCCCTGAAAGAGCTGGCACAGGTGGACAGGTTGGCAATGATGGTGTCTGCCATGTTTGCCTTCATTGGGACGGGTACTGAGTACAGGGATTGTAACATCATGTTACAAGACGTCGATGAGACCGCATTTGGAGAATGTGCGCCATATTAGTCATCCTGCTGTCGGAAGGATGCCATTAAGCTAGAAAGGGTGCACCAAGATGTTACCAGATTATAAGGAATTATAAGGAATGGCTGGGACCTTTTCCCTGGAGCATAGGAGACTGAGAAATGACCGTATAGAGCAGGGGTGGGGAACCTTTTCATGTTGGTTTGCCGCATTAAGTTAGCTGTAATCAAATAAGGCCGCGTCCAAGAAACTTAAATTAGATATACTTCAAAATGTACATTATTTTGTAAAAATCGAACTACTATGTATTAACTTCAAGAACATTTTAAAAAAATTGTTAATTCTAAAGTTAACTAGCCGTTTAATGCATCCAAAGCGATTGAATAATTTATATTTTCCTTTTGGAGTATTGCGTGAAGTTGTTCTGTTACGTTGAGGTCTAATTCATGCTGCCGATCAGTTATAGTTCTCCTTGAAAGAGGCAGTTGTTTGTACTTTGAAACTTTATCGGGGTCTAAGCTTCCTACAACTTTGACAATGCATTATTTTACGATTTCTACATTGCTAAATGGCTTCCCTTTTTTCCCCCGAGTATATAAGCTACTTCATAAGTCGCTTCAGTGGCATTAAGGGGCGGTCCCACTTGGGCGACCTAATCTGCGAGTTCTGGCGAGTTTGCCCTCGACTCATACTCGCAGCATGATTGACACAAGATCGTAGGAGGTCTTCGTAACTCTCTTTCATGCTCGAGAGTGGTCCCCGCGTACTCAAGGCCTCAGCTAGGTTGCGCCGTTTTTTTCAATATGTTAAAACATTACCCGCGAGTAAAAAAGGTCGCCATGGAAAAAATCGATACTTTTTTTACTCGTAGGTTTAGACATAGTAGGTCGTAGTAGGTCGGCATGTTAGTCATAGGTAGTATAAGGTAGTCAAGGGTAGTCGTAGATAGTCTTCATCATAGTTGAAAGGAGGTCGAAGGGAGGTCGAAGGAGATCGAAGGAGGTCGTCTTCACTCTCCACTATTCGGTGTCCAATTTTCCCGAAGTTAGTCGTAGATAGTTGTCACTTGTACGAAGCTAGTCTTCAACACAGTTGAAGGAGGTCGAAGGAGGTCTTCTACATAGTCAAAGGGGGTCTTCAACATGTCATTTTTTTCAACTCTGCTAAACTCACCAAGTAGGTTGGCCAAGTGGGACAGCCCATTTATTTCTGTGTCTTGCCGCTGCTTGAAATAACTGCCTTTGCCTTTGCTTTTCATCTTTTAATTTCTGCAATGCATCTTTTCATGCCTCACTCTCTAATTTGAAATATTTCTGGTCCCTATGAGTGGCATAATGCTGATGAGCATTGAATTTCGTCAATGTTAATATTGCAGTAACACAAAGCAAGCAAATCATCTTATCTTTAGCAGAAACAAGATAATATTGCAGTTCACAATCCTCATTAAAACTCTTTTTTCTTCCCTCAGCGTTCTCTAGGTTTTCTTTGATATGATGGGCTGTTAAGCATACAGAATTTAAAAAAGTTAACTATTCTCAAATGCAACTTCAAACGGAAAGCCACGTGCACTGCTATCAAAAGTTGATAATACTGAAGCCTGGGTGGCCAGCGGACTCTCCCCGACATTTTCCCTCTCGTCAACCGGCCTCAGGTGGTGGTGGTGCCAGTCAGGCAGGGAGGTTAACATGTATTCTGGAGTCTCATTAGAACTAAATCATGAGCATAACAGGTGTTAAAATAGCCCTCATGACTTACTAATGTTTTAATTGTGGCCGTCAGTCAGGGAGGATTATTTTGTTGAATCTTCTTTTACTCTTTGGTATTTTAAATACGTTCATTTCAAGATTAAAATAAAAATAATAAAAGACGAACAAAAACATATTCATAAAAATAAAAGGATTTGTTCTACAAAATTTAGGAATGGTACAAAATTTTGAGATTTTTAATATCAAGCCTGTAATTTATCCCATCAGATAAAGCATAAAAAGAACTTTAATTTGATACCTAATTCACTTTCATATCTTCAGTATTAAAAAAGGTATGGTCATTTTCATACTTGGAAATTAGCATCTTGTTCCCTATTGTTTTTCCATTAATTTAACACAAAAGCTGTGATCGAGGACAGTCAATTGACATAAAAGCTCATACCTTTCTTAAAAAATAAGAGAACTGAATTACATTTTCAGTTATTATAGATTGAAGCATTCTGAAACAAATATGATACATCTTACTTGAATGACCAGAGATTAAAGCATATAATTAGTTAACCTAATTGTAGATGATTACAAAATTAACCGTTGTGACGGAAATAGTAATAAACACCCAGACTGCCTTGAAAATTCAAAAATGTGATATTCTCAAGATCAGAACTTTAATATTATTGTAACGTTAAAACAAATAGTAATTACCTAAACAAAAATATCATATTCATCAGTCACATCAAATCAATTAAATTCATCTAAATTCAATTACTAGATCTAAACATCTATCCCATTCTTAAGAAAAGGCTTAGAATATTTTTTTTTAAATAGCCAAAGTATCCAAATAACAAACGGATCCCATTCACACAAGAATTCACAATATAATACGATTTTTATATCTCACTTTGTCATGAATTGCTATGCCAAATGGAAGGAATTTAATATTTAATTCCCATAAATTAATCCAGAAGCATCCACTCTCAAGATAATCAAAATCATTATTTTTTGCACAATACATCTGACTAAAACTGTACCGTGTATATTTAGTATGAAAATATTGATCATAGATAGACAATAATACAAAATATAGATGATTTAGATGTTCTTATGACATGATTGTTCAAAAGAAATAATGAATTTGATTATCTTGAAAGTGGATGTTTCTGGAATGTGATCAATTGGAATGTTGCCACTGCCATGATTTACGTCATGATTTAAGCGAGACATGGCCAATTTGTATCGGGGCCTAAATAAATTTTTTCGCATCAACAGATTAAAATTAAGCCACACCAAAAAGCAAGATAATATGATAATAAACGACATACCTTATGTTTTGTCCTGCACTTGCGATCCATGATGTTGAAGGCATTGAAAGAGTTTGTAGTCGCGTTTTAGTTCAATCCAGTGATCCAATCGACCAGCGACTTTTTTTTTAAATCGGGGGTGGGCTCGCAGAACGGATTTTCTTCATCGGCTAGCACCGAGCAAATTCCTCTCCGACAACCAATACAAACCTGCATTTTTATCCCACCCCCCCCCCCCCCAAAGCCTCCGGAATCACACACACAGGCAGTGGCAGGTCTGCAGTGCCGCTGATGGTAGGCTTTGAAACAACGCTACAAAATATGGATTCATTCAAAAGGCCGCACTTAATGAACTAGAAGGCCGCAGGTTCCCCACACCGGTATGGAGGTACACAAAACCATGAGGAGCGTAGATAGGGTAAATGGTCATGGTCTTTTTCCCAGGTTAGATGAGTGGAACTAGTTAGAATGTGAAAGGACAATTTCCTCATGTAGAGGGTGATGTGCATATGGAATGAACTGCCAGAGGAAGTGAAAGAAGCAGGTACTTTGACAAATTTAAAAGACTTCTAGATGGGTGTATAGATCAGAAAGGCTTAGAGGCATATGAGCCAAATGCTGACAAACAGGACTAACTTAGTTAAAAACTTGGTTGGTAAAGACAATTTGGGCCATTGCCCCTGTTTATGTGTTGTAGGAATCTAACTTTCTCCTTCTGATCTGCATTTGGTCCTCCTATTTTCATCCCCTTTTCCATATCCACACTTCACCCCCTGCCAGCGAAGATAGACACAAAAAGCTGGAGTTACATCAACCGGACGGGCAGCATCTCTGGAGAGAAGGAATGGGTGACTCAGTCGAGACCCTTCTTCAGTCTGGTTGGCGATAAGGGAAACAAGAGATATAGATGATGATGTAGAGAGATAAAGAACCGTGAATAAAAGATATGCCATTGTTAGCTGTTTGTTGGGTGAAAATGAGAAGCTAATGCAATGTAGAGGAGGGATAGACAGAGAGGGAATGCCAGGGCTACCTGAAGTGAGAGAAATCAATATTCATACCACTGGGCTATAAGCTGCCCAAGCAAAATATCAGATGCTGTTCCTCCAATTTGCATTCCGCCTCACTTTGACAATGGAGGAGACCTAGGACAGAAAGGTCGGTGTGGAAATGGGAAGGAGAATTAAAGTGTTTAGCAACCGGGAGATCAGGTAGGTTCAGGTGGGCTGAGCGAAGGTGTTCAGCGAAACAATTGCCTAGTCTACGTTTGATCTAGCTGCTATATAAGAGTCCACATCTTGAACAACAGATACAGTAGAGGAGGTTTTAGGAGGTGCAAGTGAACCTGAAAGGACTGTCTGTGTCCCTGGTACAGTTGAGGAAGACGTATAGTGACAGGTGTTGTATCTTCTGCGGTTGCAGGGGAAGGTACTTGGTGAGGGGGTGGTTTTGGTGGGAAGGGATGAGGTGACCAGGGAGTGGTGGTGGGAACGGTCTCTGCGGAAGGTGGAAAGGGGTGGAGATGGGAAAATGTGGCTAGTGGTGGGATCCCGTTGGAGGTGGCGGAGATTTTGGAGGATCATGTGTTGTATGCAACGGTTGATGGGGTGGAAGGTAAGGACTTGGGAGATTCAATTCAATTCAATTCAAATTTAATGTCATTGCACAGATACAAGTATGGGTACAACGAAATGCAGTTTAGTGTCAATACGTAGTGATAGCAATGTTTAGATAAATACAGGTAAATAAATACATATGTGGGAATCTATCGGCGGGACTCCGAGTTCAGCAGTGCGATGGTGTTATTGTAGAAGCTACGCCTCATCCTGCTGGTGCGGGACCTGAGGCTCCTGTACCGCCTCCCCGATGGTAGGAGGGCAAACAGTCCATGGTTAGGGTGGGAGGGGTCCTTGATGATCTTCCCAGCCCGTCTCAGACACCGTTTTCGGTGGAGGGCATCCAAAGCAGGGAGCGGGGCACCGATGATGTGCTGGGCGGTTTTCACCACCCGTTGTAGTGCCTTCCTGTCTGCTACGGTGCAACTGCTGTACCATACCGTAAAGCAGGTGGTCAGGATGCTTTCGATGGTACAGCGGTAGAAGTTGGTCAGGATCAGGGGGGACAGGTGGGCTTTTTTGAGCCTCCTCAGGAAGTAAAGGCGCTGCTGCGCCTTTTTGACCAGCTTGGAGCTGTTGGGGGACCAGGACAGATCCTCCGAGATGTGTACCCCGAGGAATTTGTAGTTGGAGACCTGCTCCACCTCAGTCCCGTTTATATGGGTGGGGGTGTGTCTGCCCCCTCTGTTCTTCCTGAAGTCGACTATGACCTCCTTCGTCTTTTGGGAGTTGAGGACGAGGTTGTTATTGGCACACCAGGTTGTCAGGTGCTGGACCTCCTCCCTGTAGGCTGACTCGTCGTTATCGCTGATCAGTCCTACCACCGTGGTGTCATTGGCAAATTTTATTTAGGGATGCAGTCATGGGTGAAGAGAGAGTAGAGGAGAGGACTGAGCACACAGCCCTGTGGCACGCCAGTGTTCAGTGTTATAGTGGAGGAGGTGAGGTTATTGATCCTAACAGACTGGGGTCTGTTAGTGAGGAAATCAAGTGTCCAATTGCAGAGGGAAGTGGAGATGCCATGACCGCTGAGTTTGGTGATCAAGCTAGCGGGTATGACAGTGTTAAAGGTGGAACTGAAGTCGATGAACAGCAGCCTGATGTAGATGTTATTGCTGTCCAGGTGGGTCAGGGCAGAGTGTAGGGCCGCAGATATGGCGTCTTCTGTTGACCTATTGGTCCGGTAGGCAAACTGATGGGGGTCCAGTGTGGGGGGGAGGCTGGCTTTGAGGTGAGCCAAGATCAGCCACTCGAAGCACTTGGCGATGACAGGGGTGAGTGCCACTGGCCGGAAATCGTTGAGACTCCCTGTCGCTGATTGTTTGGGCACTGGCACAATGGTAGATGTCTTGAGGCAAGTGGGGACGACACCCTGGGCCAGTGACAGATTGAAGATGTCAGTGAGCACCAGGGATAGTTGTCCAGCACATGCCCTGAGCACCCGCCCGGGGATGCCATCGGGGCCGGCAGCTTTGTGCTCATTCACCTTGCTCAGTGCATCTTGTACAGCAGAGGTGGAGAGACTGAGGGGTTGTTCATGCGGGGGTGGAGCAACTTTGATGGCTGGAGTTTTGTTGTCCCGGTCGAAGCGGGCGTAGAAATAGTTTAGCTCGTCAGGAAGGGAGGCATTGTCTGGGGGGGGAGTGTTAACTTTATGGTAATCGGCAATGGATTTGATTCCTTGCCACATGCGCCTGGGGTCAGAGTTATTTCGGAAATGCTCCTCGATCCGCCGTTTGTGATTAAGTTTAGCATTCCTAATTCCCTTTTTCAGATTGGCCCTGGATGAGCTGTAACCTACAGCATCGCCAGATTTAAAAGCGGCGTCGCGAGCCTTCAGCAGGAGTCTGACCTCCCTGCTCATCCACGGCTCCTGGTTAGGGAAGGTCCTTATTACTTTGTGGGTAGTGACGTTGTCCGTGCAGAAGTTTATGTAGTCCAGAACGGTTGAGGTGTATGAGTTGATGTCTACTTGGGAGTTGAAGGTGGCCTGGGTGGCAAACAGACTCCAGTCTGTTTGCTGAAACTGTTCCTGTAAGACAGAGACAGCCCCCTCAGGCCAGACCTTCACTGTCCTCACGGAAGGTTTCACACGTCTGATCAGAGGTGTGTAGTTGGGGAGCAGGAACAGAGAGAAGTGGTCAGACTGGCCCAGGTGGGGGAGGGGGAGGGCTTTGTATGCTTCAGCAATGTTGGTGAATACTAGGTCCAGAGTCTTGTTTCCTCTGGTTGGGCAGGAGACATGTTGGTGGAATCTGGGGAGTACAGTTTTAAGGTTAGAGTGGTTAAAATCACCTGCAGCAATAAAGATGCTGCCTCTGTTGCGACTAGGGGGAGGGGGAACAAAGACGGAGCTGCGGGGTAGTGAGGAGACACGAGTGAGGGCCTCATCTATGATGGGAGAGTGGTATGGAACACTTAATCTCGGACGCTGATGAGGCATAGATGGAGGAATTGGGAGTAGGGGATAGAGTCTTTGCAGGAAACAGGGTGGGAAGAAGTGTAGTCGAGATAGTTGTGAGAGTCAGTGGGTGTGTAATAGACATCAGTCGATAGTCTATTTCCTGTGATGGAGACTGTGAGATCAAGAAAGGGGAGGGGGGTGTTCGAGTTGGTCCAAGTAAATTTGAGTGTAGGATGGAATTTGGTGGTGAAGTTAATGAAGTCCATGAGTTCTACATGGGTGCAGGAGGTAGCACCTGTGTAGTCATCAATGTAATGGAGATAGAGTTCAGGGATCGGGCCAATGTACAGCTAGAACGGGATTGTTCAACATACCCTACAAAGAGGCAGGCATAGCTGGGGCCCATGCGGGTGCACATAGCTATGCCTTGGACTTGGAGGAAATGGGAGTCGTCAAAGGAGAAGTTATTAATGGTGAGGATCAGCACCGCTAGGTGGAGTTGAGAGTTAGTAGAGGGAAATTGGGTGGTTCTGCAGTCGAGGAAGAAACGGAGGGCTTTAAGGCCTTCCTGGTGGGGGATGGATTGTAGAGGTGTAGAGCACCTCCCCTCCCTCCCCTTTAACCCCCTTTTGCCTACCTTACCTTCCTTGTTGCATTCATTTACCATCCACATATTTCACCCACTGGCTCCCACCATCTATCCTTCATCTCGCCCTGATTTCAACTGCCCTTCACCTTTCCCCAAGTGGTTATCTTAATAATAATAATAACAATAATAATAATAATAATAATAATGATAATAATAATAATAATAATAATAATAATAATAATAATAATAATAATAATAATAATAATAATAATAATGCATTTTATGTATGCGCGCCTTTCAGAACATTCAAGGACACCTTACAGTTAAAACAAGCAAATTACAAATATATAAATAAAATGAAACAAAAACAACATATCCATGAATTTGATAGAAAGTGGAGTTACATGGGATATGCGAGTTTTGAGGGAGGTTTTAAAGGTGGGGAGAGACTCAATGGTATGGATGGATATTGGGAGAGAGTTCCAGAGGCAAGGGGCAGAATGGCTGAAGGCTCTGAACCCCATCGTGGACAGGCGGACAGATGGAGTGGAGAGCAGGGAGGAAGAAGAGGATCGGAGAGTTTGAGATGGAGTGTAAGGCTGGAGGAGTTCAGAGAGGTATGGAGGAGCGAGATTGTGGAGGGCTTTGAAAGTGACGAAGAGAATCTTAAAAACAATGCGGTATTGGGCAGGGAGTCAGTGCAGTTGTTTGAGGATGGGAGTGATGTGTTCGGTGGATGGGGTTCTGGTGTTAATGTGGGAAGCTGAGTTCTGGACTAATTTGAGTTGATGGATGGACTTGTGGGGTAAACCAGAGAGGAGAGAGTTACAATAATCAATAAGGGAGGTGACGAGGGCGTGGATGAGAGTAGCAGTGCTGTTAGGTGTGAGTGATAGACGAAGACGGTGGATAGTGCATAGGTGGAAGTAAGCAGACCGAGTGAAATTATTGATGTGTTTTTCAAAAGAAAGTGTGCTAGCAAGGATGACACCCAGACTCTTGACCTGAGGGGAAGGAGGGACTATGGAATTGTCAATGGTGAGTGAGAAATTGGGACTTTCTTTTTTTTTTAAAGAAAAAAAAAGAAATTGGGACATTTAGATAGGGTGGATTTGGAGCCAACAAGGAGAATTTCAGTTTTGTCACTGTTGAGTTTGATGAAGTTGTGAGCAAACCAGGTTTTAATTTCCACTAAGCAGTCGGACAGGGAAGAGGGAGGAAGCATGGAAGTGGGTTTGGTGGACAGGTAGAGCTGGGTGTCATCCGCGTAGCAGTGAAATTGAATGGTGTATTTCCTGAAAATAAAACCAAGGGGAAGTAAATAAATTATAAAAAGGAGGGGCTCTGGGACTGAGCCCTGGGGAACACCACTGGGGAGGGTTGTGATTGGACATTTTTAAGTTGTACAAACTGAGTGCAGCCGGTGAGGGATGATGTGAATCAGGTGAGTGATGTGTTGATGATACCAATGGAGACTAGACGGTCGAGGAGGATGTTGTGAGAGATGGTGTCGAAGGCAGCAGTCAAATCAAGGAGGACGAGTATGGTGAGAAAACCGGAGTCAGCAGCCATCAGCAGGTCATTGGCGACCTTGACTAATGCTGTTTCTGTGCTATGGAGAGGGTGAAAACCAGACTGAAATTGTTCATAGAAGTTATTGAAAAAGGGACCACATCACCCCGATTCTGGCCTCTCTCCACTGGCTCCCTGTGCGGTTCCGAATAAATTTCAAGATCCTTCTTTATGTTTACAAAGCCCTTAACGGGCTTGCCCTCACCTACATCAAAAGTCTGCTTATCCACCACACCATCTCCAGGTCCCTCAGATCGGCCGACCTGGGGTTACTGAACATCCCGCGGTCTATGCATAAGCTCAGGGGCGACCGCGCCTTTGCGGTTGCAGCTGCTAGACTGTCGAACAGCATCGCTCTTCCCATCAGAACAGCCCCCTCCATCGACTCTTTTAAGTCGAGACTTAAAACTCATCTTTACTCTCAAGCCTTTCTTGACGACCTCTGAGGGAGGGCTATATGTATGTATTTATGTATGTACTTAATCTATAAACCAATGTTGTATAATGTTAGTACCTCCACCAATGTAAAGCACTTTGGTCAACGAGAGTTGTTTTTTAAATGTGCTATAGAAATAAAAGTGACTTGACTTGACTTGACTATTGCTGATGAGATGATTATGAACCTGTGCAGCAACTGTTTTTTCTAGTATTTTAGAGATAAATGGCAAATTGGAGATCTGTCAGAAATTATTTAGATTGTTGGGATTTGCATCGGGTTTCTTAAGTACTGGAATTATTGCAGCGGTTTTTAGAGAGGAAGGAACATGAGCAGAAATAAGGGAGGAGTGGATGATGTTAGTTATGAAAGAGGAGAGGGAAGGTAGACAGGTTTTGACTATGGGTGGGGAGGAGGTCGAGCTGGCAGGTGGATGATTTGCATTTTCGGATGAGATCAGATATGTCAGTAACAGTTGGGAGTTGAAAAATAGATAATGAAGAAAAGGGGGACAGAGGAAAGAGGATGGAGTGCACTATTATCCGTATTAGATAAAGAGGGGAGCTGTTGGTGAATGTTTTCAAATTTGGTTTTGAAAAAGGACAAAAAACTATTACATTGAGAAGTTGAGTACAAGTGGGGTGGAAGAGTATAAGGTGGTCGTAAGACCTTGTTAATTGTGGAAAACAGGGCTTGAGTGTTCCCTTCGCCAGATGAAATTAAACTAGCATAGTATATGGATTTAGCTGTGGAGAGCGCATCCTCGTAATGCAGTATGTGGTTGTCATACATGTCCTTGTGAACAACAAGTCCGTTTTTTTTGTAGAGACGTTCCAGGCAGCTGGCGTGGACCAGGTGTAGGGACTAGGGGGCAGAATGAGTAAAAGAAACAGTCCGGGTTTTCAGAGGAGCAAGAGTGTCCAGGAGATTGTGAAGTCCATCATTGTAATGTGAAACCACATCATCAGTGTTGACTAATTTATCTATATCGAGGAGATTGTTAATTCCAACAGAGAGAGCAGGTAGATCAATATTCTTGAAGTTACAAAATGAGATGGAGCGAATTTTTTTTTTTTTTGGGTGGTGGTAAGTTGACATAAAAATAAATTAGCTTGTGATCAGAGATGGGCAGATCAGATGCAGTACATTTAAAAGGGGTTAAACCAGAGCAGCAGATAAGGTCCAGGATGTGACCTTTGTTGTGTGTTGGAAAGTCAATATGTTGCCGTAATCCAAAACTGTCTAGAGTTGTAGAAAAGTCCCTTGTAAGAGTGTTGCTGATATTGTCCGTGTGAATATTAAGATCACCCAGTATTATGACATTTGGGGGCATGGAGTAAATGGATGTTAAAAAGGAAGAAAAATCATTTTAAAAATTATTATTGGACTTGGGTGGGCGATAGATAGTGGCTAATACAGTAGGGATGGGTCCACTGATTTGTAGGATTATGGATTTGAATGAGTTCTGGGCAGAGACAGTGACAGGAGACACTCTCCACTTGTCATTGTAGAGCACTACGACACCACCCCCTCGGCCTGCAGCATGTGATTGACAGGTGTAAACAAACCCAGGTGGGACAGCCTCGTTGAGCTGTGTGTAGTCATTCTGACGATGCCAGGTTTCAGTCAGGCACAAGAAGTCGAATTTGTTGTCCTGTAAAAGATCATAGACCAGCGGACCCTTGTTGGTGAGTGAGCGGATGTTGAACAGCCCGACGGAGACGCTGGTGTGGCAGAGATTAGCGCTAGCCGACCTGGCTAGGTTAGTTTGCACATTGTGGTCAACAGCAAGGTGGTGCTTTCTCGGGGGATGTGGTGACGATGACCAGAAAGATCTTATTGGCTTTGTGTCATCAATGTTGAATCTCCATCCAGAGCCACGGTGGATATATTTCCGTCGATAATTATGAGCCAGATCCAGGTGAAGGTGTAACACCGGGGGTGGGTCGGACAGGTGGGGCCGCAGCTGGAGAAGTTCATCCACCGAGTATTGGAGAATCGATGTAACAGGATCGAGTATGGATGAGAGAGTGATCCAGACAAGCACAGTGCATAAAAACAAGCTGTTAATCCTCATTGTGGCCAGCGGTTAATCCAAACGCCGGTGGCCGGAAACAGGAGTGGCAAGTAGTGGAGGTGAGCTCATGAGCTCCAGCATCCAAAGGATGAAAGTAATAACAGTCACTATATGCAGGTTATTCCATTAAAGTCAGCAAACAAGTTGCTGAAGTGTGTTGACAGATAAATTCCCTGCTCAAATTGCGATAAGAAGTAGTAGGGACAGCAATAATACATAATTCAGAGAGAGAGCAGCGGCAGTTAGTCATGCCAGCGTTCACTCTCACTTCCAGCAGCCATCTTTTTGATCATCTTCCTTACTTATCAGATTCCAGCCCTGGGTGCTCCTGTCTCTACCTTTAGAATCATTAAGTACTTAAAGTATCATTCATTTTTACCTCCCCTCCAGCCAGCCTTTTTTTGTCTGCCTCAACGTGTGGATGAGAGAGAGGTTTGCAATCCACCTGCCTCTGTCATGCAGCTCCATCCCTCCCCCTCACCTACCTGCTTGATTCTACCTATCACGCTTCACCTTTCCTCAGTCCACCAATCAGCTACTGGCCCCTGTATCATCATCTTCCTCTCCTCTTTTTATTGGCTATCTTACCTCTCCAGTCTCAGTCCAAGGTAAGGTCTACAGGTATAGAGTAGAGAGGACATTGACTGGTCGCATCACTGCCTGGTTCAGCAACTTCACTGCAAAAAGTTGTGAACACAACTGCCTAGTTCAGCCACCAATAGAAGGGATGTACCAGGGTTGCTGCTTCAAGAAGGCAGCCAGCATCATCAGAGACTCACATCACCCTGGCCACACATTCATTTCACCACTGTCATCGGGAAGAAGAAACAGGAGCCTGTAAACTATAACGTCCAGGTTCAGGAACAGCTACTTCCCTACAGCCATTTGGCTATTAAACACTACAATCTCAAATAAGCTCAGAACTACAAATACAATTATTGTTAATATTGCACTATAATTGTTTGTTTTTGTGTGTGTTTTTTGTGCGTGTGTGGGTGTATATATATATATATATATATATATATATGTGTGTGTGTGTGTGTGTATATGAATGTGCAAGATCTTGGCCATTTGCTGGACATATGCCTGTCTATTTGTTGCACCTGCGAAGACCTGTTACTTTAACCCACATGACATTAATCACTGCAATTTAGTAATTGTCAGTAATATTCCTTTAGAAAAACTAAAAAAATAATCAATAATAGAAATAGGCAATTCATCTATTGTAATTCATCCTAAAACAAAAACAGAAAATGCTACAACCATTAGGTCAAGCAACTTATGCAGGCAGAAAAGAGTTTACGTTTCAGTATTGTCCGCATCCAGCTCCATCCAACATCTCTAACTTCAGCACCATTTAGTTATTGATTTCCAATGTCCAGTGGAAGTGAAACTGGAGTGATGTGAAGATTGGACAGGAAGATGGGATCCCAAATACCAGCCCAACTGGAGCAGAATCGGAATCCATCAGAGGGGTATTAACAGGTACAGAGGACTTCCAACTTAGAAGGTTCCTCATCTCTTGCAGGGTCCACAGTACCCTGGACAGAAAGAGGAACACTGTCTCTTCTCTGGCAGAATGAGGCATGTCAGTCAGGACAGCCAGAGGAGCTGTGTGGTAAAAGGTCATCCCTCTTTTGCAAACAAAGAAGCTGAGCCCTTTAGGCTTCTTTGCAAACAGATCCATGTTGCTAACATGAGTCACTGCCATGTTGGATGGTCATGGATGCCTTGGATGTTGGATGGTCATGAACCTTATGGAACTGTCTTGGATGGTCTGACGAACGGTCCTGACCTGAAATGGGGTCAGAAGAAGGGTCCTGACCCAAAATGTCACCTACCCACATTCTCCAGAGATGCTGCCTGACCCACTGAGTTACTCCAGGATTTTGTGTCTTTCCTTGGATCTCTGCCCCTTTTCTTACTTAAGTTACTTACTTTGTTTCTCCTTTGCCACAGTAAGAGTCCATAAAAATCCCAAAGTGCTCTAGGTTTCCATTGGGAATATTTAAGATAATTAGGAATACTACCTCTGAGCCAAGATACTGTGGTGGTGACGGCTCAGATAGACATACCCTGACCTTGACATTAGTGCACAGATTTTCGAATCAGAAAGAGAAACTTCTTGCATCTCTGTGATGACTCAAGTATGCTCCATGATTTTTTTAAATGCCATGAGTTATTTTAAACGTTGGTGTGGAGACTCGTGTGAAGCATAAACATCAGCATAGGTTGGTTGGGCCGAATAGCCTGTACTTGTGTTGTTAATTGTTGTTTGTATTAATGCTAGCTATTTCCTAGGATTATCACTTTCCCTGTTACCCTGAGGCTAAAAAAGATTCAAAACGCTGCATACCCTAGCAGCCAAAACATTAGCCCGACATTCATGCATTGACTTTGTGGAAAATATTTTGAAATATCTCTCAGATATCACACAGCTTTATTTAAAGTATAATTTCTTTGAACAAAATTATTTATCTGCTTTTTAACAATACGTGTTGCAAAATGTCTTGCTTCAATTCATGCATAGACCATTTAAAAAGAACTATAGGCGAGGGAATTGAAATTGCTAATTTCTCCTTGTACTTTCAGCTGCTGCTGCTGTCACCAGAGGTATTTGCCCTTGACATTATGTAAAAAGGTCAAGGATAGCAATTATTCTGCAGCCTGAATTAGCAAAATAAGGAGCTGCATAGCTCTGGGAAGCATCATTGCAGGGTTAATCGGCAAAAAGAGCAACGTCGAAATTCAGACTGAATGAGAGGCATAGTATTTTCACCCAGAAGATTGATAGGTTTTATTCTTTTCGAGATCATGAGGCGAGCATTCTGCCAAATTTTGGGGATCAATCAGACTTTCTGTGGAAAGTTCAACAGCACTCCTTCAGCCAAGGCGCACACTGACTCTTTCATGCTACACATCTTTCTACTCCTGTGGTCAAGTACCTTGCAGTTATTATCGCTTATTTGTTCAAGTGGTAAGGAAATATTAAATATCACAAGTTCTCAACAGAGACTGGATACTAATTACCAACAGATGCTTGGCTGCACCATGCAGAGAAAGTCTGCCTTTCCACAAAGAAGTTGTTGGAAACCTCAGGCAAATCATTGCACAACGATCTGGTTAAAATCAGCTTGAAGTTAACTAGCCTCTTTTTCCACTTTGCACATTATCTTAACCTTTCTTGTGTACCCCAAATGACTAATGCAAAACTTCACCAGCAATGACAGTACGTCAGTGATGCAATAAACAGATCACTACATTCTTGTTGTTCAGATACAATTAATCATGCACTTAGCAGTCATATCTTTGTTGATCTTTTAGATAATTGCAGCTCTTTTAAAGTTTATCTGAGAGTTTGGATTGTTCAACACTTTCAATGGTGATCATTATTAATATTATTGAGGAGACTATAAATTCCACACATAGCAAATAAACTTCCCTTTGAACATTAAAAAAATGTGAGCTCATCCACCTGAGAATACTGAGATACAGAGAAGGTAAGAATTTGCTTGGCTTGGAGGAATATTAAGTAAATGATTGATTACAAGCTATGATTGATTATTGGTAGAAATATCATTGAACTAGAACATCATAAATCTGCCAGATTAATCTAATAAATGGCGATTCCAGCTACAGACACTTCTCAGTTGTGCGTCTTTCCTCACAATACTCCTTCATTCTTGTTAAGCTTTTAAGTCAAACCAAGAAAGCAGACCATAACGAGGCCGCATTTAAATACATGCCTGCAGGAATATGGAGTTAATGGTCTCTTTATTTGTTAAAATGGATTATTTTAAATAAATTACAGAGCACTTTCACTGAATAAACAGAGTCTCAGAGGCTGTGGCATGCGTTACATGCTTAATTTAGCCACAGAATTCCTAAATGACCAGTGAGCTGTGTAATCGCCTTTGATTTTAGTGATAGATCCAATTCTTCAGGCAAAAACCAAGCTAATGAAAACTGTAAGCTAACACCGACTTGAGGAAAATAGAAAGTTTAATCTGGAACATATACCTACGTATAATATTTAGGAAACCACAGATTTGGAGAGTTCCATTAACAGAACACAGGCAGCTTTAGAAGTGAATGATTTACTTGTCAGTTTAACTTGAGGTTGATATGCTCATTATATCCACAATGTTTATGTTGTATAGGTCCACTTAAATGCCGTAAAGAATGACTGGATCAAAATGTATTAGAAAATGTGTGTATTGGGCAATAAATTTTCATCTGAGATGATTGCATAGCATTGAGCAACTGTTTATAATTTGGATAGCGTGGTATATAATGTTTCTTATTTGCATTTTTTTTAAATTCCCAACATGATCTAGGGTTCAAAATTCGAAAGGCAGTCACAATGCCAACATTCTTTGTTAGCCTCATACGAAAGCGTCTGAAATTCCTACGGATGGTGAAACACCTCTGTAGATATTTCAGCTGTGTTTCATTTGCTACCACTCATGCCTCTGAGTCAGAAGATTCCAGGTTCAAGTCCGACCCTGAAAACGTTAGCACAATAAACTACAGTAGGCTTTTTAAAGAAGTGTTTCTAATGTATTTCTAAAGAAGTGTGGCATGGTCCAGAAATGTGTTCTCACAACTGTAAATAAATTGGTATTTTCTGTTTAAAATGCAGTGCAGAACAATTTAAAGTAATTCTGAGTGCCGTTAGTTACATTGTTCCTTGGTTTTTGTTTGTGCCATTTTTATTTTAGCTTGACATCTATTTTCAACATGAAACTATCTCAAGACACTCTTTCAACTGGCATCAACAGTAATGCAATGCCTGACAATTTTACTTTGGAGTCACGTGAGTGACTACGTGAAGAAGCCCCGCCAGGCGCATGCACGTCATTAAGTCCGCGCATGTCGCACCGCTCCACCAGCGGTAAGTAGGAACTTCTCAGGTAAGTGTTTTAAAAACTTTACCCAGAAGTGTTTAAACTCCGTAAAGCTGGCTCGAGCAGTCAGTAGGAGTTGGAGAAATGGAGCGGTCAGGTAGGAGGATTTGTACTAAGCGTGGGTCCAGTGAGGATTCACAAATTCGATCAGGTCGGGAGATTAGCGCGGCAACTCCGGTTCCGATGCCGGGTGCCGTATTACCGGCAGCAGTTATGATAGCGAGCGAATCTTCTGCACTAGCTCCAGATGCTCAGCAGCCTGAGGCTACTGATAGCCATAGAAAGGCAAAGAGAAAGTCTAACAGACCTGTGTTGTCAGAAGAGTCTGACGAAGATGGTGACTCTCCCCCTGATAATAAAAGAATGTGGGGGAGGATGAAAAGGATGGAGCAGATGCTCCAAACTTTGATTACACAAGAGTCCAAGGCCCCAGTGGTTCCCCAGACAGCTGTCCAAGAGGGCCCATACCAAGAACAATATATGGGGATTTCCTTCCAGCACCTTGTTTAGGACTGGAGGATGCCTCCCTACAATATGATTTGGGAGAAGCAGGGCAGGATGCAGCTGACCCTGATTCTGGTGTCCCTGCTTATATGCAAACACCAGCGTACAAGAGCCACGCTCCGGGTGTCCCGGAAATAGCAATGAGCTTTGCTGTTCCGGAGGGGACTGGTGAGGCAATGGAAGAATACCTTGCCAACAACATCAACTATTTAGTGTCTCACCAGCTCCAGCATTCTATGATGCAAGAGACCACAAATAAGTATAAGACACCTGTCAACTGTGCTTCGCTAAAAGTGCCTACGGTGAACCCAGCAATATGGGCACCCATGAGTCCTTCTATGAGGGGACAGGAGGTTCGATATCAACACGTCCTCCAACTGGTGGCGGCTACAAACACTGCATTTGGCACAATGGTAAAAGGGACAATGATAACTCAAATACAAAAAGGTATGTTGGCTATGTTATGCAATGCGTTTTTTGAGGTTAACTGCATTCGGAAAATCGCCATCAGGCCAACTCTAAATCAGAAATTTGCTGCACCGTGTAAGGCAACGAATGTTCAAATGCCTGAATTCCTGTTTGGAACGGATCTTGTGAAGCAAATTCGGGAGATTGATGAGGAGGCAAAAACTATTGGCTTAATGAAGCCACCCATTTCTAGGGCACCTTTTCGAAAGCCTGGGGTTATGTACTGAAGGTCGGATCCAGGTGCTGGGCCCAGCAGGGGGAGGCCAGTGGGGCAAGGAGGATACCCACCGAGACAGATTGGCTACAACCCCAACATGGGCAGACAACATGCTTACAGGCCAACTGGAGAGGTACAGGGTCTTTCTGTTAACAATAAAGTTTCTGGTGGACAACCTCCTGTTGGCGGAGATTACAATTATTTTATAATGAATGGTGTTGTATAACGTCTGATATGTTTATACTTAATGATGTATCAGGTTCTACCATTGAATTTATCCAAGGGATAGATCCACCTCAACAGCACAAGCCCATTAAAATGTTGGTGTTTTCTGCTCCAGAGACTGAACAGGTCACTGTTGAGCTTAGAAATTTGTGCAAAAAAGGTGTGATTGAGGAAGCCATTAATCATCCTCACCAATTTGTGTCTATTATTTTCTCCAGACCTAAAAAAGATGGGGGTTGTACAGTAATTCTGGACATCACTTACTTAAATTCTTCAGTTCTCTATAGGCATTTTAAAATGGACACCTTCATTACTACTAAACAGCTGCTATCACAGTGCTGTTATATGGCAACTATTGATTTGCAAGATGCGTATTATTCAGTGCCAATTCATGGTCATTATCGCAGGTACTTGAAATTTAATTGGATGGGACAGCTGTGGCAATACAAAGCATTGCCTAATGGATTAAGTTCAGCACCCAGGCTATTTACTAAATTGTTAAAACCTGTGCTGGGGCTATTGAGGGCCTATAATCACATTGTAATGGCTTATTTAGATGATATCTTCATTATCAGCAACACTACTGAGTCAGCTGAAGAATCGGTTGCAGCAACCAAAAATGTGTTTGAGTCATTAGGGATTTTGGTCCATTCAACTAAGTCCAAGTTACAGCCAACCCAAAATATTGAGTATTTGGGGTTTCTTATTGATTCAGTTGATATGACAGTAACTACCAACAGCCAAGGTTGTGGATATTGTTGATGTCTGTACTTGCCTCAGACACAAACTTTATCCCTCCATCCGAGAAGTCGCTGAGGTCATTGGGAAATTGGTAGCAGCTTTTCCTGCAGTACAGTTCGGGCCTTTGCATTATCAACATTTGCAGAGAGCACGAGCACAAACACTAAAATCGAATGCAGGCCATTTTGATCGGGTTATGCAGTTACCAACCACAGCTCTCGCAGAATTGCAGCGGTGGATTGTTAATGTAAATCAAGCTACCAATAACATTTTGGTACAAGACCCTTCACTGATCTTACAGACTGATGTAAGCGCTCACGGATGGGGGGCTACGGACACCGAGTCTAGCTGTGGGGGTAGATGGCATGAATACGAAGGGTTGATTCTCCACACACATGGGATAAATTCTTTGGAATTATTGGGGGCATTTTATGGGTTAAAGGCATATTGCTCCTCAATGAAGGATTTACACGTTCAATTCCAGATTGATAACACCACAGCAGTGGCATATATTAATCATATGGGAGGAGCACGATCAGTATCATGTGCTAACTTGGCTAACATCATGTGGCATTGGTGTATTTCAAGGAATATCTGGGTTTCAGCCATTTATTTACCAGGTATAGACAATGTGGTGGCAGACCATAGGTCGCGTAAGTTTAATGACAATATAGAATGGATGTTGAATTCTGAAATTTTTCACACAATTGTCACTCGATTTGGGTTGCCAGAGATTGATCTGGTTGCATCCAGATTAAATCACCAGTTGCCTAAATATGTTTCATGGGAGCCAGATCCAGGAGCAGTAGCCGTGGATGCATTCTCATTACATTGGGGGCACTCATTTTTTTATGCATTTCCTCCATTTTGTCTCATCCCAAAATGCCTCACCAAAATAGAGCGTGACTCCACCACAGTCGTTTTGGTGGTCCCAGATTGGCCAACACAACCATTGTTCCCATTAGTGCATTGAATGATGGTTCAGCCATTCATGATGATTCCCACCTGCAGTAATTTGTTGGTGCATCCGGTTACAGGAGAAAGTCACCCTTTACATGACCGTATTAATTTGTTGGTCTGCAGGTTCTGATCAGACCATTCCAAGGACTTGGATTGTCGAACAGGGCCATGGAGGTTCTCACTGCAGGCTAGAGAGATAGCACTCAAAAACAATATATGGTTCACATAAAGAAATGGGAGTTGTTCTGTGTACAATCCAATATATCTTATCATAGTGCAAGCACATGTGATGTGTTGGAGTTCCTTGCTGAGTTTCATTTTGATGAGCACCTGAGTTACAGTGCCATTAACAGTGCTTGGAGTGCGTTGTCCTCTTATTTAGGGCAGTCTTCAGAACAACAACCTATCGGGTCTCATCCATTAGTATCCCAATTTATGAGAGGAATTTATAATAAAAATCCTCCGAAACCTCGATATACAGAAATCTGAGATATCAGTCTTGTTCTCACAGTGCTTTGGCAATGGGCTCCAATTACTTCATTATTTATGCAGAGATTAACTCTTAAAGTGGTTATGCTACTGGCGCTGGTTTCAGCACAACGTGTACAAACATTACAATTGTTACGAATAGATTGTATGCATTTGTCTGTAAATGACATTACCTTCTATGTTTATGATTAATCAAACAAAGCAGGCCAGGTATGGCAGGAACCAAGGTGACGTTTAAAGCCTATCCTGTTGACCAAATGTTATGTGTAGTTAAACACTTAAGCTAATATATTGAGGTAACAAGGAGTCTCAGAGGTTCTGAGACTGGACTGTTCATTAGTCACAAAAAGCCATATAAAAGAATGTCAGCACAAACTATTTCTAGATGGTTGAAACAGGTTTTCAATTGTGCTGGAGTCGACACTCATGTCTTTAAATCTCACTCCACCAGGGCGGCATCAACCTCTGCGGCGAAGGCTCAGGACGTGCCGCTAGACCAAATCCTCGCGGACGCAGGATGGTCTAGAGAAGCAACATTTTCTCAATTTTATGACAAACCTGTTCAGACAGTGCCACGGTTTGGGCATGCTGTTTTGGGTTCCATTTAATTAATTTGCTTTGTTTTCTATCATTGTTTGTAATTCCCCCTGGGACAGAGGGGTTAATCCTGGTTTTGTTATTATTAAAAATAGTTATTGAATAATTCGAAGCAATGTTCAATATATTATTTATTCCCTACTGTGTCAACCGAAGCAGATTGTCGTATGGAGTGCATCTACGGCATGAAAATACAGAGCTTTGAAATCTTCATGTAGTCACTCACGTGACTCCGAAGTAAAATAGTAAGATTAAATGAGAACTTACCAGTTTGAAGTTTGATCCTTATTTTATGAGGAGTTACGTTGAAGGAGTACGTGCCCTCCGCTCCCACCCTCATAATCTAAGAGATCATCTGGTAGTTCTAGTCTTCTAAAAGCCTTACTACAGCTATTTGTTTCTTTTTTATTTATTTTTTTTAATTTTATAATACACTTAGGAGAGTTCGTAGGTAAGAAAACAAAACTATTCGTCTAGTCCTGGGTTCAAGCTTCCGTCGAGCCTCAGCGCTGGCCCATTCTACCCCTTCAAATAATCTATGAACGGGGACCAAATTCCAATAAATAATTCAGGTTTGTCAATTAAGACAAATCTAATTTGTTCCAGATTTAAGGTCTCCGACATCTCCATAATCCACATTTTAATTATAGGGGATGCAGGGTTTTTCCAAAATTTTAATATTAGTTTTTTCCCAGTTATTATACTATAATCCAGGAAATTTCTTTGGTTTATTGTCAATTTTAGGTATTGTTCAGATATGCCCAATATTATTAATTTAGGATCGGGATCCAGTTGAATATTAACCACTATGGAAATAATTTTAAAAATATCCACCCAAAGTGTTTTAATTTTTGTGCAATTTACAAAGGTATGGGTTAAATTTGCCTCAGAGTATTGACATTTATCGCAGATAGGAGAGATATTAGGAAAAATTCTGTTTAATTTTGTTTTAGAATAATACAATCTGTGTAATATTTTAAATTGGATTAAAGAATGTCTGGCGTTTAACGAACATTGATATATATGTTGTAGGCTTTCATCCCAAATATCTTTCATTATGGTTTGAACTAATTCATTTTCCCATGCTTGTCTATGTGAGTCCGTCGACGGATTCTCACTATCTAACAGAATATTGTAAATATATGATATTAATTTGACTGTGTTGGGATGTTTATTCAAACATTCGTCTAGAATCTCTGGCTCTCTAATTCTGTATTCTTGTGTATGTGATTTAACATAATCTTTCAATTGTAAATATCTAAAAAAAATATTTGAATGTCATCCATAATTCTGTTGTACCTCCAGAAACGAGAGGAACATACCATTTCTATAAAGATGTCCCATATTTTTAATTCCATAGTTTTTTCATTGTGTGAAGCCTTTATCCAATACCGAAGGCTTAAATGAAGGGTTATTTGCAATAGGGAGCGAAAGTGATAAATTATCCAGTTTTAATGTCTTTTTTATTTGTTTCCAAATTCGAATACTGCTATGTATTATTGGATTTTCACTATAGATTTTTTTGTTCAATTTTGTAGGGGATAGGAGAATCGGACCAATTTCAAATGGCAGACTATTTGTTTCTGTGTTTTTACGCCACTGTTTTGAAGTAAGACGCGCATGCGCCTGGCGGGGCTTATTCACATAATTCCTCAACGTAACTCCTCATAAAATAAGGATCAAACTTCAAACTGGTAAGTTCTCGTTTAATCTTACTATTCTTCTTCATCCAGATAGGGTCATCGAGTCATACAGCATGGAAACAGGCCCTTCGGCCCAACGCATGCATGCCGATTAAGATCTAAGCGATTCCCATCTCAACCAAATCATTCTAAAAGACAACAATCACAGTGCAGTCACTGAACAACCAAATTTTAGTAAATCTGATTGCTCCAGATATTGATATAATTGTTCTAGTGATCACAATTTATTTTTATATTTGTACGACACTACAGAGAATATCGTTCCTTACTCAGACCATGCTGACTGCCACCTGCAGGTGGGCAGTCCCTGGCTCCATGGCAAGTAACCTGGTCCATCTTGTTCCCTCTCTCTGCACCTGAAATGATGGCGCGCCCACTGGAAAAACTGGTCCATCCTATCAAAGGGTTCAGTCTACTCTAAGGCAATTCTAAGGCCAAAACATTCAAAAAGGAATGAGAGCCCAGAACTCATGGTCTGAAAGGGCAATGGAGGCAGATGTTCCTGACACAACAATAAGTATCTGAAGAAAGACAAAATGCTGGAGTAACCTAGCAGGACAGGCAGCATCTCAAAACTCAGTCGAAAGTCAAAGTATCCTTTATTGTCATTCAGACCTTTTGGTCTGAACGAAATTTTGTTGCCTGGAGATAAGAAATGGGAGACTTTTTGGGTCGAGACCCTTCTTCAGACAGTTGTATCCTACAAAGTTGAAGGCCAAAATCTCGGAAATGAATTTAAGAGTTCCATTTTGTTTTGACTGGCGTGGACATGTCAGACCTAATGGATACATTTTCTGTGCTATTAATTTTCATGATTTTCATGATTTCAAAACAGCTTTAGGAACCTGGAGAGCATTTGGAAGAATTGCCCTCATTTCCTCTATCCCTACCCTCAAGCCCAGCTAATGGGAATAGGGTCTTGCCCCCACCATATTGACCTTGGAATATTACCCCCCATTCCGGATTGTGGAATTCCTATCCTGCTCCATTAGTGTACACCATCATGTTGTACAGACTCAATATGAAATGTAGTAATAATATACTAATAACATTGCTTTATGTGTATATATTATGTGTCCATCATACTTGAAGGATCACTCATCCTCCACCAAACATCCTGTTATAGGTATATGTGAACAAAATTATGCTCACATTGCACTTGAGTTTGGTCTGTTTAGTAATAACACCATTGTGATTTTGCACCGATGTATTTCACCCTGGCACATTCTTTATTTTTCTTTATTTTTTTTATAGTTCGTTTTTAGAGATATGCTGTGGAAACAGGCCTTTCAGCCCACCGGGTCCATGCCGACAAGCAATCACCCATATACTAGTTCTATCCCACTCACTAGGAACAATTGTCAAAGCAAATTAACCTACAAACCTGCAAGTCTTTGGGATGTAGGAGGATCACCCAGAGAAAACCCACACAGATACCGAGAGAACAAACAAACTCCACACAATTAGCATACATATAGGTACCGCAGTCCGGATCTAACCCATCTCTCTGGTGCTGTGAGGCAGCAACTTGACTGCCGCACCATTGTATCTCCCAAGAATATCTCATAATTCTTGTAAAACAACATGCCATCCATCTGACTTATCATAATGAAAGTTATAGAAGATCTACAATCCCAAATGTCACCAAGCAAAATCTGCCACTTTTTATTTCAGAGGTAAGTCAATCTTAAAATACAAGGCAGCTTGTAAATGCAAGTCTAAACTCTAGAGTTGACATAGAAGTATTGACAAGTAATTTCCAATCTACAAAAAGTAAATAGAATGAATAATAGAAATCTGGGGAGAAAATAACAGATGGTACGTGAAAATACTTTGGATAATGGAAATCTTGGGAGAGAAACATCGATTGTACTGGAAAATATTTGCTGGTCAGCCAACTTCAGTGGAGAGAAGATAGTTACAAAAAGCTGGAGTAATTCAGCGGGACAGGCAGCATCATGAATGGGCGATGTTTCGGGTCGAGACCCATCTTCAGACTGGTTAGGGATAACGGAAACAAGAGATATAGACAGAGACAAAGAACAATGAATGAAAGATGCAAAACCATAATGATGATAAAGGAAACAGGCCATTGTAGGCTGTTTGTAGGGTGAAAATGAGAAGCTAGTGATACTTTAGTAGGGGAGGGATAGAGAGAGAGGAAATGCCGGTACTACCTGAAGTGAGAGAAATCAATATTCATACCACCGGGCTGCAAGCTGCCCAGGCAAAATATGAGATGCTGATACTCCAAGTTGCATTTAGCCCCACTCTAACAATGGAGGAGACTGAAGACAGAAAGGTCTGTGTAGGAAAGGGAATGAGAATTAAAGTGTCCAGCAACCGGGAGATCAGGTTGGTTCACGCGGGCTAAGCGAAGGTGTTCCGCAAAATGATCATCCAACCTACGTTTGGTCTCGCTGATGTATTATAGTCCACATCTTGAACAACAGATATAGTAGATGAGGTTGGAGGAGGTGCAAGTGAACCTCTGCTTAACCTGAAAGGACTGTTAGTGTTTCTGGAGGAGGTGTAGCGACAGGTGTTGCATCTTCGGCGGTTGCAGGGGAATGTACCTGGGGAGGGGATGGCTTGGCTGGGAAGGGATGAGTTAACCAGGGAGTTGCGGAGGGAACGGTCGCTGCGGAAGGCGGAAAGGGGTGGAGATGGGAAAATGGGGCTAGTGATCCTGTTGGAGGTGGCGGAAATTTCAGAGGATTATGTGTTGTATGCAATGGCTGATGGGGTGGAAGGTAAGGACTAGGGGGCTCTGTCTCTGTTGCGACAAGGGGGAGGGGGAGCAAGGGTGGAGCTGCGGGTAGTGAGGAGATACAAGTGAGGGCCTCATCTATGATGGGAGAGGGGAACCACCGTTCCCTAAAGAATGAGGACATCTCGGATGTTCTAGTATGCTTCGCCGTAGATGCAGCGTAAACGGAGGAATTGGAAGTAGGGGATAGTCTTTGCAGGAAGCAGGGTGGGAAAAAGTGTAGTCAAGATAGTTGTGGGAGTCAATGGGTTTGGGATAGACATCAGTCAATAGTCTATTTCTTGTGATGGAAACTGTGAGATCAAGTAAGGGGAAGGAGGTGTCGGACTGGGTGATGCCACCAGCAGTGGCTGCCTCGCTAACAGTCCTTTCTTCTTTTTGTTATTTTTAGTATGTTAAAAAGTATGCTTTAGTGTTCTTTAGTTTGTTTGATGTGGGGGGTTAGTTGGGGGAAACTTTTTTTCAATCTCTTACCTCGACGAAGATGCAATATTTTTCCATATCGTATCTCCGTCCCTAACATCGTGGAGTTGGCAGCCTTTCCTGGAGACCAACCCGGTGAACCAAGCCACGGTAATCTGAGGGAGTTTAACATCGCAGAGCTTACGATCCCTATGCCGGGGATATAAGCTCCAATTGCAGGGCCTGGTGACTTTAACATTGTGAAGCTCTGGTAAGAAGAGACCGACTTGGGAGCTCCATGCCGTGGAGAGGGTTTCAATCACCACGACGCGGGAGTTTTGATTACCCCAATGGCGCTTTGACCATCGTCTGTGTGGGCTTTGATCACCCTGACTGCGATGGTTTGACTGCCCCGACTGCGGGAGAACAAAAGGAAGATTGAACTTTGTGCATTCCATCACACTGAGGAATGTGGAATTCACTGTGATGGATGTTTATGTTAACTTTTATGTGGTTGTGTGTCTTGTTGCTTTTCACTTAGTATGGTAATTCAAATTTCACTGTACCTTAACTGGTACATGTGACAATAAACTGACCTTGAAACCTTGAAACCTTGAGATGGTCCAAGTAAATTTGAGTACAGAATGAAAATTGGTGGTGAAGTTGATGAACTCCATGAGTTCTGCGTGGGTGCAGGAGATAGCACCGATGCAGTGATCAATGTAACAGAGATGGAGTTCGAGGATAGGGCCAGTGTATGCCTGGAACACGGATTGTTCAGCATACCCTACAAAGTGGCAGGCATAACTGGGGCTCATGCGGGTGCCCTTTGCTATGCCTTGGACTTGGAGGAAGTGGGAGGAGTCAAAGGAGAAGTTGTTGAGTGTGAGGACCAGCTCCGCTAAGCGGAGTAGTGTGTTAATAGAGGGAAATTAGATGGTTCTGCGGTCGAGGAAGAAACAGAAGGCTTTAAGGATTTCCTGGAGGGGGATGGAGGTGTAAAGTGGCTGAACATTCATAGTAAAGATGAGGGTGTGGCGGCTCAGAAAACGGAAACATTAAAGAGACGAAGGGCATGTGGGATATCTTGGACTTAGGTCAGGAGAGATTGGACCAGGGGGGATAGGATGGAGTCGAGGTACGTGGAAATCATTTCTTTGGGACAGGAGCAGGCAGAAACAATGGGTCTGCCAGGGCATTTGTGTTTGTGGATTTTGGGGAGAATGTAAAAACGGGCAGTGCGGGGTTGGGAAATGAAAAGGTGTGGAAGGCAGACAGCCAGAAGTGATGAAATTGGTAATGGTGTTTGAGATTAAGGCCTGATGCTTATCTGTGGTATCATGGTCCAAGGATAGGTAGGAGGAGGTGTCTGAGAGATGTTGCCTGGCCTCAGCCTGGTAGAGGTCAGCGCGCCAGACAACTTTGTAATGCTAATTGCTTGCTTTTTTTTAAACCATAAATAATGTAACCAATTATTTACAATAATATGTACAGTACGAAATAAATCAAAACAATACCCACCACCATTATACGTCAAACAAATATATTAAATAAACTATTATACAACTACATCACCATCCTTATTGAGGATGCCTTCCACCCACCGCGGTGCCCAGGGGTCCTGGAAATTCCAAAGGGCGCCCATGGACAGCGCATAGTCCCTTTCTAGTACCATCCGAGTGCGGATGTAACCCCGGAAAAGGGGCAGGCAGCCGGTTCGGGCAGAGCCCTCTTCCACCTGGTGCTGTGACTCGCGCATAGCCTTCTTGGCCAGGCCTAGGAGCAACCCAACCAGGACATCTTCAGCCCTGCCCTCTCCACTACTCACAAAGTGTCCAAGGATGAGGATGGTGGGCAAGAAGTTCAGCCAGAAGGCAAGGAGCAGCCCCTTTAGATATTGGAACAGGGGCTGCAACCTCACACACGCCATAGAAACACAGACTCCTCCAGCCCACCTAATTGCTTGCTGGTGCATTTCCAAAGGGTTTAAATTAGGATGGGAATCTGAGAAAAATAATCAAAAGAAGAAAACCTGAACGTGAAGTGCACAGGAGGAAATCAATGAAAAGTGTAGGAAGGAACTGCAGATGCTGGTTTAAACCAAAGATAGGCACAAAGAGCTGGATCAACTCAGCGGGACAGGCAGCATCTCTGGAGAGAAGGAATGGGTGATGTTTTGAGTCAAAACCCTTCTTCAGACTGGTTAGGGAAGAGGGTAACGAGAGATATAAACGATGATGTAGAGAGATAAAGAACATTGAATAAAAGATATGCAAAAAAGTAACAATGATAAAGGAAACAGGTCGTTGTTAGCTGTTTGTTGGGTGAAAACAAGAAGCTAGTGTGACTTGGGTGGGGGAGGGATCGAGAGAGAGGAAATGCCGGGGCTACCTGAAGTGAGAGAAATCAATGAAAAGGTTAGAAAAGCAGAGAAGGCAAGGGTTTGAAAATGGACAAAAGAGGAGCTTAGCTGTACCTAGTGGTTCATGCCAAAATGTAAAAGTATAGTGAGTAAGGTAGATATAAAATGCTAGAGCAACTCAGCGGGTCAGGCAGCATCTCTGGAGAGAAGGAATGGGTGACATTTCGGGTCGAGATCCTTCTTCAGTGAATAAGGTAGATGTGTTGAGAGCAATGATAGATGCTGGGAAGTGTGATATAATATGTAATAATGCCAATATGGTTTAAAGAAGGGGAGAGCTGGATACTTTGCAACCAAAATACTGAAGAAAGATAATTATACCTTTGCAAAGTTTCTTCCGGACAATCTAAGAAAGATAGAAGAGTGAACTTACACACATATTTTTGACATGCAAAAGTACTCAGCCTTTCATAGCTTGAAATTTCAAATATAGTTTATGCATTTGAAGTGGATACAGTTAAGGGGCTATCCCACTTAGACGACCTAATCCACGTGTTTAGAAGACCCTAGACGAGTTGAAAAAATGTCAAGGTCGTGTTGACTCGCCGAAGTAAAGGACTTCCTACGACCTCCTACGACTATGTCTATGACCTCCTATGACTATGTCCACGATGTCCTATGACTATGCCTACGACCTCCTACGACCCCCCTCGACCTCAGTCTTCCACACCTAAGAGCAACTACGACTAACTACGAGTGGAAATGATCACATGATAAAATTATGTCATGTTTGCATTTTGTTTTCTCGGGCCAGTTACTGACCTACGACTACATACAACTACCTACGACTATCTACGACTACTCACAACTACCATCACGGCCTACTACGACCTACCTACGAGTAAAAAGTATCACTTTTTTTCCATGCCAAACTTTTTTTTATTCGTGGACATTTTTTATCAGGCTGGAAAAAAAGCCGCGACCTACTTGAGGCCACGAGTACACAGAGACCACTCACAAGCATGAGGAAGAGTTACGAAGACCTCCTACGACCTCGTGGCGACCATGCTGCGAGTATGAGTCAAGGGCAAACTTGGCAGAGGTCGCCAATTAGGTCGTGAATGTGGGACTGGGGCTTTAGTTTAAAAGCAGCAAAGGGGATGGAAATTCTTTATTGTTTAGTTTTCAGATTTAGTTTTAGAGACGGAAGCTGGGCCCCTGAGCTATTTATGTGATGGTGATCATAGCATAGAACATAGAACTATACAGCACACGAACAGGCCCCTTGGCCCACTGTGTCTGTGCCGAACATAATGCCAAGACCACCTCTTATTTGCCTGCACATAATCTATATCCCTCCATTTCCTGCATATCTACATGACTATCTAAAAGTCTCCTAAACACCACTATGATATCTGCCTCCACCACCATCCCCAGAAGCTCGTTCATGCCACTCACCACCCTCTGTGTAAAAACATGCCTCACACATCTCCTTTATGGGCCTGTCCCACTTGGGCGATTTTTCTGCGGACTGCCGGTGACTGTCATGTCGCCGGCAGTTGCCTGAAAAACCAGGAACTGGAACAGTGACTGTCAGAGTGGAACACACACAAACACATCACTTCCTTCACCAGCCTGTGTGAATTGTTTAGACAGTGCTCTCCCCGCTTGCCTTATCTAAAAAATGTACATGGTGCAAAGCCAAGGTGATACAGACACACACCGCAACGAACAGGAAGGTTGGCGGTGTAAAAAGACAGCTAAAGCACAGTGTATAGTAAAGGGCCTGTCCCACTTGGGTGTCATTTGCGCGTCACTGAGGTGGCGCGCAAGGATTTTGAGCATCCCAAAATTCTGTGGTGCCGCTCG
The DNA here is from genome assembly GCA_035221665.1 of Okamejei kenojei. Classification (NCBI taxonomy): domain Eukaryota; kingdom Metazoa; phylum Chordata; class Chondrichthyes; order Rajiformes; family Rajidae; genus Okamejei; species Okamejei kenojei. Next base: position 80,894,382 of record CM069131.1, read on the forward strand.
CTTATGTGCGTCACTGCATACGCCACCATGCCTCACCACAAGCCATACGCGCGTCATGCACGACATTCGCATGTCACAACGCGCCAAACAATTTTTAGGATGTTGCGTAAATGACGCGCAAATGACGCCCAATTGGGACAGGCCCTTAAGACCTTTAAAAGAGGTGGGGAGAGGGGGGGGGAGAAGGGGGAGAAGGGGGGAGAGGAGACAACTTTTAAGAAGCCATAGATACAAGGGTGTGAAGCTCGGCGGACATTTAACATTACCGGTCATTTATGCTTAATTCTGAAAACTACTGCTTTACCTTTTTTTCCCCAATGAGCCAATGAAATTCACCAGTCAGCACCGGCTACAACCTACGAGAACCTCTGAGAACCTTCGACATCCTGGCAACCCATTAGGACCTCCAACCGACCCAGCTACGGCTCGGGAATTCTCGCTAATCTCCATGGCAGCTTCATTCTAGTCGCCACTAATTTTTCTTTTTTTTTTTTAATTTATTTTTGTTAGAAGTAAGTATAGTAGTCTGGTACCTAAGTACCTAATACATACATACACATTACCATTCTTGTACAACTTTTTATTTTTAATTTAATAATACAAGAACAGTGAAAGAAAAAGGGAAATAAAGGGTGTTGAGATAGATAGACAAGCGAGTAGAAACAGATAGCGAAAGAGGCAGAGAGCAGAGATAAAAAGCTAAGAAGATTGAAAGAAAAAGAGAAAATAGAGAGAAAAGAAATTAGGAGACATATACCTATTTTGCATCTTTACCCATCCGTCACCCGGTTCTGAACCATTTAATTTCTAAGGTTATGTTATGATACACCATATGCTTGTAAAAAGTCGATAAAAGGAAAATCTTTAAGAATTGGTCTATGTTGCCTAATAGGAGGAATCTCATCTCTTCAAGATGTAGCGTTTCCGAAATATTTGAAATCCAAATTTTGAACGTTGGCATGGCTGTGTTTTTCCAGAATTTGAGTATGTTTTTTTGCTGTTATTAAACCATAATCAAGAAGAGCTTCTTGGAACGTAGTTAATTAACGTCCTCCATTGATCCAAAGATAATCAGTTCTGTATTGGGGTTCAATTTTGTCTTGAATAGTTTTGTAAAAGTTCCAAAGACTTCATTCCAAAAATTATGCAATTTTGTACAAGGGAATGTGATATAGTGGCATTTTGAGTTAGACATTTATCACAAATGGGAGAGACAGTTGGAAATATTTTATTCAATCAGGTTTTCGTGTAATATAATCTGTGTAAAATTTTTAATTGAATTAGGTTATGTCTAACATTAATCGAATATTTATGTACATATAATTTAAAACATTCCCATCTGTCATTCGGGATTTTTATCAATAACTCTTGTTCCCAGTCCCTTCTAATTGCCTCTGTCATAGGTGTTTCTATATTTAAAATTATGTTATATAAATATGATATTAAATTGCTTGATTCTGCCTTTTTATTCATTCCTTCCTCTAATAAATCTGTGGTTAGAGTTTGATGGCCTTGTATATATTTTTTTCAAATAAGCTTGAATATGAAGATATTTGAACTATTGGTTACTTTCCAAGTTATATTTTAGTTGTAATTGTTGGAATGATAAATGTTTTCCCATTTAATACATATCTCCAATCATTTTAATTCCTATTCTTTCCCAATGGATAAACGTTTTATCAATAATAGATGGTTTAAATGAGGGGTTGTTAGCTATTGGGGAAAGAAGTGATAAATTTATTAATTTTAAAGTCAATTTTATTTGTTTCCAAATTCGTATTATACTGTGAATAATTGGATTCTTCTTATATATTATATTGTTCAGTTTCATCGGGGAAAGAAGAGTTGCTCCTATAATATAAGGGGAACAATCCTCTTTCTCCATTCTTGTCCAATCTATTGTTGGGCAGAACTGTCCAACCAATAGATTATATTTTTAATATTCACTGCCCAATAGCAGTACAAGAAGTTAGGGAGTGTCAGTCCCCCTGATTCTTTAGATTTACACAAATGTTTTCATTGAATTCTGTGTGATTTATAGTCCCATATGAAGTTTGTAATTTCAGAGTCTAGTTTTTTTTAAGAATTTTTTTGGTAAATATATTGGTATTGATTGAAAATAGGTACAGTATTTGTGGTAAGAAGATCATTTTTACAGCATTTATTCTGCCTATTAAGGACATCGGCAGTGTTTTCCAGAATTTAATCAACCCATTTAATTTAGTTAATAAAGGCATATAGTTTGCGTTGAGTAATGATTTATATTTCCTAGTAATTTGGATACCCAAATACTTAAATTTTTCTGTTGCAATTCTAAAAGGGAATTTCAACAGATGTGTCGGCTCTTGAGGTTTTATCATCATAATTTCGCTTTTGTTCCAGTTTATTTTATATCCTGAGAAAGAACCAAATTCCTCTATTAAATTTAGTATATTTGGTATGCTGATTTGGAAATTTGTAATATATAATAATATGTCATCTGCATATTATTATATTTTATTATTTGGGTGTTTGGTATTATATCCATGGATATTCGGATGACTTCTTATACTTTCTGCTAAAGGCTCTATCACGAGTGCAAATAGCAGGGGCGATAGTGCACACCCCTGTCTATTGCCCCTTGATAATTGGAATTTCGTGGATAATATATAATTAGTCAATATTCTAGCCGTTGGCTTATTGTATAATAATTTTACCCATGAGATAAAATTATCTCCCATATTAAATTTTTGCAATACTTTGAATAAATATTGACATTCTACTTGATCAAAAGATGTTTCTGCATCCAATAAAATAATTGCTGAGTCTTCCTCTTCAGTTTTATGCGAGTACATTATATTAAACAGCCGTCTCAAATTGTTGAATGAATATCTCTTGGGTATAAACCCCGTTTGGTCCGGGTTTATTAGTTTGCTAACATATTTACTCAATCTTCTCACTAGGGTCTGCTAATATTTTTTAATCTGTATTTTGGAGTCCTATGGCTTTATATGAGCCTGGGTCTTCTAGATCTTTATCCTTTTTTGTATAAGTGTAATAGTTGACTTGGTTAGTGTTTCTGGTAGTATATTTTCTTTAAAAGCATGTATATATAAATTTTGTAAGTGTGGAGAAATTATCTCATAGAATCTTTTATAGAGTTCATTACTAAAGCCATCTGGTCCTGGCATTTTACCATTCTTCAATAAATTTATTGTTTCTTCTATTTCCTGAAGTGTAATCTGAGCTCCTAATTCCTCTTGTTCCATCGTATTGAGTTTTGGAAGGTTACAATTATCTAAGAGATTTGTAATTTTAGTATTATTTGCAGAAGTTTTAGATGTATATAGATTTTGGTAAAATTGAGATAATCTTTTATTAATATCTTTAGGTAATGTTAGTAATCACCTTTATCTGATTTAATTTTAGTGATTGTATTTTCTGTTTCTTCAGTTGACGTCCTAAGAGTTTATGTGGTTTATCACCGAATTCGAAATATTTTTGTTTTGTAATTTGAAATAATCTTATTATTCTTGCCGATAAAATTTAACTTAATTTATATTTTAATATTGTTATCTTATTATGTTTAACTATGGTTGGTTCTTTGGCAATTTCTAAATCTAATAGTCTAATTTCTTGTTCTAACTGCAATTTTTCAGTGTTATTCTTTTTATTTTGGAAAGCTTGATATGAAATTATAGTTCCTTAAATAAATGCCTTAAAAGTTTCCCATAGTAAAGAGGGTGAAGTGTCTGGTGTATCTTTTGTCTCAAAGAAGAATATCGTCTGCTCTTTTAAATATGTACAACCTTGTGAATTGTTTAAGATTTTGGGGTTAAACCTCCAGAACCATTTTTTATCAGACATTCCTTCTAATTTTAAAATATGTTAACGGGGAGTGATCAGAAATAATGCTATTATGATATTTAGAATTATATGTATAGGGAATTAATTTTGTGTCCACTAAAAAATAATCAATACTTGAATATGTTTTATGTACTGTTGAATAAAATGAATATTCCCTACCTACTGGATTAGCGATTCTCCATACATCTGTTATGTTTGTGTTTTTTATGTATGTATTTAGGAGTTCATTAGTTTTAGATTTTATGTTAATCCTTTTTTGTTTTGCTTATTTAACCAGATATGGATCTAGAACTCAATTGAAATCTCCCCCTATTATCAGATTTTGATAGTTAAATTCTGAAATTGTATCCAGAATTTTACTAAGGAATTGGGGGTTATCAAAGTTGGGAGCATAAATATTTATCAAAGTAAGTGGAGTAGAGTGAATTTCTCCCGTAACTATGACATACCTCCCCTCTTTATCTGCTATGATATTCTTTAATTTGAATGGTATACCTTTACGAATAATAATAGCTGTGCCTCTAGATTTAGAAGTAAATGAAGAGTAGTATGTTTGCCCGATCCAATTTGCTTTCAATCTTATCTGTGTTTGATTTTTCAGATGTGTTTCTTGTAAGAAGATTATGTCACTATTGAGTACTTTTAATTGGGCAAAAATCTTACCCCTTTTATTTGGTTCATTAGCGCCCCTTATATTCCAGCTACAGAACGTGATTCCTCCAGTTTTCTTTTGTTTATCGTCTTGCATTGTAAATCATGTTAATACCTTTAATTCATATGCTGCAACCAAGTACCTCAGAACTCTAGGTTATGGGTGGTCATCCCCAGCTGTTAAGTTTTGTTGGCATCTCCCCTTCAAAATAGACCTTAGAAAAGACCAGAAAGTTTAAAGTGGTGAAAAGATAATTAAAAAACAAAAAGTGATATTATAATATCTAAAAATAAGGATATTATAATAATGTTTAAAAAAACACCAAAAGGTGGTAGAAAAATTCTTGTTGATTTCCGTAGCTGTTGTTATACATTTCGCTCTGCCCCCTTGACCAATTATTATTAAAAGGAAGAGAGACCGGTTCAAAATTGAAAACTATATATAAGATAAAACGCCTTTCAAATCTAATTATTGGAATGTATCTTCAAAAAATAAAAATTACAACATTAAGTGTATACTTAAATATAGCAGTAATTATGTTAGTTATATACCCATATCTGCCGTTTTTCAGAGAATTATTACATTTCATTCCCCAATTAAGTCTCATTCTTTTGTATTAGACAGCAGCAGGTTCCAAGGGGTTAACCAGATTCAGACTCCTGGATAACTTCCAAGTATCTGTATCTCCTCCCCCCCCCCCCCCCCCCTTTATGCACAATTTAAACTAGATGTACTATATCCATAACATTTGTTAGAATATTGTTAATACTTATCAATCATATTTAACTCATTATTCTTATACTTAGCAATTAATTAACATCATGAGATAAAAATCAGTCATTACTACGCTGTGCTTTAATATTACACCATAGTGGGTTATTGTTATTAAATTAGTTCTATTAGTTAAATGTTTTATGTTAGTATAAAATTGTATGTTTCTTAAGTCATAAATTTCTGTATACAAGTCCATTAATATTGTTTTTCGGTATTTCCAAATTCCGTTTCTTTCCCCCACGGTTTTTCATATTTTCCAAATCCTTTGTTCAAAGTGAAACATAAAGTTCGACCTTGAGTTAACATTCCAAAGATAAGCTGTCTAGACAGCACCACATGAAGAAATCTGCCATCTTAACCAGAGCAGTCTTTTTTATTAAAAAAAACAGTAATTTCTTCGCCGCTTCTCCTCTATATTGTTGTGGGAGACCGACTCCTGATAATCAGTCAGCCTCCTTTGTGATAACTTGTGTGATACCTTGTGCATATTTAAATGCCTCTTCTGGGTCCATGAAGGCGCGTTCAACAGAGTTATAAGTAATCCTCATCTTTGCAGGATATACTATTCCATATCTTACTCCAGAAATTTATTTCAATATCATTCGTGTCTTTGTGAACATGTCCCTCTTTTTCACGATTTCAGCTGGATAGTCATGAAAGAATCTTAACTTATCCTCTCCAAACATCAAATTCGATCCGTATGGAATACGTTACATAATTATTTCCAGGGTAGAGATGTCATAAAATGTCACAATGATCTGTCTTGGGGGGGGGGGGGGGCAGTTTAGCTTGCTTGAGCCTTACGTCGAACCCAGTGAGCCATGTCAATTCTCGGGGTTTCAGGCAGCTTGAGTACTTGTTTAAGTAGGTTGGCAGTAAACTCCTGAGGGTTTTGTCCACTCTCCCTTCCCTCTTTTACTCCAATTATTCTTAAATTCTGCCTCCTCGATCTCACTTCCAAGTCCAGACATTTATCCTTCATTTTAGCAAGTTGCTCCCCAGTATTTTCTTGTTCCATTCTTAGTCTCTTTATCTCCTTAGACATCTCGGTCATCGTATTATCCATTTCTTCCATAACGGAATCAGTATTTTTCAGCATTGTATCCAACTTCTTTTTACAATCTTTTTCAACCTGCTTAATTTTTTTGTTTAAATCCTCCTCAATCTCTGCAACACGTTTATTTAAGTTATCAATTTTTCCCATCAGCTTCTCATTACCGTGTTTAATTTTTTCAGAGATTCTTTTGTCCAGCGCAGCGTTCCCCTCTCATATCACTTTAGAAATGTTTTTGGTAACTGAAGCTGTTACTGACTTTTCCAGTTGTTCTATCTGTTCATCCTTTGAAGTAATTTCTGTAAGTAGACTTCGAGAGTCAGCTTCTTCTTCTGAGCTTCCAGCTGATGTTTGAGGGGTTTGATGAGTCTTACCAAGTTTTTTCAGGTGAAGTCTTGTAGCAGGTCTTGCAGCAGATTTTGCAGGCTTCTGGTGAGGTTTCCCTTTTTTCATTTAAAACTGCCGTTATTCTCCATTATCAGCAGGATTTCTGATAACACACAATTAAATAACAGCTCCGGTAGTTATTTTTAGAACTCTCCCGTCTTCCAACTCGTATTTTAGCACATTAAAGCATTCTTCGGGAGAAGAGCAAAACAGCAGTGCCTCTCAGCACTCCATTGACACCCCAGAAGTCAATCATGGTGAAAAATTCACGGCAACCAGAATGAGGCCGTGACAAGTTGCCAGAATATGGGAACTCCTCACGACCATGAAGGTGACTCCCTGGCAACCACCCGTGAAAATGTGGCGACTGCAAAGTCTCCTGCAGTCGCCTAAAAAGTCACCTAAGTGGAACAGGCCCATTAAACTTTGCCCCCTCTCAATTTAAAGTTATTCCCTCTAGGATTTGATTTTTCCATTCTGACAGTCTGATAGTTTATGCCTCTTATGATGTTATATAATTTAATCAGATCTCCCCACAACCTCCAACATTCCAGAGAAAACAATCCAAGTCGGTCCACCTCCTCTTGTAGCTAATACCCTCTGATCCATTCATCATTCTGATATACCTCCTCTGCACCCTTTCCAAAGCTTTTAAATCCTTCTTGTAATGGGGTGACAAGAATTGCATGCAACATTCCAAATGAGGCCTAACCAAAGTCCTATAAAGTTGCATTATAATCACAATGCCCCAACCTATGAAAGCAAGCATACCATACACCTTCTTTACCACTATCTCCTTGCGTTGTTACTTTCAGGGAGCTATAGAGTCATAGAGTCATACAGCACATAAACAGAGCTATCCTTGTACTTGTCCAGATATTGTTATAGTACCTTCCTCAACTACCTCCTCTGGCAGTTTGTTCCTTACATCTACCACCCGCTGAGTTATAGACTTGGACCCCAAGATCTCTGTACACCAATGTACATCATAATTCAGTTGGATTCAGCACAGTTAAAGAAAAGGCAGTGGATAAAATAAGAGTAAAGGTTATAAAAAGGGGAAAGGGCAATGTTGCTGACAAGTGATTCAGCAGAAGTTGACTGAAGGCAGCTGCTTCAAGGTAAATCAGTCAAGGAGTTTCAAGGAGTTTACGGTAACCTCGTTCCCAATAAGCAAAAACATGGGAATGTCAAGTTCGGAGTCCACTGAATGATTAAGTGCATGGAGTGTGGGATAAAGGAAACAAGGGAATTAGATGCCAAACACTGGCAGTTGAATGCAGCAGAAATCTCAGAAGGCTGTAGAATGCGCAGGATTAAAATTAAAAGAAAAATTAGGAAAGCAAAGTTATGAATAAATATTGGGAAATAAAAATAAAGAAAATCCCACCAAAAAATTCTTAAGTACTCAGAAAGTAGAAGAATACTTAAGGAAAGGATAAAGGATCTAGGGATCAGGAAGGTAACCCATGTGTGAAGATGAAGAAAATGGGTAAAGTTCTTAAAGGGTATCTGGCACCAAGTTGTTTCTCCACCAAGAGGGCTGATGTTGTAATTAAGGTTAATGAAGGGACTTATCATCTTTAAATAGGGATATATCACCAGGATGAAAAATATCCCATTCTGTTAAAATAAATTAGGCGAGCAATTCTTGACACTCTGGCAACATTTTTCATGTCCTCCCAGGAGTGATGCCAAAGAATGGAGCACTGTTAACATTGTTTTGTTGATTAAAAGAGGAGCAAAGGATAAACTAAGGAAGAGTATAAACTTTTATTTAAATGACACTGTTTGATCAGAGGGTAGCATTGTCAATGGAAGTTCTTGTCCAAACAGCTGGATTAATTTTGCTGTTGATTTCCACTTCCCTCTCACCTCCACTTTATCCACTCTAATGGGTCTATCCCACTTAAGGGCCTGTCCCACTGTACGAGGTAATTCAAGAGTTCTCCCGACTTTCCTCTGATTCGAACTCGGAGAATTACGGTAATGGCCGCTCGTAGGTACCCGGGGCTTTCGTGGACATTTTTCAACATGTTGAAAAAACTTCACAAGCTTACCAAGTTTCCCGAGTACCTGCCGTTAGCGTTATGAGCCGCTAAGAGACGTCCCGAGCTCCGACGTACCCGCTACCTACATTCTACGTACTTACCACGATTTTTTTGATCATTTGAATTTTTTTTAAACTCGGGAGAGCTCTTGAGTAAACTCATATAATGCGATAGGTCCTTTAGGCAATTTTTCATGCGACTGCCAGCAACTGTCAACATCGTTTCCTTTACCAGCCTGTTATGCAGGCAGGGGACAGAGCAAGTGGGGGGAGTGCTGTCTGAGTGAAATTCAAAGTCAATGTGATACAGACACATAAAAAAAACTAAAACAAAGCAAAAACATGTCATACACTCACAGCTATCTTGATTATATTTAAATAGATCTTAAATTTACTCATCAACCTTGTGGTCTCATTTGAACTAGCTGTCAAATCTGCAGCCCATTGGGTGTAACAATCTGAAAAATATTGGTCTAGGGATCATACCCTGACAGCAACTCAGTTTCCAATGCTCCCACAAAGTCTCCATGAAAATAATTGCCTTCAGCACTATGCTTCAAGCAGGTATTTCTATCTCTATCCTGCACCCAATAATGGCAATTGAATGGTGGATATATCCCCAGCAGCAATGTACAAAGCAAGCATTGGCTTTCTGTTACTTGGCATCTTCCAGTGTAATTAAACATTTGAAGGCATCTACACATTTTCAAAGGCATTTCATATCACTGGCTAATTGTTCTGCCAATGAGAACAGATTCATTATGGTGTCACTATGTACCACTGTTGCATTGCTCAGAGAATCCTGCTTACATAGGTGTAGCATAGTGGCATGGCTGGTTGAGCCAAAGTTCGATCATGACCGTGGGTGTTGGCTGAGTGGAATTTGCACATTCTCCTTGTGACCTTCGATTTCCTCCCATATCCTAAAGATGTACGGGTTGTAGGTTAATGGAACTAGATGCAATTACCCCTAATTAGAAAGTGAGATGACAGAGAACTAGTGTGAATGGGTGATTTTCGGCCATTCGAGCCAGCACCACCATTCAATATGATCATGGCTGATCATCCAAAATCAGTACCCCAGTTCCGCTTTATTTCCATATCCCTTGATTTTATTTCGAAGTCTCGTGAGTGACTACGTGAAGCCTGCCAGACCACATGCGTGTCAATTCGCTCTAGCGCATGGCGCGAGTCGGAGCAGTTTCCGCACTGCTCTGCAAGGTAAGTCAATTTTCTTCGGGCCGCTCTATAGCGTGCCCAAAGTAGCTTGGAAGCTCCACTGGAGCTAGCGTAAGTAGTATTTTTTCACTGCAGGATCTCCAACGTGAGCAGGCGGCTGAAATTATAGGGCTCCATGCGGCAGTTGCCGTTAGTCTGCACGGCAGCAGACGATCCAGATAAGAGACCGGTGTAGGCTCTTTAGGAGCTGGGTTTACAGCTGTTGCCGTTATCGTCTGCAGCAGATGGCCCTAATAGGAGAGCACCGGCTAGGATAAGTTGTTGCAGCTGCCGGCATCAGAGCTCCATCCGGGAGCAGGCAGCCAGAATCAGAGACAGCGTGAGGCTCTGTAAGGAGCTTACATTCATAAATTGCAGTTGCCAGCAGCCAGGTCTATTTTTACTGATGCAGGAGATTTCCAGCATCAGGTGAGTTTCAGAAATAGCCGACAGCTATCGCTTAGGTAGCTCAGCCTGCTGTAGCACCAAACAATTTTAACAGAGTTACTCCTACAGCTATGCACATATAGTGTATTCTTTAAATTGGACGGCTATAACAGAGTTGGCATTTACAACAGTTGCCACACGGTCACGTTTGTGACTATCATAGCCAATAACATTCTAGAGTCAGGTTTAATTCTTTGGCAATATCACAAATATGTCTTATCATGCCAATTTAGTTTATGTTTTAAAAGAGAAAATTACAAGGGACATTTATTATCACTTATACCAAAAAAAGGTGTAGTGGAATTGGACCTGCCATTGCAGTCCAGAGTTCCTGGCTTGGGAAGCCTTGTTTGAGCTGTGCCTATCAGTCACCTGTGGGAGCTACCTCTGGTGGTGTCATGGTAATTTCCGCTCGTTAGAGGAGACTGTGGAAGATTCCTTTACTAAAGACGGCAACTATATGCATATCAATAAAGTAATCAAATCTTATTTAATAGGGATAGGGTTCTTTTAGTCATATAAATGTCATTGCCTATGACAACACCTGGTAGGGTTGCAGCATTTCTCCCACTCTGTCTGGCGTATGGGGGCCAGAGGGGCTCCAGTCCTTCCCTTTAATACTCCATTGGCACCGGAAGGGAGTAAGGGCTCGGGGTCACTAGCGGGTGCAGTCTGTTTGATAAATCATGATAACAACAGAGCACCAATCTGCTGCTAGTCTCAGTTTGGCTGTTAAAGGGAGCAGCCTGACAACCCCAAGTCGGGGCAAAGTCATAGCCAAGTCTTGGGACATCTATGCTAGACATGATTGGGGTTTGTCTCAATTACGAATTTCTGATGAATCAAATTATAACACAAGGAATGCTCCGATCTACGAAGTTATGTCAGGCAGCAGCTCCTGGTTCAGGGTTGCAAATTTTCCTCCCACTCAGATGAAAGGAGTGGTGGAGATGGTGCCAAAGTATATGCACATAAGCCTGAAGCAGCTCCTGGTTCAAGGTTGCAATTTCCTCCCACTCGGTTGAATGTAGTGATGGAGATGGTGCCAAAGTATATTATGCCCCATATTACGGAAGCATACACAGGCAGTTCAAGTCATATGCCTGTAGCTGCCCTGGTTTCAAGATTCGCATTTTCCTCGCACCCGAAAGACTATCGGAGATGGTGTCACAAAATATGCTCGGTATTATAGAAGCATGCACAGACAGTTCGAGGCATTCAGATATGGCAACACCTGGTTCAGGGTGCAATTTTTCTCCTACTCTAAGTGAGTGTCAAAGATCAGTACGGCCTAACTCCAAACATGAGCCCGAACATGACTATGTGCCGGGATCCCATGCTTTAATGCGTGATGTACGTCAATTGCATGAGGAAAAGCTGTGTGTTCTTGCCTCTAAAATTGCTATTCCCTCGGGGACGGGCAAGCCACTACAAGAGAAGTTGGCCAGTGGCATCACCTATCTAACAGAAATGACAAGCATGATGGACAGTGTCTGCAAATGGAACTTTGCTGAAACTCCAACAAAGGAAATCGACCTGGGGTTAGAGATGCTGGTAAGTAAGGTCTTGTTATTAACCTCCGTAAACTCCAAAATGGAGCAATTTGTCAGCCCAGCTTGGGTTTACTGCCAGCATGGGCTGTCTAGTCATTTTTTCATGTTCTCTGGGATAAGGTCAGGTTGATGTAGAGACATTGGCAAGGTGCCTTACACAGTAACCTCTGTAAGTTCCAAGTAGGAACAGTTTGGTTATCCTGTATCACGGTAGACCATCATGAAACTGGCTGGCCATACAATTCTTAGTGACCAGAGAAGCACTGCTTCATCATCTATAAGAGGTTATCAGACTGGTCAACAGAATAAAGTAGTTGAAGTTTTTCTCAACATATGGTTTATTTCCCCTCAGTTGGCAGAGTTACTGGTTCATTGGAATCATCATTGCCATCCTCTCTGGGACTGGTGGTTACCAGCAGAAAGCTTGTCTGGCATATATTATAACTTTATCTGACCTGCAGGTTCATGTTTTGAATCAACAATGTATTCAAAAAAAAACCCATAGGTTCTCAATACCACTATTCCTGATTGAGTGGTGGGTCGAAGCAATTGTGTTATGCACTCCAGAGACTTATACATGTGGTCTCAGTCAAAGGACTGCAAGGTATTCCTGATTCAGCCTGGCATTATACTAATCTCCATATAACCATATATAACCATATAACAATTACAGCACGGAAACAGGCCCTCTCGGCCCTTCCAGTCTGTGCCGACCATTTGTTTTCCCCTAGTCCCATCTACCTGCACTCAGACCATACCCCTCCATTCCCTTCACGTCCATATACCTATCCACTTTACTCTTAAATGTTAAAATCGATCCTGCCTCCACCACTTCTGCTGGAAGCTCATTCCACACAGCCACCACCCTCTGAGTAAAGAAGTTCCCCCTCACGTTACCCCGAAACCTCTGTCCCTTAATTCTCATGTCATGCCCTCTTGTTTGAATCTTCCCTACCCTCAATGGGAAAAACGTATCCACGTCAACTCTGTCTATCACTTTCATCATTTTAAAGACCTCAATCAAGTCCCCCTTAACCTTCTGCGCTCCAAAGAATAAAGACCTAACTTGTTCAACCTTTCTCTGTAACATAGTTGCTGGAACCTTGGCAACATTCTAGTAAATCTCCTCTGTACTCTCTCTATTTTGTTGACATCCTTCCTATAACTAGGCGACCAAAATTGTACACCATACTCCAGAATTGGTCTTACCAATGCCTTGTACAATTTTAACATTACTTCCCTACTCCTATATTCAATGCTCTGATTTATAAAGGCCAGCACACACCAAAGGCTTTCTTTACCACCCTATCTACATGCGATTCCACCTTCAGGGAACTATGCACAGTTATTCCTAGATCCCTCGGTTCCACAGCATTCCTCAATTCCCTACCATTTACCATGTACGTCCTATTTTGATTTGTCCTGCCAGGATGTAGCACTTCACACTTATCAGCATTAAACTCCATCTGCCATCTTTCAGCCCACTTTTCCAAATGGCCCAAATCTCTCTGTAGACTTTGAAAATCTACTTCATTATCCACAATACCACCTATCTTAGTATCATCTGCATACTTACTTATCCAATTTTCCACCCCATCATCCAGATCATTGATGTACATGACAAACAACAGTGGACCCAACACAGATCCCTGAGGCACCCCACTGGTCACCGGCTTCCAACCTGACAAACAGCCATCCACCATTACTCTCTGACATCTCCCATTCAGCCACTGTTGAATCCATCTTGCTACTCCGCCATTAACACCCAAAGATTGAACCTTCTTAACCAACCTTCCATGGGGAACCTTGTCAAAGGCCTTACTGAAATCCATATAGACAACATCCACTGCTTTACCCTCATCAATTTCCCTAGTTACCGCTTCAAAAAATTCAAGAAGGTTTGTCAAACATGACCTTCCAGGCACAAATCCATGTTGACTGTTCCTGATCAGACCCTGTTTATCCAGATGCTTATATATATTATCTCTAAGTATCGTTTCCATTAATTTGCCCACCACTGACGTCAAACTAATAGGTCTATAATTGCTAGGTTTATTCTTTGAACCCTTTTTAAACAATGGAACAACATGCGCAGTTCGCCAATCCTCCGGCACTATTCCCGTTTCTAATGACATTTGAAATATCCACTCTGAAGGAAAACACTACATATTCATGGTGACTCTTAATCAAGAGTTGACAGGGATTCTCACATCTAAGGGAGACAGTGGTTTCAGCTCTAGTCATTAGCTGCTGATTATATATTATCAGCGAAATGTATGAATAGCTACATAATGCATCTTCCGCGGGTATGAAAGTCAAAAAAACATTTTTGTCCCTAGGATCGGCCAAGGACTAGAAGGGTTTTTTTCTTAAAGTACAGAAATATGGTGCAGGCCGAATCGGGTTAGCATTAGGCTAATCAAATGATGGGTTTACTTACCCAATTTTAGATAGATGATTGGGTGTCTACAATTTAACTGGCTCAGAGAATCGATTTTGTAGTTGCATACACTGTCATATCTATACGCATAAGGCACAGTTTCTGCTGTTTAATAACAAAGCTAGTGGTGAAAGCCTATGCTGCCCTTCTCAGATTAAGGGTCATCGAGTTTTAGGTATTATGCAAAATTGCAAATGATAAATCTTATGGGTTGTCAGTAGATATCGTTGGTGATATTACATTTAAGGCAACATGGAATTTAACAGTACCAATTTGCCTATTCAGTGACGCCATGGTAGGCGGCTGAAGGAACTCTTATTTACTCATTCACATGTGACGGCTGGGACAGCCTGTCTTCTCGGCCAGCTAGCTCTGCACGATTGAATGAGAAGCTTGTGAACAACATATGTGAGTCAATTCCATACGGAATTAACAGAGGTTGTGTGGCTTCCAGTTTGAGCCTAAAGAAACTTTATGGGACAGCACAAATGACATTTCCTGTGCTGCTTTATCATTTCTGCAATACCATAAGTGGGACATAAATGATTAGTTCTTCACCCACTATTCTCTAACGTTATGCAGGGTGTTTTTTATTTGACCACTCTAATAGCCTATATTCATTGTAATGTGTGATGTATATCAGTAATTTGTTATGCACATTTTCCTCAAATTTTCCTAAATGGGAGAAGTATCTTTAAATGATTATACTTTCAGCTGCTGATCTCAGCATAAAGAACATAGCCTTAATCTCTGGCTTTGTCTCCATGTCATACTGACATTAGGGTAGCTTGTTATAGAAATAATCTCATAAGCAAATGAGCAGGATTGTGTACATTTGAGGTTGACAGCATACCCACCGCAGCAGAGATCAGGGATGTCATTGGGTATACATGTGTACTCAGATGCTAGTGCCTATGAAATGGAAGATAGTTCTTTTCTTTCAATAGTCTCAAGATATTGCTGATGGCTCATTAGCAGCCAATACAATGGTTTCCCTTTCATCATACAGCATGAGGTTTACATAATGCAGCTTAATAATTTATAAATTTTGGTGGAATATGTCTGGATATTTGCAGATAGAATTATGCACATTGTTGCATAAATTATTGCCTAACTCAACAGTCTATTGGGACTACAGGCCAGTTTAGAGCAGTGTCCATGTATGCAAGTTAGCATCATGATATTAATAACTCACGTTTTCCTACCATTAATGGTTTATCTGTTTTAGTGTTTCACACACAGATTATGTCAGCGTATGAAACCACAGAGCTTTGAAATCTTCACGTAGTCACTCACGTGACTTTGAAATAAAATAGAAAGATTAAACGAGAACTTACCGTTTGAAGTTTAATCTTTATTTATAAGAAGTCGCGGTGAGGGATTACGTGCCCTCCACTCTCGACCCTATTCTCATAAAGATCATTCGGTAGTTCTAGCCTTCAATCTTTCTATAACTTAGGTCAGCAACTATTCTGTGGATTCATATAGCTACTTTGAAGATTGACGTGCATGCGGTCTGGCGGGCTTCACGTAATCCCTCACGCGACTTCTCATAAATTAAAGATCAAACTTCAAATGGTAAGTTCTCGTTTAATCTTTCTATTCTATTAGCACTAAGAGCTATATCTAATTCTCTCTTGAAAACATGCAGTGAATTGGTCTCAACTGCTTTCTGTGGCAGAGTATTCCACAGATTCACAGCTCTCTGGCTGAAAAAGTTTTTCCTCATCTCAGTCCTAAATGGCCTACCCCTATTCTTAAACTGTGACCCCTGGTTCTGGACTCCCCCAACATGGGTAACATTTTTCTTGCATCTAGCCTGTCCAATCCTTTAAGAATTGTATATGTTTCTATAAGATCCCCTCTCATCCTTCTAAATTCCAGTGAATATAAGCCCAGTCGATCCATTCTTTCATCATATGTCAGTCCCGCCATCCGGGGAATTAGCCTGGTGAATCTACGCTGCGCTCCCACAATCGCAAGAATGTCCTTCCTCAAACTAGGAGACCAAAGCTGCTCACAATACTCCAACATGCCATTAGCTTTCTTCAAGGATGAGTAGAATCTATGATCAATAAAATTAAATGGCTTAGCTCAGCATGAGCAGATCAAAAGGATCAACAGCAACTTTATAAAGATACGTGACGTCAAAGGGAATTTTCAATGCAAGATTCAGTCAGGATTCATAGTGTCTTCATAACTCTATAAAGCACGGAAACCGGCTCTTCAGAACACAATGTCTGTGTTGAAGATAATGCCAACTGCCTGCATGTAATCCATATCCTTCCATTCCCTGCATATTGATCAAAACGTTTCTTAAATGCCACATTCATATCTGGTTCAACCACACTCCCCAGAATTGATGGGCATATCATTGCAGATACTCACCACCCTCTGTGTAAATGAATTTGCTCTACACCTCTCCCTCTAGCAACGTTCCACATACCCACCATTCTGAGTGAAAAAGGTGCCCTTCAGGTCCCCTTAATGTCTTTTCACTTTCACTTTAAACCTGTGCTCTTTAGTTTTAGACACCCCTGTCCTGAGATTAAAAACTGTAATAATTCACCGAGTGCTCCTCATGATTTTTTACTCCTCTGTAAGGTCCCTTTAAATCTCCTTCAGTTCGGGGATAAAAGTCTCATCACATTAGCTCAATCATTCCAGTTCCAGTAATATCCTTGTGAATCTCTTCTGCCCCCTTTCCAGCTTACTGACTTCCATCCTATAGATAGGTAATCTGAACTGCAAACAATACCCCAAGTGTGTTCTCACCAACATCTTGTACAGTTATTATGTGATGATGTTCCAACATTTATTATCAATGCCTTGGCTGATGAAAGTAAGAAGCATGCCAACTCCCTTCTTCACCACTCTAAATATCTGTTTCAACACTTTCAAGGAAGTATGTACCAGTACCTCTAGGTCTCTGTTCTACAAGAACTCTTTTCATTTTTCTGAGTTAATTTCCATTTGCTATTCCTTGTTCCACTTTTCCAGTTGATCTAATCTTAAATAATTCACCACTGTCCACCATACACCCAATTTTGGAGTAATCTGTAAATTTACTAACCATGCCAATTACATTCTCAAACAAATTAGTAATATAGATGACAGTAGGACCATTTTTTTCACACAAAGGCTGGTGGGTGTATGGAAAGGGCTGCTGGAGGAAGTTATTGAGGCAGGTACTATCGAAATATTCAAGAAACATTTACCCCGGTACAGGAATAGGATGGGTTTAGAGCGATATGGGCCAAACATAGGCAGGTGGGACTAGTGTAGATGGGGCATGTTGGTTGACGTGGGCAAGTTGGCCTGCAGGGCCTGTTTCCATTCTGTATGACTCTATGACTCTATAACAGGCAACACAAAACCTATCTATGTACCATATCACTGGTCATAGACTTCCAATCTGTGAGGCACCCAGTACTATCACCTTCTATCGCCTACCACCAAGGTAATTTTGTAAGAAATTGCCCTAGCTCACCCTGGATTCCAGGTTTCCACCTTTCAGGACCAGCCCTTGTTAGAGGCCTTGTTAAAGTCTACATAGACATGTGCACTGCTCTGCCCTCATCGGTACACTTGGTGGCCTCTTCAAAATTCTCAATCAAATTTGTGAGACTCACCAGTAGCAAACTTCTTCTTTGTAAATTCAGATAGGTTGAAAACTGCAATCGTGTGCTGTATACTTACCCTGGGATGATGCTCAGCTGCTGGAAGGCTGGTTCTCTACTTAATTCTGTGCTACTGATGTCCTCTCAGGATGCTCACAATGTGTTTATGCCCTTGTTGGGCAGGCTGTGGTATCATCTGGTGTGCCTGCAGTTTGGTGAAGAGGGTGGGTGCAATGCCGGGGAGGGTGCTTGCATGCTGACGGTTGCAGGAGGCATCCTGTCTTCCAGAGAGAGGACAAGAGTCTCCATTCTGCACTGCCAACTGAATGTTAGAAGAGGTCAGGCAATGGAGTGCATATCAAGTCTGTACAATCAAGACTGTACAATTCTCATCACAGCATTCAGAACAGTCCCACACTTTATCGTGCGAGCAACCTCTCCTCTTTGGCTGAACTGAACCTATCTGCTCTCCTCCAGGAGATTCAGGGTTAGGACATCTCTGGAGGATTAGGTCACTAGCCAAGGGCACAGACCTGCTTCCTCAGCCACCATGTGTCCTTGACATTGCCATCGCCTACTATAGAAAAACAAGTCACTCCCACGATGGCGTAGAGGCTCCCAGGGAATTGCACGACATCTGAGAGAATGTAGATGTGGATTATCCATGATTCAGCTCCTCATAGATCCAATCCTAAAGCAGAACACTGCTATGAGCATCTCAGAGCGCCCACCCATGGAAATCCTTCTAAATGTATACCTTGTCCACATCCCAGGCCCATGTGCAAATCAAACTGAACAGCATTCAGGTTTGCATGGAAAGTGACAAGTAACTTAATTCCACACAATGGCAATACATTGCCTGCCTCCAACAATTCAAGCCACTGACTTTACACATTATATTAGATTGCTCTTCTTCTTGCGTACGGCGTGCACAGCCTAAAGTTGTGGGACAACTTGTTCTATTTGATCTTATTTGATTGTGCATGCCAGGTTCATTTGCATTCATTGAAACAGGGCGGACCATGTGAAGGTTGCAATCTCCCACCCCTTATATTAGATTACAATCATCAAACACCTATCATCAGCATCCTAGGTTCACCATTGTCTAGAAATGTAACTGGATCAGCTAAATAGAAAGTGCCACAACGTACTATACATAACAATGATAGGTGGTGCACTATATGCTATAAAGGGGCTGTCCCACTGTGGCGACCTAATTTACGAGTTTAGGAGAGTTTGAAAAAATGTCATGTTGAAGACCTCCTTTGACTATGTAGATGACCTCCTTCAACCTCCTTTAACTATGTTGAAGACTAGCTTCGACCATCTTCGGAAAAATTGGACACCGAATAGTGGAGAGTGAAGACGACCTCCTTCTATCTCCTTCGACCTCCTTTCAAACTCCCTTCGACCATGTTGAAGACTATCTACGACTACTTTTGATTACCTTCAACTACCCTTGATTACCTACGAATAACATGCCAACCTACTACGACCTACTTCGACTAAACCTACAAGTAAAAAAAGCATCGATTATTTCCATGGCGACCTTTTTTTACTCATGGGCAGTAAATGATGCCTGCGCAGGGTGCACTGCATCATCAGGGACAGCTCACACCCCAACCATAGACTGTTTAACCTCCTCCCATCCGGGAGATGCTACAGTTCTCTCCGCTGCCGGACCAGCAGGCTCGAACAGCTTCTTCCCTGTGGCTGTCACACTTCTCAATGCTGCACCTCAATGACTGCCCGTCTCCACCCCCCACCCCCCCCCCCCCCCCCCCCCCCCCCCCCCCCCCCCCCCCCCCCCCCCCCCCCCCCCCCCCCCCCCCCCCCCCCCCCCCCCCCCCCCCCCCCCCCTCCCGGACTATCCAATCACCAGCAAATTGCATGGATACCACTGCATATGTATATGTATTACTTGTTTATTCATAAGTTCGCCCTTTGGAGATACCAACTGCATTTCGTTGTCTCTGTATTGTACACTGCACAATGACAATTAAAGATTGAATTGAATTGAATTGAATTGAATGTTGAAAAATACGCCGTGACGAGCATGAAGGAGAGTTACAAAGACTTCCTAGGATCTCGTGTCGACCATGCTGCAACTATGAGTCGAGGGCAAACTCGTCAGAACTCGCGGATTAGGTCGCCGCAGTGGGACAGCCCCTTAAGACTTCCACTCTGTAAAATGGGATGGATTCAAGCCATTTTAAGCAAAGGAGATTTGCTATTAGTATTACTTTTAAAGCACCACCACCCTGTGTACAAACTTGGTTAAATGTCAAAAAGTTTTAAGCATTTTTGCATGGTGACAACATTCCTGAGTTTAACAAAATAACTAGTGTACATGTTGAAGTGCCAGCCAGTTCCAGCAGTACACAAATAGAAATCAAGAGGAACCATGTTTGAATAACAAACATAACTCATGCTCAGCCAACTTCTATAGGTTTAAATACATGTTCTTGGCCCAGTTGCTCAAATAAATACCTGAGAGGGACAGAGCTTTCATCTTTGAACTATTTGTCACTGCAGATTTATTGTTGGAGGGAATGACAGAAAAGCCTTGGATTTACTCCACCTAATTTCTAAACTGGTGGAGGAGAGCATTAGGGATTTATAAATAAACTGAAGGAAGTTATACAAACCAGAGAGCTGGATATTTTCCGGCTTTACAATAAAATTAAGAAATAATCCAGATAATTTAAAATATTTGAACAGAGGCCTCATTCCAAAGTAGATTCAATCTTAGTTTCCCATTTTATACTACAGTAACTGTTTGATTTGTTTACTTTCATTACCCAATAAGTACACTGCACATCTTTGAATGCTTCAGTGCCCATTACTTATATGTTACTGAGGCATGGAGCCAACCTCTGTGATTAGGGAAGGAAACATTAGCCCATTTCCTACCTCTACACAACATAGCCACAACAAACCGCTTGGAAAATGTGTTCCTTTACATCAGGAGTTATAATGTTTTTAATTCTTATTTTGGCTCCAGGCCTTTGCTTTGATTAGCACCTTCACAAATTCAGATCGAGCAGGCTTCAATATCAACAAAATGACTTGCCTGCCCATCCGTAATTGGTACTGCAGTAAATACCATACTTAGCTTTAAGGGAAATATCTAGCCATGTGTAAATACTTCCAGGTATTTCATTTGCACAAATAATCATTGAAAAGAGGTTAAGCCACGTACAGAGGAGAGAAGATGGGAGGTTACCAAAGTAAACATTTTGGATGGATACCACACAAAGGAAACAGGAAACCTGCCAGACTCAGACTAACTGCAGATCATACCATATATAGGGAGGTGGTGAAGATAAATATCAGCACATGAACTTAGCTCAGGTGGCAGGACAAAATGGCACCTGCTTATTGTCCTACAAGAAGGCTAACATTTAGGGAGACAACATCTAAGACATGTTAATTGCAAGAAGTGGACAAATGTGGAAGAGGTTGGGAAAACTTAGATTTGTTTTCGCTTGAGTGGAGACCTGATAGAAGTATATTAAATATGAGTGGTATGGATATGGTAGACAATCACAACCTTTTCCCAGTGTGGAAATGTAACAGACTAGGGGATATGGTTTTAAGGTCAGAGGGGAAAACTTTAAAGGAGATATGTGTGGCAAGGTTTTTCACACAGAGAGCAGTGGATGCTTGAAAACACACTGCCTGTGGCGGTGTTGAAAGAAAATATGATAGTGATGTAAAAGAGGCTTTTCAAATAGACGCATGGAAAAGCAGGGAATGGAGGTATATGGATCACATACAATTTAATTTGGCATCGTGTTTGGCACAAATACTATGGGCAGATATGTCCTGTTCCTGTGCTGTACCATTCAGTGTTCGATGAATGGAATCAAAGGGTAGCAATTCTGGCTGAGTTGCCATTTGCGTGACTAAAAGTGGCGGTGTCCCTGAATTTATTGCTGATCCCGAGCCACAAATTTACGGGATGCAGCTTTGTAATTGCAATTTCTCCTGAAATTAGCAGAAAGACAATGATTCAGCTCTGAATATTGGTTGCTGGCAGAAGAAATCATGAAAAAAGGAAAAATAGACATGGTTCAGATGCAAAGTTATGAAAACAGTCTTTTTTTTATCTTCATAAAAATCCAAACTACAGGGATTTTAGGATGCCTCAATCCTGCTCCTCAGCCATAAAAATAAACAACGCACAATGAATTAGAAATCTCCATCTTTCTGCCAAGATATTATATAGGTACCAATTGTGGTTTGAATGGAATTTGTTGAGTGCCAGTTTTATAGCTGGTAGTCTGGTCATTACATTCTTTAGAAATCATCAACCAAACCAATTAGATTCAAGACAGGCACAAAGTGCTGGAGTAACTCAGCGGGCCAGGCGGTATCTCAGGAGAAAAAAGGATGGATGACGTTTCGGGTCTAGACCCTTCTTGCCAACCTATCTGCAATCCTACCTGCTGGGCAGTCATGTTCTGTTGGTGGTCACAATAATCTGAACCCTGCTCCAACCACTCTCTATGATGGAAGAAACATGGAGATTGAAAAACTCTAAAAGTGTTCAATGTTTGCTCACATTTCAGCACTGAATTCCTAGTGTTTCTATTATTTTATAATGCTAACATTTTGTTATTTCTGTATAAGATGTTCTGCATTTTCAGAACAAAGGGAAAGAGCTGCAGAAAGAGTGGATGCATTGCTTGTAACCTACTAAAATTCCCTGGATAGATTCATAATTATAGAGTATGAATGAAATGATGTACGGAGAAAGGTTGAGCTGGTTAGATATACCCATTGGCATCTATTTATGAAAATGTGTATGCTTCCAAGGGGTTTTGACAGTGGATGCTGAGATGATTTTACCTTAATGAAGTTATCTGGAACAAAAATATATAGTTTCAGGATGAGAGGCTTACCATTTCAGACAGAGATGAAAAGATTATTTTTCACTCAGAGGGTTATGCCTCTTTAGAATTCTCTATAACAGAGAGCTATTGGGACAGAATCATTGAAACATAGAAACAAAGAAAATAGGTGCAGGAGTAGGCCATTCGACCCTTTGAGCCAGCACCGCCATTCAATATGATCATGCCTGATCAAATCTAACTCTCTCTTGAAACCACCCAGTGAATTGGCCTCCACTGCCCTCTGTGGAAGAGAATTCCACAGATTCACAACTTTCTGGGAAAAAAAGTTTTTCCTCATCTCAATCCTAAATGGCTTACCCCTATTCTTAAACTGTGATCCCTGGTTCTGGACTCTACCAACATAGGGAACATTTTTCCTGCATCCAGCCTGTCCAATCCCTTAAGAATTTTATATCAATTCAAAATTAAGAATTTATTGAAATATACCATAGACTGGCAGACACTGTTCAATGATAACAGTCCAGATATCACTGAACAGCACAGCTGTCTCAGGGGGCTGTTAGGCTGATACTATGTTCTGTGTTTTGCTAAAACAAATATTCATTTATTGTTAGATATACAGCTTCTTTTTTTGAAATCTTATTATTCCTTATCAGCCAATGATTTAAGAAATTCAAAGCAAAGCAGTGCTGTTGCTTGTGGCTGTCAACGTGACTAAGTCTTTATCCTATGTGCTTAACTTCCTCCCACCAATACGCCACCAGACAAATAAGAAACATCTTCAGTAATCTTGCAATTTGCATACAGGATGGTATTAAAGCTATTTCCACTCAAAAGAACAGGTTGAATTTATTGCTCATTTATGCCTGCCAAAAAAAAAAGGAAGTGAGGTTGGGTTTTGCATGGATTGCAGATTCCCCAAGCCCCAGGCTTGCATTGACTGCAACCACATTTCCTGACTAGTCCGCCATCTTAATTCAACTATTTCCATAAATTGAAAGATAGTTTATTCCCAGCTGTTATCAGGTAACTGAACCATCCTACTGACAACTAAAGAGCGGCCCTGAGCTACTATCTACTTCATGGGAGACCCTTGGACTACCGTTAATTGGACTTTACTAGACTTTACCTTGCACTAAATGTTATTCTCTTCATCTTGTATCTGTACACTGTTGACGGCCCGATTGCAAACATGTATATCTTTCCATTGATTGGTTAGTACGCAACAAAACGCGTTTCACTGTACCTAGGTACAAGTGACAATAACTAAACTAAGCTAAACTAAACTACACCGTCTGTGTAGATCAGCCATCACAAGTGGTGTATTCCGGAGGTGAAAGTAGATGAAAGGCCATGGCAAACAGGATAATTCTCCCACAAAACGGTATCATGCAATCGTTTCCATCCGTGTATAAAGCAGCACCTCTGGTACTGTCGTATTCCCGCAGTTATTCAAGTATCTGCCTTGACTTAAGTGCTCATGTTCGTGGAGTGCGACATGAGCCCACATCTGTCTGGCTCAGAGACAAGACTGGTCTCCATTGAGTATGATTAATGTCTGTAGGCAGTGCACTAGGAAGTAAAGGAACTCAGAAATGATGAAAGGCTACAACTTAAACAGTCCCTCTTTGCCTGGCTACATGATTAAATAATTCATGAACAATATTTGTATCCTTAATTCAACTCATCTTTTGCCAACAGTCCCATATTCCCTCTCTTTTTCATCATTCCAGTTCCAATAAGTAGAAGTTAAATTCATCCAACCAGTGAATATCCTATTCTCAGTGAATATTCCGACATTCTAGTTCAATATTATGAATATAAACATTGTATAATGCGAGTTTGAGGAAGGGTCCCAACATGAAACGTTGCCTTTCCATGTTCTCCAAGGATGCTCTGGCCAGCTGAGTTACTCCAGCACTTTGTGTCTTTTTTTTTAATGTAAACCAACATGTGAAATTCTTTGTTTCTTTATAAAAAATGTTTGCTCATCATGACGCGCACGTGATGTGCGCATGGCGTGCATTACGCGAGCATGGTGCGTGGTGTGGCATGGTGGCGTAGGCAGTGACGCCATATATATACTGCCCGTTAGATAGTTGGTCAGTGGTGGAGCTTCAGTAGCAGGAGGTTACTGAACCCCTATTTGTGAGGGACTCCAGATAGTAATGGAGAACGTCTTTGAGCAGCTCTCTGTGTTTGGCCCAGAAAGTATTTGATTCAGACTTCTTGGCTTGAGTGGCAACACTTCAGCAATCGCATTGGTCTGTTAGAGCACAAAATTATGGACCACAGTGAGGGCCTAGAAGCCCTTTTGCACATTAGTGTCTGGGACCTATACTGGCAGCAATCCGACCTTTCAGGCCTGTGTTGCAGCAATCACACCTTTGCAGCCTCTTTTGCAGCAATGCAGCCTGCAACATTGCTCAACAAGTGTTCCATCAGGATTCACTCTACAAGTGCGCTATCAGAGGTTCTGTATTGGTTATCTGTTCTTCGTCAGATAAGATAGGTTCTGAGTTCCCCACATAGATCATTGATTAGTTGGTTTGAACTCCTTGTGCTCCTTGACATTATGGGCAGTGTGCCAAGCATACCGCTGTGAACATCCATCAAATCCTACACTATTTCTCAGCAACAGAACTTATGTGCGCCCTTACTCTCCAATGAGCTCAATTGCACTTACTGGTTCCGCACATTTGATCATTATGTGTCATGAAAGGCAGACCTTTCCAACATCCTACACTTTACAATAAACAGACACTCTGCTTATGTTTGCATCTGTAAAATTGAGCAATGGTATAACTTCACCAACATTATTACCTTATTTTTCCTGACAATTTGGGTGGCACTGCGGCACAGCGGTAGAGCTGCCACCTTACAGTACCAGAGACCCAGGTTCGATCCTGACTATATATGCTGTTTGTGTGGAGTTTGTACGTTCTCCCCGTGATCGTGTAGGTTTTCCCTGGGTGCTTCGGTTTCCTCCCACACCCCAAAGATGTACAGGTTTGTAGACTGTAGGAAAGAACTGCAGATGCTGATTTAAATCGAAGGTAAACACAAAATGCTGGAGTAACTCAGCCGGACAGGCAGCATCTCTGGAGAGAAGGAATGGGTGACATTTTGGTGCCCCAAAGGGCCTGTTTTCATGCTGTATCTCTAATCTAAAGACAACTGACCCTGGGAAATCAAAAAAAAGGATAAGCAACAGTTTATAATGAGGGGAGAACATAAAAATACTGTGCTTACACAATCTGAACATTGTACATCTAAAGAGATTTTTGGAATGGATGATAAATTGGACATGCAGACAGCTTCAATGTCAATCCCAACAGGCCCATCATTAAGCGTTACCTCATCAATGTCCTTTTGCATGTCCCTTCCAGGGAAATGAAAGCTCAGCTTGTCTTTCAGCTATTTCCTGCTGCGGAACATTAACTTATTTAGACAGCTGGCGGGCTGCGCCATTCCAAAATGAACTTACACAACTTGACTACTCTTGTCACATCATTGCTCCTCTTCATGTACTGCTTCCATGTTCCTGGGTACCTCTTTTGATATTCCTCTCCACTGTGCATTATGTTTCTCTGTCTCTGTCTCAGTCTCTGGCTCTCCTGACCAATTGCAAGTCCAATGAAATCAAAGGGTTGTAGAATGAGGCTCGAAGCAACACAAGTATATTTAAGGAACACAAGAGACTGCCGATGCTGTAATCTTGAGTAAATGGAGGAGAAGTGACTATAAAAAAACAGGTCTTTTTTTTTATTGTTAAAATTATAAACTATTAATGACAAGGCTTAACCTTTTGTGGTTAATTAACATAGAGATTCAGCAGTTTCCTGGGAAGATTATATCAATGTATCGTTTCTGTGTCATTATGATGGCGTTGTGCAAACCAGACAGTAATATGTGATGTGTTATAATGCACAGCATACCTTCTTCACCACATGTTGATGGTGGTTTTCCACATCTTCCATTCAGACACCACTAATTGCTCTGAAAACTGCATGCCCTCTTTACCAGTTTTATTGGCAAGCTCTGCTGAAAGACAGCAAATACTGACCAGAGATTGTGACTCATCTCTGTACATAGACAAATCCTATCAACCACTCCATTAGAAGTAAATATGCTGCGAAATATTTCCCTTGACCTGCACAATCTCAACAAGCTCACTGCACGCTGCAGAGGATCATTCTTAATCCTGTGAAGAATTGCACCCCTAGAATAACAATTGCATCTAATTATCCTTTGAGTTTGTTTTGGACAAAGATGCAGGTCGATACATAGCCTCTATTATGACTACTTTTTTCTATATGAATTAGTCATGGAGTGATAGATTTGTACTGCATGGAAGCAGGCTCTTTGGCCCACCAAGTTGACCTAAACCATTCTACACTAATGCTATATCTATATTACTAAAAGTCTGATCTTGACCACTTCCTGTTGTTCTGTATATTGATTTTAGATAAAATGCTGCTACTAACGGCTGTGATTTTTGGCCATCTTACTCAGAGTCCCCCTCCGCTGCGCAGGACAAGAGGAATTTTCCCATTGATGAAAAATAAAGGAGTTATTAGTGTTTAAAAAATGTTGGGATTCTCCTGAAGACCACGCCCCTTCCGCAGGGACTATACAACCCGGAAGTATTGAGTGCCTCAGCCAGTCTCTACAAGATGGGGGAAGCGAGAGGGTCATGTCTCTCAGTCTGAGCTGTGAATAACACTCAACACATGCCTAGTAAACTGTGAGTGTGGTTTTACTGACCTTGAGTGCCCTTAATGTGGTTTGAAAATGAAAATGTGGTTGGTTTGAACTGAAGCACAGCATATGGTTGGTGGTGGTTGCTTTGAACTGAAGCACAGCAAATGGTTGGTGGTGGTTGCTTTGAACTGAAGCACAGCAAATGGTTGGTGGTGGTTGCTTTGAACTGAAGCACATCAAATGGTTGGTGGTGGTTGCTTTGAACTGAAGCACAGCATGTGGTTGGTGGCGGTTGCTTTGAATTGAAGCACAGCAAATGGTCGGTGGTGATTGCTTTGAACTGAAGCACATCAAATGGTTGGTGGTGGTTGCTTTGAAATGAAGCACAGCAAGTGGTTGGTGGTGGTTGCTTTGAACTGAAGCACAGCAAATGGTTGGTGGTGGTTGCTTTGAACTGAAGCACAGCGAGTCAATCATGCCATGATCACACCCCTTCCAGTGGGAGGGAGGAGGGTTTATAAAACCCGGAAGTGTGGGTGTGGCTCAGTCTCTGCAAGATGAGGGAGGGAGAGGTCATGACTGTCTGAGCTGTGAATCAACTGAACACACCGAATGTCTACTGAACTGTGAGTGTGGTGTTTATGTGGTGTTTATGTGGTGTTTTGTGTGGTGTTTTTGTGGTTTTATGGTGGTTTTACCCTGCTTGATATGGTATGAAACTGCATTTGAATGTGGTGGCCTTGCACCCTGCATGAAATGGTATGCAACTGCATTTGAATTTGGTGGTGTTGCACCCTTCTTGAAGTGGTGTGAAACTGCAACTGAATTCAGTGGCCTTGCACCATGCTTGAAGTGGTAGGAAACAGCACCTGAATTTGGTGGCCTTGCACCCTGCTTGAAATTGTAGGGAACTGCATTTGAATTTGGTTGCCTTGCACCCTGCTTGAAATGGAATTTCAAGGAATAGCCGTGAGTCAATTGAAAGCCCACCAGCCGTGAGTGAGCTGCCAGCACATCAGGCTTGAGTGACTGAGCTGCCACCCACAATGTCCTTACTAACCCTCTGGAAACCAGCCCCTTCAGCCCACAACACCCATACAAGTGCTCCAGAATAGCCCCCACCCCCCCCCCCCAACCCCCCCCCCCCCCCCCCCCCCCCCCCCTACTGGCCACCAATATTGGAATTGGTGGAGAGGTGGAATATTGCATTGGGTGACCAGCCCTCCCGTGTGAACATGGGATCTAACGGGTCCCACTTAGTCTGATTAGTCTTTTATTATTATCCCCATATTCTCTTCAACTCCACCTACCCCCATCAACAGACTCTATCACTCACCTGTACATCAGGAGCAATTTACAGAGGCCAATTAACCTACCAACATGCTTGTCTTTGGAAGGAAACCGGAGCATTTAGAGAAAACCAATGCAGTCACCGTGAGAAGGTTCCATCCACACAGACAGCACCCAAGGGTTCAACTTATACCTTTGGAAACCTCCAAAATTAATTGTTTATTACTTTACGTAAAACCAGCCGAAATTCTCCTTTATTTCAATAAGAAAGTGCGGGCAGTGAGGCCTCCCACTTTTCTTTATTGCAGTGAGACAGGATTTATTTCCTGCTGATGGCCACATTTTTAACCCTGCAGTGAAATGTAGCAGTAGGTAATGGAACATCCGCCTAAGGTTAGTGCTGATGTTGAAATTTTCTCTGCGCAGCCGTGACACAAATTTCCATCCTCTCAGCACTGACTGCTGCCATTTTGTCGGCAATCCATGAGGGAGGTAACAGCAAGGATTGTGAAGTTTACCAAGGATCAGGAGTAATGTTTGACACAAAAAGCTGGAGTAACTTAGCGGGTCAGGCAGCATCTCTGGAGAAAAGGAATAGGTGCACGCTGGCGCAGCGGTAGAGTTGCTACCTTATAGTGCTTGCAGCGCCAGAGACCCGGGTTCAATGCCAACTCTGGTAGCTGTTTTTACAGAGTTTGTACGTTCTTCCCATGACCACGTGGGTTTTATCTGAGATCTAATGGTTTCCTCCCACACGCCAATGACGTACAGGGTTGTAGGTTAATTGGCTTGGGTTTGTATACTTGGTATCATTGTGAATTGTCCCTGGTGTGTGTAGGCTTGCGTTAATGTGCGGGGATCGCTGGTCAGTGTGGACCCGGTGGGCCAAAAGGCCTGTTTCCACGCTATATCTCTATACATAGATAAACTAAGCTAAAGGAACGTTTCGGGTCAAGACACTTCTTCAGATTGAGGTCAGGGGAGAGGGAATCGAGGGATATGAGAAGATACATAGAACAAATTAATGAAAGATTTGCAAAAAGATAGATCAAAGCCAGCAACGATGATCAAGGAAAGTTGGAGCCCACAATGGTCCATTGTTGGATGTGGGGAAGGTGATAACGAGTAGTATAGACAGTGAAACTAGCACTTTTGTATCTATGTTCGGTGTAAACCAGCATCTGCAGTTCCTCCCTACACAATGAGTAGTATTTTTTTTCCCCCTGCACATCCCTCAGCACTGCCCCGAGAGATCCAGAGATCCATCATGCCACTTTTCTCTTATTGTGGATGTTGAGCGGACTCCAGTCTGATGTGAAACAAAGCTCTTTTAATAGCCCAGCCACCTCAAATCCATTTCTATCACAGGATCTCCAAAAATTCAATTAGGATAATGCCGGGATTCAATGTGAAGGCCATACGCTCATTGAAGACATTGTAGTACATTCCTGAAAGTGTTAACTTCTAGGCGATGGTGATTCTCCTGGTAAGTTTTCTTTTCATTCATGTACATGCTTTGGACATCAGTGATATTTATTGCCCATCCCTGTTAATGATGGTGAACTATCTTCTTGAACAGCTGCAGTCCTCCTGGTGGGGGCATCCCATAGCAACATTCAGAGGTTCCAGGACTCAACAATATAAACAACATTTCCAAGATGGATTGTAACTCTGTTGCAAACCTAAACATACATATAGTCTAAAGACATTGACCTGGCAGAAGAGTATATGAGTTTAGGCCAGTGTTTCTCAACCGTGGTTCCCCGGAACGCTATGATTCCGTGAGAGGTCGCTAGGGGTTCCGAGAGAAAAAGTGATAATAGGCTAATTATATGTAAATACATTTTTGAGTCATTTTTGTGTTTAATTTCATATTCATCATTTTTATTATACACGTTACAGCATATATAGCGATGTCTATTTGTGACGTCTACACGGCGCCATTGTGAAACAGCATTTACTGGTCAGTGGACAGGAGCTGTACACGACAGATTTGTGTATCATCAAGTGACTCACTCGAGTACAGACACATGCATGGTCTCCATCAGTCCTGTCTGTGCTTCCTGGCATGCAGGTACAATCTCTCATTCACCCACGTTATTTAGTCATTTTTACCCATCATTTAGGGATGTTATATGAATTTAAAATATTTAAGTATGTTTATGTTCATTTTTGTTAGTTTATCAAAAGTTTATTTACGTTTTTTTTGTTAGTTTATCAAAAGTTTATGTGTTGTTTTCTCTCTCTCTCTCTCTCTCTCTCTCTCTCTCTCTCTCTCTCTCTCTCTCTCTCTCTCTCTCTCTCTCTCTCTCTCTCTCTCTCTCTCTCTCTCTCTCTCTCTCTCATCCCCCCCCCCTCTCCAAGGTTAGTTCTTCTGTTTGCCTTTATTTGCTACAGTTTTGAGCAAGCAGTTTGATTTCAGTTATTTTTGTTTGCATTGTCAATAA
The DNA here is from genome assembly GCA_035221665.1 of Okamejei kenojei. Lineage (NCBI taxonomy): Eukaryota > Metazoa > Chordata > Chondrichthyes > Rajiformes > Rajidae > Okamejei > Okamejei kenojei. Next base: position 80,925,723 of record CM069131.1, read on the forward strand.
ACTTGAGAAAAACGTGTTATTTTTTGCTAAAACCAGGTATTAGAAATATATATTGTGTTTGCCTTATGAACTTTAAGTTTATGAAAGAGAAAGAAAGAGATTGATAAAGATATATAATTTGTATGTAGGGGTTCCCTGAGACATGAAAATTATTTCGAGGGTTCCGCAAGAGTAACAAAGTTGAGAAACGTTGGTTTAGACAGTGCTGTTAAGGAAGCCCTGGTGAGTTGCTGCACTGCATTTCAAAAGGGGACCCACCCCAACAATGGTAGCAGAAGGAATGGATGCTTAAAGTCTTGTGTGCACTGTCCATCATATGGGCTGCTTTGTTCTGGGTAGAGTTAAATTGAATGTTTTAGTTTTAGAGATACAGCATTGAAACAGGCCCTTCGGCCCACCAAGTCTGCACCAACTAGTGATCACCCGTGCACTACATATTAGGGTCAATTTACAGAAGCCAATTAACTGGCTAACCTGCATGTATCTGGAATTTGGGAGGAAACTGGAGCACAGGGGAAAACCCACGCATTGGATGCCTCCTGCAGTAATGTCTACGGGGAGAGGTGAACAGCTACCACAAACTACAGCAAACAAAGCCAGCTTCTACACTACAAAACCTATTTACATTATTCTCATTTACCTGCATAGGTCCATGGCCTTAGAAGATAGAATGGCACAGCATTGTTGGCAGATCAATTTTCCTCCTGGGATAAATAAAGTTCTAGCGTATAGTATCGTAACATAGTGCAAGAACAGGCCCTTCGACCCACAATGTCTGTGGGGAACCTAATGCCGACCAACTATTTTCTGCCAGCATATAATCTATATCCCTGCATATCCATACGACTATCCGAAAGTTGCTTAAGTGCCACTATCGCATGTGCGTTAACCACCACCCCCGGAAGCGGGTTCCAGGCACTGTGCAATAAATCTTGTCCCACACATCTCCTTTAAAATATTCCTCTCTCAACTTAAAGGTATACCCTCCTTTGATTTTTCCATCCTGTAAGAAAAGTTCTGACTGTCTACCCTATCGATGCCTCTCATCATTTTATATAGTTCTATCAAGTCTCCTGCAATCTCTAGCATTCCAGAGTTGCCCTTGTGAAAACTGAACTTCTAAGTTTTGCCAATTCAAATATATGTCTAAATGTTTATTAAATGTAATGAGAGTATCTGCATCCAACTTCCTTGGGCAACGCATTCAGACTCCAACCACTCACTGTGAAAAAAATATCTCTCACGTCCCCTATAAACCTCTTACTCTCACCTTAAATCTCTGCCCTCTTGTAGTAGACGCTCCACCAAGGAAAAAACAGTACCATATCCAAATTTACGATTCGTCCTTAAATACAGGAGAAGTGCCGGAAGACTGGAGGGTGGCAAATATTGTACCTCTTTTCATCTGACTTGCTGGGGTAGTGGTGATCGGAGGGGGTTACATGCAGCAGTTTTGCTGTCTATATGTGTTAAATACCTAAAGTCACCTATCCACACCTTGAGAGATGCTGCCTGACCCATTGAGTTACTCTAGCACTTTGGGTTTTTTTTTGGTAAGCCAGCATCCGCAGTTCCTTGTGTCTCTCTGTTAAATGCCTACTGTTTAAACTTACTGAAGCAACTGGGATACAACCCTGAGGTTATTTCTTAACAACTCAAAGACTTGACTTGTTTTTGTGGTTGAGTAGAGCATGCTTCTGAATTTAAGAGCGACCGGTCAAAGTTTACATCCAATGATGTTGCAAGCATTTTCCAGTTCTCTATAAAATCCAAATGCCTTTAATCAAATTGTAATCTGGCAATTTTATTGCAGTATTAGGAACCATAATTCCAGAAGCTCTTATTAGTTACAACAGTCTGTTGGACTGCAAGCAGACAAAATTACATAGAGTCATTGACAAGCCGAGACACGAAGTGGAATTTTCCTATTTTCAGCTGTGTTGTGGTTTCCCCTGTTACATAATTTGTTCTTCCCTGTTTATTTGTAAGAAAATGTAAAACACTGACATTGATTGTGTACATTGGCTCTGCTTCTAAGATGCAGAGGCGTGGTATGTCTCATTATTTGCCTTGCGTCATGGTCACACCAGACCCCAAATCTCTTTGAAGAACCCCTCTCTAATTATTTTGGAAAGCGTGATGAATTTTAAGTATCGCTTGACGCAAGAAGAGGTTTAATTCTAGCTCTTAGAGTGACTGAAGTGAGCCTTGATTATCCTGCTGAATACATTTCCGCTGCTTTCGCAAACAGACTTTTGAGTGTCAGCGAGACAGCGAAATTCATGTAGCCTTTCAAGGAAACTGGAAATTAAATTTCCTCTTCCTCTGTCAAGGATGAAGGACCCATTCCTTCTCTCCAGAGATGCTGCCTGTCCCGCTGAGTTACTCCAGCGTTTTGTGTCTCTCTTCGATTTAAACCAGCATCTGCAGTTCCTTGTGTAAGAAAGAACTGCAGATTAAGGTTTAAATCAAAGGTAGACACAAAATACTGGAGTAACTCAGTGGGACAGGCAGCATCTCTGGACAGAAGGAATGGGTGACTTTTCGGGTCGAGACCACTGATGTCAGGGGAGGGGGCGGGACAAAGATAGAATGTAGTTGGAGAGTAAGACTAGTGGGAGAACTGGGAAGGGGAACGGGATGGAGAGAGAAAGCAAGGATTATCTGAAGTTAGAGAAGTCAACGTTCATATCACTGGGGTGTAAACTACCGCTGGGGTGAAAAATATGAGGTGTTGTTCCTCCAATTTTCACTGGGCCTCACTCTGACAATGGAGGAGGCCCAGGCCAGTAACATCAGATTAGGAATGGGAGGGGGAGTTGAAGTGCTGAGCCATTGGGAGAGCAGGCAGTTAAGATGGACTGAGCGGAGGTATTCAGTGAAATGATCGCCGAGCCTGCGCTTGGTCTCAATCTATTTTTGTCCTGCCCCCTCCCCTGACATCAGTCTGAAGAAGGGTCTCATCCCGAAACGTCACCCATTGCTTCTTTCCAGAGATGCTGCCTCACCCGCTGAGTTAGTCCAGCATTTTGTGTCTATCTGCAGTTCCTTCCTGCACATGAAATTTCTTGTGTCCGATTGGGGGCCTGGAGCTAGAGTGAGAAATGCAGGTGGATCGAAATTAACTGCATGCTTTTACTCTCAGATGAACTGGAGATGATGAGATCTGTAGTAGGAAGTCGCATTAGTAAAACAGCTGACTGAATAGATTTTAAATGCAAGCCCCCACACACTGCACAGACTGAGGCACTTAAGTATAAGCAGTGGTGCACAGCCGCTGCTCCCAGTCTATTGAATGACCTGCTAAACTGAGGCCCAGTCAATTGGATGAACATAAAAGGTGTCCAGCACTATTTCAAAGAAGAGTAGTAGAGTTAACTCAGGTGTCCTGGACAAAGCTTATCCTTCGATCAAATCACAAAACAAACATCAAATCATTATCACATTCCAGTTTTTGCTTGGTGACAAATCTCCTGTGATACAACTGTGGCTACCCTTCTACAACTAGTTCAATTATAAAGCAATTTGGTCCTTATGAAAGGGATATAAAAGGGGCTTTAGAATGTAGGAGTCATAGTCATACAGTGTGGAAGCCCAACTGTGCTCGCCAACCAACATGCCCATCTACACTAGTTCCACCTGCCTGCATTTGGCCCATATCCCTCCAAACCTGTCCTATCCATATACCTGTCTAAATATTTCTTAAACATTGCAATAGTACCTGCCTCAACTACCTCCTCTGGCAGCTCATTCCATACACCCACCACCCTTTGTATAAACATGTTAACCCTCAGGTTCCTATCAAATTTTTCCCCCCCTCTGGTTCTCGATTTAAGTACTCTGGCCAAAAGACTCTGTGAATTTACCCCACCTATTCCTCTCATTATTTTGTATGCCTCTATAAGATCACCCCTCACCCTCCTGCACTCCAAGGAATAAAGTCTTAGCCTGCTCAACCTCTCCCTATAGTCAAATCCTGGCAGCATCCTCGGAAATCTTCACTGCACCCTTTCCAGCTTGACAACATAGTGCTTTTTAAATGCTAGTCTTTCCTTTCTCGTTTTCTGCCTGTCAACACCCACAGGAGGTCTCTGATAATTATAATCGACAAAACTCACTTCAGCGAGGCAGGTCTGTTGTCCAACTGACTCATGGCTGATGGTGGCTAGAGATTAGGCTGTACAGGCTCTCAGCTATGGGGTGGACAATGGGAAAAGGAGGCTAAACCCAGTCAGGAGAGACCACAGCTTTGCCCTATTTCCCAAAAGAGAAAGGTTTCTGCCTTGGGATTTGTGCCACATTACCCTTCCCATCAGTAGCCAACATGTTTAGACCTGGTTCAAGCACAACAGCATTTGGCAAGCCCTATGAGGAAACTGGTAGAAAGGTATGTGGGAGCACCAACTCGTTTGTAAATAATGCGATACTGCCAATGAAACTTCAGTTGAATGAATCCTTCTCATCACCTTCTACTTTCTATGCAAGAATCGCTGCTGAGCCTAGTTATATTTTATTGCAATTTTAAACATACCACTGCTAACCAATGCAATTATGTGGGGGTTGAGATATAATGCCACTGAAATTTGCAGCTATCAGGAAGAAAGGGTTTGTTCACTGTTTTTGCTGAGTGCTTGGGCCCAGTCTACCTCCCACGTTGTGTTCCAAGTGGGGAAGCAGAAGTTGGCAAAGGGAAACTTAGAAATACAGTAAAACTTCGATAATCCAGCTCTCTCGGGACATAGGTGATGCCAGGCTGGTAGCTTTTCTGGACTATTAATACTCTAATATGCGTTTTTTTTTAATGTTTCACAACAGTATAATAGGTTTCTAAGTCAGTCCTGTGTGTTTAAAGAAAGCACAGGGAAGAAAAGGCCCAAATAAGTTTTACATTAGCGCAGGAATCACGGCCCTGGTGAATTTAAAGGAGCAAATAAAACAAGGGCTCTGTAAGTTTAAGAGAATTTAAATGCAGCCCAGGTCAGTTTAAAGAGCACATAAACCAGGGACCCGATGAGTTTAAGGGGAGCTTGAGAAACAGGGGTCCAGTGTGTTTAAAGAGAGTGTGGGAAAATGGTCCTGGTCAGTTCAAAGAACCTAGGAAGCAGGGCTTTGGTGAAATAGGAAACAGGGGCCCAGCGTGTTTAAAGATATTGCAGGAATCGAGGCACTGGTCTGTTTAAATGGATTGCAGAAACTGGAGCTCGGTTTATTCCAAAGAAGCAGGGGAAATGAGGCTCTGGTGAGCCAGATGCTAAGCTGTAGGTTAATCATTTTATTGTACTTGTTTCCCAAATACTCTATTGTTTCTAAATGGCAGGGAATCTGTTAATTGTTTTCTGTAGATTTCCCAGACAATTTTTGGCCTGACTAACTGAGTTTCCATTTATTAGTGGGGTGGAGGAGAGGAGGTGGAGCCTCAGCTCATGGCTGCAGTTAAGCGGAGAGCAGGTAAGTCGGATGGAAGGGGTATTAATCATGGGAAGCAAGTAGGTGACATGGGATCTGACTACAGAAGTCATGCAGACTGGTGGTCTGTGGAGATCCATCAATGGGAGACATACGCCAGTCTGCATATAGACAATAGACAATAGACAATAGGTGCGGGAGTAGGCCATTTGGCCCTTCAAGCCAGCACCGCCATTTAATGTGATCATGGCTGATCATCCCCAATCAGTACCCAGTTCCTGCCTTCTCCCCATATGCCCTGACTCCGCTATCTTTAAGAGCCGATCTAGCTCTCTCTTGAAAGCATCCAGAGAACCTGCCTCCACCGCCCTCTGAGGCAGAGACTTCCACAGACTCACCACTCTCTGTGAGAAAAAGTGTTTCCTCGTCTTTGTTCTAAATGGCCTACTCCTTATTCTCAAACTGTGGCCCCTGGTTCTGGACTCCCCCAACATCGGGAACATGTTTCCTGCCTCTAGTGTGTCCAAGTGCTTAACAATCTTATATGTTTCAATGAGATCCCCTCTCATCCTTTTAAACTCCAGAGTGTACAAGCCCAGCTGCTCCATTCTCTCAGCATATGACAGTCCCGCCATCCCGGGAATTAACCTTGTAAACCTACGCTGCACTCCCTCAATAGCAAGAATGTCCTTCCTCAAATTAGGGGATCAAAACTGCACACAATACTCTAGGTGTGGTCTCACTAGGGCTCTGTAGAATTGCAGAATGACCTCTTTGTTCCTATATTCTGATTCATCTTGTTATAAAGGCCAACATGCCATTCACTTTCTTCACTGCCTGCTGTACCTGCATGCTTACTTTCATAGACTGATGTCAAGGACCCCCAGATCCCGTTGTACTTCCCCTTTTCCCAACTTGACGCCATTTAGATAGTAATCTGCCTTCCTGTTTTTGCTACCAAAGTGGATAACCTCACATTTATCTGCATTAAACATCATCTGCCATGCATTTGCCCACTCCCCCAACCTGTCCAAGTCACCCTGCATTCTCATAGCATCCTCCTCACAGTTCACACTGCCACCCAGCTTTGTGTCATCTGCAAATTTGTTACTTTTAATTCCTTCATACAAATCATTGATGTATATTGAAAATAGCTGCGGTCCCAGCACCGAGCCTTGCGTTACCCCACTAGTCACTGCCTGCCATTCTGAAAGGGACCCGTTAATCCCTACTCTTTGATTCCTGTCAGCCAACCAATTCTCTATCCATGTCAGCACTCTACCCCCAATACCATGTGCCCTAATTTTGCCCACTAATCTCCTATGTGGGACCTTATCAAATGCTTTCTGAAAGTCCAGGTACACTATATCCACTGACTCTCCCTTGTCCATTTTCGTAGTTACATCTTCAAAAAATTCCTGAAGATTAGTCAAACATGATTTCCTCTTCATAAATCCATGCTGACTCGGACCGATCCTATTACTGCTATCCAAATGTTCGACTATCTCATCTTTTATAATTGACTCCAGTATCTTCCCCACCACCGATGTCAGGGTAACTGGTCTATAATTCACCGTTTTCTATCTCCCGCCTTTGTTAAAAAGTGGGATAACATTAGCTATGCTCCAATCCACAGGAACTGATCCTAAGTCTATAGAACATTGGAAAATTTATCACCAATGCATCCACGATTTCAAGAGCCACTTCCTTAAGTACCCTGGGATGCAGACCATCAGGCCCTGGCGATTTAACAGCCTTCAGTCCCATCAGTCTATCCAACACCATTTACTGCCTAATGTGGATTTCCTTCAGTTCCTCTGTCACCCCAGATCCTCTGGCCACTACTATATCAGGAAGATTGTTTGTGTCCTCCTTAGTGAAGACAGTTCCAAAGTACCTGTTCAACGCATCTGCCATTTCTTTGCTCCCCATAATAAATTCACCATTTTTGGTCTTCAAGGGTCCAACTTTGGTCTTAACTAATGTTTTCCTCTTCACATACCTAAAGAAGTTTTTACTATCCTACATTATATTCTTGGCTAGCTTACCTCATCTTTTCTCCCCTTATGGTCTTTTTGGTAATCTTCTGTTGTTCTTTAGACATTACCCAATCCTCTAGCTTCCCGCTCATCTTTGCTACTTTGTCCTTCTTCGCTTTAATTTTTATACTGTCCCTGACGTCCCTTGTCAGCCATGGTCGTCCCTTTCTCCCCTTGGAATCTTTCTTCCTCCTAGGAATGAAATGATCCTGCACCTTCTATATTATTCCTAGAAACACCTGCCTGCCATTTTTGTTCCACTGTCATCCCTGCTAGTGTATCTTTCCAGTCAAATTTGGCCAGGTCCTCCCTCATGGCCCCATAGTCCTCTTTATTCAACTGTAACACTGACACCTCCGATCTACTCTTCTCCCTCTCCAATTGTAGATTAAACCTGACCATGTTATGGTCACTGCCTCCTAATGGCTCATTAACCTCGAGGTCCTTTATCAAATCCGGTTCATTACATAACACTAAATCCAGAATTGCATATTGGGCAGTACTGTTTGCAAGTGAGTTAAACAGTCCCTCCCCCCCACCCCTTCTCACCTATCACTTACTATTATGCCAGGAACCCAAGTATGTGGTGCACCAGTTGAAATGAAAAGCTATTCAGATTGGTATCAGGCACTAGTCAGCTTCCCACATGATCGCCGACTGGCTGAGCTGTGGCTGTCCAGATTAAACAGGCGGATGCAGGAATTACTGACACCTCGTTGACTTGTTCTAAATAAAAACATAAGAAAATTGACAGATTTAAGTCATTCACACATTGCAGTGGTGCAATGATCTGGATTTCGGCTTTGAGGCTCAAACAAACCATGCATCTGGTAAGATGGAAGGAGTCAGGTGTTTCTGGTAATCTTAGGTTTGCAGGACCAACAAAAGAATTTAATGCCAAAGCTCACCAGGACCTCTGACAGAATGTAACTCACCAAGTGGATTCCCTCGACACAGAACTACACCTGGAGTCTGATGAAAGGTCCCGACCTGAAACGTCACCCATCCTTTTTCTCCAGAGAAGCTGCCTGACCCATTGAGTTACTCCAGCACTTTGTGTCTATCTTTGGTATAAGCTTCAATTACATGGGTGGAGTTTGTATGAGATGATAAAGAGAAGAGAAAGATTCAAAGTGATTCAGCAGGTCAGGCAGCATCTCTGAAGAATATAGTTGGGTGATTTTCTGGGTCAGGAACATTCATTAGACTGATGTATGGGGGTTGGGGGGTTGGAAGAAAGCTGAATGAGAGAATAGGCAGCTCAAAGCTTGGCAGATACTAGATAAACAGATGTGGGGTGGGTAGTTAGTAGGCAGAGGCCAGAGATGAAAAAACAAAAGTTGTGAGACAAAAGGATTGATGAGTTGAGAATTGTAAAGGCAGAGGAAGGAATGTAGGTGGAGGTGGAAGGGATGAATAAGTCCAGATGGAGTACAGGGAGGTGTGGGGGAAGAAATGGGGGAGGGGGGAGATGTAGGAGAGAAACACCCTACAGTTGGGGAGGGGGAGGTTACAAAAAACTGGAAAGTTTAATGTTCATACAACTTGTTGGGGTTGTAAGCTAATATGAGGTGCCGTTCCTCCATTTGCATGTGCCCCCACTCTGGCAATGGAACCGAATTGTCAGTATGTGAATGAGAATTGGTAGGGGCGTTAGCAAGTGTAAGATCCTATAGGCTTGTACAATCTCCCCATTACCGCGTGGGTTTTCTCCGAGATCTCCGGTTTCCTTTCACACTCCAAAGACGTACAGGTTTATGTTAATTGACTTGGGATTGTATACTTGGTATAAGTGTAATTTGCCCCTAGTGTATGTAGGCTTATATTAATGTGCGGGGATCGGTGAACGGCGCGGACTCAGTGGGCCGGAGGGCCTGTTTCCGCGCTGTATCTCTAAATTAAACTTAACAAAACTAAATAAACAATGTGTATCCCATAAGCAAATATGCCTCTTTTCCTTGTCTCACATTTATTGGAATCAGAGGAAGATAGATTTAGCTCCTGTTCAAATTTCTTTGGCATTTTAATCTTTGGGAAAATACCAACCTATTTGCTTGGGAGTTAAGATTCTGCTCAATATTGATTATTTTATATTGTATAGAAAAAAACTCCACAATCAAAAAGGATATTTCCAGGTACAGATCCACCACCGGTTTTCCGTCATCCTTGCTTCCAGAGCCTTTCTGGATTACCTGTTTTGTCGGACCGACAGAGGTCATGCCCTTCGAGAGGAGTCCAACTGTACAGGAAGGATCTGCTTAGGCCACCGAGCGACCGAGATGCCGGCCCGCAAAGAAGGCTTGAGAAGGCGGTTGTGGGAATGGATCTGCTGTCTCTGGCTGGGCCAGAGTTCAAGAGCCCCAGCCGCAGGGGGAAATTACGACCCACTGATGGATACCAAAGTGGTCATTGAGGTAGAGATCAGATGCCTTACCCAGCCTAGGTGGCACATTTTCGGGGGGACTACTGTGGGGGTGGGGTTTCAAGTCGCTCTTATAATTTTGCCTCGATTAAAGGAGGTGCCGGACCCACAAAAGCTATAACCTAGTAAACCAGAAAATGCATTAACTTTCAATGAGGTCAGCTATCACTGTTCTGAACTACAGAATGTAGGTCTAGTCTGGTTCATCTTTCCTATAAATTCAAGTAAGTACTCGAATGAATCTTCACTGTATCCATTGCCATTTGCTTCCTCCTCTCATTTCCCTTCTTCCTTTATCCTACATTTTCCACTGACAAACATTACAATATTCCTGCATCTATTATTCTGATCTAGTGTAGAGTTGTAGAGTTATATACCACGGAAACTAGCGCCTCAACCCAATTTGTCCATACTGACCAAGGTGTCTTTCTGAACTAGTCCCATGTGCCTGTATTTGATACATATCCCTCTAAACATCTGCTATTCATGTACCTATCCAAGTATCTTTTAAACATTTTAATTGTACCCACCTATAAGGTCATAAGTAATGGGAGCAGAATTAGGCCATTCGGCACATCTAGGCCATTCAATCATGACTGATCTATCTCTCCCTCTGAACCCCATTCTCCTGCCTTCTCCCCGTAACCCATGGCTCCCCTATACTACTTTCTCCTGCAGCTTGTTATACCTACCGTCCTCTGTGTGAAACAACTTACCACTCAGCTCCCCTTTAAATCTGTCACCTCTTAGCTTAAACCTAGGCCTTCTTTCTTCTTAACTCCCCTATCCTAGGAAAAGATTGAGACAAAATCCTTCTTCATTTCATTTCTTAGTTGTTTGCTCTTTCCTTTTTCCAAGACCCAATCCAGTTACTAAGGTACCAAACAAGGATTTCCCAACTCTTCTATGCCAATACCCAAGTCAAATTAAATAGTTCCATGTTCTCTGGGTTTTCCAGGTTCTCCATGTTTTCCAGGGATGTTACTTGACCTGCTGAGTTACTCCAGCACTTTGTGTCTTTTTTTTTAATGCCTTCATCCTCTGCATAAGGATGCTTATTGTCACAGAAATTCCACTTTGAACATGCAGAGGCCAAAAGTCAGCGGCATCAGTGTTAAGAATAGTGTTAAAAAGAGGTGCCTTGAAAGTGTTGATTTTATCAGCCAATGTTGGCATGCTGTCCAGACCACAAGTGTTGTATGTCAGTGTGAAATGTTGATGGTTGGCATATGAGATTAGATGACACATTACGGTCTGACAGAGAAAAATAAATGTTTCCATTAATAAATACCATTGCATTTCAGTAATTACATTAACCTAAAGTGGAGTTTTCATAATAGAGCATTATAATATAAGTCTGTGCATTCTTTATATATCTTTAGCTAACAATGCATATTGCCGATTGCCCTCATGTATCACAAACTTATATTAATAAAGTATTGATTTGTAGAGTTAACGCAGTCCACAGTATGAATGTTTGAGTCTTACCAACTAAGCTGTGCATGTCAATAATCTTTCCAGTTATAAACTATTTTGTTTAGCCAGATGAGCAGGCGGTTTGCAAAAGAGAATTGTTTAATGGTGTATATTCAAGGCACGGTAATGGAGTTAATGTTCATGTCACAATGCTGAATGATGCTTAAAATGAAGATTAGATACTGTCCCTAAAGTTTGTACTGTGTTTCATTTGGAGCAGAGTAGGAGGTCAAAGGTGGAGAAAGCAGAGTGGGAATGGGAGAAGTGTTAAAGTAGAAAGCCACAAGGAGGTCAGGCTCAAACTTCCAGACAGAATACAGAAGTTTCAGGCAACAGGATTTGACACGATGTGTGCCTGATTATTCGAGTGGTAGTTTAAGCAGTGTTTATGTCCACGACATTCTGTAGTAAAATCACCAATCCAAACCCAGATTGTTTGAATTGTGAATTACATCATCTTCTTAAATCTATGCCAATGTGTTGAAGAAGGAGTAATGCTCTGCAATGTTGATCCGATAAAGAAGAAGTTTGCCCTCTGGTAATCACAGAACCTCTAACGCAGTGAAGTCTGAGGGTTGTACACAGCTTCTGAAACCCAGTTCCATTGAAGTACTGGTTTTTTGATTAAATTCCTTTGCATAGTACATAAATATATTCAGCTACACAAAATAATGTATGCAGAAAATAGCTTTCCAGTTAAGGCAATTGACGTAAAAATACAATTAACCATATATAACCATATAACCATATAACAATTACAGCACGGAAACAGGCCCTCTCGGCCCTTCCAATTCAAGAGCCTTCCAAGACTACAATAACATACGCAGGTTAAGCAAAATGATCACTTCATCCCACTCATCAAATATGCATTGTTCTAATCCACACCAAGTCCTGTTAACCTATTACCCACTTGGTTGCTAAAGTAAAGCAACTACTTCATTTAAAAATGGTTCTCTATGTTTTCAAATCAGGCTTTCTCTATTATCCTTTAAAACGAACAAACAAACCTGAAGAATGGTCCCGACCCGAATACATAAGTATTGCTCGAGATTCCAGTATTGACAGTTCCTTGTGTCTCAAATATTTATGCTGTTCCATTTCTAACCTCTTGAGAACCTGGAATTTAATCACCTCTCCATATAATGTCTCATCTGCTAAGCTTTAAAATTTCCTATCTATGTCACAGTAAGCATCAAAGATTCAAATGGATTTTGGATAATGGACATTATTGGCCTATTAACCAAGAGTGGTTCTGTAACATCGTCACGATAAAAGCTGCTTGAGTCCTGAAGGACCCGTCTGCCGGATAGACAGTTGGTGAGCAAACCAGCTCATCCTCAGTAATATACCTGTTGCAGGTACAACTGAACATGATAACATTTCACAAAGTGTCCATCTCACTGTCCTTGTGGAAACATGCACATCGAGGGCACCTTTCGTACGTTGTGCTCACAACTATAATTGTTGGGGCGGCACAATGGCGTTGTGGGTAAGTTGCTGCCTTACAGCATCAGAGACCCTGGTTTGATCATGTCTATGGGTGTTTACGGCTGTATGGAGTTTGTACGTTCTCCATGGGACAGTGTGGGTTTTCTACGGGTGTTCTGGTTTCCTCTCACACTCCAAAGATGTACAGGTTTGTAGGTTAATTGGCTTCGGTAAAAATTGTCGTCTCAGACTCGGTGGGCTGAAGGACATTCCTTACTGTATCTCCAAAGTCTAAATTCTAAATAATGGTAATAGTCACAGAAGGGGGCTGGCACTTAGGATGGAGCTTTTGCAAGTCACCATGGAGCATCAGCAGCAGCCATATCATTCACCACCATCTGTAAACACAGGATCCAGCAGATCTCATACTCTGCCCTTGCAATCAAACCTGGGCAATAATCACAGATGCTCTCTAACCACTAAGTAACTCCAGCAAAGTGATTTGCAAGACCATTTCAGAGAGTCACCCACATTGCAGTAAGGCTGAAGTCATAAATTGGCTTGGAAAGGATGACAGATTTTCACTCCTATGGATATTGCTCAGCAATATGCAATAACCAAATAGTTTTTTTGGACTGCTGTTGATAATTTATCAAGACCAGTTTATTAGCTGAATTTAAATTTCACATCTGTCATGGATGGTTTTGAACTAATTTCTCTGGATTGTTTGTCCAACCCTTAAATCAATAATTTAATCATTTCACCACCACATGACTATTGAGGTTGGGAAAACTGAAGAGAATCACATACCCTTTAGAAGAAGATGTCTATCAGATCAGAGATGAGAGCATGCTGAATGCAAATAATGGATTCTGTTATGTGAAGCATGGTCAGGAGTGTTCATATTTAATCCATCTCTACGCACCATGTGGTAGACATTGTTGGAGAAAGACGTGGTGTGAAATCAGCACATTTCAGGTTGAATTTTAGCAAAGACTGGACATTAAACTTGATCTTAGCAGCATAAAAATGAAGTTGATGGCATACTGGTCTTTGAAGAAGAGAAAGAGCAGAAGAGACCAAGTTAGACAATGAGTGGAAACTAAGATCTTTATTAGAGTTGAAGAAGAAGGAAGAAGGAAGAAGGAAGAAGGAAGAAGGAAGAAGGAAGAAGGAAGAAGGAAGAAAGAAGAGGGAAGGTTCCTACAGCACCAGGTTTGAATAAGCAAATAAAATCCTGTTATGTATGGTTCTTGGATTAAACAATTGCCATGATATTTTGTTTGTGCTGACTGAATAATGTAGAGGCATTGAAAATAAACGCAATTAGTTATTATCACACAATTTCTGTTTTCATTCAACTTTATTCTCAACATCCATAGAGTTACCTTGAAAGTTTGAGGTTTAGATTTTAGGTCTCTGAGGATTGAGACATTGCATAAGGCAATGAGAACAAAGATGAATTATCAGAATCTCTGGCCCCTTCATTTTTCTCCTTCTAACCAGACTGTTTCTTTGAGCAAAAGAACTAATATGTCTGGAATGTCAAAATCAATCATTCTTGTTGATATGGGCTGTCTCTTTTGGAAAAGCAGATATGTACTGGAAAGCATCAAGAGATTGCCAACAGAGGCAGTGGGGGTGATGAAGAGGAGGAAATGTTAGCTATCCATGGACATCCATATGATACGATTTTGACTTGCAGTATCATAATCTGTTTGACCTCGTGTTGTGCATATCAGGTACATTAATTAACTAATCAAATAATTCCCAAGATTTTATATCGATAAGGCACAGCCATATTGTGTCGATATTGAGAAATAGCCCTCTGATTGTTAACTACCTGTTGGACATTCTACAATCATTCTCTCAATAGTCTCCACTGGGGTATTTTGGTTAACAGCTTTTGGTCATTAGTATACAGGCTCTTGTTTGATTTTGTTCAATTCTATATATTTAAAGGGCACAGAATGCCTTTTTAGTAATAGGAAGAAACTAGATAAGCAAAATCACATTTCATTTTAAAATAGAAATGGATAAATATTGGAAATACATATTTAAATGGTACGAACATCATAGGATTGAAAGTAGAACAAGTAGTGAGCAATGGGCCATTGTGTTACAAATTCACTAGCTGAACTGATCTTGCCCCATTAAACCTAATCCTTCCTACATCCTTTCTCCCTAGTCCAGCCCCTCCCATTTATACCCATGACACCTCTGAAACACTCCACCACTTTGACAATTTCCAATTTCCCAGTCCGTACCAGCTCATCATTGACATGGACGTGCATTCCCTTTACACTTCCATCCCGCACCAAGATGGTCTACGGACCTTCCACTTGTTCCTTGAATAAAGACTCAACCAGTTCCCTTCCACCAACAT
Source organism: Okamejei kenojei (assembly GCA_035221665.1). Classification (NCBI taxonomy): domain Eukaryota; kingdom Metazoa; phylum Chordata; class Chondrichthyes; order Rajiformes; family Rajidae; genus Okamejei; species Okamejei kenojei. The sequence goes on from CM069131.1 coordinate 80,940,880, forward strand.
TTGCCTGGCTGTACTAAAATTGAACAGCTTTTTCACTTACTGCAGATCAAATGTATAGCTATGGACACTCGTATTGGCCCAAGGTACCCATGTCTTTGTTAAATATGTAGAACAGTCTGTTCTTCAATCCTACTCAGTTTGCCTCCCTCAACTCCCTTTCTGGTACATGAATAGATGGTGCTGCTTACACTCATACAGAACTCAAAGATGTTATTATCTCTAGTGCCATTTGCCATCCTGCGCTTACCCTCATCTCTAACTTTTCCTTACCCTTCCCTTTCTGGATCTGTCTGTCTCCATCTCAGTGAATTGGCTAACACAAAGTCAGTGGCAGTGTGAACTGTGAGGAGGATTCCATGAGAATTCAGGGTCACTTGGACAGGGTGGGTGAGTGGGCAGATGCATGGCAGATGCAGTTTAATGTGGATAAATGTGAGGTTATCCACTTTGGTAACAAAAACAGGAAGGCAGATTATTATCTAAATGGTGTCAAGTTGGGAAAAGGGGAAGTACAACGGGATCTGGGGGTCCTTGTTCATCAGTCAATGATAAGTAAGCATGCAGGTGCAGCAGGCAGTGAAGAAAGCGAATGGCATGTTGGCCTTCATAACAAGAGGAGTTGAGTATAGGAGCAAAGCGGTCCTTCTACAGTTGTATAGGGCCCTAGTGAGACCACACCTGGAGTATTGTGTGCAGTTTATGTCCCCTAATTTGAGGAAGGACATTCTTGCTATTGAGGCAGTGCGGTGTAGGTTCACAAGGTTAATTCCCGGGGTGGCGGGACTGTCATATGCTGAGAGAATGGAGCGGCTGGGCTTGTATACTCTGGAATTTAGGAGGATGAGAGGAGACCTTATTGAAACATATAAAATTATTTAGCTAGAGGCAGGAAACATGTCCCCGATGTTGGGGGAGTCCAGAACCGAGGGCCACAGTTTAAGAATAAGGGGTAAGGCATTTAGAACGGAGATGAGGAAACACAGTTGTGAATCTGTGGAATTCTCTGCCTCAGAAGGCGGTGGAGGCCGGTTCTCTAGATACTTTCAAAAGAGAGCTTGATAGGGCTCTTAAAGGTAGCAGAGTCAGGGGATATGGGGAGAAGGCAGGAACGGGGTACTGATTGTGGATGATCAGCCATGATCACATTGAATGGCAGTGCCTATTCCTGAAGCTATTGTTTATTGTCTATTGTCTATTGACAAACCTTCACCACAGCTCCACAGACTCCCATACCTATCAACTATAGTTCAGCCCATGTAGTAACTGCATTTCATTCTGCCAGTTCCTTCATCTCCATCATGTTTGCTCTGATTACACAATTCACCACACAGGTGTTTCTCATATATCAGCCTTCTTCCCAAATTGTGACTTTCTATCAATGCTGGTTGACCGAACCCTTGACCAGATATTACTTGTCTCTTTTACCTCTCCTCTCAGCCCCTCTTCTCCTCTTTGCATTGTCAGGAAAGATTTTTGTTGGTCCTCACCTTCTACCCCACTCGTGTCAGCATTCAATACATCATCTTTCCAGCCTGGCCTAGATATCTGACCACTGCTGCTTGATGATGCTTGAGTGTTAATACTGATTGCCTTTGTTGGCACTTGGTATTTAGTTGCTGCAACCCATTTCCTTATCCATTTGTGCAGGAAGGAACAGCAGATGCTGGTTTAAACCAAAGATAGACACAAAAAGCTGGAGTAACTCAGCGGGACAGGCAGCAGCTCTGGAGAGAAGGAATGGGTGATGTTTCAGGACTAGATCCTTCTTCCTTATCCATTTGTGTTTTCCTTTCCCTTTTTGTCACACAAAAGTAGCATGATCAAACCAGAAGAATAAAACAGAAAATAAGAGTATATTGATGTTCAAATTAGGTTTAAAAACTGGTGCATACATGAGTATGTATACTTATACAGTAACATGGCTTATTTTCCCTCCGTAATTAGTGATTATATGGTGTTTCACCCTCTGAGTCTGAAATGCTGACAAATAAATGGCCAGAGGCCAACCGATGCTTGTTGTTATAACCAACTTGGAAAGAGAATATGGATTTTGTCACTGTTTCAAGCCATGCCAGTCACATGATACAAAGTGAGCTATCTGATGGTGAAAACAACATCAAATGCAAAATAATACAGTAGGTCTGTGCATTGCAAACTGCCATGAAGCAAAATTTGAGCAGAATTCATAGGTTCTTGTGAATTGTCCTGTAGTCGACTGTCCGCTTTTGCAAACATTCCAAAGGATTAAAATATTTAGAGAAATTTAAACTTTGTCTTTTGATACACGATGTTTTGCAATTTAAGATAAAGTTCTGCAAGTCACTCATTATTAAATTGGCAAAAGATGCAACGACTTTGAGAGATGACTATAAAATCTGATTCATCCATTTCTTAAAGTGAAGCACGATCTTGGTTATTGAGCATACTGCAATAAAAGTCTACATGGGGGAGATCTAATTTTGTAAGTGACTGAACAGGAACCAATCCATTTGGAATATACAATCTGTTTTAGACTTTGCTAGACATGTGTTTACATTTGGTAAGTTTGACTTTCTATGAAGCATCTAAGAATTTCCATTTTAATACAACTTACTTCATGGAAACACAGATCACAGAGATTAAAAAACTATTAGTTATGCTACAACATTCATTAATCCCCCTTTTGCATAACACATCAGCAAAAGTAGTCTGTTATATTTCCACAAGAATTATATAATAAGATGCCTTTCAAATCCCTGGCTTGGAGCTCCTAGACTTATGATAGAAGTTGATTTTTCCTGTCGGGTGAAATATGAATAACTCTTCTGTTTAATACATTTATGTTTCAGACTTGTTTCAATTATAATCTCCTCAGTTGGCTCCAATTATCCTTACCTCCCCAATTTTGTGTGGTAACGCGTTACAAAAACTCCAATGTGTAATTCTGCCCACAATATACTTATTCTTAAAGCATCCAAATACATCTTTACAGTTTGACACAATAGTTTAACTTATGTTTTGGAATAAAGAATGCATTAATCAAGCTAACATTTTCAATGGAGTATTTGATGAAGTATTTATTATTTGTTAAATTAATAGTTTCAGATAATGTTCAAGAGGATGAATCAAATCTAATTGTGGTCACTGAAATAACATATTCCCTTTGCCTACCGTACTCAAAATCAAGGAGAAAATGCACAGATTTATAGATTTTGACATAATTGTGTCCCTTTTGACAAATGGAGCTTCTTTCCTCTACTTAAAGTACAACAATGATGAAGTAGAAGCAATTATTTATATTTTATGGGTTTTAGTAAATAGTAACCATTTGAAGATATGAAATACAGCATATACACAATAAAGTGATATGTTTATGTCATGGCAGAATGATAATCCACAGGAGGGAGAATTTATTCAATAAATGTATTTTACTCAATGTAACATGGAGAAAACGGATCTATATTTATACGATGTATACTACACAGGCATGTTGTACCAGACTGTGCAGTGAATGGCTCTCATGGGCCTTCCCTTAATCAGATATCCGATCCAGTTTGGCATCCTTTACAGAGCATCGAGCATGTTGATTATGGATGGTAAGAGGCTCCTTAACTTATCAGATTGAACAATCATCACTGAGACACAGTTTTCAGAAAAGGACATTAAAATCGGAATGTATAACCCAAGAACTATGGGGATCCGATGGGGTGGAGGGGAGGGGGAAGAAGGGATGAGTACTTTTTGTAACTTTGACGGCAATTTGGTGGTGACTCTTTTGTGTACTGTGAGTTTAGAGTTTAGAGTTGTGAATTTGCGGAATTCTCGGCCACAGAAGGCAGTAGAGGCCAATTCACTGGATTAATTTAAAAGAGAGTTAGGTAGAGATCCAGGGGCTAGCGGAATCAAGGGACATGGGGGGAAGGCAGGCATGGGTTACTGATTGTGGATGATCAGCCGTGATCACAATGAATGCTGGCTTGAAGGGCCAAATGGCCTCCTCCTACACCTATTTTCTATGTTTCTATGTACTTTATAAAAATAAAGAATTTCACTGCACCTGGCCAGGTACAAGTGACAATAAAGTATCATCTTTAAAATGATATCCTGTTTGGAGGCAGAATAAAGCTTTTTTTGATTGTGATTGTGCACGCCGGGTTGATTGCATTAGTCGAAACAGGGCGGACCACGTGAAGGTTACAATCTTCCACCCCAGAATAAAGCTTGGGAGAAAGAAATGAGATGTACAGAGATTTACAGCTCAAAGGGCTGAATGGCCTACTCCTGCACCTATTGTATATAAGAGCATCTGTTTGGAGTTACATAACATTTATTATTTTATATTGATTATTATATTTTTATATTGATTATTTTCCCAATATAATTGAGGTGCAAAAAACTCCACAGTCAGTGTGATTGCTTGATGTGCTATTAAAGGCTATTAAAGCAACAATATCTTGCAATATCTGATTATTTTTCAGTGATTAATGGGGATAGTTGGGCTCATGGGGATAATAACCTTGCACAATTATGAATATATCAATGCAGATTCTATCAGCAAAGTTCTTCAACAAGTTCTTCAATTCTTCAATTGTGGGTGGTACAGTGGCTCAGTGGTAGAGTTGCTGCCTTACAGCACTTGCAGCGTCGGACACACGGGTTCGACCCTGGCTACGGGTGCTGTAAGTATGGAATTTGTACGTTCTCCCTGTGACTGCGTGGGTTTTCTCTGGAGAAATCTTCTATTTCCTCCCACACTCCAAAGGCATGCAGGTTTGTAGGTTAATTGGCTTGGTAGAAATGTAAATTGTCCCTAGTGTCAGTAGGATAGTGTTAATGTGTAGCGGCGCCTAACGGCAGCGGCTCGACTACAGTCGTCCATCTTTTTTTTAATTTTTGTCTTGTTAAATGTATGTCTTGAGCTTAGTTTTTATTATTTTTTAGCTGTGTATATGTGGGGGGTGGAGGGCGGGATGTGGGGTAAACCGTTAGTCTCTTCCCTGTATGGGGACCGGACATTTTTCCTGTCGGGTCTCCGGTGTCGTTGGGCCTAACGTCGTGGAGCCGGCTGCGGCCTCCGGCCGGGACCAATCTGGGGGCTCCAGTCGCGGAGCCTGTGGACCTGACATCATGGAGCTGGTCGTCTTCGGAGCGGGGAGAGCTGTGGTGGCGCTCGGCTGCGACCTGTCTTTGGAGCTTCGGAGGCTCCGGCTGCAGGCTCGGTGGACAGGAACATCGGGAGCTCCAGGTCCCCAGTGGGAGACTGCTTTTCGGAGCTCCCGCAACGGCAACTTCTCCCGCTGGAATCGCGGGGTTTAAAGCACATGGACTGGGGCCTAACATCGCCCGGAGTGGGTTAGCGGCCACGGGACTTACCATCGTCCGGCAGGGGCTCTAAAATCGGAGGTCCGAGTTCGCCTAGACGCTGCAGTTGGACTGCTGGACCGCGGGTGAAGAACAAAGGGAAGAGATAAGACTTTGCCTTCCATCACAGTGAGGAGGTGTTGGAGACTCACGATGATGGATGTTTGTGTAAACTGTGTTAAGTGTGGATCTTAGATTTTTTTGTAATGTAAAAAAAACTGTAGGAATTGCAATGTTGTTCAAACCTAGTGTTTGAATGACAATAAATAGCACTCTATTCTATATGCAAGGATCATTGGTCGGCGCAGACCCAGTGGGCCGAAGGGCCTGTTTCTGCACTGTATCTCAAACTAAATTAAACTAAACTAAACCAGATAACACAGCCTTTTGGGTGGGGGGGGGGGGGGGGGGGGGGATTTGGTCCAACAGACCCCAACTTCCTGGTTTTTATATGCTTTTTAACATCAGAATTTGCTGGATAATTTATTGTCCAATAATAATATATTGTCCTTTTGTCATTTTGTCCTTTAAGGTCCAAAAATTGGCCCATATGATTATTTGGGATTAAAAGAACCTTGTGGATCCCCCTATTGCTGTTGTGAAAGTCAGTGGCGAGGCTCACAAAACAGTGTGGTCAAATTTCCCTGCGTAATCTTGTGCTGAAACAGATGCAATCTTCATCGTTGATATATTGCAATTTCATGAAACTCTCAGCGTGTAGCCCAGCAGGTGAAGTCTTTGCATTCCATTATTAAAGGGATTTGGCACAGTATAATCAAAATTTTTCACAAAATCAATGGATACTCCAATGGGACTTGGACAGGCTGGTGAAGAAAGCATGTTTATTGTTCAAGTAAGCCAGGGGCATCCTTCAGGGACACACACTGGAGCTCCTATCAGGTAGGAACGAAGGAAATCTCAGCAGTTTTCGAATACCTTCATGATGGGGAAACCTACAATTTAGATAAATGTCCTTCCTATACTGCCTGCTTCTGATCACTGATGAAAAAGTACAGGATGTCACCTCTCCTTGAGCATGGAGTCTAGGTAATATCACTAACAAAGAAATGAGCAGCGAAGTGTGAGATGAGGCCGAGATCAGCAGCAGCATGTTGGAATTATGTCATTGAGTCGCATAGTATGAAAACAAGCCCATCAGCCCAGTGAATCCAAATCAGTCATAGACCAGAGAGCATAGAACAGTACCACACAGGAACAGGCCCTTCAGCCCACATTATTGCCAAGTTAAACTAATCTCTTCTGCCAGTGCGTGATCCATATTCCTCAGATGCCTGCAAATCCATGTGCCTATCCAAAAGCTTCTAAAATGCCAATATAGTAATGCCTCCACAGCTTCACCTGGCAGCATAGTCCAGGAACCCACCACTCTGTAAAAAGAAACTGCCCCCGCACATATCCTTTAAAGTTGGCTTCATTTGGAAGACTTTGATGCTGGGAAAACAAAGAGATTTTAAAAAGCAGTGAAAATGAGGAGACAAATTACCAGATGGGTCAAATATACTCAGAAATGTGCACAGAATTGTTCTGCGCCTGGTCATGCTAATTTTACAACAGCAGAATATATTCCTTCCCAAAATATAGAAATTAATTTATATTACAAAAGTGTGCTAAATGTCGCAATGTGTTATTGTCTTTTTGAGATATACAGCATGGAAACAGACTCAATGGTCCAACATCAATGCTGACCCAAATGCCTATCTTCAAGATAGTGTGGTAGCTTCATTTTGCAAGCTTCAAGATGGCGCCTGCCTGCGGCGACCTTTGTGGAGCTCCGGAACATAAAAGGCTCCGGAGACTACAACTCTCAACAACTCACCTGCATCAGGGAAACGGCAGTAATCGGTGCCGTTTCAGACAGGGTGCTTGGGCAGCTGAAAGCGCTCGCAATTTCGCGATCTCCCGCAGCTGTGGGAGCCCCGGACTTTAAACTTTCCCACGCTGGCTGTGAAACTCCCGACCCGACTGAGGATCCCAGGTACGGCACCTGGAAACCCCGGGAAGACCTCCAGAGCCGACGGGCTGGATCTCCCAGAAAAAAATGAAGCTGGAGCTGCTGACTCTGAGGGAACCCCCGTTCGCTACGGAGCTGGAGCAGTCGTTTGTAAGGGAATTCCCGATCCAGCGCAGGTCCGCAGAAACAGCAGGTACAGTCAACCCAGTACCTGGAAACAAAGGGGAAGCCTCCATTGTGTCCGGAAACGTGGCCGGCGGGCAGGACTTCAGGTCAGACTGAAGCGCAGGGGTCTTCGGCCCCCTCTCCCTACTATCCTACTGGCCAATTTACAGTCCCTTGAAACCAAAGTGGAGGACTTAAGGGCAAGGCTGCTTTATCAAATGGAGCTGAGGGAATGCTCTGTGTTCTGTTTCACAGAGACATGGCTTACCCCCAGCTCCCCAGACTCAGCGGTCCAGCCTGAAGGGTTCTCCATCCACCGTATGGACCGTACACTGGCATCTGGGAAAGGGAGAGGAGGGAGCGTCTGCCTCATGGTCAACTCTGCGTAGTGCTCAGACATGGCAGTCCTGTCCAACTCCTGCTCTCCACACCTCGAACATCTGGCGGTGAAGTGCCATCCCTTCTACCTAAATAAATCACTCCCCAACTTCCACCAACATGTCTCCTGCTGCACCAGAGGACCAAACACCCTCGACCACTGCTACACCAACATCAAGAATGCCTATCGCTCTATCCCTCGCCCTCACTTCGGTAAATCTGACCATACCGCGGTGCTGCTTCTTCCTGCCTACAGGCAGCAATTAAAGAATGCACCCCCAGAGGTGAGGACAGTACAGAGCTGGTCGGGGTGGGAGGGGGGGGGGGGCAGAGGAACAACTACAGGACTGCTTGGAGTCTGTAGACTGGGCAATGTTCAAGGACTCGGCAATGGACTTGAATGAATACGCCACAGTTGTTACAGACTTCATTAAGAAATGTGTGGAGGACTGCATCCCCACCAAAACCTTCCAAGTGTTTCCCAATCAGAAACCTTGGATGAACTGTGAGATCCGCACTCTTCTGAAGACCAGACACCGGGCATTCATGTCTGATGATACAGTGGTCTACACGAAGTCCAGATACGACCTTGGTAAGGCCATCAAAAAGGCCAAAGGGGAGTTCTGCTCCAAGCTGAAGGATGAGACAGATGTTCGGCAGCTGTGGCGGGGACTGAATGCAATCACCTCCTACAAGGCGAAACCAGGAGGCAGCTCGGATGTCGGCGATACATCACTCCCTGATGAGCTCAATGCGTTTTACGGCCGTTTTGATAGGGAGAACACCGATGTGCCTTCCCGAGCCACCATTCGCTGTGATGGTATTTCAGTCTCAGTCACAGAGGCCGACGTCAGGAAATCCTTCAGAGGGGTGAACTCTCGAAATGCGTCTGGACCTGATGGTATACCTGGTCGTGTTCTAAAAACCTGTGCGGACAACTGGCTGGAGTTTTTACGGACATTTTCAACCTGTCACTTCTAAGTTCTAAGGTTCCCACCTGCACAATAACTTGGCCCTCAACACCAGCAAAACCAAGGAACTGATTGTGGACTTTGGAAGGAGTAGGATGGGGACCCACAGTCCTGTTTATATCAACGTGTCGATGGTTGAAAGGGTCAAGAGCTTCAAATTCCTGGGCGTGCACATCTGTGAAGATCTTTCCTGGTCCGAGAACACAGATGCAATTATCAAGAAAGCTCATCAGCGCCTTTACTTCCTGAGAAGATTACGGCGAGGCGGTCTGTCAAGGAGGACTCTCTCTAACTTCTGCAGGTGCACAGTAGAGAGCTTGCTGACCGGTTGCATCGTGGCTTGGTTCGGCAACTTGAGTGCCCTGGAGAGGAAAAGACTACAAAAAATAGTAAACACTCTCCAGTCTATCATCGGCTCTGACCTTCCTTCTATCGAGGGGATCTATCACAGTCGCTGCCTCAAAAAGGCTGGCAGCATCATCAAGGACCCACACCACCCTGGCCACACACTCATCACCCTGCTACCTTCGGGTAGAAGGTACAGGAGCCTGAGAACTGCAACGACCTGGTTCAGGAACAGCTACTTCCCCACAGCCATCAGGCTATTAAACATGGCTCGAACAAAACTCTGAACATTAATACCCCTCCATCTGTTATTTGCACTTTATCAATTTATTCAGTCATGTGTGTATTCACGTACATAATTGTAGTCAATGCCTACTATGTTCTGTTGTGCTATGCAAAGAAAGAATTTCATTGTCCTGTCAGGGACACATGACAATAAACTCTTTTGACTTTGACTTTGATCTATGCTAATCTCATTTGCCTGTATCTGCCTAAACCTTTCGTAAACATGTATCTGACCAAATATTTAGATAGAGTTTAGTTTCGTTTAGAGATACAGTATGGAAACAGGCACCTCGGCCCATCAGGTCTGCACCGACCAGTGATCCCAACATATTAACACTCTCCTTCACACATATTAACACTCTCCTTCACATTTACCAAGCCAATTTTCCTACATACCTGTACATCTTTGGAGTGTGGGAGAAAACCGAAGATCTCGGAGAAAACCCACGCAGGTCACGGGGAGAATGTACAAACTCCGTACATGCAGCACCCGTAGTCCGGACCAAACCCGAGTCTCCGGTGCTGCAAGCACTGTAAGGCACCAACTCCACCGCTGCGCCACCATGTTTTTTAAACTTTGTAATTGTATCTATCTATTAATTAACATAGAAGGAAAGTTTGATTGTAATTTATTAATAAATCGGTGCAAAAATGTCCCAGCTCTGCTTTGAAATTGTTCAATACAATATATATGCCGCCAATGCACGGGGGCAAAGGGGAAGACCAAAGCTTTGCTACAAGGATATGATTAAAAGAGAAATTACAAATTTTAACATTGGCACTGGCAACTGGGAAGTGCCTGCTGAGGACCGGGGGAGGACCTCTAGGTGGGTAGGGAGCACCACAACAGCATATAGTTCAAGACCTTGGAGGCCAGGCACCAACGCCACTCAATGATCAATGGCAACAGCAACCCACTCCCCAATCCAGCGTCCAGACAATTTCACGTGTGGAAGCTGCGGGAGGATCTGCCTGTCAAGGATTAGTCTAATCAGCCACAGCAGGAAATGTAGCCACACATGAAACATTCCCTTCACCAAGCAGGACAACGTCAAAGCCGCGCCAGCATCTCTCGAAGACGGTCGAATGCCAACAAGAAATATATATTTTTTCGCCTGTAAGTGATCTGTCTTAACATTTCATCTGAAAGCCCTAATGTCTATTGTGTACCAACCCATTATTCATGCACTAAATGGTTAATGCGATTTTGAGCTTGAACACCAAGATCCGAATTAGAAACCAGAACCTTTTTAATTGAGGTCAAGAAACTTGCTTTGTCTTGTTTTGGCTGAGGGTGGTGAATCTGTGGATTTTTTTGCCAGACTGTAGAGGCAAAGTTGGTGGATATATTTAGGGCAGAGATAGATAGATTCTTAATTAGTACAGGTGTCAGTGGTTATGGGGAGAAGGCAGGGGAATTGGGTTAGGAAAGAGAGATGGGCCAGCCATGATTGAATGGTGGAGTAGACTTGATGGGCGGAATGGCCTAATTCTACTCCTATCACATGATCTTATGACTTATGAATACAAGCAATCATTGTAGGCAGTCAGACGTGTATTGGTACCAAGGAGGAGACAAAAATCCAAATCAATTATTACTTCAGGAAATGGTCAACCATGAAATAATTGATTCCTGGACAACCCTCCTTACTGGCATCTCAACAGGACAACTACAAACTGCTTCAAACTGCTCTGTAATTTAGATTTTTAATCAAACATCTAACTGCTGCATAATTCTCTCAAATAATTTTTCTAGAAACGTAATCTCACAACTATTCAAATCAGCCAACGTACAAGTTTACAAAGTATGAAGGTTTCACTTATACCTTTTGCTCAACTTGCAATTAAAAAACAAGTTGTCAAATTTCAAAAACTATCCTGGTATCAATTATGACTCCTTATGGGCCTGTCCCACTTACCCGGCTTTTTCGGCGACTGCCAGCACCCGTCATAGGTCGTTGCAGGTCGGCAAAATTTTTCAACATGTTGAAAATTCAGGTACGACTCTTTGGGCGACTGAGGCGACTACTCACAACCATACAGGCGATACCTTGGTGACATGTCATGGGGTGAGGCCTGTATGGTCGTGAGTAGTCGCCCAAAGAGTTGTATCTTATTCTGGTCGCCACTGGACTTTCAACATGTTAAAAATTTTCGACGACCTATGACGAGTGCCGGCAGTCGCTGGAAATGGTGCATAAGTGGGACAGGCCCATTATGATTAAAACTAATTTCACACTCAAAATTATCTTAATTTTGATTTTGGTTTGTACTCACACTTTTGCTTTGATGTTCTCTGAGTAATGAACCAATCTGCCAAATAATAAATCTGAACTTTCTAATCATTTGTATGTAATTACTTGTTGTGTCTATTTCTGCTGAGACTGAGATGCTGAGTTCTCGAATAAAATGCCTCCAGAAAGGAGCCTGGACTGCCCTGGATCATTGTAAGTTAAAAGCCGTGATGAATAGTTTTGGTTTGTTGTAAAAAATATAACCTACTACATTGTGTAAATGTTTTTCTTTCTTTTCAGGCTTTAAGTGTAAAACCTGTTTAAAGCATATACCATCACTGGCAATGTTACTGGTCAGGTACTCTATGATTGTTCCATTAGGGAGACTTAGCATATTTTGAAGAGCAAAGGAACATAGTCAGAGTAATTACTGCCTGTGGGTATTACATCCAGGATTTTGTTTCTGAAAATAAGCAGCAGGTACAGCTGCTTCTCTCGGTTACAGGATAGCTATTTTGATCCATCTGACCTTGGTGGAGCCTCCCCAAGGTCTAAGGGAAGGGGTTGCATGGGAGGTGTCATGTAAAAAGCAAAATAATGCCAAACACCCTAAAGTCTTGTTGTCAAGGACACGTGTGGGAATTATGAAGGAGGGATTTGTTTCAAATAATTAAACCAATTACTGGGAACATTTAAGAAAAGAAAAATAGCTTATTATTATGACATGTCAATCCTGATTTCCCCTTGCAAGGCTGATATTTATGTGTTTTTAAAATCTCCAATTTCTGCTGAAGGATTCCAAGGAGCAGGGGCCAGTGTTTTGCTGCTGTAGTGTGCGCCAGATGGTGGCACTGTGACAGGTGAAGTGCTTTGCTTCACACAGTCATTTGCATTTGTGTCCAATTCACACATACCTGCCTCAAACCATTGACCTTCGATCCAAGAAACGTAAGGGCGACTTTGATATTTGACCACCTCTTTGTTGTGGGATTTGTTACGTTTGAATTCAAAACTCAGGGTATTCATTTTTACAAGAGCTTCATTTACTTTGACCTTAAATGCACAATAAATTAAAATAAATGTTTTTTTTTCATAGTTACATTGCAGTTTTCATTTATGATTTAGGATGAAAATCACTATTCCTAATCATAAATGTATCAGATGCCAACGCAGCCTTATGGGGCTGTCCCATTGTATGAGCTAATTCAAGAGCTCTCCCGAGTTTAAAAAAAAATCAAACTCATGGTAAGCACGTGGAATGTACGTTGCGGGTACGTCGGAGCTCAGGACGTCTCTTAGCAGCTCGTAACGCTAATGACAGGTACTCGGGGAATGCGGTAACCTCGTGAAGACTCGGGAAGATTTTCAACATGTTGAAAAATGTCCACGAGAGCCCCGAGTACGTACGAGCGGCCATTACCATAATTCTCTGAGTTCGAATCAGGGGAAACTCGGCAGAACTCTTGAATTAGCTCGTACAGTGGGACAGCCCCATTAGTTGTGCACATGTATGAATGCTGCTAAAGTGTTTTGGGCCATCTTTATGCAGTCTCAATGCAAGCCACAAAAGGGCATAGCTAAATGTCACTGATTTTCAGGCTTGCAGCCCATCTATAACTCTAAGCTGGAAAAACAGGTCAAACCGAAGGATGCATTGTTTTACCGCGATAGGAAAACTATTCCTGCCTCAATACAAATATTTTGGGCCAAGCAGCAAAAGCTTTTCACTGTACCTCGGTGCACATGACAATGAATTAAACTCTGTCGGTGCAGACTCGGTGGGCCAAAGGGCCTGTTTTCACGCTGTATCTCTAAAGTAAACTAAAAACATGATCATACACTAGGATTTACAGCAGGCCTTATTGCCTACTAAGCAGATATGATAGTGCCATTTGAGAGGCGCGAAGGTCTGGCAACTATTAAATATAGACCCAGTGGGCTAACCAGGGATTGCTGTATGGCAATAATCTTACTGATCAGATCAGTATGCAAATAAAAGTATCTCACTGCACCTTGATACATCTGATAATAAAGGAAACATTGAACCATTGAATCATTCATGTTTCACTGAAAAATGAATTGCAATTGTGAGTGGTCTGTAGTAAATTCTTACATTCACTTCAAAGATACACCATATAATGTATCCATTTATGGATGATAATCATTCATATTGCGGGCACATCATTCATCCATATTTTCTCAGGGTCTGCTCGAATATAGCAGCAGAGGGAGCCATTTTCAAATACTTGTTCAGTGCATTACTGGCCCACGGCTACAAGGTCAAGGGTAAGATTATAAGCCAACAGCTAAGGAGATAGAATGATTAAGGGAACCTCTAAGGAACTAAAGGCAGATTTTGTGTGCCCTTTTGTTTCCTTTCTTTACTTAATTCTCATTCAAACAGAAACTAGTTTTTTTAAAGCAAATGATGAGGATGTAACTACTTCTGTGGATGAATGGGATCATTTAAGTTTCCAGATTTCCAGATCCACGTTCGGATTATTAACCCTTCCGAATACTCTGAACCGTGTGAATCCCTTGACAAAATACCATCACAATGATTATTTTATAGAATGTAATTGAGATTTGCAGCACTCTCTCTGCGCGGTTCGATCCGGACTACGGGTGCTGTCTGCGGCGTGGGTTTTTTCTGAGATCTTCGGTTTCCTCCCACACTCCAAAGATGTACAGGTTTGTAGGTTAATTGGCTTGGTATCCGTGTAAATTGTCCCCAGTGTGTGTAGGATAGTGTGGGGATCGCTGGCCAGTGCAGACTCGGTGGGCCGAAGGGCCTGTTTCTACGCTGTATTAATTAAAGGAAACTAAATTAAAAGCATGATTATACACTAGATTTACAGCAGGCCTTATTGCCTACAAAAGAGTGTGCTCACAGACTTTATCATATGCTAATGACTATCTTAGTCTTAGAACATAGAGCACTACATCACAGGAACAGGCCTTCGTCCCACAATGTCTATGCCAAACATGATGCTAAAATACACACATCTCATTCAAATTACCCATATTCCACCGTTCCCTGCATTTCCATGTGCCTATTCAAAAGCCGCAAACATCACTATCGTATCTGCCTCCACTACCCATGAGGCTGATGCAAGGGAGAAAAGCCAGTCCTATACCCAGAGGGACACAAAAATACCTTGAAATGGTCATCACCAGATATGCAAAATCAGTTTTCAGTTGCAGAATGTTGACCCAAATAACACCATGTGATTAAATTCCTCTGCAAATGTCTCAAAATAAATATCATTTATTTTGGCTGATCTCGCTTCATTTTTCGGTCCAGCTGCAACAATTAACTGAGGTCGTGGGTGAATTGTCTTCAATAAATCAGCAATATCATTACAAATCAAGAACAGACACTCATCAGTCATCTGCACTCTCCCTGTGAGCAATTTCAATGTTTGCCCATGTAACATTCAGCTTGAATGGCTGACTAGCTTCTGATTAGTGTGAACATATCAAGGTGAGGTCCATTCAGGTTGAATCTACTGAACGAATTAAAGGAAATGCTTTGTAATTCCAAGAAACAGTTGAGATTCAGTATGAAGCCATTTTTCTCAGCATCTGCCAGATAGGAATGATGTGACAATGCCCTGAATATGCCTTGTACCCGCTGCCAATAAATCTCCCAGGCGATTCTGTACATGCCGTCAGATGGACCTGCCTATTTTTGGTGAGAATCAACATACAGCACCAGGGACAATTTGAAAGCAAAACTGCAACTACAGGTAAGTGTCTGGCTTTCGCATTGTGGATAAACATTTGAAAAGAACAACCTTTGGTTGGTTGGATCGGCAGCAGTGCCACAGATCACCACCCAGAGTGTGACACAGAATATTTATCATTGCTTCAATGATACTTTATTGTCAGTTGTAACTAGGTGCAGTGAAATGCTTTGTGTTGCATACAACTCGGTAAAATCATACAGCAGACCTCACCTAGGCAGAACACAAGTGTCGCAGAGTGTATTGGAACTGACAAAGTTGCAAAAGTTCACCCAACAGTCCTATCTACTGCCCGCCACCATACCTGGCAGCAGCCCCCCCCCCGCCACACACACACACACACACACACACACTTTATGTTACCATTTGGCTTCCATGTCAACAAAATAAATTTAGTGGAGGGATACATCAGTGGGGAATGAATAGTGAGTACAAAGAGTAGAACGACATATTGATTAGGAAAAGGAAGATGGATGGGAGAAAAGAAATTGACTCAAAAGATAGAGCTGTTCAAATGGAAGAATACAGCAGGAGTGTGCCCAGAATGCAAACTTGACCATTTTTCAGGAGAATGTGAATAGATTATATTATACATATATAATACAGAAATATGTACACATTCACATCCATTACACACCTGGAAACCAGACACATTGGAAGTTGTGTTCCCACGATCTTTAACATTGCTGTACAATAAACAGACGGAGGCTAATTCAATGTCAATTGTTCTAATTCCTCAAGGCTTTTTAATAGGCTGCAAGGGAATGTGCAAAGTAATTTGGTCATTTTTGGTACTTACAATTGAGTGAACTGCTTTGCAAAACAAATGCTGTGGGCACTGGAAATGTGAAGTACAAAACCAAAATGTGCGAGAAACACTCAACAGGTTAGAGAAGCAGAGTTAACTTTTCAGGTCAGCAATATTTTATCTGAATTAAGAAAGAATATAGATAAATACATTATAAGATATTAAGAAAGAGGGGAAGGGAAGAGAATGTGATCCACCTTCTTCCCCTTTCTCCTTCTCTGCTCCCTTTCTTGGCATTTTGAAACTTTTCTTTCTTTAACTTTGCCAAGTTCTAACAAAAGATCATGAACCTGAAGCGTTAACACTGTTTCTCACCCCAGAGGCTGCATAACCTGCAGAATATTTGTTGATACAAAATTACTAACTCAATCCATTATCCCTTGAAAGCTCCTTTTTCAGATCTGAAATATGAAGTGTTGATATGGTGAACCTGTTTGCTTATAATAACTGAGTGTGCCTGTTGAATTTTTAACTATTGGATGTTTGTAGTAAGATGGTGCCAGACCAAGGTGATCCTTTGCATACCTGTACAAGAAGCGGATCTACTATCATCTATTGCAATTGTTCCACTAAATGTTGTAACCTTTATCCTTTATCTGTACACTGTGGATGGCTTGATTGCAAATCAGGAGTAGTCTTTTCTTTGACTGTATAGCATGCAAACAAAAGCTTTTCACTGTATCTTGAAACACGTTATAATACTAACCTAGATTAAACTAAAGGTCTTTCAAATTTCCTTTTGCACTCTGTTTCTTTCTCTATTTGCATTACCTATTGTACTCATGTATGATTTGATTGTATTCATGAATGGGAAGATTGGCATGCAAAACAAAAGTTGTTCACTATCTTGGTACACATGGCAATTGTAATGGCACATCCCCTTTAAGGTCCACTCCACTCCTGGCCACGGGGAAATGAGACACAACCTAGTCCAATTAAGGGTTATTGGACCAATTAAGCGATCATACAGAACTATCCCATATAAAACCTGGAGCCCAGAGGAAAAGAGAGAAAAAGTGGGTGGGATGGTTTTGGATAATTGTGTTTGTGTTTGTGTTTGTGTTTGTGTTTGTGTTTGTGTTTGTGTTTGTGTTTGTGTTTGTGTTTGTGTTTGTGTTTGTGTTTGTGTTTGTGTTTGTGTTTGTGTTTGTGTTTGTGTTTGTGTTTGTGTTTGTGTTTGTGTTTGTGTGAAAAGCCCATTGGGCAAGTTTGCTGTGTTTGGTGTAAAAGTGTATGATTGTTGAACTTGTGTCAGAGGGTAGTCAATCTGTGGAAATCATTGCCTCAAAGAACTGTGGAGGCCAAGTCAGTGGATATTTTTTAAGGCAGAGATAGATAAATTCTTCATTAGAACAGGTGTCAAGGGTTCTGGGGAGAAGGCAGGAACATTGGATTAGGTGGTTGAGATCAGCCATGATTGAATGGTGAAGTAGACTCAATGGCTTAATTCTACTCTTAAAACTTGTGAACTAATGCCACACAACAATAAACCAATAGCTTGGAAACTGGACTCTATTGGATGAGGAATGTTTCAGGACCACTAACTGATTCTGACTATTGAAAAGTGTTTAGGTATAACATTCTGATGTTCCTATTATTAATGAAATTAATTAGGTGTTTAACAGTATTTATCCTGAATGGATTTCCAAAAAGTGACATGTTAAAAATGTGGTGATGATTTTAGTGGTAGTGATTTAGTGATTTTATGATATCCAGTTTCATGAACTGTGGGTACACAAAAAGCTGGAGAAACTCAGCGGGTGCAGCAGCATCTAAGGAGCGAAGGAGATGGGCGACGTTTCGGGTCGAGACCCTTCTTCAGACTTGGGTATGATTTGTGATAGGAGAAAATGCCAGACTCCTTCTTCTCTTAGGCAGTCCTGCAGGATTGAGGATGATTTGCCTCCACTCAAGTTAAATGGGTTCTGAATGTTTCCTTGGAGAGTTTGCTTCGTCTACCAATAGACTGAGGATTTTATAGAGACCATGTAACTCCAGTGCTTTAAGGTGTCTACTATGTCCAGTTTGGATTTCCAGACAATACACAAGGACAGGATCACTGCTTCCATGGATAAACAAAGAACTGCAGTTGCTGGTTTATACCAAACATAGATGCAAAGTGCTAGAGTATCAGGCAGCATCTCTGGAGATTAATGATGGGTGATGTTTCCGGTCAGGACCCTTCTTCAGGTCTGAAGTAGGGTCCTGACTTGATCTCGCCCATCCATGTTCTGACCTGCTAGGTTACTCCAGCACTTTGTCTCTCTCGGCTTCCATGCCTACCAGGAGTTGAGAGTCATGAAGTTTAATTGTCATTTGCAATCAATGGAAAAATTAACACATCAATAACTTAATCACAGTACTTAGATTTCAGGTCTTGACCTTTTTTCTTAAATTGACTTGGCATTGTGCTGACTAATTGAAGGCCTAATTTCAATGCTCAACACCCACTGAGAGTCTGAAGAAGGGTCTCGACCCGAAACGTCGCCTATCTCCTTCGCTCCTTAGATGCTGCTGCACCCGCTGAGTTTCTCCAGCTTTTTGTGTACCCTCGATTCTCCAGCATCTGCAGTTCCTTCTTTAAAAAATTCTGATTTCTCTCACTTGGCAAATATTTACAGGGATAATGAAGTGAGAATGACAGGACTGTGAGATCTCAGATGGGGGCCAATAGTTGGCATCTAACAACTCTACAGATTCTGGTTACCTCCAGATACCCTGTATAGGCTACTGTGGATAACTAATATCAACTACTTTTTTTTTAAGTTACCCCCCTGGCATTATTCAGTTGGTCACAATATTGTCATCACTGATCAACAGCAGGAAAATGAGAAACTACGTAGTTCTACAGAACTATAGAAGGTGGTGCGGCGAGGAGAGCTACAGCCTCACAGTGCCAGAGACCCAGGTTTGATCCTGACCACAGGTGCTGTCTGTGTGGAGTTTAAATGTTCACCCAGTGATCACGTGGGTTTCCTCTAGGGTCCCTGGTTTCCTCCCCCATCCCAAAGATATTCGGGTTTGTAGGTTAATTGGCCCTCTGTAAATTGCCCCTATTGTGTGGGGAGTGGATGAGAAAATGGGATAACCTAAAACTAATGTGAACGGATGATCGATAGTCAGCATGGACTCGGTGGGTTGATGGGCCAGTTCCATGCTGTATCTCAAAACTACACTATCTGCTGGCTTTCTCCAGACTTCAGAGCTACAGCATATGATGCATACAAGATCTTTAACATGGCTTGGAGCATGAGATCACGTGCACACCATGTGATGTAAAATACATTTCCAAGAAATGCGCACAGTTCATTTATTTTGACCAATTAATCTGGGTCGCTGTTCAATTATCTAGGAATGGCATGACATCATTACTCAAACTATGGCAGCAGAGCAAGAATGATGAAATTCATTCCGTGGGCAAAGTTATCATTAAATATACTGTTGCAGCTCTGTGCAGTACTCCAGGCTTCTGGATAGATTAGGATCAGACATATAAAGTAATCAACTTTGGACAGCAGAATAGTTATTGCAATCATAGAATAGCCAAGTAATGGAGAAAGATGATACAAAATGAAGAGGTAGCACCACCTGGAATGCAATACATTTCCAAATATAAATTTCAGTTGTGTATTTAGGATTACCACTCAAAATGGAACCATGCAGGTAAGGATACCCAAACTGCTTTTCATTCTGAATTCTTCACAAATTTTAACCACTGACAAATTAATGTTTAGCACAATGTTCATGTTAAAAATAATAAGGCACCTATCTCTGTAGTTGTGGATTAAGATATCAATACATCTCCCTGCCCAACATTGGCAAGAGTTAAGGACTGTATGGAAGCTTCACTTTAGAAACAGACCATGTGATCCAATAACCTATTAGCATTTTCCCTTGTCACAAGCACATACCTACTTTGGTTCCTGTATTTAAATATGCCTTCTGTCCCATACCTTTCATAAAGTCATATAGTCGTACTGCAGGGAAACAGCACTTCAGCCCTACTCATCCATGCCAAGCAAAATGCCTCGTCCAAGCCCATCCCATTAGCCAGCACCTGGACCATTTCCCTTTAAAATCTTCCTATCAGGGTGGCGCAGCAGAGAGTTGCTGCCTTACAGAGACCCGGGTTTGATCCTGACCATGGGTGCTGTCTGTACAGAGTTTGTACATTCTCCCTGTGACCTGCATGGATTTTCTCCTGGATATCTAGTTTCCTCCCACACTCAAGAGACGGGTTTCTAGATTAATTGGTTAGTAAAATTGTAAATTGTCCCTATTGTGTAGGATAGTGCTAGTGTACGGGGACCACTAGTCTGTACAGTCTCGGTGGGCCAAAGGGCCTGTTTCTGCACTGTATCTCGAAACTAAACTATTCATGAACCTGTCAAAATGTCTTTTGAATGTTGTTATTGTATCTGCCTCAAATTCATCTGGCAGCTCGTTCCATATACCCACTGTGAAAAAGTTGTCCCCCAGGTTCCTATTAAATCGTTAATCTTGCCTTAAATTAACACCTAGTTGTTAATTCCTCTACCCTAGTAAAAAAATATGTGCTCTCACCCCATCCATTCCCTTAATGATATATACACCTCTGTGAAATCACCCTCCGTCTCCTGTACTCCAAGGATTAAAGTCATACCCTGCCCAACCTTTCCTGATAGCTCGGGTTGTCGAGTTTAGAGATGCAATGTGGAAATAGGCTCTTCAGCCCACCGTCCACCCTCACCATCAATCACTATACACTAGGGGTAAGTTTTTTACAGGGGCCACTTAACTTAGAAATCTTTAGGATGTGGGAGGAAACTGGAGCATCCGGAGAAAAAACAGGCAGTCACAGGGAGAATGTACAAACACCATACAGACAGCACCCGTATTCAGTATCAAACCCGGGTCTCTGGCACTGCAAGGCAGCAACTCCACCACTGAGTCTTTGCCGCATCGTCATAAATCTTCTCTGCAGTGTTTCCAGCTTAATGGCATCTTTCCTATAGCAGGATGACTATATCAATCTAACCTTTCACTTCCATTAACCTTGAAATTGAGTTTCACAGCTGGTATCCATGAAACTATACCTGAGAATTAATTACATCAATAAAAAAGCAGAAGTAGAGAAAAAGAATGTAAAAAGAGTTACAAGGAAAAACTGACCATGAGTAACTTATTCAGGCTTACACCAAAGTTTCCATATCAGAGGCAATTAATCTCTTCCATGTGGTGAAGACAGAAAACTAGCAGCTTATTTTCCATGGTATTTCTGAGTTTTTCTTTTTGTTAGTTCTAGATTTTTTTTAATGAAACGAGGATTATTTTGCAGAAAAATAAAGTCCTAATGCAATTTTTGCATAACAACATTCTTACAAGGTTCTCAGAGTCTAAACCAAAGATAGACACAGAAAGCTGGTGTAACTCAACGGGTCAAACAGCATCGCTGAAGCAAAAGAATAGTTAATGTTTTGGGTCGAGACCCTTCTTAAGACTGACTGTTAGGGGAAAGGGAAATGAGAGAGCGAGACGCTGATTTCGACAAATGAATGAAAGATATCCAAAAAAGTAATGGTGATGAAGGAAATGGGCCATTGTCAGCTGTGGGCTAGCTGAAAAGAAGTTACAGACAATGAGACTCAACAAGATGACTTTGAAGCTAGTATAACTTGGGTGGGGGAGGGATGGAGAGAGAGAGAGGATGCAAGGGTTACTTGGAGTTTGGTTTAGCGAAACAGCGCGGAAACAGGCCCCTTCAGCCCACTGGGCCCGCGCTGACCAGCGATCCCCGTACATTAACTCTATCCTACACCCACTGGGGACCATTTTTACATTTACTAAGCCAATTAACCTACAAACCTGTACGTCTTTGGTGTGTGGGAGGAAACCGAAGATCTTGGAGAAAACCCACGCAGGTCACGGGAAGAATGTACATGCTCCGTACAGACAGCACCCTTAGTCGGGATCGAACCCGGATCGCCGGCGCTGCATTCATTGTAAGGCAGCAACTCTATGGCTGTACCACTATGACTGCCCTTCGAGTTATAGAAATCAATATTCATACTGCTGGGTTGTAGGCTGCCCAAGCAAAATATGAGGTGATGGTTCTCCAATTTGTGTTTGTCCTCACCCTGACAATGGAGAAGACTGGGACAGAAAGGTCAGTGTGGGAATGGGAAGGGGAATTAAAGTGTTTGACAACCGGGAGATCTGGTAGGTCAGAACGGACTAAACGAAGGTGTTCAGTGAAGCAATTATTTTGTTGTCTCATTCTTATCAGCAAAAAAATTAGAAAGATTTTCCCACACGGTGGGTCATTGAAAAGGAAGCTAGGTTTTCAACCTTTGTCCAAAATGCTCAAGAAGCGAATGGATCAGCCTTGCCACATGCACAGAGCCAGCCTTAGGAGTGGTTAGTGAGAACAGGCATGTTATTCTTGGTCCAACAAAATTTTAATAACTATGAAGTTTAGGCCCACAGCTAATAAATTGTACTCCATCCACCCATTTGAACATACTGCAGTAAGTATAAAACTTCATTTTACATATGAAGTCATAGATTATAGATTAAAGCGCCAAAGCCAGGCGACTCTTTGCATGCTGGTCCCAGAAATGGATCTGCTATCATTAATTCCAAACGTTCCACTCTTTTAAATCTTTATTTCAACTGCAGCATTTTTTACTCTAAACGTTATTTCCTTGATCTTGTATCTGTACACTGTGGATGGCATGATTGTAATCACGTATACTCTTTCCACTGACTGGATAGCACACAACACATTTTTCACTGTACCTCGGTACATGTGACAATAAAAAAGCTAAACTAAAGTAGCGGGCCCTTCAAGCCATCACATCCATGCTAACTTTTCTTTTGCTCATCTATAATTGCTCTATCTAATTCATGCAATTGTGCCATTTGTCCATTATCATTATCGGTTATCAGAAAAGTTCAACAGGCAGACCTTGTGGGTCTAAATGGTATGGTTTTCCACGCTCAGCTTTCACAATAATTGACAGTGGAACAGTACTTCCAGCTATTACTGGATTGCTTGACCAAGGTGAAATTGAATCTGTCAACCCTATTTTTAACCAATATCTGCAGACATTACATCTTTCAGTAAGGGGGCAAAAATTGTGAGTAAGAGATGGAGGCATGAGTAATTTGTTTTTATCCACTCTAATCCAATCACTTATGTTAATTATACAATCTTGTCAAATCAATCAATTCACATTGGTAATTCAGCCTCATTTTAGGCTTATTTGTACATCAATTTTGTTTTATTAACTTTAAGAACTCTTCATAATGTTTACAATGAACTTGCATTTAAAAAATGAGATAAACCTCAGATGCCTTTCTAGGATCAGATGGGTTGAGTTTTTTTAACCTGGCAGTTTGACATATAAATGGAAATCCAGTGGGTTTATACTTGTTTATACACTTTTATAATAATTCAATTAGACTGATAAAGTATATTCAATTTGAAAACTACTGGATTTTGTCTAGTTTATGTATTTATGAGCTGATGTGATAATGTGGAAGGGTCCTTTATATTCTGCAACATAAACTATAAAATGAACTCCTTTTACCAATTAACCTTATAATACCTTCTATTAGTCTGGAAACAAATAAAAATCATAGTCAACTAGCCTTTGACCCCTCAGTGAAGTGGATGTGAATGAAGCTTTAGTGAACTAAATTGGGGAATTAAATGACAGACACTGTTTCCACACCAGTTTCCATATTCCCTATTTTTAGATGCAAAGCTACTGAAACCCGTAATTTAGATTTGTAGGTCTGTGGCTGAGAAAAGCAGAACCTTCACCTCACAACTCAAAGGAGTTGAGTTGTGAAAACTCAAAGAGCTGTTTGTGAAAACTTACCGTTTGTGAATAGACCACTGTGAGCTGCTGGGAGCTAAAAATGTTAAACACTTTTGATGAATCTTGAATAAAGAAGAGTCTCTAATTAAAATAGTGCTTTAAGACAACAATTAGTCAGTAAAATCTGGCGCTTGCTTTCACGCTTGCTTTTGCCAAACATTGCAATGTAAGAAGCCAGTTGAGACAGTTCTTATGCAACGTATTTCACGCCAGGATCAGCAAAAAAAATCATACACTATTAGTTCAGTTCAGTTATCAAAATAACCCATAAATATTGTATGCAGTACAATACTGTAATTATTATTTTTTAAATATGCTTCATGTGAACGCCATCAGATATGAATTGATTTTTGGAATCAGCATGCTCTAAATATATATTGAAATATGCTCATATTAAATTAAAATCCTTTGGAGCAGAAACAAAGAACTGCAGATGCTGGTTTATACCAAAGATAGACACAAAGTGCTAGAGTAACTCAGTGGGTCAGGCAGCAACTCTGAAGAAAACAGATGGGTGACATTTCTGGTCGGGACCAAAGAGTCCCGACACGAAACGTTACCCATCATTTTTCTTCAGAGATGTTGCCTAACCCGCTGAATTACTCCAGCACTTTGAGTTTATCCTTTGTAGTAGAGTTTTTTGGTATGTACACTAAACTGTGTAGTTGCAATTTTTAATGATTTATACTTTAAAGGTCAAGATAATTTAAGATAAATATGTTTTATATGGATGTAACCTTCCTTAGTGGAATCCTGCTAATCATATGAAGAAAGTTAATGTCCCCAAAAGGCCTGCACTCATAAGAAGCTCAGGTAAGTCTGAAGAAGGGTCTCGACCCAAAACGTCACCTATTCCTTTCCTCCAGAGATGCTGCCTGACCCGCTCGGTTACTCCAGCATATGTATCTATCCCCAGGTAAAGTTGAGAGAAACCAAAATGTTTTCACCAGGTTCTGCAAGGATGCAAACCTTATCCCTCGGTGCAATCGTCTCAAAATCAACAAATCGAGCTGTGCATCGCAGTTTTTATTGAGAAAGCAAACCATTTGAAGATCCACAAAACAGGTGATGAATACATATCATCTCTTTTTGTTGAAAGAAGACCTATTTGAGGTGGCTAACTGCCAATCATCCAGCCAATGTTGAATGACGTACAATTCAGTGACTTTTCTCCAGGAACTTTGATTTTTCACAATGATATTGGAGTGGATTTCTGTTTTTAACACCGGATGTTAAACATGGTCTGGGTAGCACACAGGAAGAAGCCAATTGTCTGCAGCTGATTTTCCTTCCAATTACCAAAAATAAATGGTACGTGTTCTGTCTAATTCTCTGTGGAGGATTTTTGTCTTTAATCTCTGCTCGATTTTGTTAAACAAAGAAAATAAAATCCATAAATATTGTATGCAGTACAACGCTGTAATCTTTTTTTAATGTGCTTCATGTGACTACCATCAGTGTTGAATTGATTTTGAGAATCAAATATCAAAAAATAAATATTTTTTAAATATGCTCATCATAAATCAAAATCCTATGTAGTAGAAACAATGAACTGCAGGTTTATACCAAAGGTGGACACCGAAGAGTCCTGACCCGAAATGTCACCCACCCTTTTTCTTCAGATATCCTGCCGGACCTGAGCACTTTGTGCCTAGCCTTTGTAATAGTGTTGCTTTTTTAAAGTATTTACACTAAACATTATATGTGGGGGTTTTTTTAGTCATTTTCAAAAGTCTATTTCATACTCAGATCTTAAAAAAATGAAATGTATCATATTGTTGGTAGGCTCCAATGAGCAAATTTCTCAGACTGTGTTGCACTAATCAACAAATCGAGCTGTGCATCGCAGCATCACCCTAACCCTAACCCTAACCCTAACCCTAATGCTCGCAGATTACCTATGAAAGTAAACCACACTTACTTTGTGCAGCCCCGATTGAGGATATCTCCTTGATATGCACCAGCCTCAACTCTGCACCATGACAAGGCATTCGGCAGATTTAAATTCTCATACCAGAACAAACCCTACCCAAAACTCAATATCTGGTTAATACAACCCAACACTTCCTGCTTTGCCTGCTGTTAAAATGCTTTACACGTAAATAATGAAACTAACATTCTAAAACAGTAAAAATGCATCAAATTATTAAAAACCATTTTTTTTAATTGCTTTTGTAAATGTGTAGAGTTTTACAACAAAATGGTGTAAAATTTGTGAAGTCGGGCCTAGGTAAGTTGTGAAGTCGGGGGGGGGGGGGGGGGGAGACAACATTTTAGCAAAGAGGGTATATGGAACAAGCTGCCAGAGGAGGTAGTTACGCTAGGTACTATAACAGCATTTTGTGCTGTTTCTTACTTCACACATAGATCATACCACAATTTTTCTGATTGAACTGTTGTGTAGGGGCAATTCATTAAAAATGCAAACTACATTTCATTCCAGACCCTTGAGCTTCCAAGACTGTGGAAGGTTTAATCTTGATTAAATTTAGACTCTGGTCCCAAAGGTGAAGAGATAAAGGATTCATAACTTCATAAATGATAGGAGAAGAATTAGACCATTTGGTCCATCAAGTGCATGCCATTCAATCATGGCTGATCTATCTCTCCCTCCTAACCCCGTTCTCCTGCTTTCTCCCCTGACATCCATACTAATCAAGAATCTATCTATCTCTGCCTTAAAGATATCCATTGACTTGGCCTCTGTGGCCTTCTGTGGCAATGAATTCCACAGATTCACCACCCTCTGGCTAAAGAAATTCCGCCTCGTCTACTTCCTAAAAGAATATCCTTTAATTCTGTGGCTATGACCTGTGGTCCTAGACTCTCCCACTAGTGGAATTGTGGAAACATCCTCTCCACATCCACTCCTTTCACTATTCAGATTAAGTCTTGTATCACACTCTCCACACCAATCGAAGATCTATTACTTCTTCATTCGATGTAGTGACCGAGGTAGGATCTGCAGACACATTGTCTGCACGAAACGTGGGATATTTTCAATCTCTTTGGTTACATTTCCAAGTGTTGTTTGAACTTTCTTGTAAATGGCTTGCTAAATTATTTTGCCTTTGTTATAATTGCGTAGGATATTTTCTCAAACTTTTCCGCCTTCATCAACTAATATTATGTTATGATTTGCTTGGCTCTATTTTAGTCCACTCCCCCCTCTTTAAAATCATTCTTATTTTTACGGGTCATTTTGCAGGAAGGGTCATGTAACTCTAAATTTTTTAACAGTGGAATTGATGGTATGGATCTCATTCACAGAACTTGCATGAAGGTACAGAAAGCTGGACTGTCATTGCTTTCAACATTTATAGTTACCAGGTAATAATTACCGCATGAGATCAGAACATTTAATCCAACAGCATTATGCTCAACACAAAGACCCTATAAACAAATCCTTATATTCCCTTCTTCCTCATATTTCAAATGACACAGTGGTGGAATAACTCAGCAGGTTAGGCGGCATCTCTGGAGAACATGGATAGCTGATGTTTCAGGGTCTGGACCCTTCATATTTATCCCACTTAATTTGTTTTTTTTATATTATTTGCCTTAATTGTTCCTCTAGTTTGGAAGTTCCACTTTATAAGTAAATAAGAAGTCTGCATCCGTTCTATGTACCTGGGCTTTACATTTATTAACTACCACGTCAAGTAATCCCTTAAGTTTTCCACAGGAAAGGAAGTATACCACACAATTTAATCTTCACTAATAGGTATTACATCTCACTGTTGGTATCTTTCTACTAAATCTCTTTGTGCTTCTTTGGCATCTCTGTTTTATTTCCATACATAAAGACCAGAACTGTTCATTGTACTCTTAAGTATGATCTAAGCCAAAACTTTCCACATGTTTAACATAATATCCTAGTTGTCAAACTATCCCTATGGACATGAATTTAGGACTTTATTATTTTTATTCGCATCACTATTTTCAGTGATTTGTGCATTATAAGAGCCCCCTTCAATTCTCCAACACATGTAGCATAGCAGTAGAGCTACTGCCTTACAACGCCAGAGACCTGATTCGATCAGGATTACGGGTGCGAGTTTGTACGTTCTCCCCGTGACCTATGTGGGTTTTCTTCGAGATCTTTGGTTTCCTCCCACATTCCAAAGACACATAGGTTTGTAGGTTAATTAGCTTGGTATAAATGTAAAATTGTTCCTAGTGTGTGTAGGATGGTATCAATGTGCGGGGATCACTGGTCGGTGAGGACTCGGTGGGCCATAGGGACTGTTTCTACGCTGTATCTCGAAAGCAAACTAAACATGCTGGAAGATAATTTCGACTGTGTTTTAATGTTGCAGGATAACATGCAAGTCTATCAAGCATTATAGGATACTGAGTTGGATGATCAGCCATGATCATATTGAATGGCGGTGCAGGCTTGAAGGGCCGAATGGCCTACTCCTGCACCTATTTTCTATGTTTCTATTATTAATTGGAGCCTTTTACTTCATGTAATGATTCTCCTTAAAAATTCTAATAAGAATTTGGTGGCACAATTAATTATGACATGATTCTCCAATATCTGATTGCAAATGCAGACTACTTTAATATAATTAAATTATCCCACCTTCTCTGGATAAATTATGTTCCCACAACATTGCTCTGTAAGTGATAAGCTATTCATCACTAAGGGAGTAGAAGTGATATAATCCAGGAAAGTTGAATTCCTTTTTACGCAAGTTCACTATATTTCAATGAGAGTGCAGGACCCTACGCACTCTCGAATACTTATATGCTTATTCATCCAGTTATGAATCACCTGCAAACATTTATCCTCTCTCTCTCCACCACGACCTGTGCTGTCGCCAGAAGATTTGTTTCACATCACAATGCTATTCCTTGGAAACATCATCTAAAAATGCATGCAGTTGAAGGCACCCTCCCCTACTTCGATACCATCTCTCAAGATATATTTTTTTCTGTCTCTGAATTATTACTCTGCTTGTCTGACTTCCAAGAATGATTATGTCAACATTTCTGGCACAATTGATATTCCTTAGCATTGACTTGGTCATTTCCCTGGCATTTCTCTGTTTGGCCCTCGCTCTCACATTGACCATGCAACGAGTTACTAAGAATATATATAGCCACTGTCAAAATGGTGCCTTAATTCTGCCTTTGTAGAATTGTCCCTATCTTCCATAATCTTAAGGTCATCAAAAATTATACAGTCCCTTACTTCATTTGCAACAAGTATCATTCACCCTCCAATTCCATGTTTGCTGGTCCATTGAACTTTTGAAACTATTGAAGCAATCCCTCCATGTTTCAGTCTATCAAATCCCTTGTGTAGTTTACCAAAATGCAATGCTTTGCAACTATCTGATTTAAATTCTATCTGCCAGTCCTTGGCCTACTTTCCCAGATTATCTAGATCACATTGTACTCTTAGCTGATCTTCACGATCTATTATGTCACCAATTAAGTTGGCACCCACAAGCCAACTATATTTTTATCCAAATCATTAATATAGGTGACAAACAGTGGTCATAGCACCAAACACTACATCACATCTGCTTACAGACATCTAAGCTGAATAACAACCCTCCACTATCACTTTCTGACTCCTCCAAAAGCTTCTCCTGACTCCTCCTTTGCTACAAAGCGAAATCAGGCAGCATCACTGATGATAGTGTGGCCCTTCCTGATGAACCTAATGCATTCTATGCTCGCTTTGAGTAAAAGGCCAATCCGTCCTGTTAGACTCGTGTGCCTTGTCTCTCGGTCACTGTTGCAGAAGTAAGATCAGCCTTCCTGATCCACAGAAAGCAACTGACCACTGAAAGGTCCTTTCCTGGTTGGAGCTTCCAAAATTCAATACATACCATCGATCTGCAATAAACTCCATGAGCCATTCCTCAGTCCACGTGCCCAGCTGATCAAGATCCCACTGCAATTTTTGATATCATTATCTAAGATACCATTATTGTCATTTGCAGCCTTATTAATCAAGCTTTATTAATCCATTGCACAAATTCACTGCTCAAGGGTGCAGAGAGGTTGTACAAGGATGTTGCCAAGACTTGAGGGCTAGAACTATAGGGAGAGGTTGTGCATGCTGGGACTTTATTCCTTGGAGCACAGGACGCTTTTACCCAGAGTAGGGGAATCAAGTACCAGAGGACAGGTTTAAGGTGAGGGGGGAAAGATTTAATAGGAACCTGAGGAGCAACCTTTTACACAGAGGGTGGTGAGTATTTGGGTTAAACTGCCAGGGGAGGTAGTTGAGGCAGATATTATTTCAATGTTTAAGACATTTTGATAGGTTCATGGATAGGATATGTTTAGAGGGATGGGGACCAAAAGCATGCTGGTGGGACTAGTGTAGATCGGGCTTGTTGGTCGGCGTGGGCAGGTTGGGCCGAAGGGCCTATTTCCACACTGTGTGACTAAGAGATTAATTTTAAAATGTATCCTATGGAGATTCATGGCAGACTTACTGTTCATTATTCGGATTGTTTCTTCCTAGTTATCCTGACAAGACGACTGTGGAGTATCTGCTTGAATAGTTTGGTACAACTAAGTAGCTATTTCTGCATTATTAATTCAAGAAAATAGCTAGAATACACTCATCCCTAATTACAGATTTTTATTTCCATTAATAAATATATTAAGATCAAAATAAGATCAAAATATCTGCAGCATCAAAAAGCTGTGCCTAATTTAGTTTGTGCCCAGGTAATAATTCATTTAATTAATGTTTTAGTGTACTCCGATCTTTATGTTGTTGTGATTTACATGGTTATGGTTATTTTGGCTGGAGCATAGTTAACACCAGAATAAACAAGCAAAACATGGCCCAAAATTTCCTATCAAGATCAGGGTTTCCAATGAAGAATATTTTCTCTCCATTTCTGAATAAACATTTTGTTTGTTATTGAATGATTTTTATTTGAATACAGTACTTATCCAGTATTTATCACAAGGTTCTTTTAACTGCTTAATTTTAAAATTCATATATTCACCTTAACTTTGAATATTTTTCTCTTTAAAGTCCTTTGGGAGAGTGGGCAGAGAAGTGGCAGATGGAATCATGCATCATGTATTTTGCTGGTAGGAATAAAGGCATAGACTATTTTCTAAATGGGACAGAATCCAGAAATTGGAGGCGCAAAGGGACTTGGGAGTGTTGCTGCAGGATTCCCAAAAAGTTAATCTGTAAGTTGAATCAGTGGGAAAGAAAGCAAACTTAAAGGGCCTGTCCCACCAGCATGCAACTCCATGCAATGAGCGCGACCTAACGTGGTCGCTTGAGCCGTCTGGCGTCGCGGGGCCGGTCCCACTTCGATCGCCGGAGCCATGCGGAATTGTGCGGAGTTCGTCCCGACATCGCGCGGGGCTCCGAAAAACCTGACCATGTTCAAAAATTCCGCGCGGCAACGGCTTGTCGGCTTGCAGTCGCCTCGACGCATTACACACCGCCTTGACGTCGTGTCTCCGTGACTCTCTCTGTAGGTGCCTCCATGACCCTCTCTGTGTGTGGCTCCATGGCCCTCTCTGTATCTGCCTCTGTGCCCCTCTCTGTGTGTCCCTCTCTGTCCTGGCGAACTTACCTTTCAGACTTCGCTCCAAGTTCGCCTCAGTTCCCGCCGCGGTGCGCCACTCACCCCACTTCCGCGCGGCCCCCGCTGCCGGTTTGGTCACGCTCACCGCATGCTGGTAGGACAGGCCCTTAACACTAGCATTTATTTCAAGAGGACTTGTATAAAAAACAGGGTTATAATGTTGAAGCTCTATAAGGTGCTGGTAAGGTCGAATTTGGAATATTGTGAGAAATTATGGGCACCATATCAGATGTGCTGGCTCTGGAAAGGGTCCAGAGGAGGTTTACAAGAATGATCCCAGGAATTAGTAGGTTAACCTATGATGAGAATATGTCGGCACTGGGCCTGTACTCGCTGGAGTTTAGAAGAATGAGGGGGGACCTCATTGAAACATACAGAATAGTGAAAGGCTTGGAGAGCGTGGATGTGGAGAGGATGTTTCCACTAGTGATAGAGTCTAGGACTAGAGGTCAGAGCTCCAGAATTAAAGGACATTCTTTTAGGAAAGAGATTAGGATAAATTTATTTAGTCAGCGTGTGGTGAATCTGTGGAATTCTTTGTCACAGAAGGATGTGGTAGTCAAGTCAATGGATATTTTTAAGGCAGAGATAGATTCTTCATTAGTATAGGTGTCAGAGATTATGGGGCGAAGGCAGGAGAATGGGGTTAAGAGGGGAAGATAGATCAGCTCTGATGGAATAGTGGAATAGACCGGAAGATATTGTTGACACTTTTGCCCAGACGTTTTCACACTGAACCATTGAACCATGATCCACTAGCTCCAACATAATCGCCAGAAATGGATCAAGCCTGCTTCTTTCATTGTTCGACATAAACATAACAATCAAAATATTTCCTCATGTAACTGCCTCTCTTTATCTTCTTCCTATCTTTGTTTTTGATAAAGCAAAGACATTTGGTCAGTGCATTCTGGCCCACATGGCCTATCCAAGCTCCCCATTCATTATCTTGCTGGAGAGGAAGTGTGAGGGATGAGAATGTGGTCGTGTGGGGAGGGCTAAGCACAAATGTGTTGCTATTATTAAAATATCTATTTGAAATGGACTGTGATAATGTTCAACAGATTTTCTCCAATTAATGCATCAAAATAACCACCTTTTTGTGAGTAACTAACCAAAAATACCTTCAGAAAAAAATTGAAAGAGAATGCAGAGCAATTATAACTGGTAATAATTTGACAAGTTGAGTGATTTTATTTTAAAGAAAGGATACTGAAATGAACAAATGGAATGTTGATACCATAACCAAGAACAGTCACCTGTTGCTCATTGCACCATGTTAGTAAAAAAGTTTGAATATGGCAGGAAAGAGCTCTGCATTGCTTAGGCATTTTTGGTTACAACTGATGTCCTCAGTAACACAATAGCCATATATTTCCTTATGTTAAATCATGAGCTGTGCTGTAAAAACTCTCTCCGGAGGGGACAGGAAGTGTAAGTAATATTCACTCAGCCAATGTCAACATAGTACCTGTGATTCAGTTCGAACTTTCAAAAATAATTGAACCGAGTCCTCCATCCATCACCTCCAATTACTTCAACCACCTGCAGTCAGACTTCTCAAGTCAACACCTTTCAAGATCCTTTTTTCGTTAACCTTTTCAACACTGCAATTCAGTTCCAATAGTCTTTGAGCTCATTTCTAGGTTGAAATTGCACTTATCATGAACTGGGACACAGCTTTTCTGATCAGGTTAATGCATTTGCTCCTTATACAGGGTCAGGATAAGAGTCAAATAACTAGATATCTTATCATTGACTATGTCTGCATTGAATATGGAACTCTAATGTAGGGACAGTGGGAGAGTGATTAGGTCAGTCACAGAACAACAAACAGAACCATCTGCTGAAATCTCCAGTGGCATAAATTAAAGAATTCCTGTTTCAATGTCTCATGGTTTCTCATTTGAAAATATGGTCAAAATAATTTTACACTCATTTTTCATTGCTTCGTCATAGTTTGCAGTTGTTTATTTATTTTATGCACAGAGGAATATGCTATGGTATTTGCCTCACATCTCAATGTGATTTCACACACATATCAACCTCCCTTCCATTTACTCCATTTATACCTCATGCTGCCTCGGCTAGGCCAGCAGCATAATCAAGGACATGTCGCACTTTGGCCACTCCCTCTTCTCACCTCTCCCATCAGGCAAAAGATATAGAAGTGTGAAAACGCACACCTCCAGATTCCCACACAGAGGTCTCACCTTTGTCCCCCTCCGTCCCCACCTCAATGAGTTCCGCGCCCACCACGACTTGGAGCTCTTCTACCGTCGCCTCCGCCTCACAGCGTTCTTCCACGGGAAGAAGTCCTCGCCCCCCACTGATGATCCCTTTTCCTGTCTCCCACGTACCGCCTCCACTTGGACCCCCCCTCGTAGCCTTCCGGCTGTAGAACTATTTATCCAGAACTGCCGTCGGACATCAACCGCCTCGACTTCTCCACCCCCCTGTCTCACTCCAATCTCTCCAGCCCTGAACGTACTGCCATCGACTCACTCCGTAACAACCCAGACTGGGTTATCAAACCCGCCGACAAGGGAGGTGCCGTGGTAGTCTGGCGTGTCGATCTCTACAAAGCGGAGGCCGCGCGCCAACTCTCGGACACCTCCTCCTACTTACCCCTGGACCATGACCCCACTGACGAACACCAGGCCACCATCTCGAGCACCATAACCAACTTCATCAGCTCGGGCTCCCTACCCCACCGAGCCTCCGACCTCATCGTTTCCCAGCCCCGCACGGCCCGATTTTACCTTCTCCCCAAAATTCACAAACCCGACTGCCCTGGCAGACCCATTGTCTCTGCCTGTTCGTGCCCCACCGAACACATTTCCACATACCTTGACGCCATCCCCCTTTGTTAAATCCCTCCCCACCTATGTTAGTGCATTCCATTCTCCAGGCCCCATCCTCTCATCTTTACCATGGACGTCCAGTCACTCTACACCTCCATCCCCCACCAGGACGGTCTCAAATTCCTCGACCAGAGAGCAACCCATACCGTCCACTGACACCCTCCTCCGCCTAGCAGAGTTGGTCCTCACCCTCAATAACTTCTCTTTTGATTCCTCCCATTTCCTCCAAACACAAGGCGTAGCTATGGGGACACGCATGGGCCCCAGCTACGCTTGCCTCTTTGTTGGGTACGTCGAACAATCCTTGTTCTCGGCGTACCAGGGCCCCATCCCCGACCTCTACCTCCGTTACATCGACGACTGCTTTGGTGTCACCTCCTGCACCCACACACAACTGACTGACTTCATTCATTTCACCACCAACTTCCATCCGGCACTCAAATACACTTGGACCATTTCCGACACTTCCCTACCATTCCTTGACCTCACCATCTCTATTGCAGGTGATACGCTCCTGACCGACATCCACTACAAACCTACTGACTCCCACAGCTACCTGGACTACTCTTCCTCCCACCCTGCTTCCTGTAAGGACTCCATCCCCTATTCCCAATTCCTCCGTCTACGCCGCATCTGCTCCCAGGATGAGGTGTTCCACACCAGGTCATCACAAATGGCCTCATTCTTCAGAGAACGGGGATTCCCCTCCCCCACTATTGATGAGGCTCGCACCAGGGTCTCCTCCATACCCCGCAACACTGCCCTCGCTCCCCATTCCCCCACTCGCAAACAGGGCAGAGTCCCCCTGGTCCTCACCTTTCACCCACCAGCCGGCAAATACAACATATAGTCCTCCGCCAGTTTCGCCACCTCCAACGTGACCCCTCCACCCGCCACATCTTCCCATCTCCCCCTGTCTGCCTTCCGCAAAGACCGCTCCCTCCGCAACTCCCTTGTCCATTCTTCCCTCCCCTCCCACTCTACCCCTTCCCCGGGCACTTTCCCTTGCAACCGCAAGAAATGCAACACTTGTCCCTTCACCTCCCCCCTCCACTCCTTTCAGGGACCCAAGCAGTCTTCCAGGTCCGACAGAGGTTCACCTGCACCTCCTCCAACCTCATCTACTGCATCCGCTGCTCCAGATGCCAGATGATCTATATCGGTTTGGCGATCGCTTCGCCGAACACCTCCGCTCGGTCCGCAATAACCAACCCGACCTCCCGGTGGCTCAGCACTTCAACTCCCCCTCCCATTCCACATCCGACCTCTCGGTCCTGGGCCTCCTCCACGGCCAGAGTGAGCAACACCGCAAGCTGGAGGAACAGCACCTCATATTCCGCTTGGGGAGTCTGCATCCTTTGGGCTTGAATATTGAATTTTCTCAATTCTGTTAACCCTTGCTGTCTCCTCCCCTTCCCACCTCTCCCTCAGCATTCCCTCTGTCTCTATCTCTCCCCCACCCTAGTCGCACCAGCTTCTCATTTTCACACCACAAACAGCTTACAATGGCTTGTTCCCTTTATCACCGATACTTTTTTGCATATCTTTCACTCATTGTTCCTTATCTCTCCACATCACCGTCTATATCTCTCGTTTCCCTGATCCCTGACCAGTTTGAAGAAGGGTCTCGACCCGAAACGTCGCCTATCTCCTTCGCTCCTTAGATGCTGCTGCACCCGCTGAGTTTCTCCAGCTTTTTGTGTACCCTCCAGATTCAGGGACAGTTTCTTCCTAGCTGTTATCAGGCAACTGAGCCATCCTACCACAACTAGAGAGCAGTCCTGAACTATTATCTACATCATTGGAGACCCTTGGACTATCTTTGATCAGACTACTTAGCTTATTTGGCACTAAACGTTATTCACGTTATTCCCTTTATTGTGTATCTGTACACTGTGAATGGCTCAATTGTGATCATTTATTTTTTTTAAAAAAGGAACTGCAGATGCTGGAGAATCGAGGGTACACAAAAAGCTGGAGAAACTTGCAGCAGCATCTAAGGAGCGAAGGAGATAGGCGACGTTTCGGGTCGAGACCCTTCTTCAGACTGGTCAGGGATCAGGGAAACGAGAGATATAGACGGTGATGTGGAGAGATAAGGAACAATGAGTGAAAGATATGCAAAAAAGTATCGGTGATAAAGGGAACAAGCCATTGTAAGCTGTTTGTGGTGTGAAAATGAGAAGCTGGTGCGACTGGGGTGGGGGAGGGAGATAGAGATAGAGCGAACCCCACAAACAGCTTACAATGGCTTGTTCCCTTTATCACCGATACTTTTTTGCATATCTTTCACTCATTGTTCCTTATCTCTCCACATCACCATCTATATATCTCTCGTTTCCCTGATCCCTGACCAGTCTGAAGAAGGGTCTCGACCCGAAACGTCGCCTATCTCCTTCGCTCCTTAGATGCTGCTGCACCCGCTGAGTTTCTCCAGCTTTTTGTGTACCCTGTGATCATTTATTGTTTTTTCCGCTGACTGGATAGCACGCAGTAAAAGCTTTTCACTATTTTTAGTTTTAGAGAGTTTTTGTAATATATAGTTGACAATAGAGCAGCAATTACAGGAATTTCTGCTGATAATTCAGAAGGTGCAAGATCATTTCATTCCAAAGAGGAAGAAATATTCCAGGCGAAGAGTAAGATGACCATGGCTGACAAGGAAGGTCAAGGACAACATAAAAGCAGAAGAGAAGGCATATAACATTGCAAAGATTAATGGGAAGCTGGAGGATTGTGATGTTTATTAAGGAAAACAAAAGGTAACTAAATGGACAATACGGAGAGAAAAGGTGAAGTACCAATGTAAGCTAGCCAATAATATAAAAGAGGGTAGCAAGAGTTTATACCCATCAATCTAACTATTACTAAAACTCTCAACTTGACCACTTCCGGTCTGCATTGTATTTAAATTTGCGCAACATCGATCCCAAATAGTGCTACCTTACTCCTTAGTAATGTTAAAATTGTACAAGGCATTGGTAAGACCAATTCTGGAGTATGGTGTACAATTTTGGTCGCCTAGTTATAGGAAGGATGTCAACAAAATAGAGAGAGTACAGAGGAGATTTACTAGAATGTTGCCAGGGTTCCAGCAACTATGTTACAGAGAAAGGTTGAACAAGTTAGGTCTTTATTCTTTGGAGCGCAGAAGGTTAAGGGGGGACTTGATTGAGGTCTTTAAAATGATGAAAGGGATAGACAGAGTTGACGTGGATAAGCTTTTCCCATTGAGGGTAAGGAAGATTCAAACAAGAGGACATGACATGAGAATTAAGGGACAGAAGTTTAGGGGTAACGTGAGGGGGAACTTCTTTACTCAGAGGGTGGTGGCTGTGTGGAATGAGCTTCCAGCAGAGGTGGTGGAGGCAGGATCGATTTTAACATTTAAAAGTAAAGTGGATAGGTATATGGACGTGAAGGGAATGGAGGGGTATGGTCTGAGTGCAGGTAGATGGGACTAGGGGAAAACAAATGGTCGGCACGGACTGGAAGGGCCGAGAGGGCCTGTCTCCGTGCTGTAATATGTTATATGGTTATATGGTTACTCACCATTATCCTCTGCTGCAAGTCAAATAGGTTTTGTTCTGATCGGTGAAATAGTACAAAAGTTATGAATGTTCAAAAATCGTAAAATCCTTCTGGAACACGCTGTCAATAACGCGGCGAGGAGAATAAAAAGCTGAAGGTGCAGAGTGTGTTGAGCAGCCCACAGGGAGTGTGCAGCCCGCGTGGAGTGTGCAGTCTGCGGACTGCTTCTGGGGCTACCAGCACGACCAGCCGGAAGCTGATGAGTTGAACCGGAAGCCTCTGAGTGAAGCTGGTGTGGAACTGGGATCTGCTCCGTGAGGCTGAAGGAGCGGGTGAGCAGAGTGTGAGCTGCGTCTGCTGCAACCCCCCCCCCCCTTCCCCACAGCCCCTCACTTCCCCACACCCCCTTCCCCCTACCTCCCCCCTTCCTCACACCTCCCCCCTTCCTCGCACCTCCCCCGTTCCCCGCACCTCCCCCTTCCCCGCACCTCCCCCTTCAGAAGGCCTGCCCGTCTGCTAGGGAAAATGAGAGCCCATTGTATTAAAGTGAAATACTAGCATGGATAGCGTGTTGGCTGGATGGCAGAGGGCAAAGAGTTACAATAAAAGGCTCTTTTTCAAGTTAGCTACCAATGACTAGTGGAGTTCCAAAAGGGTCGGTGATGGAGCCGCTCCTCTTCACATTTTATATTAAAGATTTGGATAAGGGGATTGAAGGCTTTGTGGCCTAGTTTGCAGATGATGCTAAGGTTGAGGGGCAAGCAGGGGAGGTTTACAAGAATGATAACAGGAATGAATGGGTTAGCATATGATGAGCGTTTGACAGCACTGGGCCTGTAATTGCTAGAGTTTAGAAGGTTGAGGGAGGACCTCATTGAAACTGGCAGAATAATGAAAGGCATGGATGTGGAAAGATGTTTCCACTGGTGTGAGAGTCTAGGACCAGAGGTCATCGCCTCAAAATTAAAGGCCGCTCTTTTAGAAAGGAGGAGGAACTTCTTTAGTCAGTGGGTAGTCAATCTGTGGAACTCATTGCCACAGAGGGCTGTGGTGGCCAAGTCGTTGGATATTTTTAAGACCGAGATAGACAAATTCTTGATTAGAACGGGTGTCAAGAGTTATGGGGAGAAGTCAGGAAAATGGAATTAGGAGGCAGAGATCAGCCATGATTGAATGGCGGAGTAGACTCGATGTGCCAAATGGCTTAATTCTACTCCTATAACGTGAACTTGTGAACTGAAAGCAGAGTTTAGGTTCAAAAGGATGTTTTTAGACTGAGACATGGCACAGGGAATTGTAAATTGATTTATTTTGAATCAGAAATACACTAATTGAGAGTTTGATGTGACTATTATAGGCAAAAATGCATAAGGAAGTTTGATGAAAGGGAAAAATAAACAAAATAGTGAACATTTTAAAGGTGTTGTGAAAACAAAGAAACATATTTCAGGCTAGTAGGATGTGTTGAGAGTTTTTTTTTAATGCTGTTGGAATCCTAATTAGAGTTCTGAGGTGTAACCACAGGGAACTTATGCTAAACCATAATTCCCAGGTAGGAATATTGTGGACACAAGTCGGTACCAGATTATGGAAAACATTTCAGGAACTCAGAGAGCATGATAGGAAATTTACTAGGATAGTAGCAGAGGTGGAAGATCTCAGCTACATGGATAAATTGAAAAATCTCAGGTTTATTCTATTTGGTAAATGCACTGAAATGATGTTTCTGGAAACTTGAGAAACAGTTCCCAATGACAGCAGGGTTAGTGACCGGAACATGAGGCAGCAAGTTGCTATGGTTTGGAATGTACTGCCTGAATGACTGTAATAACTTTCAAAAGTGAATTAAATACTTATATGACAAGGAACAACCTATGGCGTAATGGAGAAATAGCAGGAAAGTGCGACAAATTGAATAGCTCATTCAATGCTCGATGTAAGAACAGTGAGCTGAATAACTACCATTCTGTACGGTATAAAACTGTGATTCTACATTCAAACATAATGGGTCAGATCTCATGATAAGTAGAAAAGCGATGCTGATAGCACTGGCGTAAGATGGTAAACTGAACAACTGTTGTCCTCACATGCACTATTTAATATCCTATCTACAGTAAAAAAATATGGAGCCTCATTTTATCAAAATAAAAGCAGGAAATTTATCTTACATTTTCTTTTCCCCTTCATTTTACCTCTTTCCCTTCAAGATCATTTTTTTCACATTCTTTGTTTTGCCTTCTATTCATTGCTTGAATCAAATTCATATTTCTTGCTTTATACTTCATGGTGTAAACTCATTGTGTTTCAGTGGAGCTTTTCCAATCTACCCTGCTCACTGCTTCCCCACACATGATCATTAAGAAGCAGGCCTAGTGGAAATAGACCTGAGAGAAGTCAATGGCAGGTGAAAATGACGTAAAGACCTTGTGACTTTCTTCACTACTGACTGCAATATCCAGGCTTATGCATTGGTTAAAAAAGTTCACATTCTAGAAACGTCAACTGATAGGACTTTCCCAGGTACACTGTTCTATGAACAATGGGGAGTACTTATAAAATATTGATGTATTACCGCTCATAAAATATTCAGAACACACAATGCGATTTGGCTGACCCTCAGTTACATGATTGTTATGGGCAGTTTGCATTTTGCCTTGCATACAACGGTCAAGCTTTACCTAAGTGCGTCTTTGATTCAATCATTTTTAATTGCTTCTATTGCGGTTCAGACAAAAGATCTTCTGTTACTATGGCTGCCATTGTTGTTTCCTGATAAGTGTAATCCAGACCATTGAAAATTATTCAGCCTCCTTTCTTTTTCAAAGGGACTCAACACAATAAGCATGAAAACATGAGATGCTTAGGAGTTACTTTGCTACACTGGATATAATTAGCCATTTGTGAGTTAGCCGCAGTATATTTTTAGCAACACATAACAAAGTAAGTAGCTGATAATTGAACAGTTATAACGTTTTATAAGTATCTGTATCTAAAACATTGGAAAGCAAATAACTAGCTGAAAACATTCATAGATTAGGCAATGAATTTGTTACGGGTTAATTCCAATTTTCATTACTTCAGTCAAATTTTGATATTTTCATATTGCACAATATGTTTTTCATTATATGATTTCATTTTTCATAATTTGTTTGCAATTCCTGCTGGAATGATGCCTGATCTTATGATTGCCAAATGGCTACTGGAATTTGGACAACATTGACAGGTTTTCATGTTTTCAGTCCATCCAATTTGAACACTAATCAACCACAAAGTGTATCAACACAAAACATAATCCAATGTACATAGAACAAACACTCACATTAGCTTTCCAGTCAATGCTCTTTGTTACTAATCATAGGCAGGGTTCCTGGTTAATTTCAGAGAGATAAACTTCACAAGTGAGAGGAATGTTAGGACATCTTAATCCAGGATAAATCAATAGAAAAATGAGGCATACATCGAAGCAAGTGAGGTGCTTAACCTGAATTGTTATTAAAACATAAGTGCAAAGTATATTACCAATATTAGTAAGTATTGTGCTGGATATTAGGGGAAGGAAGTCTCCAGTGTTCTGTGCAAACTTTGCTTTTATTTTATCTATTTTATTATTTTAATTTTTCAAAATGTGTTCACTATT
The DNA here is from genome assembly GCA_035221665.1 of Okamejei kenojei. Lineage (NCBI taxonomy): Eukaryota > Metazoa > Chordata > Chondrichthyes > Rajiformes > Rajidae > Okamejei > Okamejei kenojei. The sequence continues at coordinate 80,982,607 of CM069131.1, forward strand.
TCTCAGAAGGCCTGATGAAAGATCTGATGAAAGATATTCTTTCCAAGAATCTGATTTTAATGTTTTTCACAACTATCCTTTCCGTTTCTCTGGATGCTTTCAAGAGAGAGCTAGATAGGGCTCTGAAAAATAGTGGAGTCAGGGGATATATGAAAAAAGACTGGATAGACTCGGCTTGTACTCGCTGGAATTTAGAAGATTGAGGGGTGATCTCATAGAGACTTACAAAATTCTTAAGGGGTTGGACAGTCTAGATGCAGGAAGATTGTTCCCGATGTTGGGGAAGTCCAGGACAAGGGGTCACAGTTTAAGGATAAGGGGGAAGTCTTTTAGGACCGAGATGAGAAAATCGTTTTTCACACAGAGAGTGGTGAATCTGTGGAATTCTCTGCCACAGAAGGTAGTTGAGGCCAGTTTGTTGGCCATATTTAAGAGGGAGTTGGATATGGCCCTTGTGGCTGAAGGGATCAGGGGGTATGGAGAGAAGGCAGGTACAGGATACTGAGTTGGATGATCAGCCATGATCATATTGAATGGCGGTGCAGGCTCGAAAGGCCGAATGGCCTACTCCTGCACCTAATTTCTATGTTTCTATGTTTCTATGATATGGGGAGAAAGCAGGAACGGGGTATTGATTGGGGGTGATCTGCCATGATCACATTGAATGGCGGTGCTGGCTCGAAGGGCCAAATGGCCTACTCCTGCATCTATTGTCTATTGTCTATTGTCTATTTAAAGATATTAAAAAATTTAAAAACGCATTATTTAAATTACCATAAGATACAGCAAAGTTCCTGTTGCAATTAAACCTTTCAACACAATTGACAATGAGAAATTTGATGCATATTGTCTGATTACGACAATCATCTGGAGGTTTATTTGATTTAATTTAAATTCAAAAGAACAATAAAAATTATGCAGAATTTGTTATATAAATGGAAAAGATTCAGCAGTGTGCATATTCATGAAAAATTGAATAATATCCCAATTCAACATAATTTTAAGATATTACTAGACTAAGTGGGTCACACGGTCACACGGGAGGGCTGATTTCTGGAGCACTAGTATGGGTGTTGTGGGCCGAAGGGACAGGTTTCCAGAGGGTTAGTATGGACATTGTGGGCCAAATGGATTTTTGGGCTGGCAGCTCAGTCCCTCAGACCTGGTGGGCTGGCAGCTCAGTCCCTCAGGCCTGGTGGGCTGGCAGCTCGGTCACTCAGGCCCGGTGGGCTGTCAGCTCAGAAACTGCCAGAAATTCTGCCCCAAACAGGTGAGAGACTCCATGTGAGAGAGAAGGGGGAGAGGGTGGAGAATCAATTTTAGACATTTTTCATCTTTTTCTGCAGATCACAGCAATGAAGGTTGAAAGTCTATCCTGACCTGGATCTCACAGGGAGCAAATGCAGGGAGGGAGAAAGATACTGGGGTGAGGTTTAATACTTGCAGGGGGAATATTTACTGATGGGCCGAAGGGACTCCTGTGCTAGTACAGGCCTGATGAGCCGAAGGGGCTCTTAAAAAAAACATTCTGAGTGAAATCTCAGTGCAAGGCACTTTTTCTGGACTTTTCCTGGCCTGGCACGGGCCTTTTGGGCCAAAATGCCCCTCCTGGGCTAATACGGGCATTTTGGGCAAAAGTTTCTCAGCAAATATGAGCCTTGTGGGCCAAAATTAGTGGTTTCAGGCAGGCCAAACAACTCCATTTCATTTCCAATTGCATTGCAGTATCAAGCATGGGGCAGGCCGAATAGCTCTTTGCATTTTTACTTAATTTCCATTGACATTGCACTTTCAAGCACAGGGCAGGCCCAATCCAAACAGCTCATTGCATTTTCACTTCACTTCCATTGCCATTGCACTTTGAAGCACAGGCGAGGCTCAAGCCAAACAGCTGATTACATTTTCACTTCATTTCCATTGCCATTACAGTTTCAAGCACAGGGCAGGCTCAAGCCAAACACCTGATTGCATTTTCACTTCATTTCCATTGCCATTGCACTTTCAAGCACAGGGCCGGCTCAAGCCAATCAGCTCATTGCATTTTCACGTCATTTCCATTGCCATTACACTTTCAAGCACAGGGCAGGCTCAAGCCAAACAGTTCATTGCATTTTCACTTCATTTTCATTGCCATTGCAGTTTCAAGCACAGGGCAGGCCCAAGCCAAACAGCTCATTGCATTTTCACTTCACTTCCATTGCCATTGCAATTTCAAGCACAGGGCAGGCCAAACAACTAATTTCATTTTCATTAAGGGCTAACAAATCATTTATTCAAGTACATTGCATACTCACAGTGTTCTGTAGTTTCCCAGCTCAGCCAGAGCCGTGACCGCTCCCTCACCAACATGCAGACAGACTGAGCCACACCCACACTTCCGGGCTTTATACTCCCTCCCCCTCCCACCCCCTCCCACCGGATGGGGCGTGGCCTTCATGGTGGTGATTGACAGGAGGGAGAATCTCAAGATTTTTTAAACATGCATAAGTCTTTTATTTTAAATCGATGGGAAAAATCCTTGGGGCCTGCACAGCGGAGGAGGACTCTGAGTAAGATGGCCAAAAAATCACAGCCAAATGTGGTAGCGTTTTTTCTCAAATCAAAGCACAGTGCAAACAGGAAGTGATCAAGATGAGACTTTTAATTTTATAGATTTTAAGGATGTGACAATGTGTGGTATCTCAAGGAATGATTTAAAACAATGAACAACATGGATTTCTGGAAGTTGATTCTAAAGAGTCAAATAAAAAAACAAGATTGTGGAAATGCTCAGTGGATCATGCAGCATCTGTGGGAGAAAACAAGTTATTATTTCAGTTCAATGACTTTCAATAAGAACTGGAAGCGCATTAAGATGTCACAGCTCATATACAAAACAGAACCCCAAGGGATGAGAAGAAAACATTTTGGTGGGCAGTGTGGAATATGTCACTTTTTTCCTTGGAAAATATACAGATTATAACTGACATTTCTCCATTACAAGAAGGAATAAAGCTCTCTGGCAATATTATTTTGGTGGGATATTCTACCCTGCTGTTGGGGCAATCGTGTATATCATCCTGTTGAAATAAAATGATTGAGTTGCTTTAATTTCTTGAATTATTAAAGAGATAATTAGTCTTACTCAATTGCGTGTGAAACATGACACTTACAGTAGATGCATTGGTAAGTGCAAATACCAGAGTAGCTACAAATTATGACAGCTGGTTATTTGTCAAAAGTCTGGAGTTTATTCAGCTTTTAAACTACCATTAAGTAAATAGACATTCAGTCAAACTTTCTGATGGCTCTATTGATTATTTAATTTAGAATATCTAAAGCCTGGAAATAATGATGTAATTACTAACTATGAATGATACATTTCAATTATTATAAATATTCATTCTAAATTCAGTTTCACATTACTATGATTGAAATCCTGATAATATAGAACTCTTGTTCTTGATTTATTCTGAAGTGATATCCAATAATAAATTAGCTATTGCCATTTTATGTTATGAATTTTTAAAGCTGAATACATGCATGTTAATATCATGAGATTCACTTTCCAACATTGTCTGCTAGGTTAAGTCATCCTTTAAACATTATGGCTGTTCTGTTGACATCTTATCTATTAGCATTAATGGAGCCCAGCATAGTAATATTTTTTAGCCTAACCAATCCAGCATTGATAATTGTACTGGCTATCCTAACAATGTTCAATGACATACATTGAACTTGTTCTTTTCCTTTTGTGATGGCAAAGTAATTCTTTCATTTTAATAAAGTCTCTGTGTGACAAGATTTAGTAAGAATGGTGTAAAGGTCTGACTCGTGTACTATAAGAATTGTGTCAAGCAGAGTCTTTTGCTAGAAATAATGTGTGGGTCTTACGTGAGTACCGATCAAAATGTAGTAGCGAGGAACTATGGATACTGGTTTACCAAGGAAAGACACAAACTGCTGGAGTAACTGTTTTAACTATGGGAAATTAAATATCAGTTTGTTCCGTCTGTCGCTCTTCTTCAGAATGTAGTCTTTAGTCATGTGATACTTTTATATTATTGATGACTTCATTCCCCTTTTCTGAAATGTTTATCCAAAAATTGTTCAACTGTTATTTGCACAAATTTAATTTTAGCACCCGTAACTATGTTCAGTTAGTTTTGAATTAATAAGCAAGTCATATTTTGACAGTGTTTAAATAATATGGGTGTTTACAGAAATTCTCCAACAAATTACACTAACTTCTGTCATAGCTATGTTCACTTATTTTTAGAAGCCTTCCATAAGCATTTCTACAGTTCTGGACTAACTATCAATTCTTTATTATTGTTGATATTGCCCACACTAGTTTAGTTATTTCATAAGTTTAACTATGGAACAATCCTGAATCTTAAATGACAATTGCCAAAATGCCTTGAGTTAAACCAGTTTCCACCAACTTTTATTCAGCTTTCTCAAAATAATCTGCACACTTGGGTTTTTACATACTGTAATAAATCTGATTACGACATTTGAAAAGAATGTCAGAGAAAAGTGCTTAAACATAAAAATTAGTCTAAACAACTTATAACTTCTTTATACGCTTGATTTAAGTGATGAAGATGTTAAACTTCAGCAAAGGAGCTAATATTAACATTATCTGACTTTGGTAATCTTCCTTAGTTTATGCTATTAAATTAGTATTTTACGTGTGATCTAATTCTAAACACCATTTTATGGTCCTTGGTCAAATTATGCTAACATTTCTGTACTCTGCAAAGTAACCCTTCGAAGTTGAATTTTTATTGTTGGTTTATTTAATATACATGATTTCTATATAAGGAATATGCAGGGGCACCAGATAAAAATAGTAAATATTTGTGGTACAAATAATTTCATGTATCAGCTCATATATTAATTATAACATACTTATTTTCACATCTTGTACATGAATAGATTCTCATTGAACAAAATAGTAAAAGCACATCATTGGATCCTGTTAAAACATTGCAAGGTTGAGAGAACTTGTTTTGAAATAGGTTATTATAATTTGAAGATTTTGTACATACAGCTCTAAATATTGTCAATGTACACAAAAATGGCCTTGTTAACATGATGCTAATATTTTAGAGAACCTGAGCACTGAATGAATAATACTTCTAATTTCCATGCACAAAAATATAACTTGACTTTACATGGGACATTTAACACAGAAATATGTCCCAAGATACTTCATTGAATTGTAATAAGGTAAAAATGAATAGCTTACTTGGTCAGGAGGAATGACCAGGAGCTTGGTGAAAATGCTGAATTTTAAAGAGGATCTCCAAGGAGAAGGTGGTGGAGCAACAAATGGGTTTAGAGGGGAAATTCTGGAATGTCTGCCCAGAATGACAGGGTGCCTTTAGTAATAGTGGTGTTCAGTGAGGAGGGTAGGAACTGGAATTAAATATATAATATAACATATAACAATTACAGCACGGAAACAGGCCCTCTCGGCCCTTCCAGTCCGTGCCGACCATTTGTTTTCCCCTAGTCCCATCTACCTGCACTCAGACCATACCCCTCCATTCCCTTCACGTCCATATACCTATCCACTTTACTCTTAAATGTTAAAATCGATCCTGCCTCCACCACTTCTGCTGGAAGCTGATTCCACACAGCCACCACCCTCTGAGTAAAGAAGTTCCCCCTCACGTTACCCCAAAACCTCTGTCCCTTAATTCTCATGTCATGCCCTCTTGTTTGAATCTTCCCTACCCTCAATGGGAAAAACGTATCCACGTCAACTCTGTCTATCCCTTTCATCATTTTAAAGACCTCAATCAAGTCCCCCTTAACCTTCTGCGCTCCAAAGAATAAAGACCTAACTTGTTCAACCTTTCTCTGTAACATAGTTGCTGAACCCTGGCAACAAGTAAATCTCCTCTGTACTCTCTCTATTTTGTTTGACATCCTTCTATAACTAGGCGACCAAAAATTGTACACCATACTCCAGAATTGGTCTTACCAATGCCTTGTACAATTTTAACATTACTTCCCTACTCCTATATTCAATGCTCTGATTTATAAAGGCCAGCACACCAAAGGCTTTCTTTACCACCCTATCTACATGCGATTCCACCTTCAGGGAACTATGCACAGTTATTCCTAGATCCCTTTGTTCCACAGCATTCCTCAATTCCCTACCATTTACCATGTACGTCCTACATGGTAAATGGTAGGGAATTGAGGCATTACATTCAAATAACCTACAAAACAATATGTGATTCTTGCATAAATAACTTCTTTAGCGTGACTCCATACCAGCAGATCCACCGAATAAGTAGGCCCAAGCCTCAAGGAACTGCAGCTGCTGGTTTACGAAAAAGGACACAAAGTGCTGGAGTAACGTAGCGGCCCCGGCAACATCACTGGAGAATGAGGATAGGCTACACTTTTGGTCAGGACCTTTCCACAGACTTAGAGAGGCGACGATTTGTGTCGGGACACTTTTTTTTTTTTAATTTATTTATTGTTAGAAGTAAGTACAATAGTGTGGTACTAGTGTAATACATACATACACATTTCCAAGCTTGTACAACTTCATATTTTTAATTTAATAATAAAAGAACAGTGAGAGAAAAAAGAAATAAAGAGAGTCGGAATAAATAGTCAAGAAAGTAGAGACAGATAGCAAAAGAAATAAAGGACAGAGATGAGAATCTAAAAAGATTGAAAGAAAGGGAGAAAGTAGAGAAAAGAGAGATTAGGAGAGATCTACCTATTTTGTATTTTTGTCCATCCATCACCCGGTTCTAAACCATTTAATTTCTAAGGTTATGTTATGTTGCACCATCTGCTTGTAAAAAGTTGATAAAAGGAGACCAAGTCTTTAAGAATTGGTCTACTTTGCCTAGTAGGAGGAATCTCATTTCTTCAAGATGTAGCGTTTCCGACATATTTGAAATCCACATTTTGAATGTTGGCGTGGTTGCGTTTTTCCAAAATTTGAGTATAAGTTTTGTTGCTGTTATTAAACCGTAATTAAGAAAAGCTTCTTGGAATATAGTTAGTTTACTTCCATTGATCCAAAGATAATCAGTTCAGTATTGGTGTTCAATTTTGTGTTTGTAAAAATTCCAAAAATTTCATTCCAAAATTTATGCAGTTTTGTACAAGAGACAAAGGAATTTGCTATAGTGGCATTTTGAGTTGGATATTTATCACAGATGGGGGAAACATTTGAAAATATTTTATTCAGTCTAGTTTTCGAATAATATAACCATATAACCATATAACAATTGCAGCACGGAGACAGGCCCTCTCGGCCCTTCCAGTCCGTGCCGACCATTTGTTTTCCCCTAGTCCCATCTACATGCACTCAAACCATACCCCTCCATTCCCTTCCCGTCCATATACCTATCCACTTTACTTTTAAATGTTAAAATCGATCCTGCCTCCACCACCTCTGCTGGAAGCTCATTCCACACAGCCACCACCCTCTGAGTAAAGAAGTTCCCCCTCACGTTACCCCTAAACTTCTGTCCCTTAATTCTCATGTCATGTCCTCTTGTTTGAATCTTCCTTACCCTCAATGGGAAAAGCTTATCCACGTCAACTCTGTCTATCCCTTTCATCATTTTAAAGCCCTCATCAAGTCCCCCTTAACCTTCTGCGCTCCAAAGAATAAAGACCTAACTTGTTCAACCTTTCTCTGTAACATAGTTGCTGGAACCCTGGCAACATTCTAGTAAATCTCCTCTGTACTCTCTCTATTTTGTTGACATCCTTCCTATAACTAGGCGACCAAAATTGTACACCATACTCCAGAATTGGTCTTACCAATGCCTTGTAAATTTTAACATTACTTCCCTACTCCTATATTCAATGCTCTGATTTATAAGACCAGCACACCAAAGGCTTTCTTTACCACCCTATCTACATGCGATTCCACCTTCAGGGAACTATGCACAGTTATTCCTAGATCCCTCTGTTCCACAGCATTCCTCAATTCCCTACCATTTACCATGTACGTCCTATTTTGATTTGTCCTGCCAAGATGTAGCACTTCACACTTATCAGCATTAAACTCCATCTGCCATCTTTCAGCCCACTTTTCCAAATGGCCCAAATCTCTCTGTAGACTTTGAGAATCTACTTCATTATCCACAATACCACCTATCTTAGTATCAATCTGCATACTTACTTATCCAATTTTCCACCTCATCATCCAGATCATTGATGTACATGACAAACAACAGTGGACCCAACACAGATCCCTGAGGCACCCCACTGGTCACCGGCTTCCAACCTGACAAACAGCCATCCACCATTACTCTCTGACATCTCCCATTCAGCCACTGTTGAATCCATCTTGCTACTCCGCCATTAACACCCAAAGATTGAACCTTCTGAACCAACCTTCCATGGGGAACCTTGTCAAAGGCCTTACTGAAATCCAGATAGACAACATCCACTTCTTTACCCTAATCAATTTCCCTAGTTACCGCTTCAAAAAATTCAAGAAGGTTTGTCAAACATGACCTTCCAGGCACAAATCCATGTTGACTGTTCCTGATCAGACCCTGTTTATCCAGATGCTTATATATATTATCTCTAAGTATCCTTTCCATTCATTTGCCCACCACTGACGTCAAACTAATAGGTCTATAATTGCTAGGTTTTATTCTTTGAAACCCTTTTTAAACAATGGAAAAACATGCGCAGTACGCCAATCCTCCGGCACTATTCCCATTTCTAATGACATTTGAAATATTTCTGTCATAGCTCCTGCTATTTCTACACTAACTTCCCTCAATGTCCTAGGGAATATCCTGTCAGGACCTGGAGACTTATCCACCTTTATATTTTTCAAAAGTGTCAGTACTTCCTCCTCTTTGAATCTCATAGTTTCCATAGCTACTCTACTTTTTTCCCTTACCTCACAGAGTTCAATATCCTTCTCCTTGGTGAATACCGAAGAAAAGAATTGTTCAATATCTCCCCCATCTCTTTTGGCTCTGCAGATAGCTGTCCATTCTGGTTCTCTAATGGTCCAATTTTATCCCTCGTTATCCTTTTGCTATTAATATAGCTGTAGAAACCCTTTGGATTTACTTTCACCTTTCTTGCCAAAGCAACTCATATCTTCTTTTAGCCTTCCTAATTTCTTTCTTAAGATTCTTTTTTACATTCTTTATACTCCTCTAGCACCTCATTTACTCCATGCCTCCTATAATTATTGTAGATATCTCTCTTTTTTCGAAACAAGTGTCTAATTTCCCTTGAAAACCATGGCTCTTTCCAATTTTTACTATTTCCTTTCAACCTAACAGGGACATAAAGATTCTGTACTCTTACAATTTCCCCTTTAATGTCCTCCATTTCTCTTCTACATCCTTCCCATGAAACAAAGTGTCCCAATTCACTCCTTTAAAATCCTCACGCATTCCCTCAAAGTTAGCCTTTCTCCAATCAAAAATCTCCACTCTAGGTCCTGTTCTGACTCGCTCCATAATTATATTGAAACTAATGGTATTGTGATCACTGGTCCGAAGTGCTCACCAACGCATACCTCCGTCACCTGTCCTGCCTCATTCCCTAACAGGAGGTCCAGCACTGCCCCTTCTCTGGTCGGTACCTCTATGTACTGCTGCAAAAAAACTATCCTGCACACATTTTACAAACTCCAAACCATCCAGCCCATTTACAGAATGTGTTTCCCAGTCTATTTTTGGGAAATTGAAATCTCCCACAATCACTACCTTGTGCTTACTACTAATATCTGCTATCTCCTTACATATTTGCTCTTCCAATTCTCGCTCCCCATTTGGCGGTCTATAGTACACCCCTAAAAGTGTTGCTACACCGTTCCCACTTCTCAGTTCCACCCAAATAGCCTCCCTAGACGAACCCTCTAATCTATCCTGCCAAAGCACTGCTGTAATATCCTCTCTGACAAGCAATGCAACACCTCCACCTCTGGTCCCTCCAATTCTATCACCCCGGAAGCAACGAAATCCTGGAATATTTAGTTTCCAATCACAGCCCTCGTGCAACCATGTTCACTGATTGCCACAACATCATATTTCCAGGTGTCAATCCAGGCTCTAAGTTCATCCACCTTACTTACAATGCTCCTAGCATTAAAATATACACATTTTATAAACCCACCATCCTTTATTCTCTGTCTATTATCTTTTTCATCTTTCTCGCCTACATTTTGGGTCCGAGTGCTTCCCTTCTCTGCCTCTTGCCCCACACCCTGTCCCCTAGCCCCCTCTACCCGAGTCCCTCCCCCCAGCCTTTCTAGTTTAAAGTCTCCCCAGTAGCCTTTGCAAATCTCCCTGCCAGGATATTGGTCCCCCTTCGGGTTCAAGTGCAACCCGTCCTCTGCGTACAGATCATGCCTTCCCCAAAAAGAGGTCCCAGTGATCAAGAAACTTGAATCGCTGCCCACTGCACCAGTCCCTCAGCCACGCATTTAGCCTCCACCTCATTTCATTCCTACTCTCACTGTCACGCGGCACAGGCAGTAATCCTGAAATCGTTACCCTTTTGGTCCTTCTCTTTAACTTTCCCCCCCAACTCCCTAAATTCTCTCTTCAGGACCTCGTCACTTTTTCTGCCTATGTCATTGGTACCTATGTGTACCACAACATCAGGCTCCTCTCCCTCCCTTATCAAAATCTTTTGGACACGTTCTGACACATGCGAGACCCCGGCACCAGGGAGGCAAACTACCATCCGGGTCTCCCGACTGCGTCCACAGAATCGCCTATCCGACCCCCTAACTATAGAGTCCCCTATTACAATTGCCCTCCTCTTTTTGCTACCCTTCTGAGCATCAGGGCCGGTCTCTGTGCCGGAGGCCCGGCCGCTGTTGTTGCCCCCAGCTAGGCTGTCCCCCTCCAATCGTACTCAAACCCTGAGTACCTATTTTCCAGTTGTACGGTCACAGGGGTACTCTCTAGCCCCTGCCTCTTGCCCTTCCTAACCGTGACCCACTTGTCTGCCTCCTGTGGTCTGGGAGTGACTGCCTCCCTGTAGCTCCTCTCTATGACCTCCTCACTCTCCCTGACCAGACGGAGGTCATCGAGCTGCTGCTCCAGGTTCCTAACACAGTCCTTTAGGAGCCCCATCTCGACACACCTGGCGCAGATGTGGACGTCTGGAGGGCTATCAGATTCCCAGACCTCCTACATCTGACATCCAGAACAGTACACTGCCCTGGCCTTCATACTCCCCCCTTACACAGGATACAATAGCAACACAATACAAAGTAGACAACTAACTGCTGGGATCTGACTGCCAATCAGCTGCTTTCCCTAGTCCGCTTCCCACCAATCAGCGGCTTCCTCAAAAAAAAAACCACTTCTCCAAATGGAATGTTATGGATTTGGGTAAGCCTCTGAAAAAACAAGCCCCGTGCTAGATTTTGAAGCTTACCGGTTGGGTGTCGCTCCTCCCCCTCCTCCTCTTCCAACGGCTCCTGTGGGCCTCTGAAAAAACAAGCCCCGCGCTTGATTTTGAAGCTTACCGGTCGGGTGTCGCTCCTCCCCTTCCTCCTCTTCCAACGGCTCCTGTGGGCCTCTGACCGTGCTTGAAAAAGCCCCGTGCTTGATTTAAAGCTTAACCCCCGCTCCACCCCCTCCTTCTCTTAAAACAAGCCCCGTGCTTGATTTTAAAGCTTACCTTCCGGTCTGTGGGCCTCTGTAAAAACGCCGTCTTGATTTAAAGCACCCCTCCTTCTCTTCCAACGGCTCCTGTGGGCCTCTGAAAAAACAAGCCCCGTGCTTGATTTTAAAGCTTACCGGTCGGGCGTCGCTCCTCCCCCTCCTTCTCTTCCAACAGCTCCTGTGGGCCTCTCTATGTAATCTATGTAAAACTTTCAATTGAATTAGGTTATGTCTTACATTAATTGAACATTTATTTACATATAATGGATTTTTTTCCTATCTATCATTTGGAATTTTTATCAATAACTCTTGTTCCCAGTCCCTTCTAATTGCCTCTGTCGTTGGTGTTTCTATATTTAGAATTATATTATATAAGATATTAAATTGCTTGATTCTGCCTTTCTATTCATTCCTTCCTCTAAGAAATCTGGGGTTAGAGTTTGATATCCTTGTATATATTTTTTCAAATAATCTTGAATTTGAAGATATTTGAAATATTGATTACTTTTAAAATTATATTTTAGTTGTAATTGTTGGAATGATAAAAGTTTTCCCATTTCATACATATCTCCCATCATTTTAATTCCTATTCTTTCCCATTGATTAAACGTTTTATCAATAATAGATGATTTGAATGAGGGATTATTAGCTATTGGAGAAAGAAGCGATAATTTTCTTGATTTTAAAGTTAATTTTATTTGTTTCCAAATTCGCATTATACTGTGAATAATTGGATTCTTCTTATATATTATATTCAGTTTCATCGGGGAAAGAAGGATCGCTCCTATATTATAAGGGGAACAATCCTCTTTCTCCATTCTTATCCAATCTACCTGTTGGGCAGAACTGTCCAACCAGTAGATTATATTTTTAATATTCACTACCCAACAGTAACACAATAAGTTAGGGAGTGTCAGTCCCCCTGATTCTTTAGATTTACACAAGTGTTTTCTTTGAATTCTGTGTGATTTATAATCCCATATGAAGTTTATAATATCAGAATCTAGTTTTTTAAAGACATTTTTTGGTAGGTATATTGGTATTGATTGAAATAGGTACAGTATTTGTGGTAAGAAGATCATTTTCATCACATTTATTCTGCCTATTAAGGACATCGGCAGTGTTTTCCAAAATGTAATCAACCCATTTAATTTAGTTAATAAAGGCATATAGTTTGCATTGAGTAGTGATTTATATTTCCTAGTAATTTGGATGCCCTAAATCTTAATTTTTTCTGTTGCAATTCTAAAAGGGAATTTCAACAGATGGGTCAGCTCTTGAGGTTTTATTGTCATAATTTCGCTTTTGTTCCAGTTTATTCTATATCCTGAAAAAGAACCAAATTCCTCTATTAAATTTAGTATATTTGGTATGCTAATTTGCGAATTTGTAATATATAATAATATGTCGTCTGCATATAATGAGATTTTATTATTTGCGTGTTTGGTATTATATCCATGAATATTCGGATGACTTCTTATACTTTCTGCTAAAGGCTCTATCACTAGTGCAAATAGCAGGGACGATAGTGCGCACCCCTGCCTATTGCCCCTTGGTAATTGGAATTTTGGGGATAATATATTATTAGTCAGTATTCTAGCCATCGGCTTATCGTATAATAATTTTAGCCATGAGATAAAGTTATCTCCCATGTTGAATTTTTGCAATACTTTGAATAAATATTGCCATTCTACTTGATCAAAAGCTTTTTCTGCATCCAATGAAATAATTGCTAGGTCTTCTTCAGTATTATGTGAGTACATTATATTAAACAGCCATCTCAAATTGTTAAATTAGTATCTCTTTGGCATAAACCCCGTTTGGTCCGGGTTTATTAGTTTGCTAACATATTTACTCAATCTTCTTGCTAGGGTCTTTGCTAATATTTTTTAATCTATGTTTAGGAGTGCTATGGCTCTATATGAGCCTGGGTCTTCTAGATATTTATCCTTTTTTGGTATAAGTGTTATAGTTGACTCAGTTAGTGTTTCTGGTTATTTATTTCCTTTAAAAGCGTGTATATATAAATCTTGCAGGCGTGGAGAAATTACCTCATAGAATCTTTTATAGAATTCATTACTAAAGCCATCTGGTCCTGACGTTTTGCCATTCTTCAACGAATTTATTGTTTCTTCTCTTTCCTGAAGTGTAATCTGAGCTCCTAATCCCTCTTGTTCCACATATTTAATTTTGGAAGATTACAATTGTCTAAGAAATTTGTAATTTGAGTATTATTTGCAGAGGTTTTCGATGTATATACATTTTGATAAAATTCAGCAAATCTTTTATTAATATCTTTAGGTAGTGTTAGTAATTCCCCTTTGTATGCTTTAATTTTAGTAATTGTATTTTCTGCTTCCCATTTTTTCAGTTGGCGTGCTAAGATTTTATGTGGTTTATCACCAAATTCAACATTTTCTTGTTTTGTAATTTGAAATAATCTTATTATTCTAGTCAATAAAATTTTATTTAATTCATATTTTAGTAGTGTTATCTTATTATGTTTATCTATAGTTGGTTCTTTGGCATTTTCTAAATCTAGTTGTCTAATTTCGTGTTCTAACTGCAATTGTTCAGTGTTATTCTTTTTATTTTGGAAAGCTTGATATGAAATTATAGTTCCTCTAATAAATGCCTTAAAAGTTTCCCATAATAAGGATGGTGAAGTGTCTGGTGTATCATTTGTCTCAAAGAAGAATATCATCTGCTATTTTAAATATGTGCAACCTTGTGAGTTGTTTAAGATTTGAGGGTTAAACCTCCAGAACGATTTTTTATCAGGCATTCATTCTAATTTTAAAGAAAGCGTTAACGGGGAATGATCAGAAATAATGCTATTATGATATTTAGAATTAAATGTATATGGAATTAATTTTGTGTCCACTAAGAAATAATAAATACGTGAATATGTTTTATGTACCGTTGAATAAAATGAATATTCCCTACCTACTGGGTTAGCGATCCTCCATACATCTGTTATGTTGGTATTTTTCATGTATGTATTTAGGAGTTCACTAGTTTTAGATTTTATGTTAATCCTTTTTTGTTTTGCTGATATTTAGATCCAAATATGGATCTAAAACACAATTCAAATCTTCCCCTATTATCACATTTTGATAGTTAAGTTCTGAAATTGTATCCAGAATTTCACTAAAGAATTGGGGGTTGTCAAAATTAGGAGCATAAATATTTATCAAAGTAAGTGGAGTAGAATGAATTTCTCCCGTGACTATGACGTACCTCCCCTCTTTATCTACTACGGTACTCTTTAATTTAAATGGTATACCTTTATGAATGATAATAGCCGTGCCTCTAGATTTAGAAGTAAATTAAGAGTAGTATGTTTGCCCAATCCAATTTGCCTTCAGTCTTATCTGTGTTTGATGTTTCAGATGGGTTTCTTGTAAAAAAAAATGATGTCACTGTTGAGAGCTTTTAATTGGGCAAAGGTCTTACCCGTTTTAATTGGTTCATTAGCACCCCTTATATTCCAGCTACAGAACGTGATTCCTCCAGTTTTATTTTGTTTATCGTCTTGCATTGTGGATCATGTTAATACCTTTACTTCATATGGTGCAACCAAAAACCTCATAACTCTAGGTGAAGGATGGTCATCCCCAGCTGTTAAGTTTTGTTGGCATCTCCCCTTCAGAATAGACCTTGAAAAAGACCAGAAAGTGTAAAGTCGTGAAAAGATAATTAACAAACAAAAAGTTATATTATAATATCCAAAAATAAAGATATTATAATTAAAAACAAACCACCAACAGGTGATAGAAAAATTCTTGTTGACTTCCGTAGATGTTTTTATATGTTTCGCTCTGCCCCCTTGACCAATTATTATTAATTGGAAGAGAGAGTGATCAAAGTTAAAATATATAATATATATAATACATTTCGAATCTATCTATTGGAGTGCATCTTCAGAGAGGAAAAACAGAATAAAAAAGAGTTTCCAACTTTAAGTATATACTTAGATATAACAGTAATTATGTTAGTTATATATCTATATCTACCGATATGCCAAGAACTATTACAATTAAGTCTCGAACTTTTGTATCAGACAACAGCAGGTTCCAAGGGATTAACCAGATTCAGATCCTTGGATAACTTCCAAGTATCTGAGTCTCCTCCCCCCCTTTACGCACAATTTAGACTAGATCTACTATATCCATAACATTTGTTAGTATATTATTAATACTTATCAATCATATTTAACTCGTTATTCTTATATTTAGCAAGTAATTAACATCATGAAATAAACATCAGCCATTATTATGCTGTGCCTTAATATTACATAATTTTATTAGTTATATTTTATGTTAGTATGTAATTGTGTGTTTCTTAAATCAAAAATTTCTATATACAAGTCCAATGATAATATTTTTCCATATTCTCAAACTCCGTTTGTTTTTTTGTTATTTTCCCCACCACAGGTTTTCTTCTTTTCCAATCCTTTGTTGAAGTGAAACATAAAATCCGACCTTGAGTTAACATTCCAAAGATAAAATGTCTAGACAACGCCTCGAGGAAAGTTTGCCATCTTAACCAGAGCAGTCTTTTTTGTATGTTTAAAAAAAAGAAACACACTCCTTTCTTCGCCACTTCTTCTCTGTGTTATTGTGGGAGACTGACTCCTGATGATCAGTAGACCTGTTGTGTGATACTTTGTGCATATTTAAATGCCTCTTCTGGATCCGTGAATGCACGTTCAACAGAGTCATAAGTAATTCTCAATTTCGCGGGATATACTATCCCATATCTTACTCCCGAAACCTCTTTCAGTAGCCTTCTCGTCTTTGTAAACTTGTCCCTCTTTTCCATGACTTCAGCTGAAAAATCACGGAAGAATCTTAGTTTGTCTTCTCCAAACATCAAATTCACTCCATATGGAGTCTGTTTCATAATTCCTTCCAGGGTTGAAATGTCATAGAATTTCACAATAATCTGACTTGGGGGGGCAGTTGGGCTTGCTAGAGCCTTACGTCAGACCCGGTGAGCCATATCTATTCTCAGGGCTTCAGGTAGCTTAAGTACTTGTTTGAGTAAGTTGGCAGCAAACTCCTGAAGATTTTGTCCACTCTCCTTTCCTTCTTTTACTCCAACTATTCTCAGGTTTTGCCTCCTCGATCTTGCTTCCAAGTCCATACATTTATTCTTCATTTTAGCAAGTTCCCTCCCAATGCTTTCTTGTTCCTTTTTTAGTCTCTTTATCTCCTTAGTCATCTCGGTTATCGTATTATCTATTCCTTCCATAGCCATAGTAGATTTAAACATTGCATCCAGCTTTTTATTACAGTCCTTATCAAAAACCTGCTTAATTTTTTTTGATTAAATCCTCCTCAATCTCGAACACACGTTTGGTTAAGTCATCAATTTTCCCCATCAGCGTATCATTACCTTGTTTAATTTTTTCAGAGAGGCTTTTGACACTTCTTCAGGCACACAATTTCTGTTAAATGATCATAAACGGTGAGGCCAACAACTGTGATCAATCATTGCTCAGGCACCTCTCACACGATCACAAAATGCTGGAAACGCTCAGCAGCTCAGATGAAGATAGATGGAGAGATACAACATGGAACCAGGCCCCTTAGCTCACTATGTAGGAATGAACAGCAGATGCTGGTTTAAATCGAAGGTAGACACAAAATGCTGGAGTAACTCAGCGGAACAGGTAGCATCTCTGGAGAGAAGGAATGGGTGATGTTTTGAGACCCTTCTTCAGACTGAACTTCAGTCTTGACCCAAAATGTCACGCCAACATTTTGTGTCCACCCTTGGCTCACTGAGTCCATGCTAACCATCAATCACCCATTTACACTAATGTAATCCAACTTTATTTTCTCCATAATATTATCTATTCCCTCTACCCTATTCCACCATTCACCTACACATGAGGCAATTTATAGCAAGCAATTGGGATGTGGGGGGAAAACCGGAGCGCTGGGAGGAATGGGGAGAATGTGCAAACTCCACACAGACAGTACCCAAGAGGTTAAGATTGAACCTGGGTCTGTGGCACTGTGAGGTAGGAGATGTAAAGGCTCTGTCACTGTGACACCCCATGGAGAAACACGCTTAATGTTTCAGGGTGAAAACCATTCTACAGAATTAGTAACAAAAGACAAACATGTATGTTTGAAAACTAACTTTCCCATTTGGATTCTATGAGGAATCCACTGATGCAGTGTACAATAGATGATGCAAAGTCAGCAATCTGCATCCAAAATATGTCACTACAGCCTCTGCCTGTACATTCACAATGTTTAAGAAACAGTTAGACAGGTACATGGATAGGACAGGTTTAGAGGAATGTGGGCCAAAAGCAGGCAGGTAGGACTAGTGTAGATCTGACATGTTGGCCGGTGTGGTCAAGTTGGACCAAAGGGCCTGTTTCCACACTGTAAGACTCTATGACTCTATAATAGCCTAGTTACATGCAAATTTGAATAAACCTCAGTGGAGGTTCATCCCCATTGATGAGCATTCGCAGCAACTGGAGTTGCATCAAATCTCAGGAGTGAATAAGGATTTTTGAAATTATAGAATCATTGAGGCATAGAAGGAGCCTATTTCCCCCAACCCATCCACACTAACTGTTGAAAATCCTGTCCGTCCCTTTCCCTCACTCTTTCCATTAGCCTTGTAAAATATTTTTGCACCAAGTCACACAAGGGCAGGACCTTCATCGTGAATGGAAGCCCTTGGGGAGTGTAGTAGAGCAGAGGGATCTAGGAGTGTAGGTAAATAGTTTGGATGGGCATATGCCAGCTGCAGACAAATGGGAATAGCTCACTTAGGAAACTTGGTCAGCATGGGGAGTCTGTTTCCATGCTGGATAGAACTAAAGTGACCTGATTTTTGGGGTGGTGGTGGGTTGGTGGTGGTTATTTGTGAGGCCCAAGTGGGATATTTCTCAGAAGGCACTCTGACTGATGGCTTTCCACTGATGGGCACATCTGTGCCTCCTACCCCCAAGATTCCTTAAGAGGCTATGCCTGGCCATAATGAAATTTAGAATTGTTTCCAAAAATGTCTCTATTGAGGAAACCATTGAATCATCATCTCAGCAGCTACAAATTGGGAAAACAGTCTTTCTTAGTTGTTGCTCGCTCGGTGGACTTGGGAACGTGTCAGTGCAGTTTGCAGTTTCACATCCTAATGCCAGCAGTGGTCTTTTGAACAACAGGAAAAACAATAAGCTGGCACATCATGCTCCTAGTGCTGTTGATACTTTTGAATGCAAGTTGTATCGTGGAGCTTTCTGCTCCAATAGGTGACCTGTGGAAGCAGAAATATTTATGTTCATGTTATAGGAGCAGAATTATGCCATTCAGCCAATCAAGTCTACTCTGTCTTTCAATCATGGCTGATCTATCAACTCCATTCTCCTGCCTTCTCCCCATTACCCCTGACACCCTTATTAATCAAGAATCTGTCAATCTCCGCCTGAAAAATATCCATTGACTTGGCCTCCACAGCTGTCTGTGGCAATGAATTCCATAGATTCACCACCCTCTGACTAAAGTAATCCCTCCTCATCTCATTTCTAAAGGTATTTCCTTTTATTCTGAGTTTTAGTAATGTAATTTGGGCACTGGGAAAATGTCATGTGTGGTAATGTGCCTCATGAACACAAGTTCCTGAAACAGAACAGCTCTGTTCCAGAAGATCCAATTTCATGCCTGGTGCAACTTCACTCTAAAATGATCTCTGTTGCAATCTAATCTGTTAAAATTAGATTGCATAATACCTTAAAACAGATGATACATGTTCCAATTTCTAGGCATACCTGTATAATTCCACACAATTTGTCTCTCCATTACCCTTCCTGTGGGGAGATCAATCTATTAAGTGCAGTTAACTAGGCTGAGAGCAAACGTATCCCAACATAAAGTAGAAGAAAGGCCTTCCTGTTCAAGGTGAGTTGCAGTCGGTCATTTATAGTTTGAACAACCGTTTCAGGGAATAAAAATGAAAAAGAAATGCTGCAAATCCCAGCAATCTCAAAAGAAAACATTACCTGCTGCAGTCAAAATATTCACTCATCTGTCATATTGGCAGATGCTATCAGATCTCTCCATATTCACAGCATTGCTCTTTTATTTTTTCTAAAAGTGTGATCCTTTTGCTAATGTACCATGGTTCATTTGTTAGAGCCATCAACTTTCCGTCTATGTGGCATTCCATAAAAAAATCTAGACTCAATAGCCGAGAAATGAATCTGTGTTCCTCGACAAATTTGAGCTAGCCACTGATTGCCACAGTTTAGTGGATTTACTCAGCAGTGCGGTACTTTCTGAGTGAGAAAAAAAAAAGATAATTGAGCAGTCTCACATCCCTTCTTTACATCTCAGGTCCAATAACTCTTGCGGGTAGTGAGAGGTCCACAGCCATCCAGCAGCTTACCAACGTTGCTGAGAATCACTTTCTCCTGCCACGTTAGGCCATATAACTGGAGTCTGAAAGAGCGGGTATGTAGGTAATTAAATGGTGAAAAGAAAAGAGAAGAAATAGATGATACTGGAGACTGCGAGAATTACAATAACAAAGGTACCTTGGTGGCAATGATTGAAAGCATTCATTGGATTCAGTTTATCAGTTTATCAGATTTGAAAAATTTGAGGCGACTATAATGAGGCCGCGACTAGTTCCCAGAATGCGGCAACTCCTCACGACCATGAAGGCCACTCCCCGGCAACCACCCGTGATCATGTGGCGACCATGTGGCAACTGCATAGTCTCCTGCAATCGCCTAAAATGTCACCTAAGTGGGACAGGCCCATTACACTGCCAAAGACCCAAGTTCGATCCTGACTACAGGTGTTGTCTGTTTGGAGTTTGTACATTCTCCCTGTGACCGCTTAGATTTTCTCCTGGTGCTCCGGTTTCCTCCCACAATCCAGAGACCTGCAGGTTCGAAGGTGAATTGGCTTTTGTAAAATTGTCCCTAATGTGTAGGATAGAACTAGTGTACAGGTGATCACTCGTTGACTGGACTCGGTAGGCGATAGGGCCTGTTTACACGTTGTATCTCTAAACTAAACTACACTAAAACTAATCAGAGAGATTACATTAGGTAGGATGGTAAAGACTGTGAGTGACATTGCAAAAGTGTGCGATGATAGGGTGTGCAAAGAGTGCATTGTCAATAACAGTTCAGTGGGAAGCAATGGCAGAGCAAACTCAATGGTGCCAATGCAAGTGGGACTTCAGTGGGAGTTAATAGTAGAGAATACTCAGACAGTGCAGTGATACCAGGAATGGAGTAGCATAAATGACAGTGAATACTAGGTGGGTGGTAGATATAGAAAGCGTTTAATGAGAGTAATGATAGATTTCAGTGAATACCATTGATGGCCAGAGTTCTCTGGATCAATAGTAGTATTCAGTAGGAGGCAAAAATGAAGGTTGCCAAGTACAGTAAGTGCTGATGAGTGCTATTCAGTGGTGCAGTGTATGCTGAAGTAGACCTTGGTTACTGCTGGGGTTTTGCTAAGTCTACTTACAGTAAGAGTTGGAGAACTGAGCAGCTTCAGCAAATATGTTTGTTCCAACTCTAACATCAAGAGACTCCCTACACACTGAGCTACATCTGTATATGTATCTACGTAAAGATGTCACTATGTCCTCTGACCACATGAATATTTATATAAATATATACAAAAACACTCCACTACTTCCCTCGTTCAAAGAAATATCTGTAAACACTGCTCACAGTTACACATTGCCAATCCAGGTTCATTCTCTTGAGTGAGATTCCTTAGCCTATTTGACCTCCTCATTTGTGTACGTCTCTGACATATTCATTCCTGCTAGGCACAAAAAGCTGGAGTAACTCAACTGATCAGGCAATATCACTGGAGAAAACGAATAGGCGACGTTTCAGGTCGAGACTCTTCATCAGAACTCCCTTTCGGCACTGAGGAACTTGCAACATCCTAGTTTAATGCATTGCTAAAAGTGCTGGCCTATGCATCGATGTCAGGAATAGACTAAGCATTATATATTATTTCAGTGCTTACAATATGAGTCTCTTGCAGTGAATATCTAAACTATATAGGCATTGCTGACATGATTTTCAACACAAATCGGAAAAAAAATAGGGCCACAGGTTTTAATGCCTTGACTGTGGTCACTTTTTTTATTCTTGCAGTGCTCACTGACCTGCTGACTTCAACTCACTCATTCTGTTACAGTTTTCTTTGAGTCCAAATATTGAATCCTGCCCCAGCTGCCTCCTTTTTAGCCTCCTCTTTTATTAGGTTGTAGCAAGCTCAATAACATGCAAGGACAATGATACATTAATAGCTCTGCCAGAGTGAAATTAGGCTGTGGAATGTGTTGTGCAGTTCAAAGAAGTTAGTCAATTGATTATTTATTAAGGTTAGCATAATCCTGAAATATTTGCTTCCTTAAAGCTACGCTTAGCGTGGATACGAGGGCACTGTGCTGCCCCATTGGAAGCACGGTGATATAGAGGAATCAATAAATGTTTGACGTGATTATTTTGTATAAATAACTGCAACAAAAATGAACAGTGATCCATTGCTAAGTACTCATTCTACTGAGACACCATGCAAAGCAAAGATCCATCTGTACTCTTCAATATGCATCCATATGTAATTTAAGGGCCCATATGTCTGACTTCCTTCCATTTAGAGTGTACATCAAAGAGCAAAGGAAATTGCTGTTCTCCTTTTTAACAAAAATCACATGGATTTATTGGAATATTTGATCTGATCATATTTGTGGGGAATTTATTTTAGACATTTTGCTTTGCTTTGTTGGCAAATTCATGGAGTAGATTCATAGAGCGATAGTCATAGAGAAATAGTCATAGAGTGATGGAGTGATAGAGTCATAGAGACAGAGTGATAGTCATAGTCATAGAGTGATAGTCATAGAGTCATAGAGCGATAGTCATAGTCATAGAATGATACAGTGTGGAAACAGGCCCTTCGGCCCAACTTGCCCACACTGGCCAACATGTCCCACCTACACTAGTCCCACTTGCCTGCGCTTGGTCCATACCCCTCCATACCTGTCCTATCCTTATACCTCTGGAACAATGAGATAGTCCCAGCTTCAACTACCTCCTCTGGCAACTTGTTCCATACACCCACCACCCTTTGTGTGAAAAAGTTACCCCTCAGATTCCTATTAAATCTTTTCCCCTTCACCTTGAACCTATGCCCTCTGGTCCTCGATTCCTCTACTCTGGGCAAGAGACTCTATGCACCTGGTTAATGTTTACCTTTTATTTCTCATTGGGTTTGAAATGTGCTTGGAGAGTGTATTCAAATTGCTGTGTCATAAACGCTTCCCTGATTTCTATGAAACTGTACACACAGACACAATTCGCTCCAAACTTTCATCAATATTTGGCTAGGGCACAAACTCCATGACTTACAAATTTACAATTCCTGTGTGTATGGTATGGACTCATCCTTATCCAGAGAGCTCTGGGAACGACTGCATTAGGTCTCCTTATTAAACGTTTAATTAGCTGATAATTTAACCAAACTTCATTTGGACGTTCTCCCAAGGTTGTCCCTCTTCCTGAGGTATGTCTATAGACCTTTTTTTATTATCACAACACACTGAATCAACTGAGAAAATATATTGGCTGTTAACAGCAAATCTTCATGTACAAATTGCAGTTTGAGAGTTATTATTTCAATATTAATGTCAGATGATATATGCAATAACCTGAACACATCCGCCTTTATCTATATATTACTAAAACTCTCATCTTGTTTGTATGTGTGCATGTACGTGAGATCCCAAAACCCCACCAAAACGGTACACAACAGTGCTACAATTTTTGGCCCCCCCACCTTACTCACCATTGTCCTGGGAGGTAAATGAAACAAGTTTTGTTCGGATTGATGTTATATTTTACAAGTTATTGCCATTTACAAAAATCACTTTTCAAACCACTTTTTCACTTGCCCTGCCTATCAGCCACGTGCAATGTCACAATGGGATCCCAAATCTTATTGACATAAAAAAATCACGATTTTCAAAAAAACTTTAATCAAATTCTTCCGTTTTCATTAACAGCTAATATTGTGTTTATGTTATTTTAAAGAAAAACGCGATTTTCATTGAGAATGTCATTAAAAAAAATTGTGATTTTCATTGTGTGGGTGGTGGGATAGGGGGAAAGTGAGGAGTGGGGGAACAGGGGAATAGAGGGAGAGGACGGGGTTAAGGAGGGCAGAGGGTGGGGAAAGTGGGGGAGGTTAGGGGAGGAGAGGGATAGAGGGAGAGGAGGGGGAGGGGGGAGGTAGGGAGTGGGGGATAGAGGGAGAGGAGGGCAGTGGGGGGAGGTGAGGAGGAAGAGTGGGGAGGGAGTGCTGGGGGATGAGGGGAATGGATAGGGTAGGAAGAGGGATTGCGAGGTGCAGTTGAGGGAGGGTTGCCGTGAATTGCGTCACACAGGGATCTCTGGCGTCACAACGGGAACCCCTCAGCCGTGCCTGCACAGTTGGGGGCTATGAGTCAGTGGTGGAATATTGCCTTGGGGGAATGGGGCCCAACGGGTCCGCACTTGGTCTAGTATCTAATGCACACTCAGTTTCTGCTTTTGTAAATCAATCCTTGTCTATTATCACTGGTCACCTCATGATGTTTCCTATGAAGATTGGTGACTAAAGACACTGGTTTCCGATGCATATCATACACTGCATCTTTCAAAACCTTGTCCTGATTGTCTTGAGATTATTCATATTCTTTAATCATTGTCTTGAGATTAATCATATTCTTTAATCAGATGCCATCTCTGTGGCTCTTCACACTGTCCTGACCCACCTGGAAAGACAGGGCACCTACGTGAGGATGCTCTTCATCGACTACAGCTCTGCCTTCAATACGGTCATCCCCACCATGCTCACCACCAAACTCCACCAGCTAGGCCTCAGCTCACTGATATGCAATTGGATCCTGAATTTTCTGACGGAGCGACCGCAGGCAGTGAGACTGGGGCCACACCTGTCCTCCACTATCACCCTGAGCACCGGCACACCACAGGGCTGTGTACTGAGCCCCATGCTCTACTCCCTCTTCACCCATGACTGTGTCCCTGCATTTGACAACAACACCATTGTCAAGTTTGCAGACGACACAACGGTGATCGGGCTGATCACCAACGTCAGTGAAACAAACTATAGAGCGGAGGTGCAGAACCTGGCGGACTGGTGCCCACGGAACAACTTGTCGCTAAACACCTCCAAGACCAAGGAGCTGATTATCAACTTCAGGAGGTCACAGAATGGGGAATACGCCCCAATCTCCATCTACGGAGACATTGTGGAGAGAGTGTCCAGCTTCATGTTTCTGGGCACTCACATCTCAGAGGACCTCACAGGGTCCACCAACACCGCTGCGCTGGTCAAAAAGGCACAGCAACGACTTCTTCCTAAGAACATTGAAATGGACAGGTCTTCCCCAACAGCTGCTGACGACCTTCTACCGCTGCACCACAGAGAGCATACTAACGTATGGTATCTCTGTGTGGTATCTCAGCTGCACGGAGGCGGAGAGGAGAGCTTTTCAGCGCGTCGTCCACAGAGCGCCAAAGATTATTGGGACACCGCTACCAGACTTGGAGGGCATAAACCACACACAGTGCCTCAGGAAGGCCGTCAGCATCCATAAAGACTCCTCTCACCCTTGTAATGGACTGTTCGAACTACTCCCTTCTGGCAGACGTTACAAGGCCTTCTACGTCCGCACCTCCAGACTCAGGAACAGCTTGATTCCCAGAGCTATAGCGGCTCTAAACTGGCCCCGCTGAGTGTCCCCCCCCCCCATGGGCTGTCTCCCCCGGCCTCGCACTTTAGTCTGTGTTGATTTTACTGGTCTAATGTTCGTTTTTACAAACCTTGTTCTCGGGGTGTCTATCTAAACGTACATTTTATTTATGACATCGGATTGAAAGTGCAAACCAAATCTCGTTGCACTTATGTATAATGACAATAAAAGATATTATTATTATTATTATTATTATTATTATTATTATTATTACTATTATTATTATTATTATTATTATTGAAGACTAAACTGCTTTACATAATGGAAAGATCTTCCGCTGAGTCAAATTGCATCTCTACTGGCACCATCAATCAAAACTGTGACCTTAAAGTTGTCACACAGTATAGTTATGTGTGACATAGATACTACATTACGTCAATTCTCTGTTATCTGCAGCAATTATAAAATTGTGCAGATATCCTTTTTGTGACTTCTTAGAAGAAACCAACTCTCTTGTGCTGATGTTGCCTTTGAGATTTACACTAAAATAAAGTCTCCAAACGCAGGGGCAGCAAATCCAGGGGGGGGGCAAAGGGGACACGTCCCCTCCATATTTTGAGAGGTGGGGGACATCCCGCCAAGTTTTTGTCATCCGGATTTTAAAATCTCCGCTTTCCGCGAGACAGTGGAGGTGGGACTGCTGATCGAGGGCGCCGATTGGACGAGAGAGACGTCGGTGAGCAGGTAATGGGGCGGGACATGATGTGGGTGAGTGTGCGCATGTGTGGGTGAGTGCGCGCATGCGTGCTCGGCCACCAAAAATATGTGTCCCCCGTCCCCTCCATGCTTTTATAGTGAGTTCCGCTCTTGTCCAAATGGTCAGCCTCACAATGTTCATTTAGCTAACACTCCATGTTCTTCCTATTACTTCCATGAGATAATCATCTTCTCTTCAATCATTCCACCTGCTGACCTACTGCTCTGCTTCCTACTCGCTACTCATTTCCTTCATTCCATCACCCCCTCTCGTCTCTTCATTCTCTGGTATTTCAGGTATGTTTTTGAGTCTTCATTGTGAAGTCAGATACAACTAAATTGTCTGTTTTCTTTGCCGTTTTCTTATTCTTCATTCTCAATCTTCCAACCCTGTTTTAAGGAGACCCATATCTACCCGCACAAGAGTTTTTTATCTTCAAATAGCTCTTGAAGCTGTCATTATATTTAATCTCATGTTCTATCATAATTTTTGTAATCGTTTAATTTGTCCTCCTTCGCTGAATTTTAATATGCTTCTATTGCTCATGAGTACTGTTATTTTTGGCTGCTTAATATTTTTGGCAGCTTAATATGCAATGGTAGATGGGTTCATTCAATGCCTTGGAGGGAGTTCTTGGTGGGATGACAGAGGGTGTTCAGTGAGTCAGTACTAGAAATAGTGAATGCAATAACAAGGCTGTTCAGTAGAAGCAATATTAGAGAGATGATGGTGTCTACCATCATATGGGGAGTTCACTGACAAAGATGGAGCTAGTTCATTTAATGTGATGGTATACGAAATTCAATGTGTTCAATGATACATGATGTTTAATGGGAGGAAATGGAAAAAGCTACATTGAACAAGCTGCCAGAGGGGGTAGTTGAGGTAGGTTCAATAACAACACAATGTGGGCAGGTGGGACTAGTGTAGATGGGGATGAAGGACCCGGTTCTGTGCTAAAAAATACTAAACCCTTACAGTGAGTTAAATGGGCAGGTAGTAATTGAAATGGACAGAGCTTGAACGGTTCAGTGATAGACAGTTGAGACATTGACTGATGCTGTACAATGAGTGGCAATAGTGGAGAGGGTTCAGTAACTCCAGTAATAGCCAGTGTTCCATGACATCAGGAGACAATGGAAGCTTTTTCATGGGCACACATTTGTTTTATTCAGTGTACAGATATTATTTCTTTGTGCTAGAAGTCTGTTGTCAATCTTACTTCCCTAACACTAAAAGATAAACCGACACTCAATGTTTGGAGGAAGTTCACGAATGATCAGGTTGTGATTTAATTATTGTTTCTAAGAGTGTGGTTTTCTGACATTGTAGCTGCTGGAATACATTTATAACATCCTTATATTCAGATATATGCAAATGTAAAAATGTTAAACCATAAATGCAACATGCTACACTTTTTAAAAAAACAACACAATTTCACATTTGCTATTTTTGCTATCAGTTGCAATCAATCATTAAATCATTAATAGAATTATGTGCTTATTTAAGTACTACAGTATTGTGCCAAATAGTTTCAATAGGTTGATTATGAAAAACGATCTTCAAATGTATTCGGTACCCTTCTTCATAAGTTCACTGTAAGTGCACTAGTTATACAGTAAAAGGATCACTTTTAAAGGATAATAATGTGTCTGGGTTATGTTATCAAAGAGCATTAATCATAAAGGTATCTGCTGATGACTTTGTTTTCTACTTGCGAAAATTTTCAATCTGGACGATCTATATCTCAACAGTTTTGTTTGATTATTGTTCAGCTGTAAAGTGTATCTGATTAATTGTTACTGGCATCTAGTCAAAAGGCTGGAAGGCAGGGGGCTTAGAAACAGAGCCAAGCCCTGACAGTTTGCCAGACTTAAACAGAGCCCCTATTGTGTAATTGAGAAATCGGCCTGGAGTACGCTCGGTATTTTCACCATTTCTTTTTCTCCTGTGACAGTGTGAAGAGCGGAAGTGAGCTGCTGGTTTCTCAAATGAAGCATGCTGTGAAAAGTGAGTGTACATTTCATCTCTGAAAACCAGATAGGTTATTAGTCTTAATCTCAAGGGGTCTGTTTGTCACGATAGGTTAGCCTCATAATAGCAAGATCCTGTTATTACGCCATTTACCTGGTTCTATGACCAATTGTGTGTCCTGTGAGGTGATTATCTTCATTAGTAATTGTCACAGTTTAGAAACTTCTTATATATGAATGTGATATTCTGAAAATATAAAATAGCAGTATTACTGTAACATAGTTTTGGGTGTCTTTGAAAACAAACATGTTTAATTTGAAGGGTTAGTCATGATATTTCCAAGGCACCATTCAACAGAAAGCTGAAGTTCTAAAAAAGGTCTTGCAGAAGAATAAAATTTCCACCATATTAAATAACCATACCTGCAGGTGAGAAATTAATATGGGCTCAGAAACTCCAAGAGCGAGGTATCTGAATCATTTGAAAAGCCACATTGTACTATGAAGTGTGCTTCCAGTCATATACTAAGACGGATACAGTGTCATAGGAATACACGTTGTATGCTGAATTTGGCTGAGAGAATTTTTTTTTTTTAATGGTTAAACCCCTAAGCACGTCAAACACTTCAGGGAAAATTCTGGATGAACAAGATGCATCATAATTAATGACCCATATCTCTCTTTTCTGGGAGAATTTTATGATTACATGCAATCAAATAAATAACTTCCCATTTTCTGCCGAAAGACCAAGCCCGTATTACTTATCTTTCATATTGATGAGCAAAGATTGGAATGTTCTTGTGAAATGGAATAATTTGTAAATATTATTATAATAAATGCTAAATGGTATAATTGATGGGGCCCATCCCCATGGAATGGCCCCCACCTTTGATAGATTTTCTCCAGGCATAAGCGAGTGTGGGGCTAGCCATGGTAATTACCAATGACCACTTCCAGTTTATTGTATCTCACCTCCTCAGCTTTCTCAGCTCATTCATCCCTGGCAGAACAATAAAACAGCCAAAGTCTCGCTGATAGTTGAATTCTATGATCTGAGTCCTTTGGCCCAGACCTTCCAGCCTCGACACCAGCCCTATTGCTGGACGTTACTCACATTTTCCCATAATGGTATATTTTCACTGCTTATGTTGGCAAAACCTATCGGCAGCTACACCAGTGATCTTACCATAGTCTAGAGATGCAATGATTTAGACCACTGACCTGGTGGTGAGTTCAATTTGATGCAGGCATAGTAATAATGGATGAAATAGTGAATGAAATAAATGAATAGTGGAAAATAAGTTTCTCTATGATAATTTCAATTTGTTGCATTCGAACAATGGAGTAGAATGCCCATAATAATTGTGAATAATTTAAATAATAAAGCAAAATCTTTTCCATTTTAAATTACATTTTTAGAGTGTGAATGCGATTTTCATTGGAATAACTGTAAAACAAAACATTTTTTAAACTGTATTTAATCTTTCATGCACCACAAAAGTCAATAAATGTTTGAGAATGAGTAAGACATGCATAAACAATCAACAATGATGGCTGCTGGTGAACCTGGACAGGACCCATACTACACACCAAACCAGGGACCACACTGGAATTAAGAGCATGGTGCAGAACCAAGCAGACAGCAGTTTTATGACTATGGAAGATTGGCAGCACTATTGCTGCTCATCCTCCTCAATCCTCCATGAGGTTTTTGCCTCAACTACATCATCTTCTTGTCTCCCAGCTTAATAGAGCTGTATTCATTTGGCTGCCACAGCATTATCCATCCAACCGTAGCTGCTGTGGTACTTTGTCTCATTTCTACATTGTCACATCCATAGTCCACCAAAAAGCTTTCCTTGGCCTCTTACTATCTCTCACTCGCCCTTCACCATCTTTGCCCGAAGAGTTGCACATGTATTTAACCCATCCATAATTCTTCATTGCCTCAATTTTGTTAGCTCTATTGTCCAAAAGTCTAGCTCGGAATTAGGTCAATGTTGGAAAGAGCGCTTTGTTCTTATGGTAGCAAGAAATTATTGAACATAGAAAAAAGGTGCAGGAATAGGCCATTCGGCCCTTCGAGCCTGCACAGCCATTCAATATGATCATGGCTGATCATCCAACTCAGTATCCTGTACCTGCCTTCTCTCCATACCCCCTGATCCCTTTAGCCACAAGGGCCACATCTAACTCCCTCTTAAATATAGCCAATGAACTGGCCTCAACTACCTTCTGTGTCAGAGAATTCCACAGATTCACCACTCTCTGTGTGAAAAATGACCACAGAGAGTGGTCCACATCTCGGTCCTAAAAGACTCCCCCTTATCCTTAAACTGTGACCCCTTGTTCTCAACTTCCCCAACATCGGGAACAATCTTCCTGCATCTAGCCTGTCCAACCCCTTAAAAATGTTGTAAGTCTCTATAAGATCCCCCCTCAATCTTCTAAATTCCAGCGAGTACAAGCCGAGTCTATCCAGTCTTTCTTCATATGGAAGTCCTGCCATCCCAGGAATCAGTCTGGTGAACCTTCTCTGTACTCCCTCTATGGCAAGAATGTATTTCCTCAGATTAGGAGACAAAAACTGTATGCATACTCCAGATGTGGCCTCACCAAGACCCTGTACATCTGCAGTGGAACCTCTCTGTTCTTGTACTCAAATCCTTTTAAACACCCAGACTGCCTTGAAAATTCAAAAATGTGATATTCTCACGATCAGAACTTTAATATTATTGTATTATATGCTGTAAGTCCGTAACAGATAGGTAAATAAATTACAATTTCTTGCAATAGACCAAGTCTTTATGGATAAGATCAGTTGCTAGCTGGTACGTTGGCATATCATAATCAGTAGCATCGTCATACTCCTCAGATTGTAACCATTAAGCAACTCTGTACACCTTGTTTTTCCTCAACTTTTCAATTTTGGCATTGTAAACTACAGGTTTTTGCTCTTCAAACCACGCATGACATGCCATTCTGCCCACTACTTTCCTATTAAGAATGTCCTGTAGATCATCACGTTTGGAGTAGTACAAATTTGGATAATCTCTGCGAATGCAGAGATCAGTCTCTTTTGCTTTTGGATTGACAATTTTGCATTTATTCTTCGGAGACATCTGTTTAAAATGTAAAGGGGAAAAAAATACTGAACAGCATTAACAGAAACAAGTTATTATTTGCAGTTTTAGAAAAAAAGGTAGAAATGATAAAGTTAAACGCTAAAACAAATAGTAAATACCCAACAAAAAAATCATCTTCATCAGTTTCATCAAATCAATTAAATTAATCTATTCAATTAAATTCATCTAAATTCAATTACTAGATCTAAACATCTGTCCATTTCCTAAGAAAATACTTTTTTTTTAAAATAGCCTAATTATCCAAATAACAATAGACAATAGGTGCAGGTGTAGGCCATTTGGCCCTTCAAGCCAGCACCGACATTCAATGTGATCATGGCTGATCATGGCTGATCATCCCCAATCAATACCCCGTTCCTGCCTTCTCCCCATATACCCTGACTCCACTATAACAAACTGATCCCATTCAGAAAAATAATTCACAATATGACATGATTTTAAAGTCTCACTGTCATTAACTTATATGCCAAATTGAAGGAATTTAATGTTTAATTCCCATAAATTAATCTAGAAAAATCCACTCTCAATATAATCAAAATTATTATTTTTTGCACAATACATGTGAGTAAAACTGTTGTGGATATTTAGTATAAAAATATTGATAATGGTTAGACAATAACACAAAATATAAATGATTTAGATGCTCTTATGACATGATTGGCCCCAAAAAAGAGGATTTAAATCATCTTGCGAGTGGGTTTTTCTGCAATGCGATCGATTGGAATGTAGTCATTGCCGTAAATTTGAAGCCCATATCAGCAGGCAAGACACTGCTGATTCGTATGGGGCTCAAATAACATTATTGCATCGTAAAATTAGACTAAAGCCACCCGAAGAAGCAAGATTGTATGTAAAATACACAACTTACCCTTTGTTTTGTCCTGATATTATGATCCATCACATTGAAGGCGTTGAGGGCATTAGAAGTCGCTTATTAAATTAAAGAGTTAAAAAAAAAAATTTAAACGGGAACGGAAGTCCGATCGATTTTTTTTCATCGACTAGCAGCCAGAGGAAATCCCTCTCCGACAAGCAATCCAAACCTGAATTTTAATCCCCCTCCCCATCATAGACTCTGGAGTCGCACACACAGCCACTGGCAGATCTGCAGCGCCGCTGAAGGTGAGTTTTGTAACATCACTACCTAGAGATTTCCCTATTTCCATATTTGTAACCTGAAATTATTTTGTCCTTCTATCCTATTTCAACACCTTTTCAAGGGCTATGCATGTGCCTGCTTTATGCTTTTATCAAAAAATAATTATCAAAACCTCACATTTATATTGCAATTATTTTCCTTGGTCTACGTGTTTATTAATGTCTTACTGCATTTTGCTGCAAATTTATTTTGGCCTCACCAACTCACCGCCCAACCCTTCTGCACCCTAACTAGCTCATGACCAAATCAGGTGTCATCCACCAATTTTGGAATTGTACTTTAGATTTCCAAATTCATATCCCGGTAGTTTTTGCAAATATCGAACCATAACCTTCAGTCGCCTTCATGGTCGTGAGCAGTTCCCGCATTCTGGGAACTAGTCGCGGCCTCATTATGGTCACAACGAATTTTTCAACATGTTGAACAATTAGTGACGACAGAATGCAGCTGCCATGGAGAGTAACGAGAATTCCCGTGCCGTAGGTGGGTTGCCAGGAGGTCGAAGGTTCGCGTAGGTTGTAGCCAGTGCTGACCGGTGAATTTCATTGAGGAAAAAAAACATTAAGCAGTAGTTTTCAGAACCAAGAATAACCTATCGGTAATGTTAATGTCCGCCGAGCTTCACAGCCGTGTATCTCTGGCTTCTTAAAAGTTGTCTCCACTCCTTCTCCCCCCGTCTCTCCCTCCCCCTCTACCCCCTCTTTTAAAGGACTTACCGTACACTGTGCTTTATACAGCACCAACATTCCTGTTCATCATGGTGTGTGTCTGTATCACATTGGCTTTGCACCGTGTGAATTTCAATCAGACAGCCCTCCCCCCGCTTGCCCTGTCCCCCGCCTGCATAAAGAGCTGGTGACGGAAGCAATGTGTGTGTGTGTGTGTGTTCTACTCTGACAGTCGCCATTGCAATCGCCTGAAAAATCGCCTAAGTGGGACAGGCCCATTAGTGTACATGTAGGCAAGCCAGACATGATTTAACAGCAGAGCCCAGAAGTGACATCAGGACTGGGTGTGGACAGGATGGAAGAAGCACATCCATTCAGTTAGAATTTCCCATGCGCCTGTGAATGCCAGGTATTCAGAATGCATGAGGTTCTACCTGCCCCCAATGTTGCGGAGGATGGGCCTGGCGCAGATGCCACGCAAGGTGCCAGTCAGCTGGACACTGCCGCCCCATCTGTCGTCTGTGGAAAGGTTCTTCCGGACCAACACCTTTGACCACATGTCCATTGGGCAGTGGTCAGCACAGAATGTCCTGCAGGCACTGCAGGGAAAGGACTCGATGGACCCGGTGGCGTGGTTCCCTGAGCAGACTGCCCAGCTTGTCTGGCAAAATGTGTCATCGCCAGAACTCACCAACAAGCACCAAGACCTGGCTTGGCTGGCGGTGAGGGGAGCCCTCCCAGTCAGATCCTTCCTGCACCATCGGAACCTCACTGCCAGCGCACGCTGCCCTCGGGATGGCTGCTATGGAGAGGAGACGGTTGCCCACCTCTTTGCAGAGTGAGGATTTGCTAAAACAGTCTGGAGAAAAAAGCAAGGGTCCCTGGTACGCTTTATCCCGAACAGCTCCGTCACAGACGACTCTGTGATTTACGGACTGTTCCCAGGGACACATTCAGAGACTGACATCGAGTGCTGCTGGAGGGTCATCAACTCGGTGAAAGACGCCCTTTGGTCTGCCCGAGCATTGTTCACCACCCAGCAGAGCGAGATGTCCGTCAGGGAATGTTACCGACTGGCCCGCTGCAGACTGCAGGGGTACGTGCTGAGGGACGCACTGAAGCTCGGTGCAGCCAACGCCAAGGCTCGGTGGGGAATGGCCACAGTCTAAGGTCCTTCTGCTGCTGGACATGGGGGGCACGGTATGGTGGAGACGCCCTTCAAAATAAGGGAAGGTATCCCACGCCAGTGAGCCACATGAGAGGCACGAGTGGGGGACTGATTTGTGAAATTTGGGGAAAAGAAATGTCTAAACTGTATCAATTTGTATAGCCTCCGAAAATGTCGGATGGATTTTCCACAAGGTTCATGTATTGTATATATTTATCATTTGAATAAAGTCTATTTTGAAATTAAAAAAAATAAAAATAAAAAATACAGAATGCATGAGATCTACTTCAAAACCCTCCACCCTGCCTAGAGGGCACAACTCTTAGTTTGACACTATCATGTTTAAATTAAGATGCTTTTTGAGCATAAAGCTTGTACATCTGTTACTTCAGGAAAAAAGGTACATGAGACTTGATTTTCCACCTTTTTACATTGTGATAAGCAGTTAGGTACAATTTATATCCACTCATAATCCAACTCCCAGCAACAATTTCACATGTTCCCCTTTTCACGTCTATCCTCTGTACTCTGTACACTTTCCTGGCCAAAATGCTATATAAAGTTACATTTAAGTTGTTTGACAGTTGTAATAGATAAATTATATAAATTGGGTTTCATGTTGCTCTCCAGTGTTTCCACACCATTCCTCTTCCACTGCTTCCCAGAGAACCTGACACATAATGTATCATTTAATGACCTGAAACATATCTGTTTTTCTTTCTGTATTTGCAGTCTGTACTGCAAATTCTCTGTTTCTGTTTAACATTGGTTTTGTAGTTTGTATTGCTCTTAATATTATTGACAAAAGCAATCTTAGAATTGTGTAAGGTTTTATGATCATGTTAACATTTTAACCAGTAAAAATAATAATAGCAAAGTAGGGAACCCGGCTTAAAATCATTCTCAATCAGCACGTTACAAATCATGAAGAAAAAGGCATATTTTTTCATAAAGGAAATATGCTAAACCTGAAAGAATCAGAGCTCTTTTTGACAGAGAACTGATTGGCCCCAATTTCAGTATAAGCTTACAGGTCAATTTCAGAGTAAATATGGCCATATTGATTGTGCGTCAGTAGGTGAATATTTATGTACCAGAGGGAATAAATCATTATAAATATGTCTATTTATTAGCAAATAGTTTAATGACAGCAGAATGATTGACCAAAAGGATCTTCAGTGCAACCCCTCCGCCCCCATCCCCACCCCACACCCTCTTATGGCAGAGTTGGTAACAAAAATGTGCTCATAAGTAACGACCAAAGAAAATGAAACGCCAAATGAAAATTTGCTAATTTCATTAAGGACAACAATCGCAGGCTGCCAATTAACATGGCATCCAACTTCAGGGATTTACTTTGAAAATTGACAAGGCAATCTCGTCTATTAATATTTTTAAAGCAATATTTTATCAAACAATGTATATCAATTTCTAGTAAAACAACACCCTCTAGGGCCTGTCCCACTTGGACGAACTAATCCATGAGTTTAGAAGACCCTAGATGAGTTGAAAAATATGTCAAGGTCGTGTTGACTCGCTGAAGTAAAGGACATAGAAACATAGAAACATAGAAATTAGGTGCAGGAGCAGGCCATTCGGCCCTTCGAGCCTGCACCGCCATTCAATATGATCATGGCTGATCATCCAACTCAGTATGCTGTACCTGCCTTCTCTCCATACCCCCTGATCCCTTCAGCCACAAGGGCCACATCCAACTCCCTCTTAATTATGGCCAACGAACTGGCCTCAACTACCTTCTGTGGCAGAGAATTCCACAGATTCACCACTCTCTGTGTGAAAAACGATTTTCTCATCTCGGTCCTAAAAGACTTCCCCCTTATCCTTAAACTGTGACCCCTTGTCCTGGACTTCCCCAACATCGGGAACAATCTTCCTGCATCTAGCCTGTCCAACCCCTTAAGA
Source organism: Okamejei kenojei (assembly GCA_035221665.1). Taxonomy (NCBI): domain Eukaryota; kingdom Metazoa; phylum Chordata; class Chondrichthyes; order Rajiformes; family Rajidae; genus Okamejei; species Okamejei kenojei. The sequence continues at coordinate 81,018,786 of CM069131.1, forward strand.
ATTTTGTAAGTTTCTATAAGATCCCCTCTCAATCTCCTAAATTCCAGAGAGTATAAACCGAGTCTATCCAGTCTTTCTTCATAAGACAGTCCTGACATCCCAGGAATCAGTCTGGTGAACCTTCTCTGCACTCCCTCTATGGCAATAATGTCCTTCCTCAGATTTGGAGACCAAAACTGTACGCAATACTCCAGGTGTGGTCTCACCAAGACCCTGTACAACTGAAGTAGAACCTCCCTGCTCCTGTACTCAAATCCTTTTGCTATGAAAGCTAACATACCATTCGCTTTTTTTCACTGCCTGCTGCACCTGCATGCCTACTTTCAATGACTGGTGTACCATGACACCCAGGTCTCGCTGCATCTCCCCTTTTCCTAATCGGCCACCATTTAAATAATAGTCTGCTTTCCTGTTTTTGCCACCAAAGTGGATAACCTCACATTTATCCACATTATACTGCATCTGCCAAACATTTGCCCACTCACCCAGCCTATCCAAGTCACCTTGCAGTCTCCTAGCATCCTCCTCACAGCTAACACTGCCCCCCAGCTTAGTGTCATCCGCAAACTTGGAGATATTGCCTTCAATTCCCTCATCCAGATCATTAATATATATTGTAAATAGCTGGGGTCCCAGCACTGAGCCCTGCGGTACCCACTAGTCACTGCCTGCCATTGTGAAAAGGACCCGTTTACTCCTACTCTTTGCTTCCTGTTTGCCAGCCAGTTCTCTATCCACATCAATACTGAACCCCTAATACCGTATGCTTTAAGTTTGTATACTAATCTCTTATGTGGGACCTTGTCGAAAGCCTTCTGGAAGTCCAGATATACCACATCCACATCATGACCTACTACGACCTACCTACGACCTACCTATGAGTAAAAAGTATCCATTTTTTCCATGCTGGCCTTTTTTTACTCGTGGACATTTTTTATCAGGCTAGAAAAAACGGCGCGACATACTTGAGGCCACGAGTACACGGAGACCACTCACGAGCATGAGGAAGAGTTACGAAGACCTCCTATGAACTCATGGCGACCATGCTGCGAGTATGAGTCAAGGGCAAACTCGGCAGAGGTCGCCAATTAGGCCGTGAAAGTGGGACAGGGGCTTCTCTCTTCCACCGACAACACAATCAAAATTTATTGGACTATCGACTTATGGGAAAAACTTCCAATAGGAATGCATGATCATTTGTAACACAGGATTCAATGAGATGGGATGGAAAATCACAATATAGACAGTCTACTAAGGATCACAAACCCTCTGTTACATAGTGATGAACTGCACATGTAAATGCGCAGAGAATGGGGTTGTGAGGGAAAGATAGATAGAAACATAGAAAGTAGGTACAGGAGTAGGCCAATTGGCCCTTCGAGCTAGCCATTCGAAATGAGACTTATCCAAAATCAGTACCACGTTCGTGCTTTCTCCCCATATCACTTGATTCCATTATGATTGATCAGCCTTGATTGAATGGCCGAGCAGACTTGATGAACCGAATGACCTAATTCTGCTCCTATGACTTATGAAGAGTCCCAACCCCAAATGTTTCGTGTCCATTCCGTCCACACATGCTACCTGATCTGCTGAGTTCCTCCAGCACTGTGTTTCACTCAAGATTCCAGAATCTGCAGTTCCTTCTACCTCCAGGCATATTTTCTATGCAGGATGTTTTCGGGGAGAAATGCATTTTAAATGTTGTAATGAAAGCATCACTATATTGTACATTTATCTTGGTTAGATTCTGGCAAATTATTACTTTGCATCCTTCAGATAATACATTGGAAGTAGCTGAGGCACAGTGGTTTTTGTTCATCTTTTGAGGAGAACTAAGTCTGCAAATGTTAGCATGAAAATATTAAACAGATTTGCTTGTGCATGATTGAAAGAATGGCGATTAGAGATTTTTTTAAATGGGTTTTAATCCTTCCATTTGATGGGCTGGATATTCTCAGAAGGTAGACACAAAATGCTGGAGTAACTCAGCGGGACAGGCAGCGTCTCAAGAGAGAAGGAATGGGTGATGTTTCGAGTCAAGACCCTTCTTCAGAATGATGTTAGGGGAGTGGGCGGTACAGAGATAGAATGTAGTCGGAGACAAGATTGGTGGGAGAACTGGGAAGGAGGAGGGGATGGAGAGAGGAAAAGCAAGGGCTATTTGAAGTTAGAGAAGTCAATGTTCATACCGCTGGGGTGTAAGCTACTCAAGCTAAATATGAGGTGGTGTTCCTCCAATTTGTGCTGGGCCTCACACTGACAATGGAGGAGGCCCAGGACAGAAAGTTCAGTGTGGGATATTCTCAGAGATGGTTTCTGTCAACTGTCATGACATCATACATTTAATGTCACTGAAAATACAGTCAGAGCTGGTTTTGATAGAATCTACATTCAGCTTCAGTGAGTTGATGATATGCACCTTCTTCATGTGATACATAACATTTGAAGAGAAGAATAACTATTTACAATCAATTTTTATTCTACCTTATGAAGTTAAAGGCCCATTTTTTAATTCCGGGCATGAGTTCAGTTTAGTTCAGAGATACGATATGGAAACAGACCTTTCAGCCCACGCCGATGTTCGATCACCTATTCACATTAGTTCTATGCTCATTAGTTCATTCTCATCCACTCCCTGCACAGTAGGGACAAATTACAAAGGCCAATTAACCTACAAACCTGCGCAAACCAGCAGTTGTAATTCAGTTTAACAAGAGTGGGAAATGGGATCAGAGGGAGGTCCTGCATTCCTTCTCTCTCCATCTCTCCCCCACCTGCTATTTTCTCTGTTCGTATCGCTTCGTTATCACTTCCTCCACAATCAACAAAGGACCATTGTGGGTTTGATAGTCATCTGTGCCCGCTCTGATTTGTTCTGTATTATGTTCATAAATGATAGGAGCAGCATTCAACCAATCGCCCGTCAAGTTTACTCCATGATTCAATCATGGCTAATCTATCTTTCCCTCTCAACCCAATTCTCCTGTCTTCTCCTTGCAACCTTTGACACTCTTACTAATCAAGAACATGTTAATCTCTGCTTTAAAAATACCCAATTACTTATTTTCATACCTCTAGTTTCCCTCTTCCCTGCCTCTTAATCTGAAGAAGGGTCTCTTATTCCTTTTCGCCAGGGATGCTGCCTGACCAGCTGAGTTACTCCAGCATTTTGTGTCTGTCTTTGGTGTAAACCCTGCATCCTTCCTACACGTTTCCTGCCTTTTGCTGCAAGACTCATACAACATTCAGACATGGACTATTAAATGGAAAGCAACATTTGCCCTACCAACATTCCAGACCATGACCACCTCCAACCATAAAGTACTTAACCACCTATCTGGGATATTAAACCATCACTGAGTCACACAACGTTAACATCCAAGGGAAACTCAACTGGATGAGTCAAGTAAACAACGTGGCTGCAACGGTTCAAAGTCTGGGCAGCCTACAGTGAGTGACTTACATAGAAACATAGAAAATAGGTGCAGTAGTAGGCCATTCAGCACTCTGAGCCAGCACCACCATTCAATATGATTGTGGCTGATCATCCAAAATCAGTACCCTGCTCCTGCTTTCTACCCATAATCCCTTGATTCTGTTAGTCCTTAGAGATATATCTAACTCTCTCTTGAATACATCTATCTCACGATATGTACCTTCTTCATGTGATACATAACATTTGAAGAGAAGATTAACTATTTACAATCAATTTTTATTCTACCTTATGATGTTAAAAGCCCATTTTCAACTCCGGGCATGAGTTCAGTGTAGTTTAGAGATACAATATGGAAACTAACCCTTCACCCACGCCGACAATACTGGTTAGAAAGCAACAAAACTTTTCACTCTACCTCCCTTCACCCACTAAGCCGACCATTGAATAATTTTGTTTTGTCTTTAAAGCCGCTGACTGGTTAGAAAGCAACAAAAGCTTTTCCACTCTACCTCGGTTCACGTGACAATAAACATGATTAAACAATATGATCAATAAACTAATTATGGAGAGAGTTCGTAAGGATTTTAAAGGAGTGAATTGGGACACTCATTTTAAAGGGGAAATTGGAAGTTTTAGTCTTTATGGTTTTCAAGGAAATTATCGAAAAAAGAGAGATATCTACAATAATTATAGGAGGCATGGAGTAAATGAGGTGCATTAGGAAGGCTAAAAGAAGATATGAGGTTGCTTTGGCAAGAAAGGTGAAAGTCCAAAGGGTTTCTACAGCTATATTAATAGCAAAAGGATAACGAGGGATAAAATTGGACCATTAGAGAACCAGAATGGACAGCTATCTGCAGAGCCAAAAGAGATGGGGGAGATATTGAACAATTTCTTTTCTTCGGTATTCACCAAGGAGAAGGATATTGAACTCGGTGAGTTAAGGGGAAAGAGTAGAGTAGCTATGGAAACTATGAGATTCAAAGAGGAGGAAGTACTGACACTTTTGAAAAATATAAAAAGTGGATAAGTCTCCAGGTCCTGACAGGATATTCCCTAGGACATTGAGGGAAGTTAGTGTAGAAATAGCAGGAGCTATGACAGAAATATTTCAAATGTCATTAGAAACGGGAATAGTGCCGGAGGATTGGCGTACTGCGCATGTTGTTCCATTGTTTAAAAAGGGTTCAAAGAATAAACCTAGCAATTATAGACCTATTAGTTTGACGTCAGTGGTGGGCAAATTAATGGAAAGGATACTTAGAGATAATATATATAAGCATCTGGATAAACAGGGTCTGATCAGGAACAGTCAACATGGATTTGTGCCTGGAAGGTCATGTTTGACAAACCTTCTTGAATTTTTTGAAATTGATGAGGGTAAAGCAGTGGATGTTGTCTATATGGATTTCAGTAAGGCCTTTGACAAGGTTCCCCATGGAAGGTTGGTTAAGAAGGTTCAATCTTTGGGTGTTAATGGCGGAGTAGCAAGATGGATTCAACAGTGGCTGAATGGGAGATGTCAGAGAGTAATGGTGGATGGCTGTTTGTCAGGTTGGAAGCCGGTGACCAGTGGGGTGCCTCAGGGATCTGTGTTGGGTCCACTGTTGTTTGTCATGTACATCAATGATCTGGATGATGGGTGGAAAATTGGATAAGTAAGTATGCAGATGATACTAAGATAGGTGGTGTTGTGGATAATGAAGTAGATTTTCAAAGTCTACAGAGAGATTTGGGCCATTTGGAAAAGTGGGCTGAAAGATGGCAGATGGAGTTTAATGCTGATAAGTGTGAAGTGCTACATCTTGGCAGGACAAATCAAAATAGGACGTACATGGTAAATGGTAGGGAATTGAGGAATGCTGTGGAACAGAGGGATCTAGGAATAACTGTGCATAGTTCCCTGAAGGTGGAATCGCATGTAGATAGGGTGGTAAAGAAAGCCTTTGGTGTGCTGGCCTTTATAAATCAGAGCATTGAATATAGGAGTAGGGAAGTAATGTTAAAATTGTACAAGGCATTAGTAAGACCAATTCTGGAGTATGGTGTACAATTTTGGTCGCCTAGTTATAGGAAGGATGTCAACAAAATAGAGAGAGTACAGAGGAGATTTACTAGAATGTTGCCAGGGTTCCAGCAACTATGTTACAGAGAAAGGTTGAACAAGTTAGGTCTTTATTCTTTGGAGCGCAGAAGGTTAAGGGGGGACTTGATTGAGGTCTTTAAAATGATGAAAGGGATAGACAGAGTTGCCGTGGATACGTTTTTCCCATTGAGGGTAGGGAAGATTCAAACAAGAGGGCATGACATGAGAATTAAGGGACAGAGGTTTCGGGGTAACGTGAGGGGGAACTTCTTTACTCAGAGGGTGGTGGCTGTGTGGAATCAGCTTCCAGCAGAAGTGGTGGAGGCAGGATCGATTTTAGCATTTAAGAGTAAAGTGGATAGGAATATGGACGTGAAGGGAATGGAGGGGTATGGTCTGAGTGCAGGTAGATGGGACTAGGGGAAAACAAATGGTCGGCACGGACTGGAAGGGCCGAGAGGGCCTGTTTCCGTGCTGTAATTGTTATATGGTTATATTATATGGTTATATGAGTAAGTGCAGTAAGAGGGATTAGTGGTGACAGAAGAGTGACAAAGGACTGAGCCCTCCAGAATACAGAAAGAGGAGCTAGTGGAATATCAAAGATGGTAACAATTGAGAAGGATGACCCATTGAATGCAGAGGTTGTTGTGGTGGAAGGTGAAGGCCATGGAAAAAAATGGTACTTTCTATCCTGGCATTGTCCAAGAACAGAGATGCAGGAAATAGATGAAATGCTATCAATGCCTAACATCTATGACCTATGATTATCATAATCAATTGTATTGTTTTCTGCTGGAGGACTATGCATTCAATCTGGCCTTGCACACAGAGGCTATGTGCCACTGAATGAAGCAATGAAAGCATCTTGCATCTTTGAACAGACAAGCTTGAACTGAGTGGCCCCATCACAATGGGAGTAGGTTAGTTCCCCAAAATCATTTATTACACCTGTTATGTTTACATGACCCATGGCAGTACTTTTTCTACTATTGCTTTGTATACTTCATTAACACTGACGTTTTGTGCTTGATAAAACTCTTCGAAGCTATTTTCATTTATGGGGATATTCTGTTTGCCTGTTTGAATGCTAGATGGCACACGTTTTTTAACTTGGACTGGATAGTTTCATCCTTTAAGCTACACTTATCTCCTAGTTCATGGTACAAAATTACACCAAAGTTACAATCCCCTAAAAGGATTTTTTTAGAATGACTGTTTTGTTTCTATTTGTCTCTCTCCATGATTTCCAATGATCCCAAGTTGAAGGGTTTTCCAAATTCTCCAATACTTTGTGAAATAGAATTGTATAGGTTTATACATGTAAGTCTCAAGGACTGTTCCTACGTACAAAATGCATTTTTTTGTTGTTGAACATTGCTTTATCTTTACCGTTACCCTACATTTCATTAACAACAATTATCTTGGAAACATTTCCATTCTTTCAATGCATTAATTATAGGGCTCCACTTCTTTGTTATAGCCCCCAAACAAAATAGCTCATATACCTGATCTGACACAGGCCTGTTGCCTTATACTATCTACAGCTCTGACAGTTATAAGAGTGGTCTGTAAATGTTTTGATAAGAAATCTCTTGCCTTCATGAGATTGTCAGGCCCAGATCAGCTACACTAATCTCTGTCTGATGCAGTGTTTCAACCCAAAATGTCACCTATTTGTTTACTCCAGAGATGCTGCGTGACCCGATGAGTTACTCCAGCATTTTGTTTCTACCTTTGGTGCAAACCAGCATCCGCAGTTCCTTCTTACACACTAATTTCTGACTTTAATTTTACTTTTAAATGCACATCGCTATATATTCTACTGATTAGAACTTTAGAAATGGATGTAAATCAAAACATTTACAGGAAAAAACATTTGACGTGCACTTCTTAGCTACTGAACTCGACAATTTGAATTAAGTGTAGCAAGAGGTCTTCTTGCTATATTTTTCAAATCAATCTGTGTTAAATTATAAATTTTAATTTCTATTAGTGGTGATTGTAATTCAAATCCATTGCCGTGCATAGGTCTACCTGGAGATCCTCACCTTATTAACAGGTCTAGTTCACCTGGTTAAGTTGTGGAATTTGCAACAGACATTCATTTATTGCAAATGTAACAGTGTCTTGAAAACATGATCGGAGTTTGACATTGAATTGGATAAGGATCTATTCAACAGTCAAGGTTTTGTTCCTTTCAGTGGTTGACAGAGAAACTTGACCTCCCCGAATCTGTATTTGTCTAATATCTACAATTCAGAAACATAACCTTTTATTTATTTCCATGTCTAGGTTTTCTGCCTTTAACCTCTCAGTCTGAAATGGCAAAAATCTTCCAGCATTCTCAGCATGTGGTATCAATCATGTTTGCAATTTTCTACAACAGACTAAATGTGGCCTAGTGCAAATACTATTTTTTTAAGCTACGTTCTCAACAATGAGACTGACGGGAAGAATATTGAGAAACCAAATTACTAAACCTAATGACTATCTTTATTTGTGTTAAAGTTACAAATACAGGCTACAGACTGATGAAAATTTTGTTGGATTTGAAAATTTGATACATTGGAATCAGAAAGATTTTTTGTCCAGTTTCCAAATGTTAAACTTTCTTAAAATATACCAACTTTTCAGAACTTCTGAAAATTAGGAGAGCCAGCAAAGACATTGAACATACTTTTACTTTGTTGGGTAAGTGTGTCAAAATCTATGAAAGACTAAATTGGAAGTATTGACAAATGCAAGACGCCATCATTTTTTGAATGCATCAGCAAGCGTTGATAACAAATTCAATAGGTATTTCATTCAACAGCAGTGAGTTGAAATAACACCCAGCATGTTGCTTGCTGAACAACAATGAGCCAGGTACTGATGGCTACCTTCTCATCACTTGTTAATTAGTCAGCTGCCATGGTAAAGAATCAAGTCAGACCAATGACTGATCTTTTAGTATGAGGAGCAAAGTAGCAGAGCAACTTTGGTGAATGCATGAAGCAGAAAAAGATTAGTTAAAACAAATGTAGGTCCTTTGCAGTCAGAAACAGGTGAATTGATCATGGGGAACAAGGACATGGCAGACCAATTGAATAACTACTTTGGTTCTGTCTTCACTAAGGAAGACATAAATAATCTGTTGGAAATAGCAGGGGACTGGGGGTCAAATAAAAAGGAGGAACTGAGTGAAATCCAGGTTAGCCGGGAAGTGGTATTGGGTAAATTGAATGGATTAAAGGCAGATAAATCCCCAGGGCCAGATGGGCTGCATCCCAGAGTACTCAAGGAAGTAGCCACATAAATAGTGGATGCATTAGTGATAATTTTTCAAAACTCTTTAGAATCTGGAGTAGTTCCTGAGGATTGGAGGGTAGCTAATGTAACCCCATTTTTTAAAAAAGGAGGGAGAGAGAAAACGGGGAATTACAGACCAGTTAGTCTAACATCAGTAGTGGGGAAAATGCTAGTCAGTTATTAAAGATGGTATAGCAGCACATTTGGAAAGTGGTGAAATCATTGGACAAAGTCAGCATGGATTTACAAAAGGTAAATCATGTCTTACGAATCTTATAGAATTTTTCGAGGATGTAACTAATAGAGTGGATAAGGGAGAACCAGTGGATGTGTTATATCTGGACTTTCAGAAAGCTTTCGACAAGGTCCCACATAAGAGATTAGTATACAAACTTAAAGCAAACGGTATTGGGGGTTCAGTATTGATGTGGAAAGAGAACTGGCTGGCAGACAGGAAGGGTAGGAGTAAACGGGTCCTTTTCAGAATGGCAGGCGGTGGCTAGTGGGGTACCGCAAGGCTCAGTGCTGGGACCCCAGCCATTTACAATATATATTCATGATTTGGACGAGGGAATTGAATGCAACATCTCCAGGTTTGCGGATGGCACAAAGCTGGGGGGCAGTGTTAGGTGTGAGGAGGATGCTAGGAGGCTGCAAGATAACTTGGATAGGTTGGGTGAGTGGGCAAATGCATGGCAGATGCAGTATAATGTGGATAAATGTGAGGTTATCCGCTTTGGTGGCAAAAAACAGGAGGGTAGACTATTATCTGAATGGTGGCCGATTAGGAAAATGGGAGATGCAACGAGACCTGGGTGTCATGGTACACCAGTCATTGAAAGTAGGCATGCAGGTGCAGCAGGCAGTGAAGAAAGCGAATGGTATTCATAGCAAAAGGGTTTGAGTATAGGAGCAGGGATGTTCTACTGCAGTTGTACATGGTTTTGGTGAGACCACACATGGAGTATTGCGTACAGTTTTGGTCTCCAAATCTGAGGAAATACATTCTTGCCGTAGAGGGGTACAGATAAGGTTCACCAGACTGATTCCTGGGATGTCAGGACTTTCATATGAGGAAAGACTGGATAGACTTGGCTTGTACTCGCTAGAATTTAGAAGATTGAGGGGGGACCTTATCAAAACTTACAAAATTCTTGATAGGTTGGACAGGCTAGATGCAGGAAGATTGTTCCCGATGTTGGGGAAGTCCAGAACAAGGGGTCCCAGTTTAAGGATAAGGGGGAAGTCTTTTAGGACCGTGATGAGAAAAACATTTTTCACACAGAGAGTGGTGAGTCTCTGGAATTCTCTGCCATGGAAGGTAGTTGAAGTAAGTTCATTGGCTATATTTAAGAGGGAGTTAGATGTGGCCCTTGTGGCTAAAGGGATCAGGGGGTATGGAGAAAAGGCAGCTACAGGATACTGAGTTGAATGATCAGCCATGATCATATTGAATGGCGGTGCAGGCTCGAAGGGCCAAATGGCCTACTCCTGCACCTATTTTCTATGTTTCTATTTTTCTAAGAGTAAAAGGGTTGCTTCATGTGGTGCAGGACATATACAGAAAGGAGACATAGATTAGTCTCCTTTTTGCTCTTGGCTGGGGCAGTAAGGTGCACTGCTCCACTGAAGGAATGTAGAGAAATGTTTAGAGATTGCCCCAGAAATAAGGAAATTAGGTGTTTTTTAATTGGTTCCTGGAAAATAAATATATCATGTTTGCCTTTGACACCACAGATGGATAAATAAATAAATGTGCCCTCACACATACCACACTTACATAACTAAATAAATCATGCAATTAAGATGGAGGAAGGCAACCTTTACAGTGGGATTTTTTAATAGGAAAGCCAAGACATACACATGTGCATTCTTTCACACTGTCACATGCACATTCTCTCTCTCTCTCTCTTTTACACATAATCACATTCATGCAATCTTTCTCAGACACACACAATACCTTTATGATTAATTGCCATTATGATTTTTTTTAGTAATATTTTGTTGCATCAAAATACATTTAAATGCAGGGTTTCTTTTAAACACTCTGGATCCATACACGTGTAAAAACGAGTTGCCCTATCATGTCTATATTGAGTCGAAACTAACAAACAAAAATTAATCCTACTTTTTGCTCTATTATTTATGCCAGCCCTCAGAATAATCCCATCAATTCTGTTTCCCCTGTAATTTCCCAGTAACCTTTCTTCTCTCTGACAAGCCCATCAACAACCCTGGAACCTTCTGCCACCCACCCACAACAAGGATAATTTAACAGCAGCTAATTAACTTATTGGCATGTCTTTGGGATATGGGGGGAATTCAGAGCACCTGGCAAAATCCAAACATTTGCAGCAAGAATGTGCAAACACTCCACACGAACACCAGTATCATGACACAGAGGTCAAGATGATATTCAGATCCATAGAGGCAACAATGCAGCAGCTGCCACATACAATGGTCAATTCAAAAAGCATTGTATTCTATATTACTATTGTTGTTGTAATTCTAATTATTAAAACGCAACACGCCATTATGCCATTTCCAACCTAGTATACGCGATTTTAGCTATAGGTTGCCATGCTTAAGCAAATTTACTGAAAAAAAAAGAAATATATTATTGACTGCTTTGATTGCTCTTTGGCAGTTTCTCCAAATTGTGAAGAGGATTTTGAAATAGTTTTCCCACTTACGCAGAGTAACTTTGAAAGTAAAATCATGTCATCAGTTGAATCATTATCCTGCCTGTCTGACTTTAGCCTTCACCTTGAATTTCCTCTCTTTTTCATTCCAACAGTTCTACCCTTTGATGCTTCATTATCATCTTATTATTATAATATGATACACTTGCAAACTATCTGATGTTTAGTAGTAAAAGTTCTATTCTAAAGTTATTTATTTGTCAATGTTGGTTTCCCTAAAATATTGTTGCCTCCCTTGTTGGATTCAAAGATCATATAGCAGGAAGGATTTGTGGAGTTTTTCAGGAAATTGATTTCCACTTTGTTCATTGTTAAGCCTGTCTACCTGAAGATAATTAATGCAACAATCACCAACAACATTTCTTTGTTGCATTTGAAATTCCCCTATAGTTCTGTAAGTATCCTCACTCTATGACACAGCTTACTGACCTACAATGAATGTAAAATATTCCATTATTTCCCTTCTTTTAGAGATATGGGATGTGGTTTTAACACAACCAAACTTTATGTGCTACCTATATATTATATTAAAACTCTTCCCTATGTTCTCTTGTCTGTGTGTATGCAGGGTTGTGTTGGCTTTCTTTTAATCTCCTTAATTTGTATCTTCTTCCAAACGCTATACAACAGCCTTCCCATTTTCACACATGCTACTCACATTTTTTCCTCCGACTGGATAAATCTCTTCCTGTCACATTTCAACCTATATTTAACAAGTTACTTACCCATTAAAAACAGCTTCAAAATATTTGTTTTCAACGTTCTCATTTTGAAGAAAATAATTCTGACTGATGTCACAATCAACTCACAAGGCACAATGGGACACTCTGCGCTGGAGGGGTACTCAAGCGCTCAAACCACAAAAAAATGATATCAGAATGAAACACTCCGCGCAGGAGGAGCATCCAAACACAAAAAAAATCAAACCACTCGCAAGTCGGGTCCTCAGGTCGACGCCCGTCTGTGGCCTCGCTCGGTTCCTTGGGTCGACGCCCGCCCGCGGCCTCACTCGGGGTCCTCGGGTCAAAAAACAATAGACAATAGACAATACATGCAGGAGTAGGCCATTCGGCCCTTCGAGACAGCATCGCCTTTCAATGTGATCATGGCTGATCATCCCCAATCAGTACCCCGTTCCTGCCTTCTCCCCATATCCCCTGACTGCTGTTTTTAAGAGCCCTATCTAGCTCTCTCTTGAAAGCATCCAGAGAACCTGCCTCCACCGCCCTCTGAGGCAGATAATTCCACAGACTCACCACTCTCTGTGAGAAAAAGTGTTTCCTCATCTCCATTCTAAATGGCTTACTCCTTATTCTTATGCTATGGCCCCTGGTTCTGGACTCCCCCAACATCGGGAATATGTTTACTGCGTCTAGCGTGTCTAAGCCCTTAACAATCTTTTACGTTTCAATGAGATATCCTCTCATCCTTCTAAACTCCAGAGTGTACAAGCCCAGCTGCTCCATTCTCTCAGCATATGACAGTCCGGCCATCCCGGGAATTAACCTTATAAACCTACGCTGCACTCCCTCAATAGCAAGAATGTCCTTCCTCAAATTAGGGGATCAAAACTGCACACAATACTCCAGGTGTGGTCTCACTATGGCTCTGTACAACTGCAGAAGGACATCTTTGCTCCTATATTCGATTCCTCTTGTTATAAAGGCCAACATGCCATTTGCTTTCTTCACTGCCTGCTGTACCTGCATGCTTACTTTCATAGGCTGATGTACAAGGACCCCCAGATCTCATTGTACTTCCCCTTTTCCCAATTTGACACAATTTGGATAGTAATCTGCCTTCTTGTTAATGCTACCAAAGTGGATTACATTTATCCGCATTAAAGTTCATCTGCCATGCATCTGCCCACTCCCCCAACCTGTCCAAGTCACCCTGCATTCTCATAGCATCTTCACAGTTCACATTGCCACCCAGATTTGTGTCATCTACAATTTGCAATTGTTACTTTGAATCCCTTCATCCAAATCATTGATGTATATTGTAAATAGCTGCGGTCCCAGCACCGAGTCTTGCGCTACCCCACTAGTCACTGCCTGCCATTCTGAAAGGAACCCGTTAATCCCTACTCTTTGTTTCCTGTCTGCCAACCACTTCTCTCCCCATGTCAGCACTCTACCCCCAATACCATGTGCCCTAATCTCCTATGTGGGACCTTATCAAATGCTTTCTGAAAGTGCAGGTACACTACATCCACTGGCACTCCCTTGTCCATTTTCCTAGTTACATCTACAAAAAATTCCAGAAGATTAATCAAGCATGATTTCCCCTTCGTAAATCCATGCTGATTCGTACCAATCCTGTTATTGCTATCCAAATGTTCAGTTATCTCATCTTTTATAATTGACTCCAGCATCTTTGCCACCACCACATCAGGCTAACTGGTCTATAATTCCCTGTTTTCTCTCTCCCGCCTTTCTTAAAAAGTGGGATAACATTAGCTACCCTCCAATCCACAGGAACTGATTCTGAGTCTATAGAACATTGGAAAATTATCATCAATGCATCCACGATTTCTAGAGCCACTTCCTTAAGTACCCTGGGATGTAGACCATCAGGCCCTGGGGATTTATCAGCCTTCAGTCCCATCAGTCTATCCAACACCATTTCCTGCCTAATGTGGATTTCCTTCAGTCACCCCAGATCCTCTGGCCACGCCCGCGGCTCGGTGCCTGGTGGGGAGGCTGCTGCTGTGGACCAAGCCGGGTGATTGGGCCTGGGCTGGAGCAGAGCCCGGAGCTGGAATGAGGGACGAGCTCGGGGCTTGGGATGGGGCCGTGACCGGCACAGAAAAAGAAGCTGCCAGTGGAACCAAGGATGAGACAGGGTCAGGGACGATCCCGGAGATGAAGTGGGGCCTGTCCGGAGAATGTCGGGGCCTGGACTGGAGACTATGTGGCGGCCAAGCTGATGGCTGAACTCTACAGCCCGGGTCAGGTTGAGTACGAGAACCAGGCCCTAGCACTGCTCTACGACCTGGGTAGGTGTTGCGGCATGGAATGGGAGTGAGAGAAGGAGGATGAGGGAAATGAGGAGGAGGGAGATGGGGTGGATTTTCTACTCCCTCCCTCTCTGCCCCTCTCCCTCTCCCTCTACCCTCCCTCTCTACTCCCATCCTCTCCCCCTCCCTCTCTAACCCTTTCGCCCTCCCTCTCTAACCCCTCCCCTCCCTCTCTAACCCTGCCCCTTCCTTCTCTACCCCCTCCCCTTCCTCTCTACACCTCTCCCTCCCTCTTCCCCCTCCCTCTCTACCCCCCTCTCTCTCTACCCCCTCCGCTCCCTCTCTACCCCTCCCCCTCCCTCTCTTCCCCCCCCCCTTTCTAAACCCCTCCCCCTCATTCTCTACCCCCACCCCCTCTACCCCTCTACCCCCTCCCTCTCCAGGGCTGCCAACATTGGGTGAGAGTTGGGAGTGAGAAATTGAAGAGACCAAGCCCGAGGGTGCCTAGCGTCCGGGGGGGGGGGGGGGGGGGGGGGGTGGGAGAGTGGGAGGGGATGTCCCCCCTCCCATTGGTACAGATCTTTTACACTTTTCAGTTTGAAATTGTGCAATCTGGTGCATACTGTAGTGAGTCTTTAAACTTTCTTAAATGCAATATTTATGCTTTAAATTGGATTAGCTATGAATAAGGTTAAGCTAAATTACATTCCACAGTAAAGCCAGGCTCTGATCATCAGCTGCAGCACATGAATGTTCTTAGTATATTCACGTATGGAATTCAGATTATAATCAAACACTTGGCCCATGTTGACCAACCTGGGTCTCACTGCACACCTGGTACTACTCCTGACCCTGACTCCAGTTGCATACCTTCTCTCATTCCTGACCATGAGTACAGCCTTACACCTGACTCCCTAATCTACCCTGATCATAGCTGCTTACCTGCTTATGTTCCCAGTGCTGAACACTCCCATTGTCCCAGCTTTGACTGCACACCTAGTGCTATTCCAGACCGTGACTCGGGATGCACACTTGACCTTGCTCCTAGCCCCTCTGCAGTGACAATATATCTGGCCCACACAAAGTCCCATATCTGACCCCCTGGACTTAATCTATTACGTTCAAGTCCACAGGTGCTTATCTAATGCGGTATTCTTTTATGGGGCACTTCACAGATCAAATTTTCTATTACAAAATTTGCTACATCCATTGGCTTCCTTGTTATCTAACATGCTAGTTACTTTGTCAAAGAAGGAATCAATTGGTTGAACACAATTTCTCACCCATACAATTATACTCACTCAGCTGTATAAGTATTCTGTTACCATTTCCTTCATTTTCCTAACAAACTGTCCTGAAGTCATTTTCACCCCCAATATTTTCAGTATTTTGCTGTCTTCCTCTCAGCTGGGACTTTTCTGAAATGCAAAGTCCAATAACTATATATTTAAGCAAATATTATTCTATTAAAAGTGTTAATATGAGAGTACCGGATATTTTCAGTGGTATTCATAACACAACAATGATAAAAAAAGATCTTTGTTTTGATTGCACCTACCAACATGCATACATTATGATATTACAGTTAATATGTACAAAGGGTAATTTTTTGTTCCAATGCTCCCCATTCCCAATTACTTTTACATTGAAGTGATTGAAATCCAAGTGAAGTTTAAATGGCATCAGAAAAATAAAACCGGAATGGATGATATTCATTACATGGTTGGTTGGAGTTGGTATCAGCACAATTACTATATTAAACTTTGAATCTTCAGATGTCCTGGTTCAAGCTAAAACTAAAGACAAATAATAATCTCTTTACATATTCCTCTGCAAGTATCTCTGTCATTCCTTCAAAATATGCCCCTTCTTTGAACAAGCTCTTAAACATCGCATCTGAATCAGTTTCCATCTGATTACACTCCTTGAGGATGTTCATCTACGTGTTCAATTAATAAAACAACGAGATTGGGGACATTTCTATTCAACCTGTGAAAGGAATTTGGGGGGGGGGGAGGGGTTAGAAATAGTCAGTGAGGTAAACAAACATAATAGTTGAGTGGCAAATGACAATAGTGCTACCTGCCCAATATTTAACTAAAGGAAATAATGGGTTATCGGGGTTGTGACAGACAGCCTGACACCTTGAATGTCATTTTAATATTACACTTATCACGTCCCCCTGGATATTCCGAATTAATAAAATAAGGTTTTGCACAAATTACAAATCAGACTAATTACAAATTAATAACATTAGCCAACTCCGAAACATGAACGCTGAGCATTGGGATCCAGACATCACAGACAACTGGCCTCAGTTCGCCGCTCACATCTGGCAGAATTCTGTCTGAACCAGGGACCACAGAGCATTTTTGAAAATGGGGAGGCTGAGTAATCACTGATCACTGGCCTTGGGGGTACCTGGCGAGTGAGTGGAGCAACCGAGTGGGGGGAGGGTGTGAGAAGTAGGGACTTTTTGAAATTTGATGTATTAAAATCGTTTTAGTGCATTGTAGAAGTATGATTTCAATGTTTTTTGTATGAAGTCTTTTTAAGAGGTATCTTTTTAAGGGGTAAGTAACCTTTTGTACACAAAGGGTGGTGGGTGTATGGAACAAGTTGCCAGAGGAGGTAGTTGAGGCAGGGACTATCCCAACATTTAAGTAGCTGGGACATGTTGGCGGGTGTGTGCAGGTTGCGCCGAAGGGCCTGTTTTCACAATGTATCACTCTATGACTACAATATACCTCCATGCATGAATGCTTCAAAATCAAGTGGTCGTGTTCTATTGCCATAGAAACATAGAGAGCATAGAAACATAGAAAGTAGTTGCAGGAATAGGCCATTCGGCCCCTCGAGGCAGCACTGCCATTCAATATGATCATGGCGGTTCATTTAAAATCAGTATTTCTTTCCTGTTTTTTTCCCCGTATCCCTTGATTTCGCTAGCCCCAAGAGCTAACTGTAAAACTCTTTCTTGAAAACACACAGTGAATTGGCCTCCACTGCCTTCTGTGGCAGAGAATTCCACAGATTCACGACTCTCTTGGTGAAGAAAGTTTGTCCTCATCTCAGTCCTAACTGTCCTACCCTTTATTCTTAAACCGTGACCCCTAGTTCTGAACTCCCCCAACATCGGGAACATTCTTCCTGCAGTTACAGTCAGTGAAAATTTAGTAGGAAAACAGATGCTTTCTCCAACCACCCCTATTTAAAGGCCACTATCTTCCACCGCTTCTACACGGTGCGTGGTACTTACTTCCAGCTGCTCCTGGTTGTTATCCAGGATGCACCGAGCCATAGCCTGATCCATGCCAGTCATCAAGGCGAATTCGGTGCAGAGACTCTCATGGCAGCAGCGCAATGCTTCCGACGCCTCCAACAGCCCGGGACTCTTGAACTGAGTTGCAGTGAACGACTCGCCAGCCCGGCAAACACTCGTCATCCCGGCAAACGCTCGCCAGCCCCGGCTCCCCATCCGCATCTGTCCCCGCCACTGCTACTGCTTCCACCCCTCCCTCCGCCTTGGCTCTCCAACAGCCGCGGGCCATGCACTTGATGAGTTTTGACATTTTCATTGATCACAGAATTCCTCATGCAGAGCATGAGAAATGTGAGAGCGTGAAGCCCCCTGTTCCACTTGGGAGACCTCCACTGCGACCTCTGGTGAGTTTGCCCAAGACCCATAGTTGCAGCAAGGTCACCATGAGGTCGTAGGAGGTCTTCGTCACTTTCCTTCATGGTCGAGAGTGGTCTCCGCGTAGTCGAGGCTTCAGCTAGGTCGCGATGTATTTTTCAAGATGTTATTGACTGCGACTAAAAATAGGTCGCCGTGGGAAAAATCGATATTTTTTTAGTCGTAGGTCTAGTGGAAGCCAGCCGTAGTAGGTCGTGATGCAAGTCGAAGGTGGTCGAAGGCAGTCGAAGGTAGTCTAAGGTAATAGCTCCGGGGTGAAAAAAGGTCAGTAGGAAAAAAAAAGCTAATTTATACAGCAGAACATCACCTCTTTCACTCCAAGGCATGTTCATTCCTAGCTGGAAAGTTTTTTGGAGAGGAGACTTGTGTTTTAGAGATGGCACCAAAAAGGCAGCAGTGCAGGGGTAGGGCACAACCCTAAAAAAAACCTGCCATGCAGGTGTTGCCCACCCAGGAGGAGGAGTGGCAGGAGGTGATGCCACAGGAGGTGATAGAGCAGGAGGAGGTAGCCCTGCATGAGAGACCCCTGGAGGAGGAGACCGGAGTGGTAATATATGTCCCCTCCTATACCCCATCCTTCCGCAAAGCAGCCCTTTCTCCTGTGTCTGACACGGCATCAGAGACAGATGCCCCATTGGTGGTGAGGGAGGGCTGGAGGAAGGTAGCACGAGGGGGACCTTGAGGATGGTTCCATCAGAATGCAATCCTGTACGAAAAGGAAAATGAGGGGGACAGGTACAAGAATGGCATGCTTGAAATCCACTGCTCCACGTGTGCTTAAAGTTCCATCTTTTGTCAAAGCCCAGCGCCACTCTCTTCCAGTCATCTGGTGTACTGGGACAGTCCATCACATCATCTCCATTCACCCATTGAGACCTCTTCTTGTGCTTCCTCATCACCCTTGCTCTTCCCCTTCTGCCTTTTTTAAAGGTTGCTGAAGAAAAAAGGCTACTGCAAACAGCAGCAGTTGTATTTTTACTAACATCTTCCAAACTAGATCCTTCCTTGCATGCATGGTACAGAATAATTTAAAAAAAATCTGGGAGGCGTTTTTTAGTGAGAAGAAATGCAGATACGACATCATTTTATCAGATGATCATTTGAGCTGTAGAAACTCGTCACTGGTCGTTGTTGGTTTTCGGCGTGGTCCTCTGAGGGGGAAGGGGGTCGTGCTCATTCACGGACCAATTTGCCAGAGACCAACCTCGAGTAAAATGTACATGGTCGAAGCCAGTCTTCCACATAGTCAAAGAAGGTCTTCTTCATAATCAAGGGAAGTCTTCAACATAGTCGGAGGAGGTCGTACACATAGTCGAGGAAGGTCGTAGGAGGTCGTAGGTCTCCACGATCTTGATTTGTTTTAGTCGCTCAAGGTCGCCAGAGGCCACGGTGGGGGTCGCCCAAGTGGGACAGGTGTGTGCGAATTTGTCGAAATGCGTTATTCTCACACTCATTGCATGAGAGTTGGCAGCCCTGCCTCTCTACCCTTTCCCCCTCCCTCTCTACCCACCTCCCCCTTCCACTACCTCTTTCTCTCAACCCCCTCCCTCTCTGCCCCCCTCCCTCTCTGCCCCATCCCTCTCTGCTCTCCCTCCCTCTCTGCCCCCCTCATCTCTTCTCCTCCTCCCTCTCTATCCCCCCTCCCTCTCTAGGGAGTGGGGAGTATTGGGACCTATGGGTGAGTGGTGGAGTATTGCGTTCAGGAACCAGCCTTCCCCTGTGACACTGCGCCCCCCCACCTCTCAATCTCTACCACCTACCCCTACCGCTACCCTCCCTCTCTACCCCACTCACCCTCTCACTCTCTACACCCTCTCCCTCCCTCTATAACCCCCTCCCTCTCCCTCTCCAGCCGCGTCTGTGCAGTTGGGAGCTATGCGTGTGTGGGGCAGGGGGTGTGGGGAATGGAGCGAATGGACAATATTAATATAATATCGGGGGGGGGGTTAGTGTGTGTGTGTGGGGGGGGTGGTTAGTGTGTGTGTGTGATGCCGCAGGACACCCCCCACCCCGCCACAACCGCGCGTTGAGGGGACGGCAGGGCCGGATTTGCATATGAGCTAGACAAGCTTAAGCTCAGGGCCTTGAGATCTAGGGGGGCCTACTCACCTCACTCCCTCACCGGACCCGTCGAACCTCGCCGCCCCACCGACCATCCGCCCACCGGGACCTCCTACTCTTTGCCCACTGACCCTGGCCACTCCACCGCCCTCCAGCAGCCATCGCCTTGCCCGCAGCCTGGACTCAGCACCGGGCCTGGAGTTTCCACGCTGCAGACTCCCACTACCCCGGGTTTGATTGCGCTGGGTCCAAGTGCTAGTCTCCAACTATGGTAATCTCAGTGGCTGTTCCACTGGGTCTTCCCCTCAAACCATATGACCCCAGCTTTTCCCCATCCACAATACAGTCCTCATATCCCCTCATATCGCCTCAGCCTCAGTCCACTCACCTGCCTTCCTCCAGCCCCAACCCCCATCCCTGCTGTGTGTTCACCATCCACCCTGACCTCCCCCTCTCCGACACCAAACGGTCTGGCCTCAGCAGAGGTCTCACCTTTGTCCCCCTCCATCCCCACCTCAATGCGCTCCGCACCTGCTGCGATTTGGAGCTCTTCTTCCATCGCCTCCGCCTCACACCATTCTTCCATGGGAAGGAGCCCTCGCCACTATTCATGATCCCTTTTCCCGTCCCCTCTTGGACCCCTCCTCATAGCCAATGGTACAATTAAATTTGGGGGTCACCATCCGACGTCGGAATGGGAGAACATTCTCAGCGGCTTGGACTTCCGAATTGGCCACTTCCTACCGGAGACCGTGGCTCCCAAAGTCCAGAGGCTGAGCTGGGTGGAGATTCACGCTGGCGGCCCTCGGCAAAGGGATCCCAGGGCTCCGCGATATTGAAATCAGCACGGCCTGAGGCTGGGAGCTCTGCAAACCACAGCTCCGTGATGTTGAAGCAGCAGGCTCAACACTCCAGAGCTTCAAACGGCGATCGAGGTAAAGCATCGCCCGCTCCGAGGTGAATCCAATATGTATTTTAAAACCAACTGTTTAATGACATCATACAGTAGGATCTAAAAGTGTCACACTGTCACTGTTGGGTGGTCATGGTCCTCTAGTCGTGGGGGTGGGGGATTGGGAGGGGGTGGGGGCTTCACAACTGAAATAGCTTAGGGCCTCTCTTCAACTAAATCCAGCCCTGGGGGACGGGACCCAACAGGTCCCACTTGGCCTCGTATCTCCTAAATATCGACGAGCATAAGCGCAGGCTTGAAATCGTTTCGCTGAATATCTTGCGCTCTGTCCACCTAGGCCTAAACACTTTAACTCCCCATCCCATTCCCACACTGACCTCTTCTGTCCTGGGCCTCCTCCACTGTCAGAGTGAGACCCAACACAAATTGGAGGAACAATATTTCATATTTCACTTGGGCAGCTTACAACCCAGCGGTATGAATCTTAGACAGCTTACAACCAACTTCAACTCTTATTCTCCATTTCAGTCCCATCCTAGTTTTCCGACTAGTTTAATTGTCATCCTGATTAAATATTAATGATTGTACGCCTTGTTGTCACCTTCCCTTCAGCTAACAATGTACCATTCCACATTCCCTTGACCATTGTCACCATTGATCTGTTTTTCCACACCATACCCTTTGATATCTCTCTGTCTCCCTCTCCCCTGACTCTCAGTCTGAAGATGGGTCTCAACCTAAAACGTCACCTATTCCTTCTCTCTAGGGATGCTGCCTGTCCTGCTGTTACTACAGCATTTTGTGTACATCTTGATATTCTCATGCATTAGTCATTCACCCATCCAATATTTATTTCCTTTCAAATTTCATGTGAAATATTGGCCCTGAAATATTTCCACTAGAAATATTATTTTTTTTATCCTACTTGGACTTTCTCCAATATAATTAGTATATCAAACTGCCTGGATATGGCCCTTTCAGAGGCTTGAATTGGAGTTATTCATCCAAACACTGCAAGTATATTGAGTATTAAATGATGTATTCATATCTGTATCAGTGTGATCCTAAAACGTATGCTAAAATGTCCTTCATTCCTCCTTTTTGTTTTTTTCTTGAACGTGCAATGTTCCTTGGTCAAGAGAATGAAAGCCATTCTCACAAATAATTATATAGTTACTTAATTGCACACATTTTATGTATTTTTTTAATCATTTAACACAATTTGGTAAATCCAGAACTTATTGCTCATCTGTATCTGTTCTTGATAATGTGGCAGTCAACCATTTTGAAATACACAAGTACCTGTGAAGGTACTTCCACTTTAGGAAATGCTAGAAATACTCAGCAGGTCAAGGCACATCTGTGGGAAGAGAAATAGAGTTAACATTTCAGGTCAAAGACCCTTTGTTCGAACTGATGTGTTCTAATCAAGGGTCTTTGACCTGCAATGCTAACTATGTTTCTCTTCCTGCAGATGCAGCCTGACCTGCAAAATATTTCCAGTATTTTCTGCTTTTTATTTTATTTCCAACATCTAAATTATTTGGATTTTACAGATGTTCCCAATATTGGGTACTGGATTCAGGGATTTAGATCCAGCAACAATGTAGGCATGGGTGATATATTTTTCGTCAGGAAAGTTTGTGACTCGGGAGGGGACCTGCAAGTGGTGTCTTAACATGCTTGGTGCCCTTATTGACAATAGAGGTTTCAGTTTGGAAGGTGTTTCTGGAGAAGCCCAGCCAAGTAACTACACGTTGTTTTGTAGATCATACGCACTGCAGCTAGGTTGCAGTGGTCAAGGAGTCAAATATTTATTGTGGTGGATAGATGCAAGCAAATGGCTGCATTGACCCAAATGGTTTTGATTTCCATGATTGATGTTAGAATATCAGATATACAGGTAAGTGGAGAGTGTTCTATCCTGCAGATGGTGGGAAAACCTTTCGGTGTCAAGAGTTAAATTACTCATTCATATTGTCTTTCATATTTATATGGCTGGTGCAGTTGGGTTTTTGGTCATTGGTAACAATAAAAATGTTAAAGGTATGGGCCTCAGTAATGGAAATACCATTGAGTGTTAAGGGTAGGAGGATAGACTCTCCCTTATTGATTGTTACCTGGTAGTTGAGTAGCATAAATGTTCCGTGCCACTCATCAATCCATACTGGGTATTGCCCTCTGCTTGCAAGCAAGCACTGCTTAATTTTCATGCAAATAGATTGTATATGGTGTAATCATCAGTAGCCAACCCCCCACCTATGACCCATGCAAGGCAGGTCGTTGAGGAAGCAGCCTCTAGTCCATTTTCCAAGTTCTTCATACAGTCTTCCTTTAATTATATATCCAACCCAGTTGTGAATACATTCCATAGTTCTTTCCAAAACCAACCAAGTGGAATCGCATCAAATCAAGTTTATGGTCACATGTACAAGTGGGGTGGGGTACAGTGAGAATGAAAATCTCATTTGCAGCAACATCGCAGGAGCATAGGCCCAAAAAATACACAAGAACATAAATTCCAGGAGGCAATGGAAAAAGACTGTGCAAAAACAAGACATTAGTGCAAAACACAATTAGGAAAACACATACATGGTAGTGCAGAAGGTGAGCTGTAGTGTTCTGTTACTGCCAGGACTAGAATTGAGCAGATTGGTTCAAACACCAGATGGTTTTAGGAAAGTATCTGTTCCTAAACCTGGTGGCGCAGGACCTCTTTACCACCTGCATGATGATAATAGTGAGCAGAGGGCAGTGCCTGGAAGGTGGCGATCCTTGAAGATAGATGCTGTCTTGTGAGGCAGCACCTCGCATAGATGCCTTTGCTGGTTGGGAGTGCTGTGCCCATGATGGGCTGGGCTGAGTCCATCACTCTCTGCAGCCTTTCGTTTTCCAGTGTATTGGATGCAACCAGTCAGGATATTTTCTATAGTCCATCTGTAGAAGTTTGTGAGAGTATTTGATGACCTGCCAAATCTCTTCAAGCTTCAAAGAGAGTAGAGTGCTGGGCCCAGGACATGTCATTGGATATGTTAACATCCAGGAATTTGAAGCTGCAAACTTTCTCCACTGCTGACCCACCAATGATATCTGACACGTGGTCTCCCGGCTTCCCCTCTCTGAGGGTAACAATTTATTCTTTGGTTTTGCTGACATGAGCAAGAGGTTGTTGTTGCAGTACCACTCAACAAGGTGTTCAGAGTTTAGTGATACAGTGTGGAAACAGGCCTTCGGCCCACCGATTCCGTGCCGACCAGCGATCCCTGCACACTAATGCCCCTGTCCCACTTAGGAAACCTGAACGGAAACCTCTGGAGACCTTGCGCCCCGCCCAAGGTTTCCGTGAGGTTCCCGGAGGTTCCGGTCACTCTCCATGAGTCACCAGAGGTTCTGGTCACTTGCCTTGAAAGCCTCGACCGAAGCGTGAGCTGCATCTACTGATCAAAGATCCTATAGGATCTTTGCTACCGACCGCACACATATACAAACACATCGCAAAGGTGGGGGCCAGAGACAACGGAGGAGCGCTGTCTGCGAGTGAAGAGGAAGGTAAACTGCTGCCACAGAGCACGGTAAGTCCTTTAGAGAGCGCGGGAGGGAGGGAGAGAAAGGGAAAGAAGGGGAGAGAAGGACAGGGAGAGAGAGGGAGAGAAGGGGTGTGAATGGGGGGGGGGGGGGGGGAGAGGAGTGGAGACAGTTTTAAGAAGTTTAATAAAGTTAGCGGGTATTTTACCTTCTGGCGAATCTTGTAGGTCCTGAAACCAAAGATCTGATTGGATCTTTGCTGAAAACTCCAATGAGCCAATCAAAATGGCCGGTCATGTCACAGGAAGAAGGTATAAACTCCCTGTGGACAGCACCTGTAGTCTGGATCAAACCCGGTTCTCTGGCGCTGGGAGGCAGCAACTATACTGCAAGGCCACTGTGCCACCCCTTGAAGGTGTTCTTTCCCTTTCCTGTACACTGACTTATCACCACCTGTGATCTGAGGTTTCATTTGAGGTTTCCCGTTATAAATCCTCTCCATGATTCCCCAGGCCTGGAATGCTACCACCCTCCTGCAGCAATAATTTCATGAGAGAGACAGGCCAGGCCTCTCTCAGTGGGTGGAGAAGGAAGATTGGACTTGATCCTTGATAGGAAATGCCGCCCATTAACTACTGTCCACATGAACCTGGTTATTTGAAAATTCAGCTGAAATATCAGAAATTAAAGATGAAGATAGTTGGCACCTTCCACTAATTATGTTAGGTGAAGTTAGAATTTCAGCATGTTTCTTGAAACGACATATCTTCGTTAAGGAGGAGTTGATAAGTCTAAATTACTGATTGAATCTTTAGTTGCTAAACTGTGTTTCAAAGAAGAACTCCGATCCAGTTACAAGCAGCAGTGGATTTTCCCTGCAGCTAAAGGAAAGTGATACAGTTTCCTTTATCCAAAATAATCTTCAACTGGCTGTGCTGTCAACACCCACTAAAGCCTCGAGAGAGAGAGAGTGAATGGATTTCATTTTATATCCATGGGGATCTCATAGTTATCAGCTAACCTTAGCTATTACAGAGGTCACCTTCCTGTATGGGAATCAATGACTTGTGCTCATCATCCGCTGTTAAAGCAGTTGGATTTTCAGGTCACATATGGGCCTGATCTGTCTGTAAAGCTAGATTCTCCCTGCACACACACAATACAAAACAAATTACAATGGTGCCTGTAAAAGACGGATGTTATTGCCAGAAGTGCTCAGCTGTTAAACTGAGATCATCTCATCTCTTTCTGAAGCAGCGGCACAAAGCACATTGAGACAATCACTTTTTGTCAGGCTGTCAGATTAGTATATATAGCATAGAATAGCATAAGCAAAATGGACACTTCTCAGTTACACCATGGAATCTTAATTTCTATCTCATCAGCCTGCTGTCATTTATTTTCAAGTATGATGGACAGGACCAAAAATAATTTATATGCCACAAGGGAATTATAAAGAACTCTTCTGACAAGTACATTTTGTTGAACGCAGTGTAAAGAAATACATAAAGAGCCATCTCGTGTCTTAACGGTGGCTTAATGGTCTCTACAATTACTGCGAAGGTTAGATTTGTGGTTTCTGTGAGAAAAATAAAACATTTAATGGTGGGGTAACATTGCAAAAGGAATTAAGTTTGGTGAAGGCATAATGCTGGAATTCAGCTCAGTGCTGTGTTTGGTCCTTACTGTTGTAACAATATATGTGTCCTCAGCAATTTGAGATTTCCCAGTCCTTGGTTACTTTTCTGGACAGTGAATTTTTGGTCAACCAATGTGCTTTATTGCAGGAGCTGAGAAAACAATTGCTATGCTGTTAGTCATTGCCTTCTGAGATCAGGCAGTACAAAGACATTCTCAGCCAGAGTTTCCAGCTTTATCAACCTGTGCAGCTCACCATCATCCTTGTGCAGGTGATTGCCCTTTGTTTCGCAATGCAGGGATGGGAGATGGAGGAAGAGTAGATTATCTTTTTCAAACAGGTTGGAGTAACTCAGTGGGTCAGGCAGCACCTCTGGAGAAAAAGATAGGTGACGCTTCGGGTCGAGACCATTCCTCAGACTAGGACCAGACTTGAAACATCTCAATTGAAACATCACCTATTCCTTTTTTTTCAGAGATGCTGCCTGAACCGTTGAGTTAGTCATAGAGTAATACAATGTGAAAACAGGCTTTTCAGCCCAAAATTCCCACACCGGCCAAAATATTCCAGCTACACTAGTCTTGGTTCATAGTATATGAAAAACTTATCCTATCCATGTACATGTCCAACTTTTTCTTAAATGTTGGGATAGTCCCAGCCTCAACTACCTCCTCTGGTAGTTTGTTCCATACACCCACCACCCTTTGTGTGAAAAAATTACCCCTCAGATTCCTATTAAATCTTTTCCCCTTCACCTTGAATCTATATCCCCTGGTCCTCGATTCACCTGCTCTGGTCAAGAGATCCTGTACATCTACCTGATCGATAACTCTCATGATTTTATACACTCCAAAGGTTACTCCAGCCTTTTGTGTCTGTCTTCGGTTTAAACCAGCATCTGTAGTTCCTCCCTACACATGATCTTTTTCAAATACTGCTGATAAAATAGATCTAAAGTTAGACAAATCCTGTGCAGTTGAATAACCAATATATAGTTGTCTTTCCCAAATACAATTCTATTGCCCTCAGCAAGGACTAGAGCTCTTAGCATCAGTTTGTAAATAACTAGATACCAAGGGTACGTGAAAAAAGAGGTTTTCAGCTTGGCTTTCTTTCTGAGGAGCCAATTGCAGGATTCCCTCCTCTAAATGAATCTTAATCAAACATGTTCAGTGTGTCTGTGTCTGGGTCAGATCACTGTGTCTATGTCAGATCACTTTCCTCTACCATTACTAAGTGCGTGCATGCGTGCATGCGAGTGTGGTAGAGCATACTTTTTCTCATTTCACGATCGGCCCTCTATGCTTTTTATCAATTGCTTACTTCCTTTCCCTATTCTCTCTCTGTTACATCTATAGCTTTAGCAGTCAGCATGTTTAATGCTCCAAGTAGATTTAGATGGCATTTCTCCTGTCTACAGATGCGAGGATGTCTGCAACGTGTGAATTTGTTGGCTCCATCATCTTTACTTTATGCCTTTATTCCTCTTTTTGTATCCCTGAAGCCTAAGGTTGGTATCAACAGCCAATGTGTGCAATAGTTTCAAACATCCTTCTGCCTCACTTGAATGGGTTTTCACATTACATGCACCTTCTGTGGGTGTTGACAGGCTTCAGATAGGACTACTGGCAGTGGCAGGAATAGTAAGATTAAACGAAAACTTACCATTTGAAGTTTGTTCTTTATTTTATGAGGAGTTGCGTTGGTGATTGCGTGAAGACCCCTCCAGTCCGCATGCGTGTCAATCTTCAAAGCAGCGGTGTGAAATCACGGTAACAGTAATTGAAGTAACATAGTAAGATCAGCAACTTGAGAACTACCAGATGACCTTTGTGAGAGAGGGTTGGGAGTGGAGGGCACGTAATCACCAACGTAACTCCTCATAAAATAAAGATCAAACTTCAAACTGGTAAGTTCTCGTTTAATCTTACTATTTTACTTCGGAGTCACATGAGTAATTCCGTGAAGAGTTAAATACTCTGTGATTTCATGCCACAGATTCAAATCCCGGCGTCTTACTGCATCGATTGACTCAGGATGAGTGAATAATCAACAATGCATTAACCATGACATTGATTCAAATGTATTACGTTAATAAATACATTAATAGCAACCCCTCTATCTCAGGGGAGGCTAAAGTGGACACAAAACAGAATGGGCAAATAGCCCATGTCAGTAACTGGCCTATGGTAAAAAAAATTAAAAATCAATTCAGTTGACCATCCTGCGGTCGTGAGGATATGGTCGATGGGAATGTCCATTGCCCTGGCCACTGACGTTGATGCTGCCCAGGTGGAATGAGACGTACAATCGTCAGTGTTTATACCTGCATAAACCAAAACCTGCTGCAGCCATCTTGAAATAGTCTAAACAGACATTTCCTTGTGTGGTTGTTTGTCGCTTAATAAACAATGCTGATTTCAAACCTCTTAGGATTCTGGTGGCCTTGATATAATATAGCAAGCCTGCCCTCACGCATAGACGTGAGTCCGTAGGGTATGCCGAAATATGATCTTAAATCCTGCTGCCCCTTGTCTGCTCTGCTTGTGTAGATCAGAATGTAAAACGTAATGGCACCTGCAGCCATTTCCATCCTATGAAGCCGCAGCGTTTGTAATGTTTGTCCTCATTGTGCTGATATGATTGTCATGACTAGGATGTAGCTGGAACGCCGTGGTGAAATATTGTTAACACACTGTCAATATCCAAAACTGCATATACTTGTGGGAGAACTTGTGTCAAAGATTTTTTTTACAACTCGATATCCGGGGTTGATACCAGACAGTGTGGTTCCCATTTGCTGCAGTTTTAGTGGCTCTATAACTGAATTATTGTCAAAGACCATTTAAGAATGAACTGGAAGACGTCAGTAATCTGTAACCATATTAAATGTAACATTAACATTAAATAAACCGCTTCCGATCCCCTCAATAGGAAATGTACTGCTTTTTTGGTGCTATCCCTGCATTATGCAGTGAGCACATCCATGGATTGATGTGACAACCTGAGCCATAAGGCAGTCCATTCAGAATGTGTAAGTCAATAATTGTTTTATTATGCAGAGGCCGGTTTCCTGAACCACAGTTTGAACCAGCAAAGTTTTCATTTTTTAGAATAACCGTCTACGGTTGTATTAATATGCCTGACGAAAGCAGGAAACATGGCTGCATAGCCAGTCAGACAGTACGAAAACCTAAAGCGAGATCATGCTGACTTATTTCAAGACCCGACTAATGAGGCAAAATGGTGGAAGACATAAAAGAACATTCCTCCTTCTTGCAGCGAGAATGTATCTCTCCGCACTGATCTGCCACATATTTTTGCAATCAGTGAATAAACATGAAACCAACATGTCGATATTCAATGTACCATTGAACCATACTTCCATAATACTTTGAGATCCAATACCTATTCTGTATTGTCATCTACCTGAACTTGATGATACACCAGTGGTAAAGGAGATTAGGTAAATTGTTACAGGATACTTTTACTTGATTGTTATGTGACTAACATGTGCCACCACCGTAGTGTAGCAACTTGAAGTTGAGTATGTAGATTAAGTATATTCGCTCAATAGCCCTTTACCCATGGGGTGCATCTAGTGAATATATTTAGTTGATACCAACAACTGAAGAATTTGTAACTCATGCAAATCTCCTCCACCTCCAATTAGAGATGATATTCGCAATTTCCCACCTTAGAGCTCTTAGCATCAGTTTGTAAATAACTGAAATACGACTGACCAAACTACTGGAGCAATGCTGAATACTGTTTGTTCATCATTGTGACTTAGGTAGCTTCAGCTGGCAATAGCATAACGTTGTTAACAATGATCTACATGACTTTTGAGAGGTTGCTACTTTGCACCATGCCAGTTCCTGGACTTGCACAGCTACTAGATTGCCAATTACTCTTGATGAATAGAAGTCAGTTTTATAACAGGTTGCTATTAATTCCAATCTCTTGCCACAGGGCGGAGTCATAGGCTAATTAATCGTTAAAGGTAAATCCCAATGACCAACAAGTCTATTTGGTAAAAACTTAAGTTAACTGGGTGGATGAACCCAACCTCCCAAACACAGTTTGAGGCTGAAACAGATGACCCCAACAAAAATACAGTATTAGAATATCATCCAGACAAGACCAACAAGTGCCCTTAATTCTGAGTCCAAACACTGAGTCAGAACTCGTCTGAGCCATTGCACGCGCCTCATTGATGAGGGTGCTATCAATCAGCCCTCTACTAGGTGCTGCTGGCGTGGCCTCTTCTCCAGCCTGGCGCCGACACCACTCCATTTCCTGGAGTGTGCCCTGCTGGGGCACCCTGTGCAACAGGTGCTGTATTTGGGATAACTGTTGAAAAAAACGTTATCCAGCCCCGGAGGGGAATCCTCCCGGACCGCCTCCCCCGACGGTTTTTCGATGACTTCACCACATGCCTGGGGAGCACTATAAACGACAATATGTCTGTGAGCCCCTGACCCCACTGTCAGCGACTCTGGAGGTAATGCCGCATTCCTGCTTGATTTGCCCCTCCACGGGCACCACAGCAGGCTGGAAACCACTGACCGCCTTGTCAGTGGCTGGAATCGTGAGCCCGACATTTATGGGCTATCTGCTTCCACAGTCGGAACCAGGGTCTCCCCACAGCCGGCTTCACTCACCGGACTTCGCGATAAATCTAGCAGGAAACTTCTGTGAAGAGAGGTTCATGCTCGAACAACAAACCCTGGTAAGTAAAACAAACTTACCTTCTAGGTTTAAACTTACTGCCGGGAAAGCACACGGTATTGGTGGTTCAGTATTGATGTGGTGTAGAGAACTGGCTGGCAGACAGGAAGCAAAGAGTAGGAGCGAACGGGTCCTTTTCAGGATGGCAGACAGTGACTAGTGGGGTGCCGCAAGGCTCAGTGCTGGGACCCCAGCTATTTACAATATACATTAATGATTTGGTCGAGGGAATTAAATGCAACATCTCGAAGTTTGCGGATGACACGAAGCTGGGGGGCAGTGTTAGCTGTGAGGAGGATGCTAGGAGGTTGCAGGATGACTTGGATAGACTGGGTGAGTGGGCAAATGCATGGCAGATGCAGTATAATGTGGATAAATGTGAGGTTATCCACTTTGGTGGCAAAAACAGGAAGGTAGACTATTATTTGAATGGTGACCGATTAGGAAAAGGGGAGATGCAGCGAGACCTGGGTGTCATGGTACACCAGTCATTGAAAGTAGGCATGCAGGTGCAGCAGGCTGTGAAGAAAACGAATGGTATGTTGGCATTCATAGCAAAAGGATTTGAGTACAAGAACAGGGAGGTTCTACTGCAGTTGTACAGGGTCTTGGTGAGACCACACCTGGAGTATTGTGTACAGTTTTGGTCTCCTAATCTGAGGAAAGACATTCTTGCCATAGAGGGAGTACAGAGAAGGTTCACCAGACTGATTCCTGGGATGGCACGACTTCCATATGAAGAAAGATTGGATAGACTTGGCTTGTACTCGCTGGAATTTAGAAGATTGAGGGGTGATCTCATAGAGACTTACAAAATTCTTAAGGGGTTGGCCAGGCTAGATGCAGGAAGATTGTTCCCGATTGTTAGGACCGAGATGAGAAAATCATTTTTCACACAGAGAGTGGTGAATCTGTGGAATTCTCTGCCACAGAAGGTAGTTGAGGCCAGTTCGTTGGCCATATTTAAGAGGGAGTTGGATGTGGCCCTTGTGGCTGAAGGGATCAGGGGGTATGGAGAGAAGGCAGGTACAGGATACTGAGTTGGATGATCAGCCATGATCATATTGAATGGCGGTGCAGGCTCGAAGGGCCGAATGGCCTGCTCCTGCACCTAATTTCTATGTTTCTATGTTTCTATGCATGCGGACTGGCGGGGTCATCACGGAATCACTCACGTGACTCTGAAATAAAATCTGTAGTTATCTGCGGTAGTAGCACGCAGCTGGCTCTTTGCAGATGTTGTTAAAAATGGTAAAAGGACATTACAGCTGAATGTTAAAAGTAAACTAATCTTAAATCTTAGTGATGAATTAACCATATAACCATATAACCATATAACAATTACAGCACGGAAACAGGCCCTCTCGGCCCTTCCAGTCCGTGCCGACCATTTGTTTTCCCTTAGTCCCATCTACCTGCACTCAGACCATACCCCTCCATTCCCTTCACGTCCATATACCTATCCACTTTACTTTTAAATGTTAAAATCGATCCTGCCTCCACCACTTCTGCTGGATGCTCATTCCACACAGCCACCACCCTCTGAGTAAAGAAGTTCCCCCTTACGTTACCCCTAAACTTCTGTCCCTTAATTCTAATGTCATGCCCTCTTGTTTGAATCTTCCCTGCCCTCAATGGGAAAAACT
Source organism: Okamejei kenojei (assembly GCA_035221665.1). Classification (NCBI taxonomy): domain Eukaryota; kingdom Metazoa; phylum Chordata; class Chondrichthyes; order Rajiformes; family Rajidae; genus Okamejei; species Okamejei kenojei. Next base: position 81,051,475 of record CM069131.1, read on the forward strand.
TATCCAATGCAACTCTGTCTATCCCTTTCATCATTTTAAAGACCTCAATCAAGTCACCCCTTAACCTTCTGCGCTCCAAAGAATAAAGACCTAACTTGTTCAACCTTTCTCTGTAACATAGTTGCTGGAACCCTGGCAACATTCTAGTAAATCTCCTCTGTACTCTCTCTATTTTGTTGACATCCTTCCTATAATTAGGCAACCAAAATTGTACACCATACTCCAGAATTGGTCTTAACAATGCCTTGTACAATTTTAACATTACTTCCCTACTCCTATATTCAATGCTCTGATTTGAATAATGAATAATGCAGAAACTCTAATAAAGCTCTTTGGCTAATCATTGTTTAAAATTTCACGTCAAATTATTCCAGAAGAATCATTAATTAAATGATTTATAACCCCATTGGGTGTTCTGCAGTTGTTTAAGAACATATTGCCACATAGTACATGGATAGGACAGGTTTGGTGGGATATGGACCAAAAGCGGGCAGGTAAGACCAGTGTAAACAGGGGCACCGCACGATTGGCAGCCCCGCCAACAGTCTGTCTGTTTTTCGTCTTAAAAACAATTTTAGTGTGTGTTAAAAGTGTGTGTAAATGTTCTCCGGTTTGTTTTATGTGGGGGGAGGGGGAGGGGGGAGGGGGAAACCTTTTTTTCATTTTCGTACCTTGCCGGAGATGCGCTTTTTTTTCCGGGTCACATCTCTGGTCACTCTGTGGGCTACCATTGAAGGAGCTGGAGGCCTTCTCAGACTGACTTGAGCCCCACCGAGGGGCCTGGACTTAAAATCGGAGCTGATTCCTTGCCTGGGATTGTTCAAACCGCGACCTGCGGGTCTTACCATCAAGTGCTCGCAGTCTCAGGAGAGGCCGAGTTGGGAAGCTCCAACAACGCAGAGGCTCGACCAGCCCCGACCCGGGGTCCGATCGCCAGCGCAGAGGAGCTGACATCCCCCCGATGCAGGACCTGATCGCCCCGATGCAGAGTGCCCAAACACCGCCGGCTATGGGAGTCAAGATTGTCCCGTCAACGGAGGGCTCGAGGCCCCCGACTGCGGGAGTGCAAAGAAGGGAAGAGATTTGAACTTTTTTCCGCCTTCCATCACAGTGAGGAATGTGGAGGTGTCACTGTGGTGGATGTTTATCTTAAAATGTATTTTGTGTGTTCTGTTGCTTTTCATTTGTATGACTGACTTGGCAAATGAAATTCCTTGTATGTTGCAAAACATACTTGGCTAATAAAGTATTATTGTGATTATGATTGTACACATTGGCCGGTGTGGGCAAGTTGTTTCCACTCTGTATCAGTCTGACTGTGACTTTATCTGAAAAAAAGAAGCAATGATTTTATCACCCAATGTTGAAGAATCATGGAAAATAAACTTGCAGCAATCTATCTTGTTGGTTCTCTGATCACTGAATTGCTTCAAAGCTAATGATATGCATTGGTCTTTAGATAAGTGTGATCTGTCACTCGTGCCATGTTTTTCGATGAGCAGATGGTGGACAAAGGGCAGAGATGATAAGATAGAAGGTGAAAGACAAAAGGATTAAAAAGTTGTGAACTGTGTATGAATGTAGGAAGGAATGTAGGTATAAAAAGGAGGAGAAAGGGAGAAATTAAAAGGTAATTTAACCTATTTGCTTCTTCAAAAAATTAGTCTGATTACGATTTAGTTCAAGATCGTTTCAGATCGATGTCCTCGTGAATGATCATTAACCTGAAAGACCAGGTCTGTTTTATCCTCCACTAATGCTGGCTAAGCTGTTGAATGTTTCCAGCAATTTCTGTTTTTACATCAGGTATTTAGTCAGAGTAAACTGTAGAGTTGTCTAAATGAAGAAAGCTTAAGAAATTAGTCCTGGGATTTTTTTTTTTTTTTATTATTAAAGCTGTCAGACTTGTAATCACTAACACAAAACAAAGGAGTTGCATTCAATTACTGTTAACACAGCTTGCATAAAATCAATCGTGTCCCTTTGTGGAATATTTTACCTGGACATCAAAGATAAAGCAAAGGTAAACATAATGCTTAAAATCTTACCAAATGTAGACTTAGTGTGAAAATGCAGCTAGTGTGAAAAACATAAATGGCAAGTGAAAAGATACAGAATTTTAGTCAACACATGAACATAAAAATGTTTTGACTGGGTTAACAATGAGCATCCTAAAAATGAAATGTCTTCATATATTTTCATTTGAAATAGGTTGTTCCGGTATTTTAACACATTTCCAGACAAAGATCAAGAATATAATTTATTTGAATATTTTTGACTCCACAATGAAAACAAAATATTTATTAATGCTTTAACACCATGCCATAACATATAAATCATATTAAACTGGGAGTTCCATTTTTATTGGCCACTGCAATCCCAGTAGATAATCTCGGTTCATATTTCGGTTCACTCGGTAGTTGAGGCCAGTTCATTGGCTATATTTAAGAGTGAGTTGGATGTGGCCCTTGTGGCTAAGGGGATCAGAGGGTATGGAGAGAAGGCAGGTACGGGATACTGAGTTGGATGATCAGCCATGATCATACTGAATGGCGGTGCAGGCTCGAAGGGCTGAATGGCCTACTCCTGCACCTAATTTCTATGTTTCTATGTTTCTATATAACGTCTTCCAATTCTGACAAGACTTGGAGATCTTATGAATGAAAATCATATTAAGCCCTGCAGCATGGATAGAAAGATCCTTGCCAGGCAATGAATCAGGTACCTGTAAGTATCAGTTTTCTGATATAACAACTGCTTGGTTGATCTTCATGGATCAAAACCAGGAACTGCCAAAAGACTCATCAGGTTAGGTAGTATCTGTGTAGAGTGAAAGTAATTCAGTGTTTTAGGTCTAAAATATTGACTTTATTCCTCCTTCCACAGATGCTTCCTGAAAATTAAAACAACTGTTGGAAATCTAAAATAAAAAACATAAAATCCTAAAAAATACTCAGTAGATCAGCCTGCATCTAGGGAAGAGAAGCAAAGTTAACATATCAAGTAAACTCCCTTCTGACTAAAGGGCTTCAATTTGAAATGTTAACTGTTTCTCTTCCCTAGATGTTGCCTCTGCTGCTGAATACTTCCAGCATTTTCTGCTTTTATTTAAGAGAGTAGCATTTTCTGTTTTCATTTAAGAGAACACAAAGCAGTAGTACTCTTGGAAATGCAGTGGAATCTATTAATTGTCTATCCTCTCTTCAATTCCATCAATCTAATGATGGTTTTATAAAGTTAAAGTTTCAAAAAGTACAGTACATTTGGGTGCAAAGTTAAAAATATTGCAACTGTCAAAGATAGTGAAGGGCAGACATGTTTCCATGTACTTTTTAAAATGACCACCTAGTTAAACTACTCTCCATTATTCTTAGCATTATTTTCATAATGTAATTACTTTCAAAACCTAAGTATTCAATAAAAACGTGTACTGATGCATCCCAGATATTACCAGTTGGAATAACAGAAAGGTGTATCTTTGTTCAAACCCAGACTGCCAGTTTCTACTGGGCATTGAAAAGGAGATCTGAGATTAGGTGAAGTAACATTTTCCACCTCAAAATTAACATGTGCGATATTTGAGGGTTATATTTCAGATTTGTACTTGTTTTATAAGCTTGCATGGTGTCTAGCCGCCTTTCTGTTGAAAATAGCAGGTAATCCATTTTCACTTCGTCCTCGGTGTGGGTTACATGGCAGCAAAGACCACAACTTCAGTTTGAAATTGTTAACAACATGCTGAGGGTTTCCTCGAGGTCAGCACCCACTGTGTCGGCACAACCTTCTGCAAATTCAGCTGAACTTTTGTTCACCCCCAGAATTTTAATTTCACTGTATGTATTGTAAATATAAAAGTTTTTTTTTCCAAGCTGGATTTTGGATGAGAACATACTTTCTGTTAACTCCTTACAGTGTAAAATGCTGACAAATGTATGCTTATGGTGCAAAATAGACTGAAAATAAGCCATTTACTTGGATAAGGAAGTGAAATATAATAATCCTTCAGAGTGAGCAACTCTGTTGTGCTGGGATTGAGTCCCAAGTATTCAATAAAACCCATGTAGTGAAGGCAGTTTGTTAATTCCTTGGACTAACTGATCAGTTTACTGGGTTCTTATGACTAGTCAGACAGACATGCAGTTTATGTAACCCCATTACCTTTAGTCTGTCGACAGAGTCAACACTCTCACAACACACTTGCAGATCTCCATCCTGATGACCCAGCGCCAAAGCGATACACAGAGAATAAAGAGGCTTTAGTAGCAGCCAAAAGTATTCACATTGCCTAGAGCAGTCAGGGTATCTTTTTCTTAGGATATTATGTTTTAAAATATTTTGCTTTCAGCACACATGAAAAAGGTCTAATTTTAGATAAAGTTAACAAAGAAACTGCATAAATAAAGTTGTCATGAACAACAGTATTTTTTTTTCCATATATAAAGACTTTGCAAAATTATAGCAAAGTTTAACACATCAAACATGCCTTTGAAATATTGAAATGTTTGCCTTTGCTATGAGTGTCAATTATTTTTATGCAATAAAAACGTTGAATGTTGAAATGCGTTCTATGATGAAGACAGAATAGAATTATTGGCACTTGTGCACAAGGAGCCCAGGAAATAGTGATGAGAAAAGGGGCCTTGGGTACAAGTGCGGGGATCCCTATTGGTGGCACCATAGTTTGGTAAGTTAATGAAGAAGGCCACCACCTTATCTACCTTGCTTTCGTTAGGTAGGACATAGAATATAAGAGCTAGGAGATTATAGTACAACTTTATAACACATTGAAAAAATACATCAAGTGCCAGAGTAACTCAGTGGGTCAGGCAGCACCTCTGGAGAACATGGATAGGCGGCGTTTTAAGGGTCACCTATCCATGTTCTCCAGAGATACTGCCTAACCCATCGAGGTACTCCAGAACTTTATGCCTTTTTTGATCAACCAGCGTCTGCAGTTCCTTGTGTCTATATCTTTATAAGACATTGATGCCATAGCTGAAGTATTGTGTACAGTTCTGGTCAAACAGTGGACATCGGTGACAGCATTGGGGAGGGTGCAGTGGAGATTAGCCAGGATGTTGCCTGAGATGGTATGTTTCATTTATGAGGAAAGACTAAATAGAGTTTGGTTTCTTCAGAGTGGAGAAGGGGGGAGAGGGGACCTTATATAAATATACTAATCTATGAGGGGCATAGATGGAGTATATAGTGTTATTTTCTCCATATCAGACCCATCTAAAACCAGAGGACATAGGTTTAGAGTAGGGGATGAGAGACAGGTTTCAAAAGTCAGTTGCTTTTAATAGTAATGGACTTAGAGTCATGTAGCACATAAACAAGACTTAACCCAACTCATTCATGCCAACCAAGATGCCATATCTAAACTGGTCCCATTTGCCTGAGGTTAAAAGGGGATCTTTATCATTACCTTATCCAAGCTCTGGTATTTTATTTCATTCTTCACATGTTTAAATTAAAATGTTTTAATTGTAATTGTCTACTGTATATCTTGTTGTTACTTGTGAGCAAAGCACCAAGGCAAATTCCTTGCATGTATACATACTTGGCTAATAAAATGTATTCAATTCAATTCAATCAGTTCATCCCAGGGCTTTTAAGTAGTAGTTGGACAAGCAAGTGCATCACCAAGGCATAGAAGATTACAAGCCAAGTACTAATCAATGGGATTAGCATAAATGGGGCCTCACTGTCGGCATGCATAACCTGGGCCGAACTGCCTCCTATTGTGCTGAATGACTCGACAAATGGAAAGGTATTTCACTGCTGCATCCAGCCAAAGTTACTTCCCTTCCAAAGACCTGGGATACCTGAGCCTGCAGCTATTAAAACCAATTGTCTGATGAAATCTGATGCACCCTGCATTAATTACATGTATTAACTACTAATCCATGTTGCAAAAGCATATAATTTCCCTGCTTACTACCCTGTGCCAGTTAAGGCAGAAGTGGTAATGTTCACTTCAGCGTAAGGCCCTTTTTAAATGTGTCATGATTTAAGTACCCTCCCCACCCTTCTCTTGTTCACATTGTTGAAGGCAAGGGCTTCTGTCAATGAGTTAACTTTTCATGAATGAATCTTTCATAAATCAGTAGTACTAGATTTTCATCTTCAACATTCCTTGTCCAGAGCTTTAAACTCCGACACTACTTTGGGAACATGACGCATATGTCCACTTTCATGATAATCATTAATTTATCCCAGGTATTTTACATTAACAGGCTTTTTGTAGCACATTAATGTTTTCTTTTGCTGATATTGTTTGTATGTGATTCAGGTTTGCAAGCAAAAAAGGAAATCCTGAATGGAGTAATCTGAAAGCATGATCTTAAATATGCAATTTTTGTGAATGGACAGCAGAGCGGGTTAGCTACTGAATAGACCAAATCTAAAAATGATAAATTATATCAAATCCAGTTTAGATGGATTCCGGTTCAGTCTGAAGAAGGGTCTCAACCCGAAATGTCACCCATTCCTTCTCTTTAGAGATGTTGCCTGTCCGGGTGAGCTACTCCAGCATTTTGTGCGTATCTTCAGTTTAGGTGAGTTGGTTGATTGTTCCCTCGGTCAGTTTTCTTTTCTGAAATGAGCCAGGGTGGTCTCAATCCAGCTCATAATAAGATCCTATGGCAGCTGGACACGAAAATCTTTAAATTGGCACCAGCCTTTAAATGTTAAAGCTTGGAAATCTGCACCACTGAAGCAATTGGAACAATTAAAGTGTATGACCAGTCTACATTTTTGAAAGGATTAGAACATGCCAGTAGTTATTAAAATAACATTGGTTCACATTCATGCATGTGCATGTTTGCATCCACTTATCTGCAGCGAATTGTTTCACCAGATTAATTGAAATGAACTGTTTCAAAGTGTATTTATTTTACCTCCATGCAGGCCATTCCTACCCAGCTCATCAGACTTATCTTTGTGACGGCCAGACTGAGATAGCCAGTATCTCAGGGAAAACATGGTCAGAAAGGAAGATACTTACAACCTGTAGAGTCCTTAAGAAGTTGCCACGCATCTATTATCACTATTGGCATTGGTTTATTATTGTCATATGCACTGAGATACAGTAAAAAGCTTTGTTTGTGTGCTATCCAGTCAAATCATACTATACATGAGTACAATTATGCCAGGCACAAGTACAGCAGTTAGTGCAAAGAGAATATTACCAGAGGGTAATTTATGATACTTTATTGTCACGTGTACCATAAAGTACAGTGAAATACTTTATGCTGCATACAACCCAGTAAAATAGTAAGATTAAACAAGAACTTACCAGTTTGAAGTTTGATCTTTATTTTGAGGAGTTACGATGAGGGATTACGTGAAGAAGCCCCGCCAGGCGCATGCGCATCATACTTCAAAGCAGCGGCGTGAAATCACAGTAACTACAGTCGAAGTGATATAGTAAGACTCAGAAGACTAGAACTACCAGATGATCTTTGCGATTATGAGGGTCGGGAGCGGAGGGCACGTAATCCCTCATCGTAACTCCTCATAAAATAAAGATCAAACTTCAAACTGGTAAGTTCTCGTTTAATCTTACTATTTTACTTCGGAGTCACGTGAGTGACTACATGAAGATTTCAAAGCTCTGTGATTTCATGCCGTAGATCCATTCCATACAACACACTGCTTCAGTTGACACAGGAGTGAACAAATAATGTATTGAACATTGCTCCAATTATTCAATAAACATTTTAATAATAAACAACAGCAATAACCCCTCTATCCCAGGGGGAAATTACAATTGAAATTTACAAAAGAAATCAAACGGAACCCAAAACAGCATGCCCAAAACCTTGCACTGCCAGGACAGGTTTGTCATAAAACTTGGAAAACATCGACTTCTTAGACCATCCTGCGGACCCGAGGATTTGACCTAGAGGCACGTCCTGTGCCTTCGCTGCAGATGTTGATGCCGCCCTGGTGGAGTGAGATTTAATCACATGAGTGTCTACTCCAGCACAATCCAAAACCTGTTTCAACCATCTAGAAATAGTTTGTACTGACACCTTTTTGTGAGTTTTTTGTGGCTGATGAGCATTGCTGTTTCAGAGCCTCTGAGACTCTTAGTTACCTCGATATATTGACTCAGGTGCGTAACTACACATAGCCTTTGGTCAACGGGGTATGCTTTAAAGCTTACTTTAGTTCCGGCCATACCTGGCCTGCTTTGTTTGATTAAATCATATACATAAAACGTCATACAGAAGAATGCATGCTATCCAGCCGTAGCTTTTGCAATATCTGAACCCGTTGCTCTGATACTAGTGCCATGAGCATAATCACTTTAAGTGTTAACTTCTGGAAAGATAGTGATGTGATTGGAGCCCATTGTCGACGCAGTGTGAGAACTATACTCAAACCCCAGATTTCTGTATACCTAGGCTTAGGAGGGGTTTTGTTAAAGATACCTCTCATGAATCGGGACACTAGCGGATCAGACCCGATAGATTGTTGTTCTGCAAACTGCCCTAAATAGGAGTACAAAGCAATGAGCACTATTAATGGCACTATAGCTCAACTTTTCATCAAAATGCAATGTAGCAAGGAACTCCAATACACCCGGTATGCGAGCAGTATGATGATATATCTGACTGTAAGCAAAACATCTCCCATTTCTTAATATCAGACACATATTGTTTTTTAGTACTATCTCTCCAAGCCGCAGTAATCACATTCACGGTCCTACTCGACAGTCCAAGCCCTTGGAACGGTCTGGTCAGATCCTGCAGATTAACAGATTAATACGATCATGTAAAGGATGACTTTCTCCTGTTACCGGATGAACCAACAAATTACTGCACTTGTGGACAGTCATGAATGGCTGAGTCATCATTCTCAGGACCAATGGGAACCATGGCTGTGTAGGCCAGTCAGGAACCACCAGAATGCCTGAAGCAGAGTCCTACTCTATTTTGGTGAGACATTGCCTGATGAGGCAGAATGGGGGAAAAGCATAAAAGAATGTACATCCCCAATGTAGCGAGAATGCATCCACTGCTACTGTTCCTGGATCTGGTTCCCACGAAACGTAATTAGGCAACTGGTGATTAAGCCTGGATGCAAACAGATCTATGTCTGCAAACCATACTGGCTGACAATCATTTAAAAAACATTTGGATTTAGCATCCACTGTATGTTGTCATTAAATTTCCGTGACCTGGTGTCCGCCACCACATTATCTCTACCTGGTAGATAGATAGCTGAGACCCAGATATTTCTGGAAATGCACCAGTCCCAAATGAGGTTAGCCAGATTATCACATGATACTGACCTAATTCCTCCCATGTGATTGATATAAGCAACAGCCGTGGTATTGTTAATCTGGAGCTGAACATGTAAATCATTCATTGCTGAACAATATGCTTTTAGCCTTTAGAATGCACCCAGCAATTCTAAGTTATTTATACCATGCCTTTGCAGGATTAATTCCTCTTGCACACTCCATCTACCACCACAGCTAGACTCGCTATCCGTGGCTCCCCATCCTGAAGCACTGACATCTGTTTGTAAAATCACTGAAGGTTGTTGAGTCAAAATGTTTTTAGTACTTCGTGAGACATTGATTATCCACCATTGCAATTCAGCGATGGCTTTGGCTGGCAACTGCATTGGTCTGTCGAAATGATCTGCATGTTCTTTAAGTGCTTATTCTCTAGCTCGTTGCCAACTCTGACAGTGCAGAGGTCCAAACTGCATAGCAGGGAAAACCACCACTAATTTACCAATAACACTGGCTACTTGCCAGATGGAGGGTTGTTGCTCCTCTACGAGACTGCTACAGACCTCCATGATTTCAACAGCCTTAGCCATAGGCAAAGTCACTGACATATCAATTAAATCAATGGCAAACCCCAAATAGTCAATTATTCGGAATGGTACTAGCTTGGATTTTATTGGATGGATGAGGAATTCTAACCTCTGAAATAGGTGTTTGGTTGCTGAAACAGACTCCTCAGCTGCTTCCTGAGTGTTGCTTACAATTAAAATATCATCTAAATAAGCTGAATGTGATTCTGGGCACGGAGTTGCGCCAGAACTGGTTTCAACAATTTTGTAAACAACCTAGGAGATGAGGTTAACCCATTGGGCAACTTTCATATCTATGGTTGCCATTGTTATATGTTACCTTTTGATAACAACTGCTTAGCAGTACTGAAAGTATCCATTTTAAAATGTCTGTACTGGACATAGGAATTTAACCGGGTTAGGTCTAGAATGACTCGACACCCACCATCATTTTTCTGCCTGGGGAATATATTGGACACAAATTGTTGAGGATGATAAACCATCCTTTCAATTATCCGTTTTCAGAATAAAACCCCAATTTCATCATTTACCTGTAGAGTCTCTGGTCCTGAAAAAAAAACAATACCCAACTAGGCATATTTTGTGCAGGTGGATGTATTCCTGACATAAACTCAATTCGAGACCCCGAGACACTGTCCAGTATAAACAGATTGGATGTCATGCAGCACCATTCATCATAAAACAATTGCAACCTACCCCCAACCGGAGGTTGTTCCCCAGAGGATATATCCTGGACAGAATCAGTTACCCGTACCTCCATAGCCGACCTCGAACTTCTCAATCTTCTGGCCATGTTGGGGTTGTAGTTGGGGTACGCAGGTGCATATGGATGCCGTACAACTGGCAACCCTCCACTTGGCTCCAGCATCTGAAGCCCATCTGATTGGAAAAGACCTGTGAGGTGGTATTCTGGCCGAGGGTGTGTAGGTCTTCATGAGGCCAATGGTTTTGGCCTCTTCCTCTAGGTCTTTAACCTGTTTCATCAGATCTTCACCGAAAAAAAAAAAATTGGCACCTGGATGTTGGAGGACTTACAGAGAGCTGCGAAGCGTGGATTCAATGTCGGCTTGATGGCGATCTTCCGGATACAATTTATTTCGAAATAAGCATTGCACAGCAGGGCCAACATATCCTGCTGAGTTCCCGACATTGGCGCTCCTTGGACCATTTGCCCAAATGCTGTGATCCCCGCCCCCACCAATTTGAGGACTCTCTGGAAACGGAGCTCCTGCCCCCTCATCGATGCGCTCATTTGTGTCCAGATGGCCAAGTTCACGGTGGGCACCTTGAATGACGCACAGTTAACAGGTGTCTGGTAACAAGTTTTTGTTTCCTCCATGATAGAGTCCTGGAGCTGGTGAGAGGCCATATAGTTTATATTACTAGCCAGATTATCCTCCATGGCTTCACCAGTCCCCTCTGGAATGACAACATTTCTTTCACATCTGGGACACCTGGAGCATGGCTCATGTGATTTGGTTGTGACACCAACTTCAGGGTCAGAATCCTCCTGCCCTGGCTCTTCCGAGCCTTGTTCTAGGGAGGTCTCGACTAGCCCTAAACAAGGTGCTGGTGAGGGGGATTCCCATTGGAACTCACAGGCGTGCTGGAAGTCCTCCTCGCCATACGGGCCTCTGACTGAGGCTGTTCCAGAAAGTTGTTGGGGAATCCTGGGGGTATGCGACCCCGACTGGAACACTTCATGGCTCATTGTTTTTTGTATCATCTGCTCCATTTTATCAAGATGTCCCCAGACCTTCTTGTTGGAAGGAGGGGAGTCTTCTTGGTCAGACTGGTCTGAATAAACGGGCCTGACTGACTTCCGTTTTGCCTTCCCCCCTACTGGAGTGGCCACAGGACCCTGAGGCACCGGAGTTGATGGAGGCAGTTGAGCTGCCGGCGGTTCTGCAGTCGGCGTTTTCAGAACCGGGGTTACCGCAGCCGGCATTTCCCTGCCCGACCTAGCACTAACCGCGGTCCTGCGAGTAAGTATCTTACTGCGAACGGCAGCACTCTTTTCCGTGACTCTCTCCATTTTGAAAGTACTCCCGCTGGCTCTTGAGCCAGCCTTACAGAGTTTAAGTATCCGCAGAAAGGTGTTTAAATCACTTACCTGCCGGTTTGTTACTTACCGCTGGTGGAGCTCACGTGACTCCGAAGTAAAATCATATAGCAGATCTCACCTAGGTGTTGCCATGTTTCTGCTACTGACAAGGTTACAAAGATTAAAGTAATCTAAAGTTACACTGCATAGTAACTCAGCAGGTCAGGTAGCAAATCTTGAGAACATGGATAGGTGACGTTTCAGGTTGGGACCCTTCTTCAATGTAATGTGAATTTGGAATTCGATAGTGATGTGTTTTAATTTTCTTTCAAGACCCAGATATACCTGTAGCTGCAAGGGCTAGTAGTCAGGCAGTAGTGAGCAGCTATTTTGATCAGGTGAAGTCTGTATTTAAAATAGAACGAATGTTGACCTCAGAGTAGTAATAGCAGCGCATTTGGAAAGCAGTGACAGGATCGGTCAAAGTCAGCATGGATTTACGTAGGAGAAATCATGCTTGACTAATCTTCTGGAATTTTTTCAGGATGTAACAAGTAGAATGGATTAGCAAGAGCCAGTGGAGGTGGTGTATCTGGACTTTCAAAAAGCCTTTGACAAGGTCCCACACAAGAGATTAGTGTGCAAAATTAGAGCACATGGTATTGGCGGTAGGGTATTGACATGGATAGAGAGGGGTGGGAGATTGCAACCTTCACGTGGTCCACCCTGTTTCGACTAATGCAATCAACCCGACGTGCACAAACAAATAGATCAAATAGAACAAGAAGATGGATAGAGAACTGGTTGGTAGACAGGAGGCAAAGAGTAGGAATTAACCGGTCCTTTTCAGAATGGCAGGCAGTGACTAGCGGGGTGCCATAAGGCCTGGTGCTGGGACCCCAGTTACTTACGATATATATTAACAATTTAGACAAGGGAATTAAATGTAACATCTGCAAATTTGTGGATAACACAAAGCTGGGTGGCAATGTGAGCTGCGAGGATGATGCCATGAGGTTGTAGGGTGACTTGGATAGGTTGGGTGAGTGGGCAGATGCATCACAGATGCAGTAAAATGTGAATATTGTGAGATTAACCACTTTGGTGGCAAGAACAGGAAGGCAGATTATTATCCTAGCAAACTTAAAGCACACGGTATTGGTGGTTCAGTATTGATGTGGATAGAGAACTGGCTGGCAGACAGGAAGCAAAGAGTAGGAGTGAACGGGTCCTTTTCAGGATGGCAGACAGTGACTAGTGGGGTGCCGCAAGGCTCAGTGCTGGGACCCCAGCTATTTACAATATACATTAATGATTTGGCCGAGGGAATTAAATGCAACATCTCGAAGTTTGCGGATGACACAAAGCTGGGGGGCAGTGTTAGCTGTGAGGAGGATGCTAGGAGTCTGCAGGATGACTTGGATAGACTGGGTGAGTGGGCAAATGCATGGCAGATGCAGTATAATGTGGATAAATGTGAGGTTTTCCACTTTGGTGGCAAAAACAGGAAGGTAGACTATTATTTGAATGGTGACCGATTAGGAAAAGGGGAGATGCAGCGAGACCTGGGTGTCATGGTACACCAGTCATTGAAAGTAGGCATGCAGGTGCAGCAGGCTGTGAAGAAAGCGAACGGTATGTTGGAATTCATAGCAAAAGGATTTGAGTACAAGAACAGGGAGGTTCTACTGCAGTTGTACAGGGTCTTGGTGAGGCCACACCTGGAGTATTGCGTACAGTTTTGGTCTCCTAATCTGAGGAAAGCCATTCTTGCCATAGAGGAAGTACAGAGAAGGTTCACCAGACTGATTCCTGGGATGGCACGACTTCCATATGAAGAAAGACTGGATAGACTTGGCTTGTACTCGCTGGAATTTAGAAGATTGAGAGGTGATCTCATAGAGACTTACAAAATTCTTAAGGGGTTGGACAGGCTAGATGCAGGAAGATTGTTCCCGATGTTGGGGAAGTCCAGGACAAGGGGTCACAGTTTAAGGATAAGGGGGAAGTCTTTTAGGACCGAGATGAAAAATCGTTTTTCAGACAGAGAGTGGTGAATCTGTGGAATTCTCTGCCACAGAAGGTAGTTGAGGCCAGTTTCGTTGGCCATATTTAAGAGGGAGTTGGATGTGGCCCTTGTGGCTGAAGGGATCAGGGGATATGGAGAGAAGGCAGGTACAGGATACTGAGTTGGATGATCAGCCATGATCATATTGAATGGCGGTGCATGCTCGAAGGGCCGAATGGCCTGCTCCTGCACCTAATGTTTCTATCTGAATGGTTATCAGATTAGGAAAAGGGGATGTGCATTGAGACCTGGGTGTGCTTGTACATCAGTCACTGAAAGCAAGCATGCGGGTACAGCAGGCAGTGGAGAAAGCTAATGGCATGTTGGCCTTCAATGCAATAGGATTTGAGGTTAGGAGCAAGGAGGTCCTACTGTAATTGTACAAGGCCCTGGTGAGACTGCACTTGGAATATTGTGTGCAATTTTGGTTTTCTAATTTGATGGACATTATTGCGATTTAAGGAGTACAGTGTAGGTTCACCAGGTTAATTCCCGGGATATAGTGGGACTGACATATGATGAAAGAATGGGTCAACTGGGCTGGTATTAACTGACATTTAGGATCAGGGGGGATCTTATAGAAACATTTAAAATTTTTAAAGGATTGGACAGGCTAGATGCAGCAAAAATGTTCCCGATGTTGAGGGAGTCCAGAACCAGGAGTTCCAATTTAAGAATAAGGAGTAGGCCATTTAGGACTGCGATGAGGAAATACTTTTTCACGCAGAGAGTTGTGAATCTGTGCAAATCTCTGCCACAGAAGGCAGTGGACGCCAATTCACTGGATGTTTTCAAAAGAGTTCGATTTAGCTCTTGGGGCTAAAGGAATCAAGGGATATGGGGAAAAGGTAGGAACGGGGTACTGATTTTAGATGATCAGCCATGATCATATAGAATGGCAGTGCTGGCTCAAAGGGTCGAGTGGCCTATTCCTGCACCCATTTTTCCATGTTTAAGTACAGCACAGGAACAGGCCCCACAGCCTACAATGCCTGTGCCAAACATGTCAAATTAAATTAATCCCTTTAAAATTTAAATTAAATTAATCCCTTCTGCTTACTCCCTACATAAAAACCTTTTAAACACCACAATTTTATCTGCTTCCATCACCACCCCATTACAGCGCCCTCCAAGCACCCATCACTCACTGTGTGAACATCTTGCCCCTCTCATCTTAAAAATGTGCCCACTAGCATTTGAATTGCTCACCCTGGGTAAAAGGTTTTAAATGTCTACTCTATCATTGCTCACATAATTTGATATACTTCGATCAGATCTCCCTTCAACGTCAGACATTCCAAGTTTGTCCAACCTCTCCTTGTAACTAATAGCCTCTAAAGCTGGACTTCAATACAACAGAAACGTTTATTCATAATGTGATTATGAAAATGTAGGTCAACAATAGAATATGTGCACGCAAAATATAGATCCCAATTTTCAATACTTTTGGATTCAAGATTAGCAGGTTAAATTATTTCACTTTTTTTTTGCAATGAGCAGAATTTTGTTAACTACCACTTCAATTATGAGTTAAGTAACTAACTGAATTAAAAAGGAAATTCTGCGAGTAAGGGTGCATGGTTCCCTAAATGTGGCGAGTCAGCTGGACAGTGTGGTGAAGTGGGACATCGTGATGCAGCTGTACAAAATATTGGTCAGACCAAACGTGGAGCACTGTGTGCAGCTCTGGCCACCCTGCTACATTAATGATGCCACTAAGTTGAAAAGGGTGCAGAATAGATTCACCAGGATGTTATCTGGATTTGTGTACTTGGGTCACAGAGAGAGGTCGGATAGGCTGGGGAAATATTATCTTTCGAGTGTAGGAAGCTGAGGAGTGACTGTATTGAGGTATTCAAGATTATGTGGGAAATGAATGAAGTGAACGCTCACAGTCTTTTCCCCCCAAAGGTAGAGGATTTAAATACTAGAAGGCACAAGCTTTAGGTGAAAGAAGAGATTTAAGAGAGGCATCACTGGCAACCTTTTCACTCAGAGAGTAGCCTGTATCTGGGATGAGGCCAGAGGAAGCTGTGAAAATAGATACAACAACGACTTTTGAAAGACACATATGTATAGGGAGAGTTTAGATAGATATGGGCCAAGTGCAGGTAAATGAGATCTTGGTCGTCCGCCATCTTGGTCAACAGGGACAAGGTTGGCCAAAGGACCTGTACAGCTTTATGACTACAAATTGGTGCAATGATGAATTAAATTACATTGTTTCTTGGAATGTAGTTCCCTGTTCAAACAGTTTATTGGTGTTTGAAGTGCTTATCTTCCCTGAAGAAAAGGTGATGATTGAAAAGCTTCTAATTCTGTCAGTGCTCAGATTTATGTAGTGCCTTACTAGTCACATTTGAGAAATCTTATATTACAATGCAGTTGCTTCTAGGGCGTCTTGCATGAGTGACAGAAGTATATGCCTTTCAGTTAATACCACCAGAGGGTCTTTAAGTGGGTTTGTTTTCACCATTTGTAAAAAGAAGTAGCAAGTGAAAGCTACCTAATACCTTATTTGCCTCCAGTGATCAGTCCAGTACACCATAAATATGCAATTAATTTATCCCACTGCAAGATATCGGAAAATGTTTCTGGAAGTTACCAGAGTTACATTCCAGGCCCAGAAATGCAGCATATGTATCATATGTAGTAAAGTCATACATGGACAAAGTTTGTCTTGTAAATCAAGTGACATCAAACTCGAATTTAATTACGACAGTTATGAGGTGTTGCATTTTCGCAAGTTAAATCAGGGCAGGATTTACATAGTAAATTGTTGGGCCCTGGAGAATATTGTAGTAAAGAGAAAAACTCTATATGTATTCAGTTTCCCAAAAGTGGCGACATGTGGTGAAGAAGCCGTTCGCTATACTTCATTGGTCAGGGCAGTACAGGAACTGATACGTTATGTTTCAATTGTACAAGTCTTTCGTGAGGCTACACTTGGAGTGTGCAGTTTTTGTTGCCCCACTATAGGAAGGATATAATTAAGCAGGGCAGAGTACAGAAAAGATTCATGTGGATGATACCAGAACTGGAGTTGTCAGAAGCTGGAAATGCTGGGACCTTTTACCCTGGAGATTAGGAGGTTGAGGGGTGACTTTATAGAAGTATAGCTCAGGGTAGGAGAGTCAAAAATGATGATATGAAAATAGGTGGAGGGGCAGGTAATGCAGAGAATGCAGGGACTCTCAAGGTCCAAGGTCAGTTTATTGTTACATGTACCAATTAAGTTAGTGAAATTTGAGTTACCATACAGCCATACTAATTGAAAAGCAACAAGACACACAACCACATAAAAGTTAACATAAACATCCATCACAATGGATTCCACATTCCTTGCTGTGATGGAAGATTGAACTTTATTTGATAAAGTTCAATCTTCTTCCTCTTTGTTCTCCCACGGTTGGGGCAGTCAAACGATCCGCAGTCAGGGCGATCAAAGCCCCGGCGGTCGAAGCCCCCATTGGGGTGATCGAAACTCCCGCGTCGGGGCGGTTGAAACTCTCTCCGCGGCATGGAGCTCCTGAGTCGGCTTCTTCTTACCAGAGGGTTTCACGATGTTAAAGTCCACAGACCCCGCGGTTGGAGCTTTGATCCCTGGCAAAGGGATCGCAAGGGATGTTAAAGTCCCGCAGACTCCTGTGGCTTGGTACTCCCATCAGTCTCCAGGAAAGGCCACCAACTCCACAATGTTAGGCCGCAAAAGGGACGGAGATACGAAAAAATCGCATCTCTGTTGAGGTAAGAGATTGAAAAAAAGTTTCCCCCACCTAACCCCCCACCCGCATAAAACAAACCAAGGAACACTGAAACATACTTTTAACACATACTAATAATAACAAAAAGAATGGACAGACAGACTGTTGGCGAGGCAGCCACTGCTGGTGGCAGAGGGACTTGGACAGGCTGGGAGGGTGGGCAGAGAAATGGCAAATGGAATATAGTGTAGCAAAGTGTGAAGTCATCCATTTTGGTAGTGGAAATAAAGGGGTATACTATTTTCTAAAAGGGGAGAGAATCCAGAAATCGGCGGTGCAAAGGGACTTGGGAGTGCTGGTGCAGGATTCCCAAAAGGTTAATTTGCAAGTTGAATCGGTAGTAAAGGCATATGCAATGCTAGTATTTATTTCAAGAGGGTTAGAATACAAAAACAGGGATGTAATGCTGAGGGTCTATTAGGCGCTGGTCAGGCCGCACTTGGAGTATTGTGAGCAATTTTGGCCACCATATCTGAGGAAGGATGTGCTGGCTCTGGTGAGGGTCCAGAGGAGGTTTAGAAGAATGATCCCAGGAATGAGTGGGTTAACATATTATGAGCATTTGACAGCACTGGGTGTGTACTCGCTGGAGTTTAGAAGAATTAGGGGGGGATCTCATTGTAACTTACCAAAGTCAGTACAGGGGTTATGGGGAGAAAGCAGGAGAATGGGGTTAGGAGAGATAGATCAGACATTATTGAATGCCACAGTAGACCTGATGGACAGAATGGCCTAATTCTGCTTCTATCACATATTATCTTATGGCAGTCTAAAACTAGAGGTTGTAGATCTAAGGTGAGGGCAAAGAGTTAAAAGGGAGAGGAGGGGCAATTTTTGCACACAGAGGGTGGTGGGTATATGGAGCATCCTGTTAACGTTGTAGAGGCAGGTATAACTACAATATTTAAAAGACATTTGGTTAAGTAAATGGATAGAAAAAGTTCAGAAGGATCTGTGCCAAATGAAGGCAAATGAAACAAGTTCAGAGAGATATCTTGGTTGGCATGATTAGAATGGGCCAAAGGGTCCATTTCCTTGCTGTATAACACTCTGACTATGAGATTAGTTGTGTAACTTCCACTACTAAAACCTGTTTTAATTTACAGTCTGAAAAATTGCAAACTGCTTTGCATTCCTATTGAAAGATATCGACCATATCAGAATTACAGTTGTAAATGGAACAGTTTAAGTTTAGAATCTTTGAGCTTGTGTGGTATAACAAAGTTGAATAAATATGTTAAAATATCCATGTGATGAATAGTAGTCAAGCATTTTTAATGTTGTAGGTATATTATTTATTGAACTAAGTTATTATATTAGAGAATAAATATTTTGCAAGGTTTTTCAGTGGTTGATGTGATGTTTTAACTGCTTAATTTTCCCACGTGAAATTGTTTAAATATTTATCTCCATATTTCTCGTCTTCTGCCATTGCTGGAGCCGTAGTGATAAATTCAACAGACCTCCACGACACAAGATTTTTACGTTTCTGCTCCAGAATACAACGTAGAAATGCCTGTTATTCATTTTGTGAGTGAAGGCCCACTCCACTTTCCATGGAGGGAGGAACAACTCCTGTGCCTTTGAAAATCCTGGTTGCCTTTCTTTGCACTGTTTGGGGGAGGGCGAAGGAGGATTGAGTGAAATAGGATAATGTGTAAGTTCAAATAAATACTACAGATATCCGTGTTTAAGATCTGTAATCTGACATCGGCCGGCAATGAACCAGGTACTTCCCTGGTTCTGCACCTCTTTGCCGTATAATTTTAAGTGAGAACTGACACTGCAATCTGCAAGAAAATAAAGCTGTCCACACGACAGTAGCACCTTTACAAGTCCAATGACAAATTCACAAGAGACTGTAGAGGCCCTACTTTCAAACCAAGATTATACTCAATTTCCGGGCTCAAACAAAATAAATATGGAGAACCAATAGAAGAGAGACTTTGTCCCCTTTTATGATTTCCTGGGATTTTTAAATATTTTTCTGCAAAAGTGGATGAAATTTGAGAAAGAGATGTACTTCTTCACCCGAGGTGGACAGAGGCCCATAGTAAGAGCAGCTACAGGGGCCATTTCTTCATTGTCCTATTTATTTGAGTCCACTCACATATTATCAGTAATGAAGTGCAGGGAAATATAGAATGTACCCACTACTGAATGCATGCTTGAACATAGAGTATTGGGGGCAGGCTGGAAACACAAAATTTAAGTTTATATCATAATACTGTTTTTACACTAAGTTACACTACACTTTCAGTAACCGGACCAGTTTGCACAATTCCTGCTTTCGTATATTTCAATAAATCAGGCAAGGCTGACTTTTGCAAATCCCAATGATTCTATATTTATAAGCAGATAAATATTTTAACAGCAGAAAAACATTTCAATATATTCACATACAAATACACCGTAAATATAATTTACAACATTCAATAGCAATTATGTTCTAGTCACAATATTCAGCCTCGCAATAATTTAAGGAATTCACATTCTAGATCCTACGATGCACTGAGCAAGATTACCTACAAGAAACAAACAGTAAAACAAAACAATATAACTGAATATCCTTACACAGTATGACAAAAATCATATTAAAAATATCAAAAATATTCTGAAATAAATAAGCCTTTATTTATAATGCAAATATTATGCACTGGGTTGACAACTGCTGGGTATATCAATATGAATTATTTGTTATATTTGCATTGAATTGTATTTCATCTATTGCAAACTGATTATTGTATTGTATAGAGCTTAACGTATTACTACCCTGGTTGTAGTATTAGCAATGACTATTTTAAAGTTCATGGAAATATTTTTCATTACTGTCACAAAATTTAAATCTACAAGTGTTTAGAAAATGTGCTGACATTATATGATATTTGTGATTTGCTGAATTTCAAATGGAAATTATTTGAACTGCTACCAAAAATGCACAGAGATTTCACTGCTTCCACGGAATGCAAGGATGAAATTAGGACCAAATGCAAATTTCAAATTTGTGCTCATTCAAATATCAAATGGAATGCACTTAAGTGTGTTCTGAAAATTAAAAGACTAAAACAAGATATATTTAAGATGAAAGATCTACCCAGCAAGAGTGAAATATTTGGTGTACAAATATGTATTTATATGTGAATATATAGAACAAAGTTATGGTTGAATTTATTAGTGCTACTGCACTGTATTTATTTGATAATTGGCCAGTAGAAAGTGTCAAAATGTAGTTGTATCTTAGACAAACATGTAATTATCAACACACACAGGCATAAGTCGATGATCAATTATATGATCCCTTAGTCAGTACATTGAGTACTATTTAAGTAAAATAAAATGTTGGAAAGGAACAAAATCTGGATAGTATTGATTCAGGCAGTTAAAAGTTAATGGTCGATTATTAATAATAAAGAAAAATAATGGAAACTATACAAAGGGTTTTGTTGGAGCAATCTGAATTTATAAATGAAGTAAGAAGAGGACGTTGCCATGAGATGTACTTCCTTGATTTTACTGTGAATGTTACAGATAAACAAACCATGGCACATGCAATAAATACAAGCAATGAATTGCTTATTTATTTGGATTTTCAGAAAATGTTCAATGCCTCTGGCAAAATATTGTCAAAGAAAGAGATCACCAATAAAAAACTGAAATCCCAAAAGTGCAGGGGATGAAAGCAGACATCCAGTTTTGTTAGAATTCGGACCAAATCTGTTTGCATGAGGAATGCACCTCATTTGTCCACGTCATCTTAATTCTGGAGTATGCTGGTAACACTTGTGTATGATGTGGGTGAAGAACGTATTTGTGATGAGATACGGTGAAGTAGAGTAGGCGAGAGAATACAGGGAAATGTGGTATTCTCAAGCCGTGAAGGGGAACAGAAGCTTTAAGATTTTGAAAGAGCACTCAAAAAATAAAGCCAAGTCAATAAAGAGTGAGCTGGTAAAATGGTTCAATTGATTTTCTGATTAGCTAAATCTTAACAAAATATGGTAATCAATTTAAAAGGTCAAAAATACGTTCCACTCGCTAATGCCTCACAGCACTTTGGGAAGAATGGTTATAGGCTATCCTGCCTGAGAAGAGTTAGAGAGTTTAGAAAGGGATCTCCAGCTTGGAATAAGCCAGGTAGGGGTTGTAATTCCCCCCACTTGATCTAGTGGTGTAGACTACCAGCCTGGAAAAAAGTATAGTAATTGGCAGAGTCATACGGGGAACTGTACTTGCATCCTATTTCTAGTACATATCCTTCAGCAAAATAAAAGCCGGTCAAATTTGACTGCAATGCTTACTAAAAAGATATATTGCAGATAAATATTGGCTAGTTTTACAAACTGTGAAATAAAATTTATTACTGACACAAATAAAATGCAAACCTGTCAAATAAACATGACAAATAACTGTAGCATGTATAATTAGACATAAAGGTTCCTCGTTCAGTGAAATACAAATGCATAGAGGTGATGACTTGAAAATCTAATCATTTAAAATGGGGAGGGGTTAGAAATGTTAAGAAGACAAAAAGAACAACATGACTGAATTTCAAGAAAAAGAGGAAAAGAGATAATGGGTAAGACCCAATAAACTAGGTCTGAAAACAAAACGATAAAAGAAAACCTCACGAAAGTTACTATTAATACCTTATCTCTAATCATAATCTTACACAAACAATCCTAAATGTTTGGAATAATTTGCAGCTGAGTAACAGAAGCAAAGGTATTTAGGTTGGATGCTGCCAGAGTAAAAGGTACAAAAGGGCTGCAAGTCAATGAGCCAAATTATGTTTTACAAGCTTCATATTGTCTTATTTTCTGAAATACCTTTTAGTAAGACTCTAATCTTCAAAACAGTATGCTACCCTGTCCAAATTTGTTCTTTAAAAAATCAACAGTTGCAATAAAAAAATCTTTTCCCAGGTCTACAAAACATTCCCTTGTTCTTTTAAATGAAATTTCATTTAAAATACATATTTCTGTAAATGATGAAACACATTTAAATGCACTGTTGCACAAATTTAACTTTTTTTTTTAAGTTGCAAAGTACATATCTGATGTAGTTACATCGTCATTTTAAACAAAGTGACAAATATCATTTTGTGACTCGATTTAGAAAATCATACTCAAATGCGTGGTCCAATCTTGTGGATCTCTGCAGTCGACAGTGGCTGCCTTGTGTTTCATAGCATACAGTAACTGTGTTGCAGAGATGGTTGCTGTCAAAATGAAGTTCCTGAGAAAGAATGGGCCTGTGTGAACGAAGCAGGATTGCCAAATGTACTAATATGGATATGTGACGGGATCACTGAACTGCACACATTGAACTTCTGGGAGGGTTCACAGTTCTCACCACAGGCTCCTGGCTGTAGTTCACAATATCTGCCTTCACTACGCGCTGTCATAAAAGGGAAAGCAGCCATGTTAGAGTTCATAAAACAAATTCAGAACTAAAAATAAGTCTATTAGAGAAATAATCATTAATTATTTTGTAACCTTTTTAATTATAAATTATCACTGTATTGCTGAGAGCTGTGAGGCAATACCATAGGTTTAACAGAGTGCTCTATGAAAATGGCTATAACTGTTTTAATAAACTGACTCTTTCTACTCATAAGTTAAGATTCAATGAACAAAGGACTGGAGGAAATCTATCAGAACATGGCAACCACAAGTTAGATTTAAAAAAAAATAACTTAAGGTACAATATTGGTATACAACATTGCTAACAGTATGGAAGTAAATATATGTAAAAAAACAATAATATTTAATATTTAAAATAATTAACCATCTAATGGTTGTGAGAACTAGTTTTTAATCCATTGTATTTAACATAGAAACATAGAAAATAGGTGCAGGAGTAGGCCATTCGGCCCTTTCAGCCTGCACCGCCATTCAATATGATCATGGCTGATCATCCAACTCAGTATCCCGTACCTGCATTCTCTCCATACCCCCTGATCCCTTTAACCACAAGGGCCACATCTAACTCCCTCTTAAATATAGCCAATGAACTGGCCTCAACTACCTTCTGTGGCAGAGAATTCCAGAGATTCATCACTCTCTGTGTGAAAAATGTTTTTCTCATCTCGGTCCTAAAAGATTTCCCCCTTATCCTTAAACTGTGACCCCTTGTCCTGTACTTCCCCAACATCGGGAACAATCTTCCTGCATCTAGTCTGTCCAACCCCTTAAGAATTTTGTAAGTTTCTATAAGATCCCCCCTCAATCTTCTAAATTCTAAATATTTTCTAAAGTACAGATGGTTGTAGATTCTGCTGTGGTACCTGAATTACTGTACGACACACACACTACTTCGGCAGTGTCCAGAGCCCTGTGATAGATTTGCATCGTGTGGGTCATTTACCAACTCGGCCCTGACTATATGCTGCCAACCAGAAGGCGCCAGGAAAGCAAAAGAGTAATGAAGTTGAGAAAACAAAGCAAAAGGAAACGATAAAGATGAAATTGAAATGTTTCAGAATTTAATACAAGCAACAATATAAAGAGCTTCAAGTATCACAATAAACTACAAAAACACTAATTTTATGTTTAACATTAGTTTAGTGTATATCTCATATTTTAAGTTGATTAGTGCCAGTGACATTAAACAATAAATTCAAGCTGAACTTTATAACAAAAATGAAGACAACAGACAGGACAGCAGATGAGTTAACCCAGAGAACACAATGTTTTCTATACAATTTGGAGTCAATCTAAACAGAATCTAGAATGTTGAATTGCAATACAGCAGACCCTTGCTTTAATGGACCCCCTCCTCTCTCCGACGCCAGCAGGCCAGGATCGTCAACTCATCTGGATTCTAGGCCCAGTCCTGGTTCGAGAGCCTAAAGAAGGGTATCGACACAAAACATCAGCTATCATGTTCTCACGAGATGCTGCCTGACCTGCTGAGTTACTCCAGCACTTTGTGTCCTTTTGTGTGTTAACCAGCAACTGCAGCTGTTTGTTTCTACTACGTACTAATGCAATGATAATACCAGACTTGGTTATAGCGGACAATCGGCAATAATTGACAACATTCTTCCCCCCCCCCCTCCCCCCCCCTCCCCCATGTTCCACTGTACTTACTTTCCAATAGTTTAATAAACTAAAGGACATTTTAAGTACAACTGTGCTATGTGGACCATGTTAAACAAATATTATGCACATAAAATATTAAAAAGGGAACAAATTGCAATTAAATATAATTCTTCAATATGATTACTATAGCAACTCCAGGATTGAAAACCACAGAGATAAAATTATTGTACATTATTTGCAATATTTGTTCTAATATGGAATAAATTGGCCACTTTACGTGAATGGAAGCAAATGTTCCACAAATTAGCAATCGATTCAAAATTTGCTGCTGAATGCATTGATGTTATTTTTGCTTACACGTTCATTGATCTGATCAACAGGCACCTTTCCAGTGGTTAGTCGTACCAAATGCTCTGCTTTAATTCCTTTACTGCTTGATAAGTTTTTGGTGAGTATTTTAAAGGTGAAAAACAGTCAATGAAGACAAACAGCAGTTAAACATTTGAAAATGCACTGTAATAATCAGAGACATTTAAAAATCGTCATCTAAAATAGCATTACTTATTGAGGTTCCTCTATATTCAAAATATTATTGAAAGATTTTATTTCCAATAAGCATGTGATATACCTTAAACTAATCCAATGACATCTACACTTCAAGAAATGTTGATTATTTTAATCTTTCAGAAAAGTAAATTCCAAATGAACAAATCATTTTTATCCATAGATTTTCTTGCAGCAGGTATCACTCTACTATTTAGTTGGTGATAAACAGAAAATTCTCGTGTAGCTTTTATAGGAATGCCACGTCAGCTATTTATTGCATGTTCTTTTTCTTGTATACCTTCAATTGGGACCCGTTAAAAAGATTGATACCATAACCGTGCTGCAGGTCAGGGTAGTAAAATGAAACCACTAAGTCTACCATTGTTTGTAAGTGTTTCTGGAGGTTTGATCACATTATGCATGCCTGCAGTTTGCCCCTCTATTTCCTTTACATTGATTGTGCTTATGTTATTTTCACCAGCAGAACCAAGCTTTATAAGAGGGGAAAGAACAAGAAAATAAAGACATGAGAGGTTGAATCCTCAGCCCTGAGATTAAAAATAAAATGGAATAGCCGTCGCAATTAGAGTTCTGCTTGTGTGGCTTTTTCAAACTAGCTTCCTCAGCTAAACATTGTTTCTATAAAAAATAATGATGCCGTGCTTTTAAACAGACCCATCTACGGATTGGGTCTTTGTGTTTTAAGTGTTCTGTTTTTTCTGCAACATACGGTAAATTAAAAGAACCTTAAACCCTTGATGATTTTGATGAGTTGTTTCTTATCATTGCTAATTTTCGGGTTATATTTGGGTGGGTTGGTTAAAATAATTTGGGTGTTAATTTTTCTTGGACCCATTCGTGCTGTTGACTTTAGCCCCACTCTAGAGCACGCTGTGTGAATGCCAATGGTACAGTCATATCAGATTGGATTGAGATTCAGATTAGTTTATTATCTTATTCACCAGGGTCCAATTAAATTCTTTGTTCACGAGGCTCACAGAGTAAACACAATGTATACAGTCAACGACGAGTGCAAAGCAGCAGAACGGTGCAAGAGTATAATTCAATCCAAAGTAGTGCTCCCAAAAAATTAAAGGACAATGATGATGTAACTCCATTTGGAGTTAAGAATAAGAGTATGTGGCAGCACCTCCAGGAAGAGGAGGGGGGGGGGGGTGACTGGCTTAGGAATCTTATGGCAATGGGGAAGAAGTTATTTCAAGTCTGGAGATCTGAGCTTTAAGCTCCTGTATCTTCTCCCACGAGTTAGAAGAGAGAACACAGAATTACTAGGGTGGCTGGCATTCTTGATGATACTTCCAGCCTTCCCAATGCAATGCACTGTGGTGGACTGGTTGGAAGGAAATGACAAGCCTGTCATGTGCTGGGCTGCGTTCACCAATCTCAGAGCACAGTAATTGCACACTGGGCCGATAAGCATCCTATCAGAATGCTATCTAGAGCGCATCTGTAGAGGTTTGAGAGAATCTTCATGAACACTAAGAAAGTAAATGTACTGATGCATTTTCTTGATCACCACATCTACATACTATTTCAAGAAACTCTCTTGAATGCACCAAACAAATTCTGCCTGACCTAAGCCTCTGGTATAAAGAGCGACCAATGGTATGGCAGCATAGTTGCCTAGCTGGTAGGGCTGTAGCCTCACAGCGCCAGAGACTCGGGTTTGATCCTGACCTTGGATGTTAACTATGTGGAGTGAGCATGTTCTCCCTATGACCATGTAGGTTTCCTCACGAACTCCGGATTCCTACACCTTGCAAAGGCATGCAGGTTTGTAGGTTAGTTGGCATCTGCAAATTGCCCCTAGTGTGTAAGGCGAGAATAAGAAAGTGGGATAACACAGAACCAGTCTGAACGGGTAATCGATGGTTAGCTGGTGGGCCAAAGAGCCTGTTTCCATGCTATATCTCTAAACTAAACTAAGACTAAACTACATTGGGGGAATTAGTAACCAATTCAAAAATCTGGCAGTATCAATAATGTTGCAGACCTGTTGCAAAGGTAAACAAATGACCGTGGATCAAGGCTGGCTGGGTTAGCTGGAGTTAATGGGTGCCATCAACAGTATTTTGAATACTGAGGGTAATTTAAGCCTTTCTTAATTACCGCTCAGAGAACCTAAGGGGGTAGATAATTGCAACCTTCACGAGGTCTGCCCTGTTTCGACTAATGCAATCAACTCGACGTGCACAAACGGAAGATCAAATTGTCCAACAAGTTGTCCAACAGCTTTAGGCTGTGCACGCCACACGAAAGAAGAAGTAGAGAACCTAAGGATTCTACAGGGATATTCAATGGCCAATATTATAGTAGTGTTGTGATCTAAATGATGCGTGCTTTTCCTATATTATATTACATAATTTTTCTCTCCCTTCATCAATAACTATGTGCAACAAATAGTTTGGGGAACAGAAGATAGACACAAAAAGCTGGAGTAACGCAGCGGGGCAGGAAGCATCTCTGGAGAGAAGGAATGGGTAACGTTTCGGGTCGAGACGCTTCCTCAGACTGGTCAGGGATAAGGGAAATGAGAGATATAGGCGATGATGTAGAGAGATAAAGAACAGTGAATGAAAGATATGCAAAAAAAATAATGATGATAAAGGAAAGGCCGTTGTTAGCTGTTTGATAGTTGAAAACGAGAAGCTGGTGTGACGTGGGTGGGGGGGGGGGGGGGATAGACAATAGACAATAGGTGCAGGAGTAGGCCATTCGGCCCTTCGAGCCAGCACCGCCATTCAATATGATCATGGCTGGTCATCCCCAATCAGTATTCCGTTCCTGCCTTCTCCCCATATCCCCTGACTCCACTATTTTTAAGAGCCCTATCTAGCTCTTTAAGAGCCCTATCGATATATAGAGAGAGGAAATTCCGGGGCTACCTGAGGTTTGAGAAATCAATGGGGAAAAGAGCCTTGTTCATTATCAGCATTTGTCCCAAACATCCTGTTAATATCGAGGACATGTCCGACAAGGTCCCACATAAGAGATTAGTATACAAACTTAAAGCTCACGATATTGGGGGTTCAGTATTGATGTGGATAGAGCTGGCTGGCAGACAGGAAGCAAAGGGTAGGAGTAAACGGGTCCTTTTCAAAATGGCAGGCAGTGACTAGTGGGATACCGCAAGGCTCAGCGCTGAGACCCCAGCTATTTACAAAATATATTAATGATTTGGACGAGGGAATTGAATGCAACATCTCCAGGTTTGCGGATGATACTAAGCTGGGGGGTAGTGTTAGGTGTGAGGATGATGCTAGGAGGCTGCAAGGTGACTTGGATAGGCTGGGTGAGTGGGCAAATGCATGGCAGATGCAGTATAATGTGGATAAATGTGAGGTTATCCACTTTGGTGGCAAAAACAGGAGGGTAAACTATTATCTTAATGGTCGCAAATTAGGAAAAGGGGAGATGCAACAAGACCTGGGTGTCATGGTACACCGATCATTAAAAGTAGGCATGCAGGTGCAGCAGGCAGTGAAGAAAGCAAATGGTATGTTAGCATTCATAGTGAAAGGATTTGAGTACAGGAGCAGGGAGGTTCCACTACAGTTGTAAAGGGTTTTGGTGAGACCACACATGGAGTATTGCGTACAGTTTTGGTCTCCAAATCTGAGAAAAGACATTCTTGCCATAGAGGGGGTACAGAGAAGGTTCACCAGACTGATTCCTGGGATGTCAGGACTTTCATATGAGGAAAGACTGGATAGAGTTGGCTTGTACTCGCTAGAATTTAGAAGACTGAGGGCGGAATCTTATAGAAACTTACACAATTCTTAAGGCTAGATAGGCTAGATGCAGGAAGATTGTTCCCGATGTTGCGGAGGTCCAGAACAAGGGGTCACAGTCTAAGGATAAGGGGGAATTCCTTTAGGACCGAGATGAGGAAAACATTTTTCACACAGAGAGTGGTGAGTCTCTGGAATTATCTGCCACAGAAGGCAGTTGAGACCAGTTCATTGGCTATATTTAAGAGGGAGTTAGATGTGGCCCTTGTGGCTAAAGGGATCAGGGGGTATGGAGAGAAGGCAGGTACAGGATACTGAGTTGGATGATCAGCCATGATCATATTGAATGGTGGTGCAGGCTCGAAGGGCCGAATGGCCTACTCCTGCACCTATTTTCTATGTTTTTATGTTTCTATGATAACCTCTAGGTAGCAAGTTTGACCCCTACCATCACCTCAGGTTGCAAACCAAGGGTTAGAGTGTTCTTGCTATATTTCAGGCTTACGATCTACAGTAGAATGATAACGATCCAGTAGAGGAGCCAAAGGACCAATCAAATCTAATACATGATGCGACAAAATGATTTGAAAATGGAAGTTTGCAAGTATATATTTTGTTTATCAAAATGCAAAATGTTGTATTTTTTCTTTTATTGTATTGCTCAGGAGTTGAATCATTCAAACTGGGTCATTATCAGGCAATCTGGGGTGGTTATTATCAGCTGGTAGCAAATTAAAATTCAGGATACAATTACAAACGTTACATTGGAAATGTTTATGTAATTACACAAATATATTCCTGTAAATGGCAAGTATAAAAATGAAGGGGTTTTAAATTACATTAAAAAAGATTTTCAAACATTTTTCATTTCAGGTTTCAACACTTACAAAAAATATTTAAAGGAGGCCATAGCTGAAGTAACTCATTTTGTTTCAAAAATTCAAAGCATCACATATCACTAAACCTTTCCATTAATCAATTACTTCAATATTAATGGCCTTAGAAATTGAACTTTTCAGGTTCTCATTTCTTTGATGTAATAATGAGTGTAGTAACATTAGATCTGTTTTTAAATTACACAAAAAAAGGTGGAGTGGCTTATAAAATATCTATAGCAGACCTTTAATTGTCTGACTCAAATTCAACTATCCATCCAACAAAGCCATAATATCCTCATTTAGATTGATTACATTTTGACAAATGCTGGTAGAATGAAGTCAAGTCTGTCTTTCAGTAAAGCTAATAAAAATAACCAGCACTTTGAAACAAATTAATTAAACTCAAGCACCTACTAAAAGCATTGCTATTTTCAAGCCACCATAAGAAATAGACTAATAATGAATAGCTCATTTCATCAATCTTAGCTTTCCTTATGAAATGAATACAAAAGTAAAATCACAGACTACTATTAAACATAAAGGACATTAATTTCATTTGAGTTTCTCTGGCTCTGTTTTAAAATAGAGGTATAGTTCTTTAATTTGCAGGAAGGGGGTTTCTACAGAACTTCCATCAAATGGCACATTTGAGAAGAAACCAAAGGATATTATTCCCTCCCAACTAACTTTAGAAATTTACAAGTTATTTCATGAGGTGTCTTTGGATGCTATGAAGTATAACAAATGGATTTTCAAATGATGTGGTCATAGAGCATGGAAACAAGCCCTTCGGCCCAACTTGCCCACACTGACCAACATGTCCTATTTACACGTCCCACCTGCCTGCGTTTGGCTCATATCCCTCTAAACCTGTCCTATCCACGTATCTGTCTAATTGTTTATTATTGTGATAGTCCTTACTTCAACTAACATTTAATCTATTTTAAGGCTGAATACAAATACGTGCATGAAAAAAGTATTGGAACACAAAGTGCTGGAGTAACATAGAAAATAGGTACAGGAGGAAGCCTTTCGGCCCTTCGAGCCATTGTGATCGTGATTGATCATCCACAATCAGTAACCCATGCCTGCCTTCTCCCCATATCCCTTGATTCTGCTAGCCAAAAGAGCTCTATCTAACTCTCTTTTAAATGCATCCAGTGAATTGGCCTCCATTGGCTTCTGTGGCAGATAATTCCACAAATTCACAACTTGGCGGATCTGCCAGCATCTCTGGGGGACATGGATAAGGTGACGTTGTGGGTTGGGACCTGTCTTCAACCCACCTGTCTGATGGATTCCAACCCGAAACATCACCTAATCATGTCCTCCAGAAATGTTTACCTGCTGAATTACTCCCCACACTTTGTGTTCCATGCAAGATACCAGTAACAAGGTGCAGTTCCTTATTTCTACATGAAATTTGGTATTGGGTTCTCATTGCCACACTACTGCAATACAGTGAAAAACTATTTTGTGTGCCATCTATACATGATTACTTTCAAACTATACATAAGTACAATAGGAAGTGCAAAAAAAGAAAGGAAACTGAGTGCAGAATATAATGTGTAGGAAGGAACTGCAGATGCTGGTTTACACCGAAGATAGACACAAATGCTGTAGTAACTCAGTGGGACAAGCAGCATCTCTGGATAGAAGGAATGGGTGACATTTTGGGTCAAGACCTTTTTTCAGAGTGACAGTCAGAAGAGGGGGAGTTCAGACATATGGAAGGCTAATGTGTGAAAATGGCAGATTAAAGCAGATGCTGATAAGGAAATGCAGAATGGTTCATTGTTAGCTGAGGGGGTGACAATGAGGCATACAATCAGTAAAATCATGTAGAGATCGTGTAGGTTTAGGCAGACTGAGTGGAGGTGTTCAGCGAAACGTTTGCCGAGCCTGCGCTTGGTCTTGCCGATGTATAGTTGGCGATATGCAGAGTACTAACCTGCCGACTACAAATTCAGAAGGTTGTATAGGAGTCCACACGTGGAACAGCGGATACAGTAGATGAGGTTGGAGGAGGTGCATGTGAACCTCTGCCTCAATTGAAAGTACTGTCGGGGTCCTTGGACGGAGTAGAGGGAGGAGGTATAGGGACAGGTGTTGCTTCGCCTGCGGTTGCAGGGGAAAGTAATTAGGGAGGGGGTGGTTTGAGGGATGAGTTAACCAGGGAGTTGCGGTGGGCACAGTCTGTGTGGAAAGCAGAAAGGGGTGAAGATGTGGCTAGTGGTGAAATCCCGTTGGAGGCAGAACATAATGTTTCCTAGTCCTACATTTACAAAGAAAAGGCAGATTAAAAACAAATGTTTTCCACTTAATTGGATTAAAGAGCCTGCAATTGAAATAATCAAAGAACAAATCACATATTCTTAATATTTAATAAAATCATGTCACTCAAGGCAATTTTTTGTACTGTTCTACCACTAATGTTTGTACTGTCCTACCACTACTGTCCTGCCATAATAGACCAATAAATGCTCATAAATTCAGCAAATTAGTTGCACATCAGGGGGTACACAAAATGCTGGAGAAACTCAGCGGGTGCAGCAACATCTATGGAGCGAAGGAGATTGGCAACGTTTCGGGCCGAAACCCTTCTTCAGACTGATGGGGGGTGGGGGGGGAAGAAATGAAAAAGGAGGAGGAGGAGCCCGAGAGCTGAGGGAGAGGTAGGAAGGGGAGGAGACAGCAAGGGTTAACAGAAAGGGAGGAGACAGCAAATAGTTGCACAACAGTATGTACAACATTAGCATCTCAACACTTCATCCAGCATTACCCTGAAGTGCTGATCACCTCAAATGTATGAGCTGCAGTTGAACTAATGCCACAAAAAGTGCAATGGTTTGGGCATAAACTAACTTATTGATAGTTTTGAATATCCTTCAGCCAGTTGACACAAAACAGTAATTATATTTTAGTGTGGCCAAACAGTATACACTCTGGTTTTATCATAACTTTGCAATACTCTGCACAACTTCACACGTTTCTGTGTGTACAAATACAAGAGTGATGTTTAGATCCCAAAAGGATATCTAAACTTACTATGGGAAACCTAACCTCACCCAGAATGTGTGAACAAGACTATGCTTCTTTATGGTATACCACATGCGTATCAACACCTCCTCTAGCTTAGTATAAAATTATTTAAGTAGATTTTATACAAACAAGCAATCATAATGCAAAAGGAAACATGTTTGCTTGCAACAGTTCCATCATTTTAATTCTCCACAAACGTGTCTATATACATGTGGTGATCACAGGTAGGGCACAGAATATGCTCTTATTTATTCCAAATTATGTCATTCATAATAAATATCAGTTAGTAGTTAGTATTTATATATCAATTCATATAAATATCAGTTAGTAGTAGTCTAAATAATTTTAAACCAGAAATGGTTACAAGTGAGTACTGTTCTGAAAAATCCATTTATTGCACGTAATTAATTGTTCACCTTCACTTCAACATTGTCTAAATTAACAAATGCTTCCCAGCAGATGCTATCTCAAAATGCTCTAGGACTAAAGGAGGTTTTCAACAGCTTTATCTAATCTCCAACTTCCCTGTCTTTCCAGCTTGCTCTACTAGCCCAATTAACTTCCAAATATTTGTTTAAATTGCAGGATCTAATCACACAAGACATATTGTTTAACAATAAAGGACAAGCTTACCCTTCAGTTGTTTTTCTTGACATTGCATTAATGAGACAATTAAACCAAAATACAGAGAATCATTTGCTGGTAATTTCCATGGGGTTGTATTTTCCCAAACTCCCCCATATACCATCCCACAGGCGTTTCCACTGATCTAAAAATATCGCAAAACTCTTGCCAATGGTACTCATTTGGATATCAATGATACTTGCTAAAATTTACATCCTTGATTAAATTAAAATGAACACCAGTCTCAAAGGAAGTAATTGAAGCACTTTCCTCCCATGTCATATTCAATACTGCTAATATTTCTACACCTAAGACATTAACCCAGTTTTGATTTTGTTTAAAATACTTATAACCTATCATTATGTTTTGCTTTATATGTGTTATAGGACTCTATATGGTAGTTTCTAAACTTCCCAATTCCAACACTTTCACGCTTGAAAATGATAGTCTCCATCCCTCCCTCATCCCCACAATAGGTGCCAGGTTAATTCCAAGTTCTGCCCCAAAACATGTCAGATCAAACTCTGCCCTGCATGAATGGTCGGACAAATCCTCACTCACCCTGTAATCATGTCACATCTCAAGTCCCAGCACACATTTTGCAAGATTCCTGCAGATATCATTAAAAATTGGATTCAGGTACCCCTGAATACAGTCAGAAGCCCAATTGAGCCAATGACCAACCTCCCAAACCTGGCTTCAGGAGAACCAAGTAGCATATTTTCCAAAATGAAAATGTACAAAACCCGATAATCTTTTGGATTTTTATTTTGTGGAATAATAACTGAAAAATTTGTCTCATAACTTCTTACAGCGGAACAGTGGTGCAGCTGTAGAGATGTTGCCTTGCAGTGCCAGGGGACCCGGGTTTGATCCGGTCTATGGGTGCTGTCTGTATGGAGTTGGTATATTCTCCCTGTGACTGCATGCATTTTCTCCGAGTGCTCCGGCTTCCTCCCGCATTCCAAAGACATACAGATGTGTAGGTTAATTGACTTCTGTAAATTGCCCCTAGTCTGTAGGATGCGAATCTGGGATAACATACAACTTCCCTCCATTCCCAATTTTTATTTTTCCTTTCTGGAATAAATAAAGTTTAATCCTATCGTATAGTTTCGTAGTGTACCAGTGAATGTTGGTTGGCGTGGACTTGGTGGACAGAAATGCCTGTTTCCACGGTGCATCTCTCAACTACACTAAATTTTATTTCGGAGTCACGTGAGTGACTACGTGAAGACCCCGTCCAGCACGCATGCACGACATTAGCGTTCATGCAGTGCACCCGCGGCGAACGGGAGTTCAAGGCGCTCCTGCTACAATTTGAAAGTCGGGCCGACAGGTAAGTGTTTTACCGTGGCCGTGTATATTTTCTCTGTCGTCTGCTTTGTGTTCCAGAAAGAATGAGCAAGACCAGAGGAAATAAATCTGTAGCTCGCCCCCGTTCGTCTCCCGTTGAGGAGCGTTCTTTGGAGGGGGGGCAAGAGGCAGCAGGATTGACTACCGAGCCGAGCCCAGCACCGCTAGTGCAGCCTGAGCAGCGGACTGGAGGTACCTGCATCCAGAACCGGGCGGTATTATCCGACGATTCGGATGAAGATGCCTCACCGCTTGAGAGCGGCAAAGACAGCCGCCTAAGCCGAATGGAACGGCTTATGGAGCAATTGCCCCAGCGAGATCTGCTGAGAGAGCAGCAGCAGACTTGCCAAGGGAGCTCAGGCACTCCCGCAGTGCCCTTTACTGCACTGGTCATTGCTTCTCCTTCTATTGAAGACAGCATTGGTGACCAGGTCTGGGCTGGTCAAGAAGAGGGGTTGCTGGCTGAAGATGTCCGGAGTACGCAGGGTGTACAGGATCAGGAAGATTTGCTGGGTATGGTCAACCGCTACGTGGCCACTCCAAAAGCGGTTCGGCCTTTAGAGCTGAAACTTGCAGCCAGCATTGACCACCTGTCCTCAAAACCTCTACAAGAACAGTTGGACAATGAGGCTCTTGAATTATATTCAGCCCCAGAAAATTGTACATCACTGAATGTACCAGCTGTAAACAGCCAAATTTGGGGGAGAATATCAGGAATCTGGACATTTTGAAGCTCCAGAAAACCATAAAACTCCTGACAGCAGGAATAACTTCATATGCTCGGTCCATAGATGGTGTGGACATTACCACAAATCAGCAAGATACAATAGCTCTGCTGTGCACCACTCAATTCGAGATTAACAATTTACGGAAGGAAATCATCAAGCCTGCCCTCAACCCTAAGTTTGCAGGACTTTGCAAAACACCGGGTTCAGAACCTCCAATTCTGCTTTTTGGAAAGGACCTTCCAAAAAAGGTGAAAGACCTGAAGAGTCCAAGACCTTTTGTCTCATGAGGGCAGGTTTGGGACCGAGCAGACCTAACAAACCCAGGCGGCAGTACCCCACGGCGTCCACCAGTCGCCGACTACCATATGGGACTGGTGAAAGCTCGGGGTCCGCAACCATTCCTCGTAAGCCTTTTTTAGGCCAGGACCCAGAGCGGACCCCATGGAAAATGCACCACCCCCAACATCAACATCAACATCAACATCAACATCAACAGCAACCCTCTACAGCCCAGCAGACACCTCATCGTCCAGCGAAGAGGCAGAAGAAGCACCAGTAACCATGGAGGTAGGTGGGTCTGGTTCCTCTCAGCATATGAGCAGTAGGGGCTCTATACTAACAGGGGAGAGATTGCACTTGTTTTTGGATGCATGGGAGTCTATCGCTAATGACAAATATATACTCAGCAGCATTCATGGCTATAAAATTGACTTCGTTCATGAAAACATGCTGCCAGTTCAGCATATACCCCAAAGGGTATTCACCCTCTCAGTCAAAGAGAAACAAGAGGGTCAAGCTGAACTGATGAGGCTACTAGCAAAAGGTGTCATTGAAAGAACAAAACATGAACCTTTGGAATTTGTGTCTAATATTTTCACTAAAACTAAAAATGATGGTGGATGTCGCATCATCATTGACTTAACTTCTTTAAACGAATCTGTTAAGTATATACATTTCAAGATGGAAACTTTTGAAACAGTCAGACAATTGATTTCTAGAGGGTACTTTCTGGCAAGCATTGATTTAAAAGATGCCTACTACTCAGTACCCATACACAAGGAGCATTGTAAATACCTAAAGTTTATCTGGATGAAACAGCTATGCCAATTTAAAGCCTTACCAAATGGGCTAACCTCAGCTCCAAGGTTGTTCACAAAAATCTTAAAACCTGCCTTGGCATTATTGAGGAAACAAAAGCATATAGTCATGGCATACTTAGACGACATTTTAATAGTAGGGAAAACCTTGGAGACAGCCATTTCGGCAGTAGCAGCCACCAAACGTTTGTTTGAAACTTTGGGGTTTGTCATACATCCATATAAATCCAATTTGACACCGTTCACAACCATGGACTATCTTGGATTTATGATTGACACTATTCGCATGACTGTAACTTTGCCGAAGGGGAAAGCATCAGAGTTGGCACAATCATGCAACAAACTAATGGTTAATCATCAGCCACTAGCAGGTAGCTAGTGTCATTGGGAAAATGGTAGCAGCCTTTCCAGCAATTTGGGCATCTGCACTATCAAAATTTACAACGAGCAAAAGTGCACGCGCTAAAGAAAAACTCAGGTCACTTTGACCGAGTTATGAATTTAACTGCTGAATCCATTCCAGAGTTACAATGGTGGACAAGGAACATTAGGCTTAGCTCCAGTCCCATAATAATCACCAACCCAGTATTAACCATTCAAGCGGATGCGAGTGCTTTGGGCTGGGGAGCAACTAACATGCAATCCAGCACAGGGGCCAGATGGACTAATTTTGAATCATCTTGCCTACAGACACGGGGTATTAACTACTTAGAAATGTTGGGTGCGTTTTATGGTTTAAAAGCATATTCATCTAATACGCATCACGCACATGTCCGGTTGCAATTAGATAATACCACGGTGGTGGCTTATATCAACCACATGGGTGGTGTAAAGTCGATATCATGTGACAATCTGGTCAACCTAATCTGGCAATGGTGTGTCGAAAGACATATTTGGTTATCAGCAACTTACCTACCAGGTAAGCAAAATACAGTGGCAGACACCAGATCAAGCAAAATTAACGATAACATCGAATGGATGTTAAATCCCAAAGTATTTGCTGAAATTACAAAGCAATATGACACACCAGATATCGATCTATTTGCATCTATGCTGAATCACCAGGTACCAACGTATGTCGCTTGGGAACCAGACCCTGAGGCAGATATCTGACCCTGAACTACTCATAAAATACAGATCAAACTTCAAA
The DNA here is from genome assembly GCA_035221665.1 of Okamejei kenojei. Taxonomy (NCBI): domain Eukaryota; kingdom Metazoa; phylum Chordata; class Chondrichthyes; order Rajiformes; family Rajidae; genus Okamejei; species Okamejei kenojei. Next base: position 81,089,407 of record CM069131.1, read on the forward strand.
CTGGTAAGTTCTCATTTAATCTTACTATTAAATCATTATCATTCCGGTTTTAACACAGTCTTAATTCTCAAAACATAGCAAAATAAATAGCACTGAAATTCTTCATTTTATTCTAAAGCATCCATTCAGATTATATGTGCATATGCTGTCCTTGAGGGGAAATTGCGTAATTATTTTAAGCAAATTTTAATGATTACATGCAATCAGGTCATAATATTACTGCATGTGTGCAACAATTGAAATTATAAACTGCAAAGGAAAATTCTAATTGATTTAAAAACTTTATATTTTGTAAAATGGATCGCTGAGTGCAAAATATGGAGAAAATGGCATTTCTTATCTGTCAGAGGAATGCTGCTACGGCGGTAATTCAATGTATTCAGGAAGGAACTTAATAGCATGCATTTAAGTTAAAGGCAAAGCTTTTTTTGGATGTTAGGCAACAACAATAAAAGATGTATGCCTGAAGATCCAGATGTACGTCTTACCAACTGGCTTAAGGCCAACACTGAGAAGCCTGTCTGCCCACCCACTTTGCCACAATATACTGCACTGCAGGAGGAGGTAGTGGGGATGGATGGAGTGGGAGACATATTAAATATGGTGGAATAGAGAGAAAACTGTCATTCAATAAAATTCATTAGCTCAAAAATGCAACACCATTGATATGCAATGACAAGAGTAAAATTAAACAGATATGTAGTTTGGCATCCAAAAGGTGCTGAATCTGCCAATTAATTATTGCACCTCTTTCTTGATATAATGAGGTCATGCTGGGTGACAATGACTGACCTACCCCCACACCTTCCAGGGTCAGCTTGTCTGCACCATCACAATCCCAGGAAGGCTAATGGACTCTTCGAAAGTCAGAGAACTTTATCATTTATGGAGTACAACTTTCTGGATAACATATCTATTTGGGAGTAAATGCCTGTCACTGCAACACATACCTAAAATCAACAATTTGTCAAAGTATGAGATGAGAGTTTGCCTGCTATCTACTGGAACTACATCTTTCATGCAAAACCCATTAATATGGAATCGTGTATATTTATTTTTTTTTAATTATAGATTCTCAGTCCTTTGCAAAAGATTGTGCATTGTGATTGGAAGAACCACATTTATCTAAGGAGCAACTTTTTTAAACAGCTAAAAATTCCTTTTGGATACTTCCTTTATCAGGAGGATTATTAAATAGCATGAAACATTAAATCAAATCTTAAGTAAGTGTTTTCTAATGTTCACTTTCTCCCCTCTTCATGGCCCATGACAGAATTGACCTTGTTCGAGCAACTATTCTTCATGGGCATGCCTGGAAATTATCCTGCAAGCCTTTTATGGATGAGAGAACATCACAGCAAAGCAACATACTGACCTTTAAAACAACTGATCATCTTAGGCCGTGGGCCAAACATCGAAAATGTGTCTAGAATTTAACTTTCGTGACCCACGTCTGGTATCTTCTTGAAATTAGGCACAGATTTAGATAAAATATAATTGAGAAGGAATTCATAACTCGTCAATGCAAAATGTCGCACACTAATTAATTAAGCTAATTTTAAAAATTAACAGCGCCCTCTTGTGCTCAGTAATAGGTAGCTGTATATTACTCTATGGGGAGCTGTGGTAGCGCCGAGATGCAAATGGGAACATTGAATACTATTACGGCAGTTACACGGGACGAGTTACTCTTCACCACGGGAATTTCAGTCTTTTAATCCGTGATCTACTGGGAGAGTATGCTGGTGAATATAGGTGATTTATGGAACAAGTTCAGGAGGTGAAACTCAGGCAAGAGTCCGACTGGAGGTGTACGGTGAGTGAGACTGCCGCAGAGGTCATGGGTTTCACCGGCTCCTGAACCCGCCTAATTAATGGGTGAGGGCAGAATCTGTGCATTCCCCAGTTTACTGGAGGGGGAGGGGTGGGAGGTGATGGGGTGGAGGTAATGGGTAGGGGAGGAGGGAGGGCAGGAGGAGATGGGGTAGGGGGGCGAGGGGGAAGAGTGGGGAGGGAGGGGGAGAGGGGTAGGTGTGGGGGAGGGAGAGGGGTGGGGGCAATCCATCTATTCCCCACTCCCTATCACCCCCACTCTTTTCCCTCTATTCCCACACTCTCCCTCCTCACCTCCCCCATTCCCCCATCTTCCTCCCTACTCCCTCCTCTCCCTCAATCCCCCCCACTCCCCCTCTTCACCTCCCCAGGATCTCGCCTGTCCTCCAGATCTGCAGAACTTGCTCATTCACAGAGAGGAACAGAGAACAGGGAGGAGTCAGAGAGCCAAATGCCAGCGCGCGTCGGGGGGTGGGGGGGGGGGTGGGGTGTCTAAGTAAATCGGCATCGCGACGCCCGCAGCCATTGATAACTGCCAGCTGACAACAGCCCTTTAAAGCCGCGAAGGCAAGATGCGTTGGCCCAGGAGCGAGCGTTCACAGCAAAGAAACACCGGCTTCTGACTCTCTGGAAACCCACAGCTGGAATGAGCACACAGGGGATGGGAGGGGCGCGCGGGCGGGGCTTTGCGAGCTCCGCCGGCTGTGAAGAGAAAGTTCAGCGGAACTTATGGGAGGAGGTAAGAAGATCAGTGGGGAGGAGTAGGTTCAACGCGTGAGGAGTCGCTGCCCCAAGATCTGGAGAACAAAGAAGCTATAGCGGAATGGAACTGTAGAATCTTTGTTCTGCAGAACTTTCTCGATCTTTCTGCGCATTTTAATCCACAGCGTTGGGGGGGCGTGGCCTGGAGGCAGGTGGGCCTGGATTGGTGAGCATGTGGGCATTGTGACGTCAGCAGCTGGTGAGCGGCGTTTATATTTAAAAAATTGAGTTTTGTGAACAATTTTATTCAAAATCTGGGGAAATAATTGACCAAGGAGTGGATTTCTGAACTCATAAGGTAAATCCCCACCGAAATTGTAAAAATCTCCGCGTTTTTGCGTCTGATTTTCGAGGACATACGTTTCACATGCAAAACAACACACACACACACACACACACACACGTATACAGATAGATATCACTTCACGCGATGTACGAAAAAAACCACTACAATCTCACAATAATAATCATGTCCTTTTTGGAGAACATTGTTATTTTAGTACAGTTGCGTATTCAAAGTATTCTTATCCAGAGCTTTCCTCAAAGTTGAACTCTTTCAAAGGTATGCATGCACAGTAATCTGCTGTTCACTTTTGCAAAAACTGAAAACTAGATGACAACTTGCTGAAAGTTCACAGTAATCATCAATTATACTGTCATGGTTTATTTTGGTGTACGGTAATCATGTGAGGTTATTTGAATTATTGTTTTGACAGTTAAAACCTCTTGCACTAACCTCATCTCGGCCATGATCCCAGTGTGCTCCCTGCCTAGCTAGCCTGAAACAAAGCGCGTGATTGATCAATTGGCGTCCGACTCAATGTCAAACGTGCTTTGATTGGACAATTATTACTCGGAAAATTGGAGAAAATTGGACAAAATTAGGCTATGATGTCAAAAATCGCCTTATCCAAAAATTTCATGCATTATTTCTCGAGTTATTTATGAAAATGTTCACAAATCTCAAATAACTTAGAAAATAAACGAGATGGTCTCGCTGATGATGTCACAATGAATCAGACTGCCTGCCTCTGCGAGTGACGTCACCCCTGTTAGGTCTTCTGTACTTCTTGGCTTCTTAACTTTCACTTCTTTAAATTTGTCACTTAGCGTTTTTAAACTGCTGCTCAGGTCATGCTGCTCATTCCACTGGGCTCCATGAAGTTCTAGAACATGGTGGCGGCGGTCACTATCGCGGCGCGGGTGAGGGTGCAGGGCAGCGCGATGGGAAGGTGACCATGGCGGCCATTACCCCCTCTGAGAGAGGCCGTCTATGGAGACCTGCGATTCCTCCGTCGATCACAGGGACTCGGGGAATCGTGACGCCATTTCCTCGCTGGTGATCCCAATCCCATCTGCCGATCTCTAGCCATCACGGGGGACGACCTCCTCTCCATCTCCCCCGCCCGATCGTCTGTCACGCGGGTGGATGGGCTTCCCCTCGTGGAAGCCACGATCTGCTGGGCCTCTGCTAGATGGAAGCCACGATCTGCTGGGCCTCTGGGCCTCACATCTTTCCTGTCTGCACCCCTTAAAGCCCTGTCCCATGGAACGAGTTCATTCCAAGAGCTCTCCCGAGTTTGCCCTGATTCGAATTCAGAGATTTACGGTAATGGCCACTCGTCGGTACTCGGGGCTCTCATGGACATTTTTCAACATGTTGAAAAATCTTCACGAGTCTTCCCATGCTTACCTGCCGTTAGCGAGTCTTCCCGAGTACCTGTCGTTAGCGTTACGAACCATTAAGAGACGTCCCCGAGCTCCGACGTACCCGCTACGTTCATTCTCCGTGCTTACCATGAGTTTGATTTTTTTTTAAACTCGGGAGAGCTCTTGGAATGAACTCGTACCGTGGGAAATGGCTATTATTCCTTTCCGCAGAAACCACTCTCTATGATTTCTTAGTTTGCCCATCCCTCCCCATCCATCACTTCACCTACCCAGGCACTTACCCCTGCGACTGCAACGAGAGCCTCTGTATGCTTCCCACTTCAAATTTCCTTCTCATATTCATATTCTGCTAGGGTACTATACTCTACAATCTAACAACACGACCATTGAACACTTCAATTTCAGGTACCATCCTTTCTCCTTTTCATCTGCCCACATCACCGCCCCCCCATGCACACTTTATTCCCCATGAGGGGAATAGATAGGGTGAATGCACATAATGTTTTTCCCAGGCGAGGGGGATCAAAGGTATTGATTTAAGGTGAAAGGGGAGAGATTTAATTGGAAAGCAAAGGGCAACCTTTTCATCATGTATATGTATATGGAATAACCTGCCAGAGGAAATAATAATAAATTTCAAAGATATTTGGACAGATACATGGGTAGAAGAGCCATATGAGCCAAACAAGGCTGTGGGGAGGGATGGGGGGGTGAAAAGTTTGGGGACCAAGTGTAGGAAAAAGGACCGGGTAACTGGGACCAAGAGAGTGGGGAATAATGCTTCGATCTTACCTGTAATAAATTTTAAATACTTGCCATTGCTGCTCTTTCTGCAGCAGCTGCTGAAACCATGAACCTCAGTTGCCTACACCCTAACATCCAATTTATTTCTTATATCTCCCTGCATCTGAAATACCTATATGAAATACCTTTACGATTCAAGAGTTTTATTGTCATGTGACCCAGATAGGACAATTAAATTCTTACTCTACATCTCTCTTTGACCAAGCTTTTGATTACCTGTGCTAATACTATAGTTGCTTTTGTGCTTATGCATCAAATGTTATTTGTTAACATGCTTTGGGCACTTCATTGAAGAACTTTATAAATGCAAGGAACTGTTGTCTTTTGCAGAATATTTCTGAAGCTGTGATAGCATATCTCTCAAGATTTTTTTATGACCATTGCAGTAATGCATGACAGCTGAGAAGCACATTTAACTGCAGGAACAAAATTAGCATTCATCGATCTTCCTCAAGTTTGGAAGATAGCCACAAAGTGCTGGAGTACCTCAGCAGGTCAGGCAGCATCACTGGAGGAAAAAGATAGGTGACATTTTGGGTCTGGACCAAACTGAAAGTAGGGGGTGGGGGGTGGGGCAGGTGAAGAGCTGAGGCAAGAAAAGACCAGGACCAATCAGGGCCAGCAACAAATGTCTTCAGGCAGGGAGGGGTCGTGCTTGGCCCAAGTTGGCTGGGGAAGGTGTGAACGCAAGAGGGGTACAATGTGGTGAAGTGTGGAACTAGTTAAACAACTAGGGTGGAGGAAGGGGGCATGGGAGGAGGGGAGTGCTTGTAGAAGTTGCATAAAATTAAATAATTCAACATTCATACGAATGGGTTGTAAGTTACCAAAGCGAAAAATTAGGTGCTGTTATTCCAATTTGAGTGTGGCCTCACTCTGGCAATGGAGGAAGACCAGGATAGGCCCAGCCGCCATTGTGCCACCCTTACCTTGAGAACAATTTTGTTGTGTTGTTAAAGAATGGATAACTAATGGTAACCTTGCCAGCAATGCCAAAGCCAGTGTATGAAAATACTTTAGTTAAAAAGGATTTTTTTTTTTTTGATGCACTCAATTAATTCAAAAATAGCATACCTATACTTAAAGATTTACTAAAAATTAAGCTTTTTTGATTAAAATTATTAAACCATTATTAGTAATATAATTTTGTAAATAAAAGCAAGTGGGTTCAATAATTAATCCTAACAATACCTGTGATTGTTCAATCTCTGCTTTATTTAGCTTGATGCCAATAATCTCTGCAGCAAACCTTTGAAAACAGAGGAAGACCTGCAAACAAAAGTGCAGTTTAAATCATCAGAAACAAAAAAATATGTATATGTCTAAAATCTTTTCTGTTGCACAAGAGTAAACATTTAACTAGATTTATCCACATCCTATGATTTATGAAATATTGTATTCTATATAGCAATTATTTTCACTGTGTCTTGATAAAAATCATCAAATAAAAATGTCACAAATCTAACAAGATGTTGAATAACTAATTAATAGTATGTTCTGAGATTCAATTCAGAAAAAGTAATTCAAAGTTGTATTCCTGGCTTCCAAAACCTTTGTGCCAGCCAAAATAATAAATATTTTTAACGAGTTACCCAAAATGCAGTTTGCTATATTGGAATTTAACCCAATGTAAAATATTCTGCAAAAAAATAACTTCTGGCTTTTGTAACCCTTGCATCTGCAGGCCACTCCCTCCCCTGGTACTTTCCATTGCAACTGCGGGTGGTCAATTTGTTCCTTCCCATTCAAAACCCCCCTCCCCGGTTCTTTCCCTTGCTACCCTTTACCTCCCCCCTCGACTCCATCCAAGTACCTAAACAGTCTTTCCAGGTGAGGCAGAGGTTCACCTGCACCTCCTCCAACCTCATCTATTGCATCCGCTGTTCCAAATGTCAACTGGACATCGGTGAGACCAAGCGCAGGTTTGGCGATGGCTTCGTCCAACACCTCCGCTCAGTTCGCAATAACCAACCTGATCTTCCAGTGGCTCAGCACATCAACCCCCCCTCCCATTCCAAATCCAACCTTTCTGTCCTGGGCCTCCTCCATGGCCAGAGTGAGTCCCACCGCAAATTGGATGAACAGCACCTCGTATTTCGCTTGTGTAGTTTATACTCCAGCGGTATTAACATTACTTCTCCAATTTCAGGTAGTTCTTGCTTTCTCGTTCCTTCTGCTCCCCTTCCCAGCTCTCCCACAGCGTACTGTCTCCACCTCTTCCTTTATTTTTCCCGCCCCTCCGACATCAGTCTGAAGAAGGGTCTCAACCCGAAACGTCGTCTATACCTTCGTTCCATTGTTGCTGACTCACCCGCTGAGTTTCTCCAGCTTTTTTGTCTACCTTTAATATTTTGTTCATGCAATTTAATGCAAGTGTGATTCTGTTTTATGCATCTTTAGAATAAAAATATTGCCCTGGGGTCAATCAATTGCAGAATTATGCTGTAATTAGCAGACAATAGCAAGTAGATAACATTGCTTTTGGTAAACAATATTTAAATTACAAGGAAGAAATTCAGGAAGATTCACAGTAACATCTTGAATTTGCAATGCAAAAACAAGTTACCCAAATGCATTTTTTGCTATATTGGAATTTAACCAAACATAAAATATTCTGCGAAAATTAACTTCTGACTTTTGTCATTTTGATGCAGACGAACTGTCGACCCTCTTGTGGAATGCATCTCTAAGTTCCAATGTTGGGAAGTGGGAGAGAGAGGATAATTGAAGGAGGACTAAATTGAACTTCAATGCACACAACTTACAGCTGCATAACAGGGATAAAATGGTCCAAGTTCAAAGAACATCCTGTGACACAAAAATTGGTGAAAAATACTTGACTCTGAATTTGGTCCGGCTATTTAACAAAACAAGCATAATGCCTCATAAATCTAAATAAGGGTCTTTCTGCATTTTAAAGACACCCATTAGAAACTGGCTTGGGTCGAGCAAGAACTAGGATACCTCTGCTAAAGAGGTGGCCGAAGCTTGCAAATACAACATTTAAAAACAATTAATACCATTATTTTAAAGGCAAAGGACACGTAGGACTGTTGTGCTGGTTCCACACTAATCTTGTTGATTCTACCCCTTTTTGTCCATAACTTAACCCTCAGGCTGCTACTGGCAAATATTTGCTGAGAGCCCATGCTGACCATAATTATAAGGCTCTGGGCTACATTTCATTCTTTGGAAATTTCTACTGGAAATTCCATACATCGGAAGAGAGCAAAGTGTATTACTACCAAACAATAACAAACACATATCTTAATAAATAGCTAAATACTTGAGTTTGATTAAAAATCATTCTACACAGTTGTAGATGATGCCACCAAGTGGCAACAGATAGAAAACAGATGGGAGAAGTCCACAACAAATCTGCTGAATTCAACAACCTATGGCCAGCAAGTTAATGGCTGGAAATGCTTGGGATATAATTGAATAGGTAAGAGTACTGAAATGAGTAAAGACAATCACACTGAACTGGACTGTTACTCGTCACAATAATTTAAGAATCTACAATAAAAATACTCTTTCAGAGACAGCTAGCATGTCCTTCAATAAGATTTATGCTGTGTGGTCAAAGTCCAACTGGCTCATTATCATTTGGGTGAACAATGGAGGAATTCTGGTGGCTTTTTGCTTAGGCATTAAGGAGCTGAAAGTACATTCTGCACCTTTCTTTGCAAAGCACATTCTCTAAAAGGTGGAAGGGTCGATTGGCGATCACCCCAGCAAGTCCTATAGTCATCTGTGTAGGACTTGCAATATCTGTTTCTATAACTTGGATGTTTTATTCTGAAACATCTAATCTGCCAACAATTTTGTTAAGTAAATACTGTACTCAGATTTGCTGTACCATTGTTACCATTTAACTGGCCATTTTCTCAGAAAGGAAATGAAGCATGTTCCAGTATTCAAATTAAAAACAGAAAAATAAGTGGTACATCCCTAAAGCTTTTACGACACTAATTGAAATTCTAAATTTGTATGCATCAGATGTGTGGCATTTAAGGAGTAGGCGTTATAAGACTGAAATGAGGAGAAAATAAATCTTATATTCTTTAATAAATCTAATAAATTTAAATATGTTGTTTGAGAACTACAGCTACATTTCCATTTATGTTGTATGGAGTATGCCATATACTACAGTTTTACTTCGGAGTCACGTGAGTGACTACGTGAAGAAGCCCCGCCTGGCGCTTGATCGGCATTACGTCGATGCTGACGGCAGAGCAAGAGCTGCAGAGGCAGCTCCTCGACAGCGGTAGGTACGGGCCTGCAGGTAAGTGCAGTTGAAAAACTTACAGGGTCTAAATTCCGTGGCTGGTGTATTGAACCACCAGGAGTTAAAAAGAATTTAAAAGCAAAAAATAAATAAAAGTTAAAATGGAAAGAAAATACTCTGTGTAAGAAACAACGGAGTTTAATAAAAGCGTCCCAGGGGAATACTCAGCGATCGGGACGCGAGATTAAGTACGGAGCCGGTTCCGATGCTGGTGGCCGTTAAAATTACGTTAGGGAGACTTTTAGTCGCTACACAAACTTTTGGCAAGGGGGAAAACTAAAAAAAAAAAAATAGTCAGAAAGGGCATAATTTAAAAAGTTTAATAAAAGGCCTCCAGACTAAAAAAGCTTATGGCTTAAAAATAATGAAAGACTCCAAAAATAAAAATTTAAAAAAAAAAAAAAAAAAAATCAACCAAAAAGGGTTTAAAAAGGCCCCCAAAAAAAATCCCAAAAATAAACCCTAAGGGGGTTTCATATATTAATATATATGATGGAATTTTCATTGTGGGAATATCTACCTCAGATTATTGGAGGTAGTCTCCTTGAGGGAAAATTCAGGAGTAACAAGGGCAGTAAAACAATATGCGAAAAACTGACCCTAAAAGTGCATTGATAGTGGTGGCTGGTCATAAAGTACCCACCACAGCACAAATATATATACTAGGTGTACTAGGTACAATACCTGAATGAAGGAGTGAGGCCATGGAAAGTAACCATGGAAACCAAAATTAGTTGGTCTCTCACCAAAGCTGTTATGGTTGTTGTAACCACAGCATAAATATAGAATTATACCTGATAAGTGAGCTTAAGTAAACATGGAAACCAAAATTAATTGGTCTCTCACCAAAGCTGTTATGGTTGACACAGCAGAATATTAATAAAACTTTTATGTTTTATAAAGATATCAACGGTGAATCCGTTTATGATATCCATGTCTCAATTATATGAGATATAAGGAAATACGATTTCAAAGTATTTCAAGCTGGTGCATGGCATCACTACTTATGTAAAACAAATAAAACATTGTGCAATAACCAAAACATCTAAAATAAAAGATAAATTGGCATCAGTTTGTGGAGCTCAATGGGAAAAAAATATATAATATTAATTGTAGTTATATATATGTAATTGTTATTGGGACCAAATTTGCACTTTAGATTTGCAGGTCAATACAGATCAGGTTATCAGTTTAGTTTTAAACTTGTTGATTTAATTGAACTGCATACTTTAATGTCACGTGCCAAGTCACAGTAAAATTCTTTGCTTGCGTACCCAATCCTGATTATTGTGGAATAAAACCTGCCTTATGATAAATCAAATACATTTATTACAAAAGAACAGACTATTGGTCTTTAAACTTTGGGGAAAAAATTATGATCCAATATAAAGATTTGATAATGGATCAAAACAAAGGCAGGAGTATGATAAATAAATATTATCCAACACAGCCTTATGTGAACCCATATGATTGGGAAAAGAAGGCTTGAGGTACGTTTGAAGAGGTGTAAACAACTTGTTACAAAAGAAGTTGATGAAATCTCCAATTGTGGGAGATTACAGGTGTGTTATGATCATTGATATAACATAACTAAGGACTACAAAAAATTGTAGAAGGAATTGGTTCACCTGTATAGGAAAACCTAAAAAATTGATTTTATGTTTGCACCCAAAATAACTCCAATAAAGAAGGGGTACGTACATATATATATAATAAAATTCCTCAGGGAAAAAAGATGTGGTGGTATAAACCATACAAAACATCATTTTAAATACACTTTCACAGTGTAAAAACATTTTTATTAAAATGGACATCTTCAACATTGAAAAACAGTTGTTATTAACAAATTGTTAATCATATTACAGGTGCTTGAAATTAATTAAAATGGGTCAGCTGTGCAAGTTAAAGCATTGTCTAAAGGATTAAAGCCAGTTCTAGGCTGTTCACAGAATACTGGAACAACAATTATACTGATAAAAAGATCAGCACTTGCACTAATGAGGACATGGTCATGGTTTATCTTGATCACATTTTAAATTGGAAGGTTAATAAAGAGTCAGCTGCAAATTAGTGCTGCAATTACAAGCCTGTTGAGAGGCGAGGACCTGACCCATCCCATAAAACCTATGTTTAGGCATTCATAAATATTCATAAATTACTATTCTGGATTTAGGAGTAATTCAGCACCATAAGAGGGGGAAAATTGTTTCCATGATACAAATATGTCTCATTGCTTTGTTGACAGACTTTGTCCCTCCATCAGAGAAGGAGCTTAGGTAAAGAGTAAATAAAGCTCCAAAAGAGGGAAAACAGAAGCTTTATAAGAGTATGTATGCCTTTGTGAGAGGCCTATGCAAATACCAAATGATACGTTATCATTATTAAAGTAATGGATACAAAAGGTCCACAAGCTGCTTTAACTATAAGCTTAGCAGCTGTTGCAAGCTGAAGCAAGTATTAACAGATGATGGACAGCTTCTGTGAATATTTGGGTTAAGATAAGAATAATATCTATTCTTATAAAGTTAATTGATACGTCCCTTGTTGGGACTACGGACAATAACACCAGGTAATTGCAAATGGATTGTCCTAAGAAATTTCTCCAAACATTTGTATTAATTATTGAAGTATCAGGAGTTTATGGATTAAATATCGATTGTTCTATCATGGAAGTGTCCATGTCATATCAAGGTGAACAATACCACGGCTGTGGCATATATCAATCACATAAGACAAGTAAAATAATAATCAAGTGATTATCTGAGTAAACAGATGTGGCGTATTCTAAAAATGTTTTAGTCCAGCAGTTTATCTCTAAGAAAGAGATAATGTTGTCGCAGACAACAAATCAGGGGGTAAAAAACATTGTCAGTAATATGGATTACTTATGATTAATATGGTTGTATACAGATTAAATCACCGATCTTTCAAATGTTCTCGTGGGTAAACCAAGAACAGGAAAGGTGGATGCATTTCTCTCAATTACATGAGGAAAGATGTTCTTTTATGTTCCTCATTTTTTGTCTGATAGGGCAGTGTCTGATGAAAATGTAGCAGGACGCTGCCATGGGCGCTTTGCTGGCCCAAACTGGACCTTCATGGTTTTCATAAATGTTGAGTGATGTTGAACCACTTATGATGACTCATAGTTACAGTAATTTATTGTTGTACAAAGGCATCCATGACATGAAAATATGAATTTGGCTATCTGCAGGTTCACCAGACCATTACAACAGTTTGATGGTCAAAGAAGTCTATGAATGTTTTAACTAATATAACAACATAACAATAAAATAATTATGTACAAAAGGAATGTTATACCTGCAATTTGGAGAAATAAATTTAAAAAAAAACAATATTTTGTTATAAGAAATTGGAAGTCTGTGTAGACAGTACAAGTTATTTATCATATTAGATATATGTAAGTTCCTTGTGGATTGCATTTTTTCTGAGTATCTAGTTGATAGAGCCAATAATAGGGCTCAGAGTGTTTATCGTCGTATTTACGACAAATTACTAACCAAGAAGTTATCGGGTTCATTCGTAATATCCCGATATGAAAAAATGGATATATATATATATATATATATATATATATATATATATATATATATATATATATATATATATATATATATATAATCAGTCCAAAGTTACAATACATAAGTTGGGAAATCAATATAGTCCTGAATTGCCTTAGGCAATGGACTCCAATTCTATCAATGATTCAAAAAATTAACATTGAAAGTAATAATGCTCATGACTTTAGTATCAACATAAGAGTGCAAACATTGCAAATATTACGTTATATAATTGCATGTGGATACAGATTACATTATCATATATGTTTATGAATTTACCAAACGAAGCAGACCAAGAAGAGCTGAAACCAAGGTAAACCTATAAGCATATCCTGTCGGCCATAAATTGTGTGTGGGTCAACATTGATGAAATATGTTCAAGTAGGTAAGAGTCTCTGTGTTGGTGAGACAGCACTACTTATTACACACAAAAAACAACATTAGGTATCAGTAAAAACTGATGGTTCTAGAGAAATATATTCTAGATGGTTAACAAAAGGTTAACATTCAGTGGAACTAGACATTGAGATGTGGAAAATCACTCTATTAAGGAGGTAGATACGTTCACAGGAATGGCACAGGATGAGCCGCTCGAGCAAAGATTCAAGGCCGCAGGAGGGTGTAAAATCAAAGTAAAAGGAACCAGTCATGGTGTCAGGATTGGACACGGAGTGTTGGGTTCTCTATAATTGTTGCTTTGTTCATACTATCAAATTATATATCAATTGATATTTTGGTGATAAATTTGCCTTTCAATGGAAAGGGCATTACTTTCATTCTTTTATAATGTGAAATAATTTATCACATAACCTGAGGCAATGTTTGGAGAAAAAATGTGTTATTTGCTCATTACTGTGTTGATTGAGCCAGATTGTCGTATGGAATGAGTCTACGACATAAAAAACACAGAAGTTACAAAATCTTCACGTAGTCACTCACGTGACTCCGAAGTAAAATAGTAAGATTAAACGAGAACTTACCAGTTCGAAGTTTGATCGTTATTTTATGAGGAGTAACGATGAGGGATTACATACCCTCCTCTCCCAACCCTCATAAAATAAATGATCATCTGGTAGTTCTAAATCTATGTTGAGCCTTACTATCTTACTTCGGCTATTATGTTCTGTGTTTTTCATGCCGCTGCTTTGAAGTATGCCGATCAAGCGCCAGGCGGGGCATCTTCACGTAATCCCTCATCGTTACTCCTCATAAAATAACGATCAAACTTCGAACTGGTAAGTTCTCGTTTAATCTTACTATTACACTCTCCTCCAGCTTCACTGTGAGCTCTCGTAATCTTAGTCTGCTCAGAGTTCATAGTGGAAAATCAACCTCATCTGCCTGATGAACTTGTTCCAGTTTAGACTTGAGTCTGAAGTAGGGTCCTGACCCATAATGATAGCTCTTCATTTTCTTCCACAGGTGCTGCATGAGTTCCTCCAGCACTTTGTGTTTTGCTCCAGACTTGGTATAGGTTCAGTGAATCAATTTCAACTGAAGAGGGATTGTTCCAAGTGAGATGTGATCACCACCAATTCACCATTCTCACTAATATTTTCTCCACGTCTATGTCACACCATTAACATCTGTATATTCCAGCCCTTGGCCTGTCACTATGGAGTTCCCACACCAGACATCTCCATATCAATTTTCTCCTTTTAAATCTACCTACAATCATGCTTTTAATCAATCCTCCTATGCTGCTGGAAGATGACTGGATAACCGGTCTTCAAACGTTTTTTGTGTTATATGTTTATAACAGTTAAGGAGATTATACAGCAAGAGTTCTTTAGAAGATGTTGTTCAACACTAAAAAATATTGCTCAACCATACAATTATGATGTCTCAAAGCAACACTTAATATACACAATTTAGGGCTAGTGGGCTCGATCCAATCTGATGGGTGGTTTTGTCCTGCCCTTCATGCTCTGCTGCATGCTTATTGGTGAAAATGTTCTAGTCCCTTAAAATGCCTGTTGAAGGTAGACCAGGTAAGAGGCATATAGGAAGCCATATAGCAAATTTGCAGATGACACAAAGCTGGGTGGCAGTGTGAACTGTGAGGAGGATGCTATGAAGGTGGTGGTGCATCCGTGGATAACGAGGGAAATCAGGGATAGTATAAAAACTAAAGATGAGGCATACAAATTGGCCAAAAAAGCAGCCTACCAGAGGGCTTGGAGAAATTCAGAATCCAGCAAAGGGCTTAATTAGGAAAGGGAAAATAGATTACGAAAGGAAACTGGCAGGGAACATAAAAACTGTCTACAAATGTTTTTATAGATATGTGAAGAGAAAGAGACTAGTTAGAACAAATGTTGGTCCCTTGCAGTCAGAAGCAGGTGAATTTATCATGGGGAACAAGGACATGGCAGACCAATTGAATAACTACTTTGGTTCTGTCTTCACTAAGGAAGACATAACTAATCTGCCGGAAATAGCAGTGGACCGGAGGTCAAATAAGATGGCGGAACTGAGTGAAATCCAGGTTAGCCGGGAAGTGGTGTTGGGTAAATTGAACGGATTAAAGGCCGATAAATCCCCAGGGCCAGATGGTCTGCATCCCAGAGTGCTCAAGCAGGTAGCCACGGAAATAGTGGATGCATTAGTGATAATTTTTCAAAACTCCTTAGATTCTGGAGTAGTTCCTGAGGATTGGAGGATAGCTAATGTAACCCCACTTTTTTAAAAAGGAGGGAGAGAGAAAGCGGGGAATTACAGACCGGTTAGTCTAACATCGGTAGTGGGGAAATTGCTAGAGTCATTTATTAAAGATGGGATAGCAGCGCATTTGGAAAGTGGTGAAATCATTGCACAAAGTCAGCATGGATTTACAAAAGGTAAATCATGCCTGAAGATCTTTTAGTTTAGTTTAGTTTAGGTTAGAGATACAGCTCGGAAACGACCCTTCGGCTCACTGGGTCCCGCCAACCAGCGATCCCCGCACATTAACACTATCCGACAATCATGAGGGACATTTTTTACATTTACCAAGCCAATTAACCTACAAACCTGTACGACTTTGGAGTGTGGGAGGAAACCGAAGATCTCGGAGAAAACCCACGCAGGTCACGAGGAGAACATACAAGCTCCTTACAGGCAGCACCCGCAGTCGGGGATCGAACCCGGGTCTCCGGCGCTGCATTCGCTGTAAGGCAGCAACTCTGCCGCTACTCTACTGTGACCGCCCTTTAAAACCCACAGTTACATCAAACAGTTTGAAATTAATTCAAATTATGCACAAAAGTATAGATGAATATACGGAAACTTGCATATTCCCTCTGAGACCTTCCTCTCCATTCAAGTGGATTCAATGAGCCCGGCACAGATAAAGCAGATATGCGTCAGAATGATCTGTTACTCATTAGTTACTATAATGATATGATGATGTAATCAAATTACTATCTGAAGAATTATGGATGACATAGCATAAAATCTTTGTAACTCTGGAGACACTTTGCAAATGTAAATTAACAATTTTTATTTACAAATAGCTATCTACCCAGCTTCATTACTCCAAATTTGTTTATTTACAATGTTAATCCAACATATCCTTACATAACACTAAGTTTCCTTCCTCTTCCCAACTACCCTTGGTGTGGAAGTAAGTAGTAGAGTGGTGGGGGAGGGGGAGGATGCGATTCTATGGCAATATGGGGGAGTAGTGTCGGATTAGCGCAGGATGAATGTATGCTCGATGGTTAGCCCATGGTTGGTCAAAGATTTTATTTCCAACCGACAGGGGTCTCTCGAGTTACTTTTATACAGGTGTTTCTTTGCAGTCCTTTTTTAAATAGAGGCACAACATTGGCCACCTTCCATCTATCCATGTCTTCTGGCCCCTCACCCTTGTCTAATAATATATCTCAGCTAGGACTCAATTTATATATTTTTTTAACTGTTTATCTACTTTAATTACAGTGGAAGTCAGATGTGACAAGAGATGTTAACATTTCTAAACAACAATTCAAACTCACAGAATCTCCAGTTTTTGCAGAAACAAAATGACCATTGATGTTATTTTCCTGGCAAAATCGTTGATGCTTGTCTGTCTTCACAGTTCGAATGTGCTCCAGATCAACTATCAGAGTAAGAACAGACAGTTTGATTAGACTTCAGCAAACCACATTTTAAGAATTAAACAAATTCTATTTAATTCAAAGGTAAAACCAAGTCTATAACTGCACAGAACTATCCAAACATTTGCATTTTATTTTCTTTCTGTTCAACATAATGTGAAAGCATAATTCTCACTGATACAATTATCAACATCAAAATATCACTCTATCAAGGTGCATCATAATTAAAATAATGTATATCCATTTTACCAGCTCCTTTCCAAGCATGAAAAGTCATAGATATTAAATATTTTAGCCCGAATTTATCATTGAGGTTTTATGATTCTGGATCAATTCACTCAGAATGAAACTAGAGTAAAAAATCATGGAATTCCAAATACTGGTTGCATCCAATTCAAATCAAGATTCACATTCATTTGCTCTGGTGTAAACAAAAAATATGATGGAACTCTTAAATTTATGATTTTGTTTGGGCACTTGAATTTATGGTTTTGTTTGGGCACAAGGATGCCAATAGCACATTTTTAATATCATTTTTTTAAATGTATTTTATTGTACTAAAAATGGGAGCATAATATACATATGTAATCTGTGAATTACTTTATTTAGTATTTTTTCCAAAGTGATTTAACATCCTTATCACAATTTGAACATAATTAATTTTCCTTTGAAACATTGAACTATTCAATCAGAAGACAAAACATAGAAAAGTACAGCACAGGTACAGGCCCTTCTGCCCAGAGTGTCTGTGCCAAACATAATGCCAAGATAAACTAAGCACATCTGGCTATAGTTGATCCATATCCCTCCAATCCTTGCATATCCAATTGCCTTACTCTTTGTGTCTCTAGATGATTATGCTAACGATGTACAATGTAATATCCTGGAGACAGGGAATGAATGCAAATCAGTAGAAATTGGGTGAATAGGCAGATGAGCACAGATTTAAATGAATGGGTGGGAAGCCAGAACGAGGGTGATTGGAGATGTGAAGGAAAAGTCAAGAGATTACAATGTGATGGTGAGTGGATAATGGCAGCATTAAAATAAATGATTCAGAAGATAAGGAAAATATGGATAAGAGCATCAGAAACTTGGGTATGATTCAAATTGTTACTAAGGGGTTATTAGTAAGCAATCCTGGTGGAGGGTATGGGCTCTGTGGCTCACCACTGAAAAAAAAAGACTAACCTCATAGGTTCTAGTTAAGATTAATTGAGTGAGAACCTGAAGAGTATCTGGAAAAGATGTAGAGTTATATTAATGACTTTAGCTTACTCAAAGTGCAGTTGGGGTAAGTGAAGGCTCATCGATAACCTGATATCAGACATGAAGGCAGGCAGCATGGGAGTCATTGTGCAATAGAGGTAGAATTGAGTTATTTCTGGACACACACATGAACTGCCAGTAATGATTAGCACATATCACAACTGTACATATTATATATTGCCCGATATTAAAATTGTATGTTAAGGCCAGGATTTAGAAAAGTGAAAACTTATAAGTGTAAGACGGAACTGCAGATGCTAGATTAAACTGAAGATAGACACAAAAAGCTGGAGTCTCTGGAGAGAAGGAATGGGTAATGTTTCGGGTTGAGACCCTTCCAAACTTATAAGCATATTTTGTACATGCCTTAAAGCATTCATTGCATGGTTTACTTAATTTGATAATCAATTAAAGCTTTGAAAGGATCAAATAATATCAGACTCTATTACAACATGCCATCCCAAGACATATCCCAAGACAACACTCACCATCACATTGTAATCTCTCGACTTTTCCTTCACATCTCCAATCACCCTCGTTCTGGCTTCCCACCCATTCATTTAAATCTGTGCTCATCTGCCTATTCACCCAATTTCTACTGATTTGCATTCATTCCCTGTCTCCGGGATATTACATTGTACATCCTTAGCATAATGTACATAATATCTCAATTAAAATAGGAGGAGTCTGATCTTATTTATCTGTCTACTTTTGATGATTATATATTTTATTACTGCTATTAGGACTGGGTTAAATAAAAGTGTTATGTAACTGGTAAATAGTAAGAGATGCATACTAAAAATGATTTACAAATCAACATATGCAAATTCCATCAAAACATTCTATTGGGTTTAATTTTTATGATGCTTCAGGACTAGTTTCATAGACACAATTACTTTAAGCTTTCTACGACTGAATGATTGTAGAGGTCAGCTTGGTTACAAAAATTAATACCCTGACACAAATCGAACCTGCCCTGACCATGGCCAATCTGAACACAAGCTATTAATTTTTATTTATCAATCCAAAAATCTCTAAATATAACAATTTCAAAAGTGGCAAAATTTGTATTACTAAGGAAATTATTTGTAACATGAACAAAGAATTGTGCCAGGCCAGCATGGTTCAGCCCAAGCCAATTATTCCCAAATATTTTATTTGAACATACACCTGCCTCAACCTGACATATATAATCTAGTGGGTACACAAAAAGCTGGAGAAACTCAGCGGGTGCAGCAGCATCTAAGGAGCGAAGGAGATAGGCGACGTTTTGGGTCGAGACCCTTCTGAAGAAGGGTCTCGACCCGAAACGTCGCCAATCTCCTTCGCTCCTTAGATGCTGCTGCACCCGCTGAGTTTCTCCAGCTTTTTGTGTACCCTCGATTCTCCAGCATCTGCAGTTCCTTCTTTAAAAAAATATATAATCTAGTCCTGTGAGGCTTGGGTTTGGAAGCCAGATGAACAGATATTTAAACGTGGCTAAAGGTTGAACAATTACATATCATTCAAAGATTTGTAACATTACCAGATTCAGAGGACTGCTTATTTCTTTTTCAATATATCTTGCATTACTGGCATAAATTTCATGAAATGTGTACTACTTTGGGCAATATTTTAATATCTGTGGGGCTGTGACAGAAAAATAAACACATTTTGTACAGTATAGATTTGTATAATTCTACAGACTTACAAATAATAAATTATATAATACTAAATTTGCTGTTACTGCTTTCAGTATTCCATTTTGAAGCTAGTCAGAGACAGATGCAATGAGTGTCAGAATGTTTATGTTTACAGAAAACTCAGCGTGGTCTTGGATTCATTAGCAGTTTGTTTATGCAGCCTACTTAGTTGTGTGAAAAATGATTTGCTCTTATCCAGTCTACGCTCAGAATTGATTCTTGATGGTAATCTCCTGCAGAATGATAAACCGTCCATCTATAATGTACAATTTCAACAATGCATGAATGCATAAACTCAACAATAAGATCCACAAACTTTATAAATCATTGAATTCTTTAGCATATAAACCGGCCATTAAGGTCTGAAGTTTGTATTCCTGTTTTTCTTCACGAATATCTAGTCTAAATCCTCCCTCCAGTTTTTTCACTTAGATTCTATACTATTCTGGCGGTGTTTTTGGCAAAACAATTGTCCATTTTCCTTTTAACAATATTTATGGGCTCTGATTCAACAAAGGTTGGTGAAAAAGAACACATTCCAACACCTTCTGACAGCTTACCTAAACTCCTTTCAATTTTGTTGTATAATCTTACAATTTTGTTGTATAATCATTTCAATTACCACTATACTGATGATGACATGTCTCTGACTTGCAGCTTGTACAGGCCTTGTACAGGCCTTGAACAATTTTAAAAAAAAGCTTCCAAATGCAGTTCCTAGTTATAAACTGACCACCGCACAGCAACCCACATAACCCACAACCCATATTTTTAGCCTCACAATTCCTGCAGCTTTCTCTACTAATACAATTTCTCTTCTATGGACCCCCTGCCTCTATCTAATCCTTTTTAACTAGCCCAAGAATTTCCAACCTTCTCCCCCACAACCTTACCAAAACCGCGTGTAAAACACCTCAGTGAGTAGCTGTGTGAAAATTGAAGTAAATGATGCATCTGCCTCTCCCAGCTGGAGTGTGTGATGTGACATGCTTAATACATAAAGCACATCCTTTAACTGTAGTGGGAAAGGAGCTGTTGTCGGTGGGAAGAAGAAAGAACAATATCTGACACATGGCACTAAACAAAACTGAGATCAAACCAACTTCAAAACTATTTAAGATTCAAATAACTGCCGATTCCATCAAGATTCTGGCTTTACTACCACCAAACATATATAATGAACTGACTAAGCATACATAATGTTGCAACGATAGTACAACAAATAAAAATAATTTTAAACAATTAGCCCTTGAAGCCCAATTCATAAATAAGCACTGACTTTCATTGCCTCATATTGCTCCAAATAGTTTTACGCCATTGAACTACTTTTATTATGCGTCAGGTTTCACTACCGAAGATATATAAATAACAAAGTTATGATGACAGGACAATTTGTTTCTGTCATCGACAGAAAATAATTTACCGAGGCACCATGATAAAAACACCCTTCAAAAAAGAGGTATTAATATAGGGTTAGTGTAAATTGTGTAGTGGATGATTGGTGAGGACTTGATGGACAGAATATAACTTTATGATTTTTAATGTCCAGTTAAGAGGTTAGGCAAGCTTTGGTTTAACATCTTATCCCAAAAGCTTGTTAGGCAATTCCTCCATGTTGTAGGTGCCAGTTTAGATTTTGAGGAAGGACATGAACTTTCAACCGACTGACTCATATGTCAGTGTTACATCCGAAGGCCTCATGAACATCAAAATCTTGTTCTTCATACTACACACTCATCCCACTAAAAATGCTGTTGCTTTCTTCATATATATATTTCTCTTTTATCACAACAGGATAATATGCCCTTGGAGTTCATAGTGGAGTGGACTTCGTGGGGCAGAGGTGGGTGTGCAACAATAGGCAAGAAGATAAATAACTATTCATTGCAAGAACAGGTAGAAAAGCTATATGTAATTGGTTATCTTTAGTGAAAAATACATCCATGCTCTAGATATGGAAATCTATGTATGGTATATCTGATCTTTTTGGATAGCATGCAAAACAAAGCTTTTCACGGTACCTCATTACACGTGACAATAATAAACCTAAACCTTTTGACCATGCACATCTTAAATCTGCTGTTAGCCTTGATGTGTCGGAATGAACCGTCTAAATAAACACACATTTATTAAACTAAAGAATGGAGGACAAAATAAAAAATAGAGTCCATGTAATGCTATGCCGATGACACTCGACAGTAATTATTAGGAGTTCTGTCATTGCTTACAAACAACATTTCATTAAGATTGATGGATATTAATATGATGGAAACCATGCCAAGAGGGGGTTACAATTGATTTCAAAATATTGGGCAGTCCCTGCAAAGTGTTTACAGCTGTATATATTTCTGCCTTGATCACATTGCTCACAATCTTTACTTCCAGAAATATGCAAGAACTGCAATGACATTACAAATATTAATTCTTAATGAATCAGAGTGAGCTATTCTCAGTTTCTTTATATAGAAAGTACCACTAATGTGTTGATTCTGCCCTTTCCATTATGCTTTATCAGGCAAAAATCTTGCTTACAGATCTGGTTTTGCTCATTTCTGACAAACTATGTGTTACATTAACCTCCCTCAGGAAGTAATTTCAAACACAAAATAAACTGTTTATACCTTTGTTCAGATGCCCATGACAGATTGTTATTAGCTACAAACAGTTAAAGTAGGTTATTTTAATTCCTAGTATTTGTTTATCTTGTATTTACATGCAATATTGTGAAGTGAATGTGACACTAAACACTGACTCTCAATAGTGCAAACTATGTGTAAAAGAACCACACTAATATTCAGTATTCAGACATATATAATTGAAAACTGTCCTGGTAAAACTTATTCGTAGAAATGTTAAGGCCAAAACTGTTTTTAAAAAAAGGGGGGGGGGGTGGGGGAAATTATCGCAAATAGCCATTTGTTACTGCTAATGAAGGGGTACCCTGCCTGTTCATTTTAGAGAGACCTACAGTTCAGAAGTCAGTTCAAAATGTTTCTGTCACAAACATGCAACCTTGTTTCTATTCTATGCATTATTAGTTACAGGATTCTATGGTCTATGGTGATTTGGCACAACAAAAAGTATTTTGGGTACAATGCCTGTGCTGAGTTTTGTCCATCCCCCTAATTCCCTGCAGCCTTCTAAATGTGGAAAATTCAGATATTAATCAAGTTTCCTTTTAAAAGTTATTATTGAATGTACATCTCTTTTCCATTTCACCCTGAAAAGTACTGCTGTCAATAGCAGCAAAAGAAGTAGTGCACCTGAAACAGAATGGAACAACATATTTCTTGTCAGGCAGAGGGGTGATTAAAAAAATGATTGAAGCTGCTTACTGTAATCTTAGAATGTTTTAATTTAGTCCAAATTTGATCCAATAAGAATTTCTTTTATCTATTCGACAGTACGTTCTACAATTTCGCCCCATGGCAAAATATTTATCTATTTAGTGAAAACACGTGGTCTAGGTTTTATTGTCAGACTTGGAAGGTGAAATCTTATCAGTTCACTGTGACTCTGGCCTCAATGTAGAATTCAGAAACATGCACAAAAGGAACCATATCTGAATTGTCCACTGGGATTGTAGGCTGCCTTTATTTATGAGATGTGGAGGCGGCCAATATTTTCAAAATTATTGAATTTATTGTTGTTAGTTATTGATGAATGTTATATGCTTATCTTTATGTTTTAATTTTTTGGGGATTTTTTAAAATGTCGCTGGATATTAGAGCCATTGAAAAATGTCTAAAATTATTTCCAGCTTTGACAGTTTTGCTGCTTTTCTGGCAGAGTCAACGGCTGTGAGGGTTGGGGACTTTTGCATTAAATGCCCTGATTCCCAAACAATGTCCAGACCATGCAACTGGACCTCAAGATTCATAAGACCACCAAGCCAATGCATTTAGCACTCTTAAGACAAGAGCTGACACATTGTTCAATGCACATCCCACCATCCTATTTGACTCTAACATACAGTGCCCTCCATAATGTTTGACACAAAGACCCATTATTTATTTATTTGCCTCTATACTCCACAATTTGAGATTTGCACTATAAAAAAATCACATGTGGTTAAAGTGCACATTGTCAGATTTTATTAAAGCCCATTTTTATACATTTTGGTTTCACCATGTAGAAATTACAGCTGTGTTTATACATAGTCCCCCATTTCAGGGCGCCATAATATTTGGGACACATGGCTTCACAGGCGTTTGTAATTGCTCAGGTATGTTCAATTGCCCCCTTAATGCAGGTACAAGAGAGCTCTCAGCACCTAGCCTTTCCTCCAGTCTTTCCATCACATTTGGAAACTTTTATTGCTGTTTATCAACATGAGGACCAAAGTTGTGACAATGAAAGTCAAAGAAGCCATTATGAGCCTGAGACACAAAAATAAAACTGTTAGAGACATCAGCCAAACCTTAAGCTTACAAAAATCAACTGTTTAGAACATCATTAAGAAGAAAGAGAGCACTAGTGAACTTACTAATCACAAAGGGACTGGCAGGCCAAGGAACACCTCCACAGCTGATGACAGAAGAATCTATAATAAAGAAAAACCACCAAACACCTGACCATCAGATCAGAACATTCTTCAGGAGTCAGGTGTGGATTTGTCAATGACCACTGTCCGCAGAAGACTTCATGAATAGAAATACAGAGGCTACATTGCAAGATGCAAACCACTGATTAGCCACAAAAATAGGATGGCTGAGTTACAGTTTGCCAAGAACTACTTAAAAGAGCAACCACAGTTCTGGAAAAAGGTCTCGTGGACAGATGAGACGAAGATTAACTTATATCAGATTGATGGCAAGAGCAAAGTATTGAGGAGAGAAGGAACTGCCCAAGATCCACAGCATACCATCTCACCTGGGGGTGTTATGTCCTGGGCATGTATGGCTGCTGAAGGTACTGGCTCACTTATCTTCATTGATGATGCAACTGCTGATGGTAGTAGTATAATGAATTCTGAATTATATAGACACATCCTATCTGCTCAAGTTCAAACAAATACCTCAAAACTCATTGGCCGGCGGTTCATTCTACAGCAAGACAATGATCCCAAATATACTGCTATACCAATAAAGGAGTTTTTCAAAGCTAAAAAATGGTCAATTCTTGAGTGGCCAAGTCAATCACCCGATCTGAACCCAATTGAGCATGCTTTTTATATGCTGAAGAGAAAACTGAAGGGGACTAACCCCTAAAACAACCTTAAGTTAAAGGTGGCTGCAATACAGGCCTGGCAGAGCATCATCAGAGAAGACACCCAGAACTGGTGATGTCCATGAATCGCAGACTTCAAATATTCATTGCATGCAAAGGATATGCAATAAAATACTAAACATAACTACTTTCATTTACATGACATTGCTGTGTCCCAAACATTATGGTGCCCTGAAATGGGGGACTATGTATAAACACTGCTGTCATTTCTACATGGTGAAACCAAAATATATAAAAGTGGCCTTTATTAAAATCTGACAATGTGCACTTTAACCACATGTGATTTTTTTCTATTACAAATCTCAAATTATGGAGTACAAGAGGCAAATAAATAAATGATGTCCCAAACATTATGGAGGGCATTGTAGCTGGCTAAAAATGCACTGATCCATAAATAACCTGTGGAAATAAAGCACAATTCATCATTTGGTCAACCCATCATCTGTGATAAAAAGTGATACAAGTTTATCTTTTTGGAATTTCAGGTGCTGATTTCTTACGTGGGAACTGAGTCTGAGAAACACCACTGCTTCCACTGCCGCCAATGGTTATCGCAGTGAGTACTAGTCTGACCTAGCTCTGTTCTCATAAGCGAAGTGTAGGATGCAGAGGTTAACATTGGCAAGAAGGTGCAACCGTACCTGTTCACAGTGGTAAAATTAGATATTGTCGCGTTTATTTGTATAATAAAGCTTGTACCACGACGTAAACGGAGTATATCTTTAATTAGCAACTCTGTACAGCAGCCGCCTGCTTGTGTGCATGCCCGGGCAACTCCCTAACTGCCACACCCCCGGGTTCCCACGTCACCTCCGGCCACCGCATTCCTTACACTATTATTCCCATAATACCACATCTCCCTTTCTTTGAGAACAAAGGGTGGACTACCTTTGTCTCCGCAGGTCTTAGGGGTTTATTCTGCCCTTTTGCTGGAAGACCTGTCCCTGATTCAAGCATGCAAAATAGAAATAACTTCCACGTTACCATACTGTGAACTATTACTTTAGCAGGCTGTGTTCTTCAAAACTTAAACTCTCAGGTTTCAGGTAAATGTACCAGGTTTACAGAACAATTTCACCCTCTATTTTTCTTTATTATAGAAAACAGATCAATAAATCACAAATCAAGTCTCTTCGGCTTTCTAACCTCTCTCCCACACCTGGTCCGCACAGTCTCTGTGGTGGGGTCCTCTCTACTGGGTGATGTTGTTACTGGTGGAGCTGGCTCTGGTGGAGCTGAATCTTCTCCCACCGGTGGCTCATCAGCGTTGACTACCCCACTGTTGGTCTGCAGCGGCACCAAGTGCTGCCGGTTCCTCCTCAGTGTGCCCTGAGGCACCTGGACGATATAAGAGCGAGGGGTATTGTGTGTAGATAGCACTTTGCCGTGGACTCATGCATCGGTGATCCACACCTCCTCCCCAGTGTCTCCTGAGATTTCCACCAGATACTACAGTTAAAGATTATGTGCCTGCAGCAAATGGATAAAATAGTTTATTTAAATGTTGTTTCCTGCCTCATTCTCTATTGAGAATAGGGCTCCAGATTCATCTCTCTATTGAGAGTGGCTCCAGATTTCTCGCTCCGTGCCTCTTGTCGAAGGATCTTGCGTCGTTCCACCTCTTCTCCCTTTCTTTGGCACCCAGCGCATTGTAGTCAGGCAAAACTGGATTCAGCAGGGTTGGAAGGGCAGGAACAGTAGTGAGGAGGCGGCGCCCCATCAACAGCTCGGCCGAGCGATAGCCGTTCTGTAGAGGGGTTGCTCTGTAGGCCAGCAATGCAAGATATGGGTCTGACGCCTTTGTTAGCAGGTTTTTCACGGTTTGTACAGCGCGTTCCGCCTCACCATTGCTCTGAGGAAACCTGGGGCTGCTCGTGATGTGTACAAACCCATACTCTGCTGCAAAGGCTTTAAAGTGGCTACCTGAGAACTGGGGCCCATTGTCACTTTTAAGAACTTCACCAATTCCATGACGAGGATTTCAGGTGTACCACCACATCTGTGGACCTTGTGTGTGACAGCAGCGCAACTTCCACATACCTTGAGAAATAATCTACTACTAGTAGATAAGTCTTGTCTTTCAGCGTGAATAGGTCAGCTCCCAAGGTTTGCCAAGGCCTGTCTGGCATCTCCGTTGGCATCAGCGGCTCTTTGACATTCCTTCTCTCTTGGATGCAGGTTCTACATTTCAGCACCATGTCATTCAGCTGGCTGCTGAGTCCTGGCCACCATACCGTCTGTTTGGCCCGGCCCCTGCACTTTGTCACCCCCAGGTGTCCCTCATGTAGTCTCTGCAGCACATCACCTTGTAAGGCTGATGGGATGACGAGCCTCGTGCCCCGCAGCAGCAGCCCATCGTCCAGTCAGCACTGCTCTATCAGCCCAGTAATGTCTCAGCACTCCCTGCAGTTGGCTTTTGTCGAGCCAGCCGTCTGTGCAGTACTCCATCAGTGCAGAGCATGTGCTGTCTGCCCGCAGGTGCTCACTTACGCTGCTCAGATAATCTCCTCTGACAGGAATGTTGCTGATGACAGAGTCTACATAGATGTTGGTGTCCTCTAATAGGCTTGTGTCTGCGTGTGTTCCTGCGGCTCTCTGAGGAGCACGCGATAAGGTGTCGGCTGTCCCCAGGTTTTTGCCAGGGACATGATTGACTGTATAGTTGTACCTCATGAGTCTCATCCTAAATCTTTGGACTCTTGGTGGGAGGTCATCCAAAGCTTTCCCACCCAGCAGACTCACCAATGGCTTGTGGTCAGTTTCCAGCTGGAATGGTCTTCCCAGGATGAAACAGCTGAACCTTTCACATGCCCACGTCACAGCCAATGCCTCCTTCTCTACTTGAGCATAACGCTGCTCTGTTGGTGTCATTGACCTGGACGCATATGCCACAGGTGACCACATGGCATCGCTTTGCTGCAGCAGTACTGCCCCCAGGCCAAAGGAAGATGCATCAGCAGAGATCTTTAGAGCACTGTTTGGGTTGTATAATGTGAGCACTGGTGTGGATGACAGCTCTGTTTTTAACTGATCAAAGGCCGCCTGCTGCTCTGTCCCCCAGTACCAGTGGTTCTTCTTGGACAGCAGGTCTCGTAGCACTTTGTCTTTTTCAGCCAGGTTAGGCAAGAAGCGGCCCAGCTGATTGACCATGCCCAGAAAACCCCTGAGTTCGCTGACATTTTTGGGTGCATCCATTTCTTGTACTGCTCTCGTCGTCTCTGGATCTGGCTTCACTCCATCTGCTGAAATCACATGACCCAGGAATCTGACTGTGTGGCGTGTGAGCTCACATTTGTCCATGTTGAGCGTAATACCGGCCTTATATGCCTTCTCTAGCACCGCATGCAGCCGTACATCATGCTCCTCCTGCGTCTGTCCCCAGACCAGGATGTCATCCATGTGACACAGTACCCCCTCCAGGCCACCGGTCACTTCTGTCATCATCATCCTTTGAAAGTGCTGATGCTATGCCAAAGGGTAGGCGGTTAAAATAGTAGCGCCTAAAAGGCGTGCTGAAGGTGGTGTATTTGGCAGACTCTTTTGTCAATGGTACTTGCCAAAAGCCCATGTTGGCATCTAATTTGCTGAATACTGTTGCGCCAGCTAGCATGCCCAGAATGTGCTGAACAGAAGGCAGTTCACACAAATGCGAACATCACCGGTTTTCTTCGGCATCACCACCATCCCGGCACACCAATCAGTCGGCTCCTCAATCTTGGTGTTTACGCCCATCTTCTCCATACGATCTATCTCCTTCCTCACTTTTCCCATAAGCGGCAGAGGGACTCTGCGTGGCGTGTGGAGAGAGAAGGGCACAGCCTCTGGCTTCAATTTAATTGAGTATGGCCTCCAAACAAGGCCCAAGCCGCTACACAGCTTCGGATATTGTTATTTCACTGATTCCACGGTGATGCCGTTAACCCTGCACACAAGCTGAAGTCTTTCTATGGCAGGCCTTCCCAACAGTGCAGTGTGCAGGTCTTTTACTATATAAATGTTCTCTATGGCTTTCTTTTTGCCCCTGTGCAGTGTTTCTCTGGCCACACCCAGGACAGAGAGTGCATCGCCCCCTGGCCCAAACAATGGGCGTGTCGACACTGCCAGACGCTTCACATCATGCCCCCCTGTAATGTCATGGTACAGCTCGGCTGGCATGGCGGTGACATCAGCACCAGTGTCTATTTTAAAGCACACTTTTTTTTTGTCTCACTTCTAGCTGCACTGTCCACGGGTCTTTTCCAGCATCCACGGCTCCCAGGAAGCTCTCTTCTTCCTCTGTAGTGACAGCATTGAGAGATTTTGCACTGTTTCTGCACACTCTACCATAATGTCCCTTTTTTGCCACAGTTGTGACACACAGCATCTTTAGCAGGGCATTCCCATTTCCCATGCGAGGGCATTTTTCCACATCTATAACAGGCCTTTGAACCTGGCTGAGGCCGTGTATTAAGT
Organism: Okamejei kenojei; assembly: GCA_035221665.1. Lineage (NCBI taxonomy): Eukaryota > Metazoa > Chordata > Chondrichthyes > Rajiformes > Rajidae > Okamejei > Okamejei kenojei. The sequence continues at coordinate 81,119,057 of CM069131.1, forward strand.
CTATTTTTGCTTGGTGTTTGTGCTTGTGGCTGAGGCTTTGGGGGAAATTTGGGTTTTCTGTAGCTTTTAGCATGCACAGCATCAACATTAGAGCACTTGCTAGCACCGCTATTTTCTCCTCTTAAGTCAGACCACTGTCATCTAACTTTTTCAGACTGCCTTGTTTTGTTATTGCAGTTGCAAGGGTTAGGTCTCTGTCTAGCTGTAACTTTTCTGACAATGAGACGTTTCTCAGCCCGACCACTAACCTGTCGCGGATCAGCTCGTTCTGTAACTGTCCATAGTTGCAGTGTTCAGCTAATCCATATAGAGCAGTGATGAAGGAATCCATCGTTTCTCCTGGCAGCTGCACACGCTGATTGAACTTGGCTCTTTCATAGATTACATTCTTTTTAGGTACAAAAAAATGCATCAAAGCCCGCCTTGACATCCGTGTACTCACTCCTCTCACCTGCAGTTAGCATTAGCCCCTTTAGCACATCTTCGGCTTCATCACCCATGCAATACACTAACGTGTTCACCTGGTTTTCTGCCGACGTCCGTTTAAATTGCTTGCAAGCCGAAAGCGGTCGAATCTCCTGATCCAACGCTCCCATTCTTGAGGCTTGGTGAAATCGAATGGCTCTGGAGGTTGTATTGTGAACGTAGCAGTTGGTGTGGGTTGCGCCATATCTGCAGGCTCGTCTCCCATTTCGCGCCAAAACGATACTCCTTCCCATTTTTTTTTTTTTTTGCTTACAAGGATCCCACTTCTGACACCATGTCGCGTTTATTTGTATAATAAAGCTCGTACCACGACGTGAACGGAGTATATCTTTAATTAGCAACTCTGTACAGCAGCCGCCTGCTTGTGTGCATGCCCGGGCAACTCCCTAACTGCCACACCCCCGGTTTCCTACATCACCTCTGGCCACCGTATTTCTTACACTATTATTCCCATAATACCACAGATATGGGCCTTGACTTCAGAATGGTTACTTTTCAACTTCAGAAATAGCTGGTGCTAAATGCAAGCACAACTTCCAATCCCCGTAACTTTTTTGTGTAAAGATTTTTCAAGAATCCTTTGCCTGACAATGATTTTCTCTGATTCTTTAGTCCCTGTACAGTACAAATTTCTCTCAGAATAATTCTGCCAGGGCGGATGCAATACCTGACGTGTGCTACCAACATCACGTCAGGTATTGCATCAGTCTTTGCCCATCCAAATGTTATTTGCACTTTATTAGTTTATTTATTCATGTGAGTATATATTTATATATGGTATATGGACACACTGATCTGTTTTGTAGTAAATGCCTTCTATGTTCTGTGTGCTGATGCAAAGCAAGAATTTCATTGTCCTATCAGGGACACATGACAATAAACTCACTTGAACTCGAACTTGAACTTGGTAGACCCTGTCCCTTGGAATCCACTCCAAAATCTTTCCCACCACTGACATCAGGCTCACTAGCCTGTAGTTCTCTGGCTTATCATACTGCCTTTCTTAAATAACAGTACAGTATCCACCCTCCAGTCTTCTGTAACTACTTTTGTGGCAAAAGATGATGCAAATATATCTGCATGGGCCTCTGCACTTTCTTCCCTAGTTTCCTATAAGGTCCGAAGATGCACTTAGACAGGCCTTGGTGATTTATCCACCTTAATGCACTTTAAATCTGGTAATACTGCCTCTATGATCATCAGTAAGATATCACAAATCATATACTTCAATTTCTTAGCTTCCATAAACATCTCCTTAGTAAAAATGAATGAAAAATATTAATTTAGTATCTCCTCCATCTCTTGCAGCACTAAACAAAGACAGCCATGCTGATCTTTAAGGTGAACTATTCTTTCCCTAGCTATCCTTTTACTCTTAATATACCATAAAATCTCTTGGGATTTTCCTTTACCTTACCTAACGGATCTATTTCATGTCCTCTTTTAAACCTCCTTATTGCCTTCTTAAGTGTATTCCTACACTTCTTATACTTGTTTGTTTGCTTGATCCCAAATTGGCTAAATCTGACATATGCCTCCTTCTTTTCCCTGACCAGAGTCTCTCTGACAGCATCTCTCATCAACTGACACTTAAATAACAACTTGTTCAGGAAAAGATTGGGAAATCATGAAATAAGTGGTGCTTGTTACAAAATAAATCTTACGAAAGTTAGTGAATTGCTTTAAAAATATGAACTATGTAAAAGAAATATATAAATTAAGAACAGAAGTCGACCACTAAGCTCCCTCAGCCTTCTAGTGAGAACAAGGCTGAACTGATTTTAATCCCAGTAACTGTGGTTAACAGTTTAATCCCAGTAACTTGTTTATAAAGTACCTGTCTACCACTACTTTAAAGACACTCAAAGGCTCTGCTGCCAGTGCCCAATAACAGTCACAAATATGCACAACTCTCTGAAAGAACAACAAAAACCACTTCACCTGCCTTAAATAGAAGACTGATTTTTAAGGTGCTAAATTGAAACACCTTTTCCATAACCACGCTTCAAAACTCTTCCAGGTCTTATATGTTTCATTTAAGTCGCCACTCACTCTGCACAACTCAAACGATGCATGCCTAGATTATGTTTAAGAAGGAACTGCAGATGCTGGAAAAATCGAAGGTAGATCTTTCCTCATAATCTATTCATAATTAGGACATTCTAATCTAATGTTACCATACAATTTTATTCAGATAAATTAAAGAATCAAATCCCTGATGCACAGTTAAAAAAAGTAACATAATATTCTTCCTTATTCATCATTATTGAGGCTTGATGGATTCATGGCAAAATTGTTATGAATTACATTTTAGGAGATGAATGCAGTGATAAATGATTTGGTGCTTTAATTGTTAATGAAGTCAACAGTTAAAGTTAATTTTATACATATCACAATTCATTGTGTAGCCATAAAATTGATTAACAAACAAGACTTTAGAACAGTCAGAAGAAAGTTCCTGACCCAAAACATATCCTATCTATGCTCTACAGAGATGCTGTCTGACACACTCAGTTACTTCAGCCCATTGGGTTGTTTCTTTTTTTAAACTGTCGTGCCAATTCAAGATTCCAAAGACCACCAATGACCAGAATGCATTTAATCCAATTATTCCCAAGTTAATTTGTCATAATAACCCACAACGCGTCTTCATTGAACTTGATGGGTACAATTGAGGATCACTAATAGGAAGTAAAATTCTTTGGGGCCCCCATTCTTAGTCATGTGTATGAACAAAAATATTAAAAATTGTGAAATACATCTCTTCTAATTCTGAAAGCATATATTGTTTTGTACCGCGTATATGAATCATATTGTTTTAAGTTTATCAAGTGAAATGTTTGTTTTGCTGACAATGTTTGTTGAAGGTCAGAGGTCAAATATGACTGGTCACGTGCGTGACCTCACACAGAAGCATTTTTTTCATAACTCAGTTTTATCTTACAAACTGTGAATTTTTAAAAGCTAGAATGTTCATATATTTTGCAGACATACATTATAGTTCCGTAGGTGGGAAAATAGCATTGAATAAGATTAATCTCTTACAATAATTTTTTAATGTACTACTTTATGTGATGACATCTGGTCACACTTTCCAAAGAATGGCCCTTTGCTTAATATAAGTTATGCAGAAAAAGAATGTTGCATGTATTTTTAGTCATTGTATTTCTCTTCAATAAACAGATTACAGTTATATTACTTTAATTCATATTCTTGTTAAATTTCAAAACAATTAAAATTAATGTTTGCAAAATATAAAACATGCATTATTTACGTGATTTACAACAATGATTAGATTGTGTACATTTCACATATGATCTGTGGTATGGAGAAATTGTTTGTCGCTTGACAAATTAGAGAGCACTATATGTGGAGTTTCAAATATTAACATTTATTAATTGGAAAAATTAGGCACTGAACAGAATGAATAACTCGGCTGGTATGAGATTATTTCACGTCTGCACTGCAGACAAAAATATGTTCACGACTTGTTGTAAACATATATAATAGTGGTAAATAATTATGAAGCTGTTCAAAAGTAGATCTGTGTTTGCATGTACAGGAAGCTATTTGATTGCCATCAAATCTACAGAAGGTACACTGAGTTGATCAGTTTGAGTGGAACATTGGATGTGATTTTAGAAGCATTTCTAAACAAATTTTGGAAAGGACAAACACTGCACTGTTGGAACCCCATATGTTACAGTACCTTAACTGTTCCTTATAAACAGAAATATTGAAAGGATCTGCTGTAACTGCATGTGGCAATTCCTATATTGAAAACTAAAATATCTTATTCAGTAATTATGAAATACATCATCAATTTATGAATTTGGAAGAAAAGTGCACTTGTAACAGTAAATTATGTGCAGAAATCATAATCACAAATATGTAACTGGCGGGGATAGCGCTTCTTAGAACCGCAACATATTAATTTTCATGGATATTAAACAACTTTTTAAATAGATGTTTCATTTGACTGTAAGCTCTAATCCATGTATTTACTGATATAAAACGTTATGTTAAATATAGGCTCAATGTTACCTTTTTAACAGACTCACCTAAGGCTACAAAAACACTTTAGAACCAAATAGCTTGTAACACAGAACGAGCTAATTACTCAGTTTGATTTGCCCCATGGTATTGTATATTCCACCATTTCACATAATTACTAAATAACCCATTAAAAGTTAGAATAATAAGGAAAGCACTTCAGGTGACAGGGCATTCCATCACTGGCAGCCCTTTCTTTTTTTTCTGATTAGTTCTATTCTTCAATTGACAATTTCAAATTATTAACTGCTTCTTTAAGCTTCTGCTCATCTTCTGGTGTGCAATTCACCGCGTAGACCCAATAAATCAATTTTCAATCCCACATGGGGTGATGATTTTGGTGCGATTCAATAACAAGTAGGATAATGTTGCTGATTCTTCTGGAGGACTGCTCATCTCTTATAGTTCTGCTGCGAGCATTGACCCTCCAGGTATCTGATTGCGAATATATCAGACAACGAAATCCCATCAATCCAATCACTGACAGCCCAAACATTTCTAATGGCTAAATTATTCTAACAGTACAAATTAAACACTTGATTATTTAACATTTCCAAATATTATAGTCTATTATTCTAATGTATCCATGAGGGGACTAGATGAACAAGAGTCAAGTCAAGTTAAGAGTGTTTTATTGTCATATGTCTCAGATAGAACAATGACATTCTTACTTCACTACAGAGAAGCACAAATAATTGTTGCAAACCTCAGACCTTTGTCAATGCACATGTTCCCGATACAGCTTTTGAGGAGTGGTGCTGGAGAATGCATGTAGGGTAGACATAAATGAGGGCCTTGAGCCTCGAATCAGAAAGGGGGAGAAAAATTAGGCAGACGATAGGTGATAACAATAAAGTAATGTGGAGAGGATAGGGGGACAGACCCTGTTGAAAACCTCAACATAGTATCAGACCCCACCTATAACATAAATATGATGGTCACTGTAGATGCAGAAATCATAGAAATCATTACAATTTCCCATAAACTGATACATGGTGTAATAAAACAAGGTGCCCAAGCAAATAAAACCAATTCACCTGTTTACAACCATGTACCATACTAGTTATAGACAACTCGCAAAGCATGCATAAAAAAGCGAATATCAACATTTCGTGGAAGAGTGAAACCACAATTACAAAGGCGCAGATAACATCTGCAAATGTTCACATCATCATAAATTTGAGGTCAGAAAATTAACTTTTTTAAAGAACTTGTCATTCATGTTCTCAAATTGTCTTGAGTGAATTATTTTGCAAGAAACAATTCTGTTATATTAGCACATAGGTTGGTTAATTATATTAGCACATTACGTTAGCACATAGATTAGACCATACAACATGGTCCTAAGATCGAAATGAAACTTGTGAGATATAATCTTAGAGTTGGGACTAGTGTAATGTACTCAGGAATGATGATGATACAAAACGACGTGCAGTGAGGATTCAAGGAGCCACAGGCAGAACAGATGAGGATATGGTAAAATGGAATATAATGTTTAAAAATGAGAGGTCATTCATCGTGGGAGAAAAATGTTTAAAAAGGTAAGCTGTGTGCATTTACATATAAATCATTGAAGTTTGACATCCAGAAGCAGCAAGCAATTAGATAGGCAAACTGTGCATTGGCCTTTACAGTAAAGGTAATGGGTGTAAAATAGTTTGTTCCATTTACATCGTGCCCTGATAAGAACACCTATGTAATGTGTACAAGCCTGGTCTTTCAACCCAAGTGTATATTTGCGATAATGAGACGGCAACAAAGATTCATCAAAGTGATTCCTGGAATTTGTCACATGATAATAAATTGAGCAAAATGGGCCTAGGTGTACTTGAGCTCAAGAAAATAAGAGGAAAATTTGTTCAGTTGAAAAATAAATTTTTCAGGGGCTTTACATGGTTGATAACATTAATACTTTTCCTTGCTGAGCTGCCCGAGAATTGGGGCCACAATTTCAAAACAAGGGATCAGCCTTTCAAGATACAGGTGGGCAAACACAACTTCTCCAAAATAAGCATCAACTTTTTGGAAATCTTAAAGCAAGAGAGTTGTGGAGGCTCATTAATTAAATATGTTCAATACATTTTTGGATATGAAAGGAATCAAGAAATATGGGTTTGTGCAAGACAGTGACACCAAGGTAAAATTCAACCCTGATCTTATTGAATGGCAAAGCAGTCACAAAGGGCCACATAGCCTCCTCTTGTCCTAACAAAGTCAAAATGTCCTGTGGCAAACGTTAATTTGATCTACTCAAACTGAACCAAGCAAAGTTACTTATGCACTCATGTTACACATATACCTATTTCCTGATTCCTGGAGCAACGGGAATACAATCTAATATAAAGTACATATTCAAGAGCAATAATCATTGGTCACAAAGTTGTATTTGTTCCCGAAGAATGTTTAAATTAATAATTGATATTTTACGGCTCAAATTGTTTTGCGGCAGCCCAGGGCCACATTGTTTATACAAGTGTGTCGAGCGCAGTCTTGGGCTGGGAGCCCATTCACCGCACTTCAGCGTGATGGTGTGCTACAAGAATGAGGTCTCAATACAAGCAGCTTGCTGTACTCAAGAGAATGGATGTGACAGCCACTGAGATCTATTCACAGGCTCAATAACAGCTACTTTATAACTGTATTTGGGGGCAGTGAATGTTTGAGTGTTACTTTGACATTCACAAACATTCATAACACATCTGCTAAATCTAAAAATAGTTTTAAAAAAACAAGATTACTTTTTACATTTAATACTTTGAAACCAAACTTACACATTACAAAAATCAAAAGTATTAATGCCTACTTAAATGTGTAATAAATAATTCCATTAACTTTCTCACAAAAGCAGATGTCTATTTAATAGTTTCACACTCATTACACAGGCACCCAAATCGGACCTCAGGAACTTTGTCACAAAATGCTGGAGTAACTGAGTGGGTCAGGCAACATCCCTGGAAAATATGGATAGGTGACATTTCATGTCGAGACACTTTGTCAGACCGATGAAAGGTCCCGACTTGAAACGTCACCGGTCCATGTTATCCAGGGACGTTGTCTGACCTATTAAGTTACTGCAGCACTTTGTCTTTTTTTGTAAACCAGCATCTGAAGTTCTTTATTTCTACTCAGGAATTTTGTGTTGTCCAATTAGACTCCAAGTGAAATCCACCAGTGCAGCATAGGGAGCAAAGCAACCAAAGTCCTTGCTACCCATGCGCAAGCTAGTGATGGAAACGAGAAGCTCTGTAGGAAGCCACATCTGAGTCCTGGCATCAGTGTTAGTACAAAATCAGAAAATCTGGGCCATTAAAAAATACAAATATTCATATTAAAGGTTTGCCTGTGCTATAATTCAATGACATCCTGAAAATCTCAGATGAATATCCACTAAATTCAATTGATTAATATACAGCAATTACTAACGAAACTTACTGCAAAAGAAAGATATATAAAAATAAACAAATGCATAAATAATAATCAAACAAAATACATGTAAATTAAATAATACAATAAATTAGGCAAAATTACATCCAAAAAGGAAAGTAGCAAGAGAGAGAACAGGGCCCTTCACTAGGTATGTTACAAAACGTACCTTTAGCGGCGCTGCAGTTCTGCCACTGACCGTGTGCACGACTTTGGTGCCTTTGAGAGGGGGGCGGGTTTAAAATGCCGTTTACTCCAGACCATTCAAATCGATTAATCTCAGAGGATTTAGTTGCTGAAGAGAAACCGCTCCGACATTTGTTTTATGGAGGTATTTATAAACTGTGCTGAACAATTTAATTGCTAGAGTGAATTAAAAATCATCTTCTCAAGCGGTGAATGATTACAAAGGGACGGCTCTTACGTAGGTGACAAAAGAAGGTACACAGTTTATTTTTACATAAAAATGTGCTTCTTAGGAAGCCTTTAAACAAAATTTCATGTTGTGAAAAGGTGACAAAGAAAATATACGAACCGGCATTTTCTTGCCGACTGGGGGTTAAATTCACCGCAAAACGCAACGTTCCAAACAATTGTATTCCACAAAAACCCACTCGCAAGTTGATTTAAATGGCCATTAATTTACGGGAATTAAACACTATATTCCTTCAATTTGGCCTAAAGATTCATGACAATAAGATTTAAAAATCATGTTATATTGTGAATTCTTGTGTGAATGTTATTTGGACACTTAGGCTTTTTTAAAATGTTAACCTTTTCTTCAGAAATGGATAGATGTTTAGATCTAGTAATTGAATTTTGTAATTAGCTACAATTAGGTAACTAACTAATTATATGCTTTAATTTCAGATCATCCAAGTAAGATTGTTTCATATTTGTTTCAGAATGCTTCAATCTATAATAACTGAAAATGTCATTCAGTTCTCTTCATTTTTAAGAAAGGTATGGGCTTTTGACTGTCCTCGATCACAGCTTTTGTGTTGTCAATGAAAAAGTAATGGGGAACAAGATGCTAATTTCCGAGTATGAAAATTGCCATAACATTTTTAATACTGAAGATAGGAAAGTGAATTAGGTGTCAAATTAAACTTATTTTTATGCTTTATCTGATGGGATAAATTGCAGACTTGATTTTTTAAATCTCAAAATGTTGTAACATTGCTACCTTCACACACCAAAATGGTCATCTGTGACAGAAGATGGACAAGACCCTTCATAAATATTTCTCCACTACCTTTCCCGCAGAGAAAGATGTGCAGATAAAGGAACTTACGACAATTAATCCAGATGTCTTCAGGATTGCTTGAATTACATCCAAAGATTTGTGAAGGTAGATAAATCCCTTGGACGTGATCAAATATATCCAAAAACACTGTGAGCATAACATCCGTAGTGGACTACTGAGTGACATCAACTACAAACCCACTGACTCCCATGGCAATCTAGACTATAGTTCTTCCCACCCTGCTTCCTGTAAGGACTCTATCCCCTACTCCTAACTCCTCCGTCAACGCCGCATCTGCACCCAAGATGAGGTGTTCCAAACCAGGGCATCGGAGATGTCCTCATTCTTTAGGGAATGGGGGTTCTCCTCTTCGACTATAGATGAGGCTCTCACCAGGGTCTCCTCTATATCCCATAGCTCAGCTTTCACTCCCCATCACCCCACTCGTAACAAGAGCAGAGTCCTTGTCCTCATTTTCCACCCTACCAGCCGTCACATTCAACAGATAATCCTCCGACATTTTTGCCACCTGCAACAGGATCCCACCACTGGCCACATCTTCCCATCTTCTCCCCTTTCGGCTTTCTGCAGAGACTGCTCCCTCCATAACTCTCTGGTTAATTTGTCCCTTCCCACCCAAACCACCCCCACCTCTGGTACTTTCCCTTGCAACCACAGCAAATGCTACACTTGACGCTTTACCTCCTACCTCGACTCCAGCCAAGGACCCAAGCAGTCTTTCCAGGTGAGGCAGAGGTTCACCTGCACCCCCTCCAACCTCATCTATTGCATCCGTTGTTCTAGGTGCCAACTGCTCTACATCGGTGAGACCAAGCACAGGATTGGCGATCGTTTCACCCAACACCTCCGCTCAGTTTGCATTAACCAACCTGATCTCCCAGTGACTCAACACTTCAACTCCCCCTCCCATTCCGAATCCAACCTTTCTGTCCTGGGCCTCCTCCATGGCCAGAGTGAGTCCCACCGCAAATTGGAGGAGCAGCACCTCATATTTCGCTTGGGTAGTTTACACCCCAGCGGTATAAACATTGACCTCCAATTTCAGGTATTCCTTGCTCACTGGGGGTATGGGAAGGTACAAAACAAACCAGAGCCTGCATCTGCAAAGTGCTCTGCTTTGTTCTGTACCTTTCTATATCTCCAGTTCCCCCCTCCCTAACTCTGTCTGATGAAGGGTCTCGATCCAAAATGTCACCAATTACTTTTCTCCAGAGAAGCTGCCTGACCTGCTGAGTTACTCCAGCATTTTGTTTTGTCTTCAGTGTAAACCAGCATCTACAGTTCCTTCTTACCCGGCATGAATAATTAATTCCCTAATTTCAGGTAACCTGCTCCTCCTTAGTCTCTCCATCCACTCACACACTTGTTTCCTCACAAGCATCGTGCCCTTTCTCACCCATTAACTCCATCTGCCCATCATCGCACACCCCTCCCCCCACTTGTTCCATCTGCCGACCCTACCTCCCTTATATGGTCCCAAATTCCATCTTAATTTCCCATCAGATTGCATCATCTGCAGCTCCTTGCAGTTTGATGCTCACTGTTGCATTAAGGCGTCTTCACAATCAAGACTTTAAGGATTTTTCCTTCAGCCCACAAGAAAAGGCACAGCGAGTCAGGAGATTGCTATTATACCAGTGTTCCCCAAAGTGCAGGCATTCCCATACTGGAATAATGTAGTATTACTCCTTACAGAGGCCATTCAGGAGTGTCTGTGGATCTGTGTCACCTCCTTGCTCAAAGAATCATACCTGCCAACTTGTGAGAATGAAAAATCGGAATCCTATTAGTCTGACGTCAGTGAGGGCGGGGCACGTGATGTCAGTAAGGGGCGGGGCACGTGACGTCAGTAAGGGGCGGGGTACGTGACGTCAGTAAGGGGCGGGGTACGTGACGTCAGTGAGGGCGGGAAAGTGACGTTAGTGCGGGGGGGGGGCAAGTGACGCCGAACGCCACCGTGGCGGGGCGGGGTCATGCGGCTGCGTGCTGACGTACACCCGTGCGTGCCCCCATAAGCGGCGCAGGCGCGGTGCGCTCTCTCGCTGTCTCCTCGCCGCCGCCGCCGCCATGGGTCGCATGCACGCTTCCATCCCAATTCCGAATTCCAATTTTTTTCGGAATATTGAGGAAAAAAATCGGAATTCGGAATTGGGATGGAAAAATCGGAAGAATTCCGCCCAAAACGGAATGGTTGGCAGGTATGAAGAATATGTCCTTGCTGATATTGTTCTCTATCAACCTGTCCAGGAACTGTTGGGAATATTGGCCCTCCCTTTCCCATCATTGTAGCATGAATGATGGGGAGTCTGGTCTGCATGATGGATTGGGCTACATTCACAACTCTCTCCAATTTCTTGTGGACTTGGGCAGAGCTGTTCCCAAATCAAGCTGTGATGCAATCAAACTGTGTGTGTTCAACAGTGCATCTGAAGAGGTCTGCATGGGTTGTTGGAGACATTCTGAATTTCTTCAGTCTTCTGGAGAAGTAGAGGCATTGTGTGCTTTGTTGGTTGTCACTTCAATATGATTGGTCCACAACAGATTGTTGGTAATATTTACATCTAGGAACTTGAAGCTTTCAACTATTTCCACTTTGGCACCATTGATGCTGAATTAACGCTAAAATGGAGCAATTCAATTTATCAATGCTTCTACAAAATCATGCCCACATCTTTTCTTCAAGGGTTTCATTCTACATTTGGACCAATTCTTGCAACTGTAATCTCAAATCTATTATTTCTTCTGAACAACTCCTAATTTGAAGGAAGAAATTGTATTGACATCTAATGGCAGTTAGCATATGTGTATACTGGAGAGATTTCAGCACAGAACATTAAAACTGTCATATCTCTACTGTTTCAAGTAGTATGGTGTTAATTTTTCAAGGATTGTTACTCTGAAATGAAATTATGAGAAGTAACCTTAGTATCAAGGTTCTGTAACAGCTGCTGCATACCAAAATTAGTGAATATTGTTGGTGTCCACCATCACACGTGTAACACCAGCATTTTGCAGTAGCTATATTCCTATCAAATTATGTACCTGCAGTCTCTTATTATGTAAGGACAATTACTTCGATAAAGTTTATTCAAAACATGAGAAAATTATAAAATAAGAAATACTGGCAGAACTTTCATTTTGGTGTCCACCTTGGACACTGTGTGTAACGCGCATAACGCACGTTTCAGTAGATAACAGGAATATTGCTCATTTGGTTGCATACTCCATGTTTATAGCAAGAAAATACATTTGTATGTTGAAAAACTGCAAAAGTGAAGAAATCAGCTATCATGCTTTAGGAAAAAATGACTTTCTAAATTTCATGTAACGGTTGTTATGGTGCACACCAAATGTAAAGTGTAAAAAAAATGCATAGGTATGCATGTTAAACAAGGAATTTTGTTCATTAATGAAATGTTCTCAAACTTCATGAACTATCTCTCTCTGTCATATACTGCCGCTGTGAGGGTTTTTGATTAATCTGAATCATGTTGAAATAATGGATTTGTGAACTTCAGTTTTACGTATGATGTCACACTTTTTCTACCCAGTATTGTAAAAACACACATACAGACTGGCTCAATCTAGGAAGATGAACTTTCTTGGGGGATTGGAATCTCAGGTCTAATCAAAAATATAATCAAAAATATAAATTCCTGGCTACTCCAACAAATTGCATAGGAGCAGACTTGGGGATAGCAATACAGTTCATGAATTTTGTCATTCTAAACTTCAGCTTGTCCAAAACTGTAACACTTCTGAACCATTGAGAACTATTTTAAAAAACCACAACTGTGTACTAACATTTACAGCTACAGAATTTCCTGTTGAGTGTGCATCATGTTTGGTGCCAGTTAAACAACATCTCCAAACTAACCATTAACAGATAACATGCTGTCAGCTACATGTAAAATGCTGTTCTGATCCTCAAAGCAAGGGCTTTGCATTAATAAATACTTAGTTGACTGTCAAGCTGGCATTCAGAAACATTCAAACTTTTTAAAACTATTAAAATCAAATAAATAAAATTACAAACTAGCAAAATTATAAATAATTAAGAAAAAATAAATAAAAACACATAGTTCATCAATAATTGAAAACATCTGAGAATTTATTATTAAGAAAGTGCCACCAACACATTTACAAAACAACAATAAGATTGAGCAGAAGATAGACACAAAAAGCTGGAGTAACTCAGTGGGCCAGGCAGCTCCTCTGGAGAGAAGGAATGGATGACATTTGGGTCGAGACCCTTCTTCAGACCCGCTGAGTTACTCCAGCATGTTGCGTCTATCTTTGTTTTAATCCAGCATCTGCAGTTCCTTCCTACACAATAAGATTGAGCAGAGTCATTGTGGATTTATGCAAAAATTGAGTTATTACGTTTTTTTTAAGTTGTAACTAGCAGATTAGTTGATGGATGTTATGTTTGCGAGCTTTTAGCAGTTCTTCAATAAGATGCTGCACAAGAAGTTGATCACCAAAGCTAGTACAGATGGAATTGGGAATAATGTAGCCCAATCTGTCACACAGACCTATACACTGAAAATCAGCTAACACAAGCAAAGACGTGTCTCACTCCAACCTTTTGTTTTTGCTGTTCCTGTCCAGCAGAAGCTATAGAAACCTGAAAGTGCACAATCAGCAGACTCAACAATAACTTCTTCCTCTCAATTATCAGGCTTGTGAACAGTCCTTTATAAGCTAGAGTACTGTCCGATTTACCTCCACTCATTGAGGTCATTGGACTTTGTCTATGGAAATGATGCTCTGCAATGCTGAGAACTATAGTCTCAGCATTGCAGAGACTATCTTTCCCTTTGCTCTATCTATTGTACTTGAGTTTGATTATATTGTATTATGTACGGTATATCTGAACGGTTTGAATAGCATGGAAAACAAAGCTTATCACTATACCCCAGTACTAATAAGTACCCAAGTGCTAATATGTACACCATAAACTTCAAATTAAACCCATTAATACATTTTGCTTCTGGACCAGATAATGGGGGTAGTAATATGCTTATACATCTTATCCATGCAGAGATTTAAAGATTTAAAGCAGAGATATATTATTGATTAGTACTGGTGTCAGGGGTTATGGGGAGGAGAATGGGGTTAGGAGGGAGATAGATCTGCCATGATTGAATGGCGGAGTAGACTTGATGGGCCAAATGGCCTAATTCCACTCCTATTACTTATGATCTCATGCACAGTCTTTTACCCAGAGTCGGAGAACCAAGAACCAGAGGACGCAGGTTTAGGGTGATAGGGGAATCTGAGGGGCAACTTTTTCATACAGAGGATGGTAGGTATGTGGAAGTAGCTGCCAGAGGAAGTTGCAGAAACAGAAACTAACAATATTCAAAATACATTTGGACAGGTACATGGCTAGGAAACGTTTAGAGGGATATAGGCCAAGCATGGGCAGGTGGGAATAATGTAGATGGGGCACCTTGGTCGGAATGAACAAGTTGGGCCGAAGGGCCTGTTTCTATGCTGAATGACTATGAATCTATGACACCAGTTCCTAGCAGCCTACTTTCTGAAACATACCCAGTGTGTAAAGGAAAACCTCTTGGCCCTCATGCACAACTGAAGGCAGGTCTATGATCAAGACTACAGAGAGTGCAATTTATGACACAACTTCCATGTCTTATATTTAATGCAGGTCTTAATAACGTGTATCTTCACGATTTATATGTTTGGTTTCCAATTGCCAGTCTAAAACTCAATACATTAGATCCACTATGCTGGAAATCAGCCACACTTCTACCTGCTTCCGCAATCGAGAACAAATAATTGCAGCGTTATCCCATTTGAACTTTCATCTCATACCACAAACTGGAGAGATTCCATAGAAGTTAACAGCAGCGTTACCTCAAATCACCATGCTACATTGGTCAAAGAAAAGCCTATTTAACTATAATGATACAGCCGGACTGTCCCAAATCAGATGGTCATTCAAAATTAATGATCTATGACACACCACACGAGTTGTTATAAAAAGACCTCTTATGCATTGGACGTGCAACAACATTTGCTTGCAGGTTCACTAAGTGAATGAAGACATTGAATGTAATTGTAAATATGAAATCAAAAGAAAATTTAAAAGTAACATGTTTTCTTTGAGTAATACAAATGTCAATCTTGTCCATTAATACTTAACCTTTTGGTATTGGACGCTGACCACAATTAACACCATAAACAATTTTGCAGGCTATTCCCTTTAATGTCTTAAATCTGCCAACTGCAAAAGCTCCTAAGGATCTGATGAACTGCTTTTCTTTTTATGAGAAATGCTTTTATTTGCTGTATTGTTACATAAATCTTTACATTTTCTATTGCTCAGGGATACTTGATAAAAACTTATGACACATTTATTTAACACTACTGGAAAACAGAAACACGTTTAGTGCAATACCAAAATGAGAAATGACATGAAATTTAAAGTACCATGTTAAATCAGATATCATGCACCTTGGCAGATTAAGTGCAGATTAAATTAAAAGTTAACTGAAAGAAAACATTAAACTGCTGACATTGATAAGGTCTGCTATGTTATAATTTTATTAAATAAACAACTTTCTCAAATGAGTTCAGTGTTTTTGACTAAAAATGTGGTTTGTGAAAATGTATACTTTGTACCTCTAGGCTATGTAAGAAACTATAGGGATATTTTCATGCAAGTGGAAAGTACAACATTTACAAGACCATCAGAATATGAAGAGAGTATTGTTTAGTTTTGCACAGAAGCGAATAAAAACAAGAATAGTTAAAATATTATGTAGACAGAATTCTCATGCGAACCACTAAATGTTTTAATACTAATGCTTTCTGCAACAGTCTAAAGAAGCATTTGTATAGGAGAGGAAGCACAAGAGACTGCAGATAGTGGAATTACAAACTTAAAGCACACGGTATTGGTGGTTCAGTATTGATGTGGATAGAGAACTGGCTGGCAGACAGGAAGCAAAGAGTAGGAGCGAACGGGTCCTTTTCAGGATGGCAGACAGTGACTAGTGGGGTGCCGCACGGCTCAGTGCTGGGACCCCAGCTATTTACAATATACATTAATGATTTGGACGAGGGAATTAAATGCAACATCTCGAAGTTTGCGGATGACACGAAGCTGGGGGGCAGTGTTAGCTGTGAGGAGGATGCTAGGAGGTTGCAGGATGACTTGGATAGACTGGGTGAGTGGGCAAATGCATGGCAGATGCAGTATAAAGTGGATAAATGTGAGGTTATCCACTTTGGTGGCAAAAACAGGAAGGTACACTATTATTTGAATGGTGACCGATTAGGAAAAGGGGAGATGCAGCGAGACCTGGGTGTCATGGTACACCAGTCATTGAAAGTAGTCATGCAGGTCCAGCAGGCTGTGAAGAAAAATAATGGTATGTTGGCATTCATAGCAAAAGGATTTGAGTACAAGAGCAGGGAGGTTCTACTGCAGTTGTACAGGGTCTTGGTGAGGCCACACCTGGAGTATTGCGTACAGTTTTGGTCTCCTAATCTGAGGAAAGACATTCTTGCCATAGAGGGAGTACAGAGAAGGTTCACCAGACTGATTCCTGGGATGGCACGACTTCCATATGAAAAAAGACTGGATAGACTTGGCTTGTACTCGCTGGAATTTAGAAGATTGAGGGGTGATCTCATAGAGACTTACAAAATTCTTAAGGGGTTGGATAGGCTAGATGCAGGAAGATTGTTCCAGATGTTGGGGAAGTCCAGGACAAGGGGTCACAGTTTAAGGATAAGGGGGAAGTCTTTTAGGACCGAGATGAGAAAATCGTTTTTCACACAGAGAGTGGTGAATCTGTGGAACTCTCTGCCACAGAGGGTAGTTGAGGCCAGTTCATTGGCTATATTTAAGAGTGAGTTGGATGTGGCCCTTGTGGCTAAGGGGATCAGAGGGTATGGAGAGAGGGCAGGTACGGGATACTGAGTTGGATGATCAGCCATGATCATATTGAATGGCGGTGCAGGCTCGAAGGGCTGAATGGCCTACTCCTGCACCTAATTTCTATGTTTCTATGAATATGAGATGCCATTCCTCTAACCTATGATTGGTGAGGCCAAGGACAGACAAGTCGACATGGGAATGGGAAGGGGAATTAAAATAGCTGGCAACCGGGGGATTTAGATGCTGACAATGGACAGAGCGGAAGTGCTTGGCAAAGCGGGCGCCGAGTCTGCCTTCATCTCACCAATGTGGAGAAAGCTAAATGAAGAGTATTGAATGCAATATTTGAGGTTGGAGGAGGTACAAGCAAATCTCTCACATGCACCTGGCAGGGCTGTTTAGGTCCTTGGATGGAGGCAATTGAGGAAATGTAAGGACAGTGTTAACTGTTATCCTCCTACAGTTGCAGGGGAAAGTGCATGAGGAGGGGAAGGATGTGTGAGGAGGAATGAATGAACCAGGGAGTCGCTGACAAGAGTGGTCCCTACAGAAAGCAGAGAGGGGTGGAGAGTAGGTCGTAGGATCGCGTTGTAGCTGTCAAAAATGACGTGCTGGTCACAGAACAAGGTGGAGTGATGGGCAATAACTAAGAAAATTATATCACTGTTCTATCTGGGGGAGGTCAGGTGAGGTAGAAATGTGGAATATGGAGGAGATATGGGTGAGAGATTGGTCAAAAACAGAGTTCCCTATCCCACCCTACACTGTGATTGACAAAGTCCTCACCCTGTATCTCCTCTATATCCAGCACTTTTGCTCTCACCCCACCACTCCCCAGATGAAGGTTCTCGACTCGAAACATCAACTCTCCGTTTCCTTATCCAGATGCTGCCTGACATGCCCCGTTCCTCCAACTGCTCTCCATTTTTGTACTGAAGAGACCTGCCTCATGTTTATTGCAGCTAATATGTGCTAATGACAAATAATTAGTATCATGGAAAACAAAATATGCTCAGGCACATTTGAAATCTAAAGGCATATATAAGGATTATAATGTTAAAAGTTCTAAGGGCACAACGGAGTATATGGAATTTAATGCAGAAAAATGGTATTTAATGCAGAAAAATGTGAGAATTTGTGAGAACATTTTGGGAAGTCATGGGCAGGACCTACACAGTGAATGGTAGGGCTCTGGGTAGTGTTGTAGAGCAGAGGGATCTAGGAGTACAGATGCATAGCTCCTGATGGTGGAGTCGCAGGTAGATCGGCTGGTCAAAAAGGCTTTTGGCACATTGGCCTTCATCAGCCAGAGTATTTAGTATAGAAGTTGGGAGGTCATGTTGCAGTTGTATAAGACGGTGAGGCCACATTTAGAGTATTGTGTTCAGTTCTGTGCACCATGTTATAGGAAAGATGTTGTCAAACTGTAATGGGTACAGAGAAGATTTACGAGGATGTTGCCAGGACTAGAGGGTCTGAGATATAGGCAGAGGTTGAGTAGGTTGGGGCTCTATTCCTTGGAGCGTAGGAGGATGAGGGGTGATCTTATAGAGGTGTATAAGATCACGAGAGGAAAAGATCAGGTAGATACACAGAATCTCTTGCCCAGAGTGAGTGAATCGAGGAGCAGAGGGCATAGGTTTAAGGTGAAGGGGGAAAGATGTAATAGGAATCTGAAAGTGAAGGATCTAACTTTTTCAGTGGTGGATGCATGGAACAAGCTGCCAGAGGAGGCAGTTGAGGTAGGGACTATCCCAACAGGTACATGGATAGGACACGTTTGGAGGGATATGGACCAAATGCTGGCAGGTGGGACTAGTGTAGCTGGGACATGTTGGCCGGTATGGGCAAGTTGGGCCGAAGAACCTGTTTCCACACTGTATCACTATGACTCTATACTGAATGCTTCTATCAATATTGTCAAAATGTGTACACAAAATTGATAGTGCTACAGACCTGCAAATGTAGATGGTGATGTTTCACTATTTCAGAAAGTGGACAAACTACTCATGTTTCATGTCAGTGAAAATGTGATAGCTATACGTTGGGAAGCAGGTGAACTATACAGACTCTGAACTTCCAAGGGCCTCAGAGTGGATACCTAACAAACAATAACCAAGCTAAGGGTGTAAACATTACAGTACAGTATGCATAATTTGAACTTGGGTACAAAGTCAGTATATTGCAGTAATGATGAAGTTAAGTTCTACAGCAATTAGTTCAAACAAAAGTTTTTATATTTTACCAGCAGTGAACGTATTTCAGCGTAAATGTTGATTAATAATATCTAAATTTGGTGTTCTTTTCATATAATCATGTCAGCAGATCTAACAAAATAGAAAGTAACAATCCAGATTACATGAATTCCCAGTTTTAAAGCCATTTCAATATATGGAAAATATATCACTTGGCCAGTCTAATATTTTGCAATCAGAAGATCAATTTAAGTCTATTCTATTTTATTATTTCTACGCTTTAAATTAGGTATGTTACAAAACTTACCTTGAGCGGCGCTGCAGTTCTGCCATTCCCCGTGTGCGCGACTTTGGCGCCTTTCAGAGGGGGGCGGGTTTAAAATGCCGTTTTTCTCCAGACAGTTCAAATCGATCCATATCAGGAAATTTTGTTGCTAAAGATAAATCGCTCCGACATTTAAACTACACTAGATCATTTATTAGCTAGAGTAATTTAAAAATCATCTTCTAAAGCCGTGAGTGCCGACAACGGGAAAGATTTTACGCAGGGGATAAAATAAGGTACACAGTTTATTTTTACATAAAAACGTGGTTCTTAGGAAGCCTTTAATCAAATTTTCATATTGCGAAAAGGGGACAAAAAATATATATGAACCGGCAGTATGAGTTGTCATTGGAAAGGCAATGGGGAACAAGATGCTATTTTCCGAGTATGAAAACGGCCATAACTTTTTAAATACTGGAGATATGAAAGTGAATTTGGTGTCAAATTAAACTTCTTTTTATGCTTTATCTGATGGGATAAACTGCAGACTTGATTTTTTAAATCTCAAAATTTTGTAACGTTGCTAATTAAATGATTCAAAATACTAGATTATTTATCTTTAAAAATTCTATTGCATATCATAAAAACTGCTGCATTTTTATAAATGAAGCATGGCATGCTCATTTTTACTGAGACCATGTTATAGATCAGAAAAAATGCAGGCAATGATGAAACATTTTAGATTACAATACTTTACTTTCATTTTCGTTTTCTAGGTCTGCACAAAACTTGAGAGTCTTTAATTTACAACAGAAGTCTTTAATGCTTTGCTCAATGCTGGCAGCAAGACTACTCAAAATGGCTGCACACACACAGACAGGAGAAAACTATATACAAAACATCTCCCTGTGCACCGCCACCTGCTGTAAAGAAGGAGCAACGGGTCCTCCCACCCCACACAGTCCACCAAACATCACCCTCCCCCTTTCTAGTTTGAACATCCCTATTCCTGAATGAGTCGCCTTGGGGGAATATGACGATTGCAACGTGTCAATCGACGAAGGACCACAGGCAGATCGGCGGGGAGTTCATCTGGCTGAACTTCCGGACACCAAACACGAACGCCAGCGCTTCTTTCTCCACTTCGCTGTAGTTATTCCTCGGCGGTCGTCAGCGTTTTGGATGCAAATGCGATTGGTTCTTCCTTGCAGTTCGGCACCGTTTGTGAGATTACAGCTCCAAGACCATAAGGCGATGCAACGAGATCGGCCTCAATGGGTCATAGTGGACCAAACCTGTCTTCTGGGCGAGCTTCTCTTTCAACCTGGTGAATGCATGGTCACACTCTTTGGACCAGTGCCATTCAACATCCTGTTTTCGCACAAAGTCGAAAGTGCCGGTATGAACTTGCCATAGTAGTTCACCTTGCCAATGAAGCTTTCGAGCTGCTTTACATTTTCGGGCATAGGCAATTTCATAATGGCGTCCACTCTTTCTTCCGATGGCTTCAGACCACTTGCCGAGATCACATGCCCGAGATATGTGACCTGTTGTCGGAAGAATGCGCACTTATCCATGCACAACATCATGCTGTAGTTGTTCAGTGCTGTGAGGACCTGTTTTAGGTTCTGCAGGTGTTCTTCCTCTGTCCAGCCGGTGATAATTATGTCATCCAGGTAGGCAGCTACGCACGGAATCCCGGCAACGAGATTGTCGACCGGTTTCTGGAAGATGGCCGGCGCCGGTGCTGGTCCAAACAACAATCGGTTGTATCTGAACAGTCCCTTGTGCGTGTTGATCACAAGCAGGTTTTTTGTTTCGTTGTCCAGTTCCACTTGGAGATACGCGTCGGACATGTCCAATTTCGAAAAGTACTGTCCTCCTTGCAGCTTGACGAACAGCTCGTCCACTCTTGGTATGGGGTGTTGATCAATGTGCAATTGGGGGTTTACGTTCACTTTGTAGTCGCCACCGATACGCACCTTGCCGCAATGCTTCTGATCGACAACTATGCGTGTAGCCCATTCTGAATGGTCCACATGGGTGATAATTCCCATTTATTCAGGACGGCATTGTTCCTTGTCAACGGCGTCCATCTGACTGAATGGAACTGGTCTTGGTTTGAAGAACTTAGGGATGGCATCATCTTTGAGTATGAGCCATGCCTTCATCTTTGTGCAATGTCCAAGTCCAGGTATGAAAACGGCCGGAAACTGGTCAAGAACCTTCTGCAGGTTGTTCTCGCACTTGTTGACCATGTTGGTAGATGACAATGTCATAGTTGATCCATTGTAGATGAAGGCGTTCATGTCAAGCTTGAAAGCATAGATCCAGTCGATGGCTCACAGCGATGTACCTTCTTTACCAACGACGATCAGTGGCTACATCTGTGGCACACCATTACAGGAAACGGCGACAGTGCATTTGCCTTTACATGGGAATGGGCTGCCGTCCGTAAAGGCGGATGTTGGCCGGTTTCAGTTTCTGCGATCCGTTCCTCTCCCAGATGTCCTGACCCAATAGCGGCACAGTCACACCAGTGTCCACCTGGAACTGTAGATCGACGTTTGAGACCCGCAGCGAAATCCTCGGCTTGTCGGTGATCGTAGACGCCCCGAGCACTTCAATAGAAATGACTCCGCGATTTGGTCGACTGTGTTTTGCTCTTTCTTGCCCTTTCGCAGTTTTCCTACGGATTGACACACTGCCTGGAGATGACCTTTTCGGTAACAGGCATAACAAAACGACTCGATGTACGGCACTCACGGTGATGATGAGCAATCGAGCCGCACCGGTGGCAGGGTTTCGATCCTTCCCCCATAGGGAGGCGGCTCTTCGGAAACAGAGAGAGTGGTGAGTCTCTGGAACTCTCTGCCACAGAGGGTAGTTGAGGCCAGTTCATTGGCTATATTTAAGAGTGAGTTGGATGTGGCCCTTGTGGCTAAGGGGATCAGAGGGTATGGAGAGAAGGCAGGTACGGGATACTGAGTTGGATGATCAGCCATGATCATATTGAATGGCGGTGCAGGCTCGAAGGGCTGAATGGCCTACTCCTGCACCTAATTTCTATGTTTCTATGTTTCTATGTTTCTAAACTGTCCCACCTTCTCCGGATTTGCTCTGGGTCGATCAAGTGGTTTCTGGCGTTGCGGACGAGTCTAACGAACTGTAAGCACCTCCTGAGGGAGCATCGACACTGTTTCACCGGCCATTTTGCGCAGTTGTTTACTTAGCAGCTCGGCCATCTTAGCACACTGCAGCACATTCTTCAATGAGGCGTACAATTCCTTGAGAATCACCTGCTGGAAGACCAGTCTATCCCGCAACGCATTGTCTTGGCACTTTTCGCAGCATTGAGCTTTAAAATCACATGCCTTTGCCTTGGTGCGAAGGTCGGCAAGAAATTCGGTGATCAATTGCCCTTCCTGTTGCACCAGCCGGTAGAAATCGAGACGAGCTGCTAGGAAATTTCGACTTTCATCGAAAGGCAGCTGCAAAGCTGTTGTGATTTCAGCATATGAAACTTCAGTTACTTCTTCTGTAAGTAAATTTTCAAGCAGTGCAAAAGTTTCTGGAGACATTGATGAACACAAGAGAGCCTTCTTCTTCAGGTCAGTAGTAATTTCCATACTTTCAAAATAAAACTCAGCTTGCATTAAATACGACGACCATCTTTCTCGCTTTGGATCGAAAAGATTGAATTGCCGAGACATGTTAGTTTACAGAACTCAAAAAATATATTATTTTTTTTTAATCGAAAAATTATCTGGGTCTTTGGACGCAATCCGAAGTATCCCACTTCTGACACCACTTTCTCGTTCGTTTTCTAGGTCTGCACAAAACTTGAGTATTTAATTTACACAGAAGTCTTTATTGCTTTGCTTAATGCTGGCAGCAAAACTACTCAAAATGGCTGCACACACACAGACAGGAGAAAACTATATACAAAACATCTCCCTTTGTCCAGTGCAGTGCCACCTGCTGCACGGGAGGAGCAACGGGTCCTCCCACCCCACACAGTCCACCAAACATCCATTTACATAATTTCATATTATGTAAATCAAATTATTCTAACTGGAAAAAGATTGGCTTAGAGTTGGACACAGCCCCAAATGAATATATTCAATGCCTTCTTATATTCTTACATCACACTGAAAATATCAGTAATAGGTTTTAGAGGACTATTTAATGGGGCATACATTTCTAAAAGTATAACATTGGCTTTTTTTTCTCTCCGACCAAGAGATTATATCCTGACTCAGCACATGCTTGGATCAAACTCAATTTCTGGATAAAGGAATTCACTGGGGAACTTTCTACTTGTGCTTATAATTAAAACAATCTGGCTACCTTTTCGGTCTCTAGAAAATTAATTCACTCCATATTCTGGAAGAAAACCACCAATGTTTTTTGATGCATCTGATTTCCATCCTATTTTCCTGCATGATATTCAAAATAAAATATTAGAAGGTAATAATCAGTCCAACCAAGTGCCTCCCTGGTCTGCCAAACACGAAAGGCCATTGAACAACTATTTGTGCTTAATCTAAATTTATGGTATCACATTTTGTTCACCATATGTCTATTGAACCATAACTATTCCCACTGGTGCAATAAATAGCTGCTCAGTTTATTAATACAACCATGGATATGCAAGATAGAGCCAGAAACAACACTAACACCAAACCACCAACTGAAGCTGACTTACATGCCAGATCATGTGATATTGCTTTTTCACAAACTATAACGTTCAATTTCCCACAGCAAGCCATATATCAGTAATTAGGGAACTGTCCCATATTATAGATCGTGTAGATCTGTAAAATGCCCCATTTTCAGAGATTTTTTAATTTGCCCTGTTAATCACATAGCATGAATCCAAACACTGGGGTTTCTAAACTTCTCACTTCACAGTTTATATCATGGTGGTAAGATTTTCAGCAAAAAAATAATTCAACAAATAAGTTTGATGATCGGGTATTTTGGTTGTATTTCAGTAGAAAGGAATACCACATAATACTTACTGTACACTGCCGTAGAACACATCTGTATAAATTATTTTTCTTCTTCTGAAAAGACATGGTCTTTTGATTAACAAATGCTTCTTTTTTGAAGAGGGGCAATTCTTTCGCCCCTCACTTTACTTTGGTCCATTCATTGCTCTCTTGCTTGCTGAAGGGACAGGCAGGTGCTTCATGTTATTCTGAAAGATGCCACTGCAAACCAATTTGAATTCTCAAGAGGGCAGCAAAAGGCATACGAATATTAATTAACTAAAAAAATGTAAACAACCCAAATTATAGAAGTTAATTTTATCTCCTATTATCATGCACATTATTTTATTAATTAAACTATGTTATTAAAATGGTACTTTTCATGTATATTTTGATCAACAAAACCTCATTAACAGCTACACTATTCCAAAATATATGGAATAATTAACTTTGAAATTGACAATGCCAATCAGTCATGGATTTTGCCTTTTAGACAATTTAAGCAACCTCCCATTGTGTAATTATTTGGACACATTAAACCTTATGTGCAGAAACTTTACACAACTTTATAGAAACAGAATTACAAATATTCCTTGACATTTTTGGTGCCAGATTACAAAAAAATTATGTTGGATCAATCAATACCTCTAATTTCCCTTCCCATCTCAACGATATAAGTATTTTCGTGCAAAGCTAGTTTTCTGTCAAATTTGCAACCTGTTTTTTGAAGACTCAACAGCCTATCTCCTATTTGCAACAAAGATTATCCAATATTATTTGCAATCCTCCATATTTGATTCCTTTAGGAACCCATACACATAATCTAATCAAGATATGATGCAATCCTGATTAAATTATTTCATTCTATTCAAAAATATACATTCCACAAGTTATTCCATATAACCATATAACCATATAACAATTACAGCACGGAGACAGGCCCTCTCGGCCCTTCCAGTCCGTGCCGACCATTTGTTTTCCCCTAGTCCCATCTACCTGCACTCAGACCATACCCCTCCATTCCCTTCACGTCCATATACCTATCCACTTTACTTTTAAATGTTAAAATCGATCCTGCCTCCACCACCTCTGCCGGAAGCTCATTCCACACAGCCACCACCCTCTGAGTAAAGAAGTTCCCCCTCACGTTACCCCTAAACTTCTGTCCCTTAATTCTCATGTCATGCCCTCGTTTGAATCTTCCCTACCCTCAATGGGAAAAGCTTATCCGCGTCAACTCTGTCTATCCCTTTCATCATTTTAAAGACCTCAATCAAGTCCCCCCTTAACCTTCTGCGCTCCAAAGAATAAAGACCTAACTTGTTCAACCTTTCTCTGTAACATAGTTGCTGGAACCCTGGCAACATTCTTAGTAAATCTCCTCTGTACTCTCTCTATTTTGTTGACATCCTTCCTATAACTAGGCGACCAAAATTGTACACCATACTCCAGAATTGGTCTTACCAATGCCTTGTGCAATTTTAACATTACTTCCCTACTCCTATATTCAATGCTCTGATTTATAAAGGCCAGCACACCAAAGGCTTTCTTTACCACCCTATCTACATGCGATTCCACCTTCAGGGAACTATGCACAGTTATTCCTAGATCCCTCTGTTCCACAGCATTCCTCAATTCCCTACCATTTACCATGTACGTCCTATTTTGATTTGTCCTGCCAAGATGTAGCACTTCACACTTATCAGCATTAAACTCCATCTGCCATCTTTCAGCCCACTTTTCCAAATGGCCCAAATCTCTCTGTAGACTTTGAGAATCTACTGCATTATCCACAATACCACCTATCTTAGTATCATCTGCATACTTACTTATCCAATTTTCCACCCCATCATCCAGATCATTGATGTACATGACAAACAACAGTGGACCCAACACAGATCCCTGAGGCACCCCACTGGTCACCGGCTTCCAACCTGACAAACAGCCATCCACCATTACTCTCTGACATCTCCCATTCAGCCACTGTTGAATCCATCTTGCTACTCCGCCATTAACACCCAAAGATTGAACCTTCTGAACCAACCTTCCATGGGGAACCTTGTCAAAGGCCTTACTGAAATCCATATAGACAACATCCACTGCTTTACCCTCATCAATTTCCCTAGTTACCACTTCAAAAAATTCAAGAAGGTTTGTCAAACATGACCTTCCAGGCACAAATCCATGTTGACTGTTCCTGATCAGACCCTGTTTATCCAGATGCTTATATATATTATCTCTAAGTATCCTTTCCATTAATTTGCCCACCACTGACGTCAAACTAATAGGTCTATAATTGCTAGGTTTATTCTTTGAACCCTTTTTAAACAATGGAACAACATGCGCAGTACGCCAATCCTCCGGCACTATTCCCGTTTCTAATGACATTTGAAATATTTCTGTCATAGCTCCTGCTATTTCTACACTAACTTCCCTCAATGTCCTAGGGAATATCCTGTCAGGACCTGGAGACTTATCCACCTTTATATTTTTCAAAAGTGTCAGTACTTCCTCCTCTTTGAATCTCATAGTTTCATTCACAGTCAGTTAAGAACAGCAAGAATAATGAGCTGTATTGGGCTGGACTGGATTGAACCTACTGTCTTGGATCAATTGGACCACAGGCAGCAAAGTGCAAGATCCCTATCCCTGATACACTAACAACCCCTGAGAGGCAGCGCTGGAATTAGATCATGGATATGTGTAAGAAAGAACTGCAGATGCTGGTTTAAATCGAAGGTAGACACAAAATGCTGGAGTAACTCAGTGGGTGAGGCAGCATCTCTGGAGAGAAGGAATGGGCGACGTTTCGGGTCGACTCTCAACCCGAAACGTCACCCATTCCTTCTCTTCAGAGATGCTGCCTCACCCGCTGAGTTACTCCAGCATTTTGTGTCTACCTTTAATTAGATCATGGAGTTGCATGAAGGCTAAAATTAAGTTTAATAGCTTTTAAATATTTCTGGCATCAGACATTTTAAAACAAATAAAATTGAAGTAAATAATTAAATAAGTAGAAAATATTTGAAAGAGAAAAAAGTTAACTAAGAACATGGGAGTCATTGAAAGCATTAAACTAAGGCAAATAATAAACAATTTTAAAACTCTGCCTTACCTACAGATCTAGAATCCCCACTGAAATCAGTGGGTTTTCAGGATCTCACACCAGTTTAGTCTGTCATTCGACCTGAATGGCAATCCCAGCAACACAGAACCCTGCCATGAAGCTCCATCAGTAATCCAGCAATAATAAATTGGCAAATTCAGCAGAAACACAGGATAACCAAGATGGGCTGAGAACTAGGTACTTAACATAAATAACACAAATGTAATGCAGATTTTAAATGGATTAAAGCTAAAAACATCCCTCGAGACTTGCTAACCTACATTCAATAGTTTTTTAACAAGAACGGGCTGCAATAGATGATTTAATGGAAACACAAAAGGAAACATTTTCACACAAAAGGCAGTGTGTACATGGAACGGGTTACCAGGGGAAGTAGTTAAGATAGGAATTGTACCAACATTAAAAATAAAATTGGATATGTACATGGATAGGAAAGTTCAGAGTGAAAGGGACAAATGCAGGCAAATGGGACTAGCTTATATGGGGATCTGAGGCAGCAAGGATGAGTTGGGCCTCAGCACCTGCTTCCATGTAGTGTGACGAGGAATCTACGTGATAATCTTCCAAACTTCCTAACATTCTACAATAATCACAGCTGATTGGACAATATTCATTGAAACAATATCTTGCAAGAAAGGAAGGAGTCATACGTAGGGGATTCTGGACCATTTGGCTTGACATTAGTTGCTAAAGATGTAATCTATTATTAAGAATGTGGTGATAAGCACTTAGCAAAGTATAATTGTATTTAGCAGAGGCAGTATACTTCTGTGAAGGTAATGTCATGACTGAATATTATGAAGAAGAATGTTGTGAAGATGTAAACAGAACAATGCAGAAGGGGAAAACCAGTAAATGTAATGTATTTGGATTATCAGAAGGCATTTGATAAGGCACCATGTAAAGGTATTGCATTAAAAAAGTTCACACATTTAGGGATAGCATGTTCATGTGCATAAACGTTTGGTTAAAGGGCAGAATTTTTAAAAAAATTAATGCTAACTGCCTATCGCTAGTTGGTTACTAAGATAATCAAAATCAGGCCTAGAGATTTGCATAATTAGCAAAACTGATGTAAATGAAAAGATAGCATTTAATATATCCAGGTTTGCTGATAGTACAAGCTAGATGGAAAAATGAAATATGACTTGGACAGAAAGCATTCCGCAAATATTGCTGTTAGGATAAATTTGGATGAAAAATATATATATAGAACATGACATAGTGAAAATATTATTAACCATTTTATCAGAAATAATGTTATGGTTATGCGACACTGGCATAAAATGTTCTTGTCTCTCCTTGCAGTTCTACAACTGCAATGAAAACAATTTATAACATGAATAATTATACCTTCAACCAAAACAAATGATAGACTCAATTGAATTGTGCAATTACGTGCAGAATATATATTTAGTTATAGTGTAAAATAATGATTACAAATATTACAGAACACAAAATATTCCAAAATGTGATTTTAAAGTGTTTAGCTTTCTTAACATTATGGATGCAATCAAAGTAGATGGGGTTTTTTTGCCAAATTTCTCTCTTCCGCTTTCCCAATCAACCCTAGATAGGATGACACAAGTGATGCAAGTCTCCAACATCCAACCAAGTGGAACATAATCCTCCCTGAGCCATGAACTATTTTCCAGGAAGAACAGTATCCACCAAATAGAAGACTAAATCCTAGATTTATGGATAAAACTAATTATACATTACCTAGATGTAATCTCTCTTTCAAAGATGACTAAAAAGGTAAAGTAAGTTTAATGATTCAAGGAAATACTGCAAAGCACCTTTGGCCTATGCTTTGCAGAAGAATGAGTTTCTAAAAATAAATGGATGGGTGCCATTTTAAACAACAGATAGGTTGCATTTTAAAAGTATTCTTTAAAAATGTAAATCCAAGTAACAAAAACTCTGTTATGAAACAAATACTAACGTATGGAAAAAGATACAATAGAAAGGTTTAGGCGGCCAAGCTAAGACCACGCATATAAATGTGAAAAGTAATTGAAAAAGATACATGTAAAGTATGCAAAACCATGCGTAATGGCATATGAAATAAGTCATTTTCAATTTCATAATAATTAATAAAACTAATGATTTATGATGTGCCAGAGGTCTATTTACAACTGACATATTAAGCTATAGTGTTTTACCGTGTCCTTTTTTTTCTGAATGTATGATGATTATACATATGCCTACTGTTATCTCTTATTGCTATCGTTCAGGAAAGGTTTATGAATAGAACCTTATAGAAATAGCATTACCAAACAATGTCATTGTAAATTCTGAATCTAATGCATTACTACCAACAGCAGTGCACACAAATTAAACATACTTTAAGATTTAACCTTTCACCTAGCAATGTATCACTGCATCATTTCCTGTGTAGAGATAGCACTCCTGTATCAATCAATCACAGCTAAAGAGAACATACAGTCAACATTCTTAATTAGAGTCTATCCACTCTCCTCCGCACCCATCTGTCATGAACAATGTTTAAAAATCAGTGTTATTAGTCTTTATTTGGGAGTAGATCTGGTTAACATCTCCATGTCTCAACAGCAGAAATCATTCATCCATCTGAAGTACACTGGTGCCTGATAATTCATACCCCTGCATAGAAGCTGCAGATAACCAGAGCCAAAATCCACTTGAGAGTCATAAATCACAATGTACATGGCTCCCATGCAACCTGGGTTAATTTCTGTTTATAATAAATCTGTTGAGAAAGTTGGTTTGACACTTAAGGAGTCTGGTTTCAGATCAGATGGTGGGAAATGCAAAGAAATCTGACACAAACCCCAGCCAAGCTAAGTGTTTTGCCTTGGGGAACTGTGCTTACTGGGGTGACATTAGCAGAAGTTGACACAGTTTTAAGAGAGGGTTAACTGCCTGGCAAAACAGAATTTCTTAAGTAATATACTGCACAGGTAAATGTAGCCTAGTAATAATGAATGCCATGCATCTACCCTAAAGGATATATCAAAAATAATGTCAGCACTAACTTTACAACTTTATCACATCACGACTAAGTTTAAACTATTGGCTATAACAGTTAAAAATTGAAATACACATGGTATTAATTTCTTTGCCATATTTAATAATTTTAACTATAGCAGTGGATTAAAGTAAACTTCAGTGAAATGTTACTACATTCAGTTCATGAAACAGTACACAAGTGATTAAACCTTTTGTTTAAACATACAAGGTAGTAAAGCGGAAATATTTTTAAACAATAGCAAAATCAGACTTTGTTAGGCAACAACTTTTTGGATTGTTTGAACCACATACTTCAACCATTAAGAAGAAAATAGCCCCATGAATCATTTCCAACACATGCTGTTTATAGCTTATCATGTACAACTTGAGCTTGAGCTAAAAATAATAATTTTGGATTTTGAATGTTCTAAACAAAAATAGGTCATTATGTCTGTATTAATTTGCCAACAAATGACCTCGAAAAGACCAATCCCAAGGATTTATTCTATGCAGTACTATGTTTATTGGGAATTACATTTACATGCAGCCAAATTCTCTTTAATACCACATTGGCTATAACAGTTAAAAACTGAAATACACATGGTATTAATTTTTTTGCCATATTTAATAATTTTAAAATTATAAAATTACCAAATTCCCTTTAATACCAATTTTTGGAATCAAGGCCACAAAAACTACCAAATTGTCATAAAAATTCTTCTTAAAAAAATCAAACCTGCTCTGGTCAATATAAATTCCAGAGTCACCTTAAATGTTCAACTTTTATGTGTGTTTTAAAATTGCTATACAAGCCACTCAGTTGTTAGGGCTCTCGCTTAACTTTTTTTCCCTGTTGCCAGCTGGGCAACCTTGGCAGCTTTTTAGGTTGCCAAATGACAGTTTAGGTGGTCATTTAAGATGGCGTTCATGATGCGTGTTCGGACGAAGTGCGTAGTTACCAGTCAGAATTATGCTCAATGAAGCATTCACATATTATTTCTGCTTCAAATAAAGTCACAAACTAACATATTCACCAATCAAGACATGATATATACCACAATGACATGCAGCAAAATTATAATACAGCATCTCATACTCAATTATAATACAGTACTTGTACACATTGCAATTAATGCAATTTTTATTATTTCTTTCCACTTCCAAACAAAAATGTGGTTGGATTATTCAGCGCATGATCGACCTGTTAATAAATCCTGGACCTTGAGAACATATATGCTTAACCATGCACACTACAGATTGATGCAAGCATATTTTCTGTAAAGGACCGAAAATTATCATGACATGGCCATAGCATGGGTCGTTATTGCTATTGGTACAGAAACACTCTCGCTTCCCACATAATTTATCCACAACAAAATATACAGGTTGCAAGGAATTTTCTAAAGGCATTTTATGATAATAGCTGTTAAAACTGACTATACCCATCTGATAGGTTAAGCATAACACTAACTAACAAGAGATGGCCAAAGGACATAAATGCAGCAAATGTTCTTTTGGTAATATATTTAAAGGTGTCAAGACGCCACATTACCGGATATTCAAATTAGATGTATATGTTGTGAACAGCAATGAAGATACCCAGTTTGTAAGCAACAATTTAAAATCTTTTTCCATCATTCCCACTTCAGAATTAACGTTAACATTTCAAATGAAATATCTCCTGACCAAATTTGTGATGTATATGATTGAATGTAGAAGTAAAACCAGGATAAATCCAACGTATAGCTGTGAATATTTCTCATTAAATAACTACAGTACTGATACTCCATATTAAGAGCATTGATTTGCCATTAAAATGAATTCTGTAATAACGTGTCAACAGTAGCAGTGACAATCGAACACTGCGGTTTTAATGTTTCACGTGTTCACAATTTAATTAATCCATCTTTATGGATTAAAACAAATAATAACATTGGGAATTAAAACATATTTGATTGCTTTCCGTTATCAAACATAGTCAATGTTAACTCTGAAGACATTTCCAGCACAATAGTTTTTGGGGGGGGGGGGGGGGGTGAACCAGTGCAGGATGGATAGATGGTGGTGGTGGGGGGGGGCTTGAGAAGGCAATCGGTGCGGATTGGAAGGATTGAGGCAGGGGAATTGGTGCATTTTGGTTGGAGTAGGTAAAATTGTGAGGGGAGAGCGCGGGGGATGACAGTGGGTTGAATGGGGGGGATCTGTGCAGGATGGATGGGGGGAGCAATGCAGGATGAAGGGGTGGCGCAGTGCAGGATGGATGGGAAGGGGGGGTCGGTACAGGATGAATTGGGGGACCAGTGTAGGATTGATGGGGCATAGCAGGAGAATCAATGCGAGGTGGATAGGGAGATCAGTGCAGCATGAATAGATGGGGGGTGGAGTAGATTAGGAGGGGAGCACAGAGGATGTCAATGAGGACTGAATAGAGGCAGGAATGGGTATCAGTGCGTTGATGGAGAGGAGGGGTCTCATGATAAGGGGGGGGGGGAGAGGAGAGGGAGAGGGGGGAGGGGGGAAGGGGAGGGGGGGAAGGGGGAGGGGGGAGGGGGAGAGGGGGAGGGGGAGGTGGGAAGGAAGGCCAGCGCTCCTCGGACAACACCGGCATCATCAGGCACGGAAATCGCAATCAAAATATGGAGGGGACCGGGGGACAGAATATCTTGGCGGCCTCTCGCCCATGCGCACACTCACACACGCGTGTGAGGCTTCGGAGGCCCTGTAAATGGTAATTTCAGCTCAATCCAGCGCTAAATGCAGCTCAACTCTGCCTGTCTCACCTACAGCCCTGTCTCAATCCAGACAGGGCTGTAAGTTAACCCGGCGGGACAGGCAGAGTTGAGCTGGGTTTAGTGCTGCTTATCTGCGCTGGCTGTGGGCCTGGGGACTGCAGGATGGTCCAGTGGCTGTGCTGGTCTGCGGTGCAGGTCAGTCGAGAGAGTGTTTTGGCACGTCTCCCTCCTCCAATCACTGCGCTCTATCCTCAGTCCCACCCCCCCGCTACTTCCGCCTCTGACCGACACCTCCCTCCTCCAAGGGTTTGTTTTGAAAGCGCCGTTGGCGGAGTGGCCAAGCAGCGGCCGTGATCAGGCCGGGCAGGGTGCGAGAGAAGGAGGAGATGGGGCCGCCGCCACCGCTGCTGTTCAGGCCCGTCGTTCGCTCCGACCCTCCGTCACGCCACACTTAGCATCTTTCCCACAACGGTTGCCGACACAAAACGTCACGTTCCCTTTCTTCAGAGATGCCGCCGAACCTGCGGAATTAATCCAGTTTGTGTCTATCTTCGGTATAAACCAAGTTGCCAAGCCGGGCAAAATGACTCGTCGTTTAGGTTGCCTGGCGGCACTTTGGGTGGTCAGTGGCACCCGGGCAACTGCCAATTTCGAGCCCTGGTTGGATTATTCTATTATATTCAAAGAGAAAAGTGACAAAACTAGATGAACCACTTGGCATCACAGTTCCTGGACCAACCAACTTTGCAAAATCCACTCCACAAACAGCAAGGAGGTCACATCTAATTGGGGAGAGCTCTCCCATAAACTAGTCAGGCAACAACCTTACAGCATATGGTCAGATTCATGCCATCATACCTTCCAGGCAACAATCTATTCTCTATCATTATTATACCTAGGTAATCCCCTCTCACTCGTAGAGGAAACCCACAAATTGGAAAGGAGAAATCCTTTGCATCCTTAATGTTGCAGTGATTCCAGGCTCCATAAAAGAATCCTGGCATTGAGTTAAACATAGGCAAAAAAATCTCCTCCTAATACGTTCCTACATACACTCCCTCAATGACAAAACAGTGCTTCTCCAAGATGAACAATATATAGAAGAAGCGGTGAGATTAGAAAAGGCACAGAATGCACTCTAGGTAATAGACTTCAATGCCCATCATTAATTCCAATTAACCAACGTTAAAGCAAAAAAAAAAAAAAAACGCATTGCCCTGAAGAACTGTCAGACTAAGTTTGCAGCAGGTCGCAAATCAACCCAACACACGGGGTAGACCAACCTGATGTCATGACAGGTTGTGATCTCATGATGTATCTTTCTATAAATGCATTGGTGGAAATGATCATTACACAGTCACTGTGGAAAAAAGGCTCTGCTTTACACTAAGGACAACCTCCAAATGTGCCAACCTGTATGGTCTGGCACATTAATCATGTTAAATTGGGCAGACTCAGAGCAAATCTAAACTGGGCGACAATGGACCATTAACGACAGCAGCATTGTATTGTACCACAATATGTAACAACATGGCCTGGCATATCAAATAATTTGCTCACTGAAATCCAGTTTGGGTTTCACCAGAATCACTCTGCTGCAGGCCTCATCACAGTCTTTGTCAAAACATGGAACACAGAGTTGAATTTGAACTGAGGCATCATAGAGCTCATGTAAAGCTGGTCAATGAACATGGAGAGAACAATTCCAATGTATTGAGCAAAACCTCAGACAAAGGAAGACAGCTGGGGTTGTTGGAGGTCAATCATGCCTCTATTAGAAATATAATTGTAGGAGTTCCTCAGGACAATTCTGGGCCCAATCACCTTCTGCTGTTTCTTCAGTCCTTACATCACAAGGCAATATGAGAGTTACACTGATGATTGCACATTCCCTCCAAATACCTCCAATGAAATAATCCCACCCAATGCAACACGACTCAGACAGCATTCATGCATGCGCTATCACGTGGCAAACAATAACAGTCACCAACAAAAGTGTTGAATCATCTATCTTTTGATACTGAATCATATTACCTTCACTGAGTCCCCTGCCATAAACAAACTGGGGATCATCATTGACCAGATACTCAACTCGACAAGCCAGTAAATAATACAACAGAGATTGTGTTCTTTTATGGGCTCCTAATACCAGAAACCCTTTCCACTACCTCAAGGCACAAGAAAATAGCATGATGGAATATTCTGCAGCACCAATTATTTTTTGAGAAACTCAACACAGTCTAGGATGAAGCACCCCACTTAATTAGACCCCCCCCCCCCCTTCCACCACTCTAATATCCAGACACTACAAAACAAGCACAGAGGATTTCATGTGTATCAACTACAAAATGGACTGTAGTTGTTAATACAGGCTCCTCTGACGGTACTTCCCAAACTCATAACCTCTGCTTACCAAGGTCAGCGGACTCATGGAGACCCATCACATGCAAGCTCGTCTCCCCTCATTGGGAGGACATTTTGTTGTTGGTACACACTGAACCACCATGCTGATTTTGGAAAATATCATTATTCCTTCATCGTTGCTGGTTCTAAATCCTGCAACTCCCTATTCAGTTGCACTGAGGAAGTACCTTCATGAGAAAGGTTACAGTAGTTCAGAACGGCAGCCTACCACCAACCACTTTCTCAAAGGTAAAAGGGGATGGACAATAAATGCTGGCCTTCCCAGCAAGACCCCAGATCTTGAAAAGTGAGTAAATAAAAACAAAGCAAACAATTCCATTCAACTCTGACTAGCATAAAGAAGTGCAACTCATAAATAATATTAAGCATCTTAAAATAATTGAACATGAGACATGAACATAACCAAAAAGTATACAATGTAAAAAACATTAATAATTCAACTTCAGAAGCTATAATGGTCAAAGAGTTCTTGATAGTAACAGAAATTTTACTGGTATTTTTTTTTAAACTAGTAAACCTAAACATATTTTATATCAAACAGTGCTATCTTATTTCAAGAGACTCCAGTGAAGAGTTATAAACAAGGAAACAAGCAATATGGACTTGATCATACTATAATATAAATAAGGAAGCCAAATCCAAGTTCATCCAAAAGTTTTCTGGACTAACATTAATAACGTTTTGCATCTGGTGATCTAAAGCATTTGTACAGAACTTTTATTTCCCCCACTATCTAATAAAGCTCTTTCCATTCATCATAATAAATGTTACAATAAACTGTTTTAATAGCCTTTTCATAATGTCAGTTGATCAAACTATTTTTCACAAAGTATTTGCTTTCCAAACCTTTACTATAATGTAGACGAGCAAAAAATTATGACATGTAAATATTGATAAGGACATGGCATTTTCTTATATTCGATAAAATATTTGAATGATCTGGTTTCATTTTTTTTTCCTGTGTCTCTTCCACCTTTTTATCCTTTATCTCACAGTTTTCTCAATTTTGGGCTTTATGTATATGGAATGGATTATTATACCACATGGTTCACAATATTTTATTCTGCCTGTAATGGGGTCTTTTAATCTTTTAAATCATATCATATTAAATTTAGAATCAGTTTTTAAACATGCACTCAAATTTTTATATAATAGTCCTGGACAGTACGTTGCTTCAGCCCTTCCAATATCTTTATCCAAATGAGATCCTTTGTGATTTTGTAATAGTTTTGAGTCGATGGACTGGTCTCCATGATGGGACTCTGCGGCTAACCTAAATGAATATGTCATTGCAGTCACAGACTTCATCAGCAAGTGTGCGGAGGCCTGAGTACCAAAGAAGAAGATACTTGTCTCCTGTCTGTTCAGTCTGAAGAAGAGTCTCGGCCCGAAACGTCACCCATTCCTTCTCTCTGGAGATGCTGCCTATCCCGCTGAGTTACTCCAGCATGTTGTGTCTATCTTCAATTTAAACCAGCATCTGCAGTTCCTAGCTACACAAGAGGATACATGTGATTCCCCAACTGGAAACCACGGATGAACCTCAAAGTTCACTTCCAGGTGAAGTCCAAGTCTGCAGCATTCAAGTCAAATGACCTAAGCGGAATAAGAAATCTATCTTCGACCTTTGCAGCGCTATTAAGGAGGACAAGAGGAAATTCCAGACCAAGCAAGAGTCGCAAGGCAGTGATACGGATAATCGTAGATTGTACCAAGGCTTGCATGCTATAAACGGACTATAAAGCAAAGACAGGAACCATTGATGACAACAGCAGGTCCCTCCCCGATTAGTGCAATGCATTCCACGGTCACTATGAAAGGAAGATCAGTGGTGGAAAGTCACCTGCCCCATCAATCTCGAATGAGGCTGCACTAATAGTTATGGTGGCAGACATAAGATTGCTCTTT
Source organism: Okamejei kenojei (assembly GCA_035221665.1). NCBI lineage: Eukaryota > Metazoa > Chordata > Chondrichthyes > Rajiformes > Rajidae > Okamejei > Okamejei kenojei. The sequence continues at coordinate 81,156,834 of CM069131.1, forward strand.
CTGAGAGTTAATCTGGGGAAAGAAACTGGCGTGCCTTAATGACTATTGTCAGTGGCTCTGACATCCACCATCATGAAGTGCTTCGAGAGAGTGATGATGGTGCACATTAACTCCAGACTCCCAAACAGCCTTAACCCATTGCAGTTTGCCTTCATTCAAAACAGGTCCTCATTACTCCTCTGTCACTGGATCCTCAACTTCCGGACCAAAAGACTACAATCTGTGGGGATGTGGCAATGCCTCCTCTACAATAATTTTCAAAACTGGTGTCCAGCAAGGATGCGTTCTCAGTCCATTACTACACTCCCTATACTCTCTGGATGTGCAACTGACACTGTATTGTCTCGATGCAGCAAAACCAAGCATTTGTTTTTCATCTGTCCTTGCTGTATATCATGAAACCTTCCTTCTTGCCATAATAACCAAACACTACAATTGCCACTAGACCAAACCAGTGCACATTATTTGATTAATAAACCTAACTAATTGAAAGTACTTCTCATTGGTTAAGATACTGTGATATTGAATCAACTAAGACAGCTAATCAGCCCTGATGATTTGTCAAGCTCTCCAAGATAGAAAATCCAAGATAGAAAGTCCTTCATGTCACAGCAGTCTAAATTAATCCACTTAGCAACAAGCAATCTGCTGGAACTCAGCTGCACATGCACTACCTGTGGAGGGATTTGGACAGTCAGCCTTTCAGATCTGATCCTTCATTTGGAGTGAAAGAGGGGAGAGGTAGTTTCAAGAGGTGCGGGGGAGGAGCAGGGCAAGAACTGGCAAGCAATACGTGAATCCAGATAAGGAAGGGTTGTTTAGCAAACGGGATGAAATGGGGAAGAGAAGAGTACCCCCTGCAGATGATTGAATCCATGACAAAAGGAAAATGAAGCATGGAACCAAATAACACATTAACTATGCAGATAGGAACAAAAGAGGAGACCGAGGGGACGTATGAGTGATAGACAGGTGGAATGAGTGAAAGGAGTTGATAGGAGACTAGGGTATGGTTAAATAAAAATGTGTGGGAGGATGTGGATAAATCAGAAATGTAGAGAAAGAGACGGAGAGGGAGGGGGCACACATTATCTGAAATTGGAGAATTCAACGTATATGCCCTCAGGTTCTAACTAACCTGTTGAAATATGAAGTGCTGTCACTCTAGTTTGCGTTTGGTCTCACCCTGGAGGTAGAGGGGGGTGAGGACAGACAGGTTAGTGTGAGGATGGAAAGACAAGGTGACTTGCAACTGGGAGCTCCAGATATCCATAGCAGGTAGAGCGCAGATGCTCGGCAAAGTGGTTGCTTAGTTGGTGTTTGGTCTCGCCAATGCAGAGGAAGCCACATCGAATGCCAAAGAAAAGGTCGAAAGAGGTGCAAGGGAATGGCAAAACTCATTGAAGTCCATGGATTGAGGTGAGGGAGGTGATGTGGGGAGGGTTAATGATGGAGATGAGGAATGGATAAACTAGGGAGCCACCCTCCCTTCCCTCCCCCACATGATTCAATTTGCCAATCAATTCCTCTCCACCGGATGTATCTATTGCTTGACGGCTCTTGTTCCATGCCTCCCCCTTACTTCTTCACACTGGCTTCATCCCCTCCAATCTTTCAATACAGATGAATGGTCCAGGCATGGAATATTGACTATACATTTATCTCCACAGATGCTGATTGATCCCTTTGAGTTCATCTTGCAGATTACGGGTTGCTCTAGATTCCAGCATTTACAGTCCCTTGTGTCTACATTAATCTACTAAGCACTTCCACTGCAATTCCTGTTTTTGTTGTTACTAAAAATAGATCCCAGCTTGTTGACAGGGATAAGTTAATATTCAAAATCTTGATCTTGAGATTCATGAACAAAACTTCATTAAGGAATTTTATATTTAAAAACAAAAGCATTTAGTGAGAGGGCCAGAGCTACATGGTCAGTGAATTATTGCAATCCAGAAAGCTCAGTTCGGTTGCATTTTTACACATTACTTGATACATTTATGGTTTGTAAAGGCCTGCCTTTTCTTCTGTTATCCAAATGACAAATATTTAATTGCAAAGCAAAGCAGCAAGATGCATAGCTTGAGATGTAATTTATTGAAATATTGAATTAAACTTTTGCATTCCTGAGACCCAGTGATATATCAATGACAAGTCATCACAAATGCATGATTTAAAAACTAAAGATGTGTCTTTAATGGACAATTCAAGTTCTTCCTCGGAGAGGTGTGTGCTTAATTTCCTCAGATTCTTGCTCCTTTATATGTGTGGAGTAAAAATAAGTTTTGAATTGAATGTGATCCTTTCATGATAATAAAGTTTATCAACACGGCATCAGACTGGCCAAGTCCACCAAACTACTCCTGTGGTCTTCCTTGCCCTCTCTCACCTTGAGGCTCACTGGTCACTGCATCTCAGAGTTCAGCAGCAGTGGCTTTACCGACTGCAAAAGTTAAAATTAAATCTAATAATTTTTAATTCCCCCAACATTAGAAACATAGAAATATAGAAAATAGTTGCAGGAGTAGGCCATTCGACCCTTCGAGCCTGCACCACTATTCAATATGATCATGGCTGATCATCCAACTCAGTATCCTGTACATGCCTTCTCTCCATACCCCCTGATCCCTTTAGCCACAAGGGCCACATCTAACTCTCTCTTAAATATAGCCAATGAACTGGCCTCAACTACCTTCTGGGGCAGAGAATTCCAGAGACTAACCACTCTGTGTGAAAAAAGAATCATTTCAAACATGAAGTAAATATTTTGAAAACTAACGCCAACCAAGACAATTAAATACATTTATGGATAATTAAAGATTTGTACGAAGTAAAATTATTTGAAGAAGTATACCACAGTATTCCTTCGTTTGTTAACGCTGTTTTTGGTAATGCCACATATCGTAAAATCAAGACAAAAACATGTCATGGAATCCAACGGAAAGAGAGATCTGGATTAATATCTGGCTCATTGGATGATGGTCACTGGCAATATAGTTTTTGAAGATTTATACAATTTAAAATGCTCAGTGGAGACATCTTGCCTTTTTATGCCAAGTTTAAGAGATTTGAACATATATAGTTATGATTAAGAAATTTGTCAATGATACCAAAAGTGACTGTGATTGATGGTGAAGATGGTGTTTTCTTTCAAGCAAAGACTGAGGAAAGATTTAATTATACATTAAATTACAAGAGAGAGTAAGACAAAGTGAATGAGTAGAACGTATTTTCCCTGAAGATAGATACAAAAAGCAAGTAACTCAACGGGACAGGCAGCATCTCTGGAGAGAAGGAATGGGTGACATTTCAGATCGAGACCCTTCTTTGGACATATATTTGCCTTTCCTGTCCACGGTCCTTGCAGAATTTCATTTGAAATCACAACGATGTCTTCCCCCCTTCCACCTTCAGATATTGCTTGACCTGAAGAGTATCTCTGGCAAACTTGTTACCTTTCCCAACTGGGGATATCATATTTCATATATGTAAAGACATCAGAAATAGCTCACATGATTCAATGATCTTAAACTGAGATTGCATATACATTTTTCATATTTAAAGAATGCCATTTTGATATACAACTAAAATAACAAGTTACTCACTTTTATTTCCAACCAGTGCAACCATTGGTTGTTGTTCAGATTCATCATTTACTTTCTTCACTGCGGCATACCAATCGTCAAGGTTTTCAAAACTCTGGTAATTTGTGATATCATACACCAATAAGATACCCTAAGGGAGAGTAAAGCAATTAAAGTTTATTATTCACTTCAAAATGAAACATCACAAGAACTTTGATTGAACATAGATCAAAACAGAACAGATTATTCAGCTCGCCAGCTCTGATGCGATTCTCAACTAATCCCAACTGCCTGCATGTGGTCCATGTCCTCTTTTCCTGACCTGTTCCTGTGTCTGTCTAAATGCCTTAAACATTGCTATTGGATCTGCTTCTAGCATCACCTCTTGAACCTGGTTTTGGATAGAGTGGATGTTTACACTAGTGGGAGAGTATAGGAGTAGGTGCCATCGCCTCAAAGTTAAAGTATGTTATTTTCGGAAGGAGATGAGAAATTTCTTTACTCAGAGGGTGGTGAATCTGTGGAATTATTTGCCACAGAAGGCTGCGGAGGCCAAGTGAGTGGATATTTTTAAGGCAGAGACAGATAGATTCTTTATTAGTACACGTGTCAGAGGTTATGCAGAGAAGACAGGAGAATGGGGTTAAGAGGAAGAAGTAGATCAGCCATGATTAAATGGCGGAGAAGACTTGATGGGCTGAATGGCCTAATTCTACTCCTATTCCTTATGACCTTATGATTCACATTCCTGACACTTAACATTCACTGTGTAAAAATGTTTCTCTCAAATGACTAAACTTTCTCTCTCTCACCTTAAACCTATACCCTCTGGAATTTGACAGTTCCACCCAGGGGAAAAGGATTTTAATTATCTACCCTATCCATGCCTCCATTAACTTTAAATATTCCCATCAGGCTGCCACCCAGCCTCCAACACTAAAAGAAAACAATCCATGTTTGCAGAAATCTCCTTATACCTGTAGCTACTGCACTCTTATTTAAGCAACATCCTGGTAAACCACTTCTGCACCCTCTCTAATGCCTCCACATCTTTTCTAGTGTGGCAACCAGATTTGCATGTAATACTCAAATGTAAACTAACCAAAGTTTTATACAGTTGCAATATGACTTGCCAACTTTTATACTGAATACCACAACCAATGAAAGCAAGTTGCCCTATGCCTTCTTTACCACCATATCCACTTGTGTTGCCACTTTCAGTGAGCAATCGATTTGCACCCCAAGATACCTCTGAATCAATAATCTCAATGTCATTTTACTTCGGAGTCACGTGAGTGACTACGCTGCGTGAATTNTGAAGAACCCCGCCTGGCGCTGGAAACGGCATTACGTCGACGCTGACGGCAGAAGCAGGAGCTGCACAGACAGCTCCTCGACAGCGGTAGGTTCGGAACCTGCAGGTAAGTGCTGTTGAAAAATTTTTTTAGGATTGGAAAACTCCGTGCCTGGTGGAAACCAGGAATTTAAAGGTTTTAAAAACAAACTAAAAGTTTAAATTGAACAGATATACTGCTGTTAAAAAATAACGGAGTTTTAACAAAGAAACGTCCAGGGGAATACCAGCGATCGGGTACGAAGAGAGGGGTTTAAATAAATACTAATTGGGAGTTGGGGCCAGGTTCCGATGAAACAATTGATTTGGCTACCAAATTAGCAAAAAAATACGGTAGAGAGGTAACAAATATGCTCCACAGAAATCTTTGGAAGGCAGGGAATTTTAAAAGACAGAATGGCTAGGCACTTTAATCTGTTTGGAAAATCTGCCTAAATATTAAAAATTTGAAGAAGCTAAAAAAGCTGCATGAAACCTTCGTCTTAGGAAAAAAAGGTATCGCCCAGAAGGGGTTTTGATTATGGTCAAGATAATTGTACATATTCCAAAATGGAGAAGTATTAAAGACTTGAGAAACAAGATTACAAAAGGTCTATTACTTTTGAGTACCAGTTTCAAACATTTAAAGAAGGGGTTAATCCTCCAGTACAGATAAAAAAAGACCCTGTGGGGCTTGAAATTATTACAAATATAAAAAGATGGTGATTGCAGAATTATTCAAATTGAGAAAAACAAGATATTTAATATCAGCAGGTTGTTATATGGCTACGATTGATTTGAAAAACGCCTATTATTCTGTACCAATACATCAGTTTCTGGAGGTACTTAAAATTTAATTGGCTGGGACAATTATGGCAGTTTAAAGCTTTGCCAAATGGATTGAGTTCAGTTCCCAGGCTCTTTACTAAACTGTTGAAACCAGTTTTAGCCCAATTAAGAGTACAAAAACACATCGTTATGGCTTATCTCGATGACATTCTAATCATTTATGGCAATCAAGAGTCAGCTGAGAATTAGTTTCAGTACAAAAGCTTTGTTAAAGCTAGGGTTCTTGATTCATCCAATTAAATCCCAGCTGCAGCCAGCACAATCAATTAACTATTTGGGGTTTGTAATTAACTCAGAGACTATGTTAATACTTTACCAACAAAGATAAAGTTGATGATTTTTTGGTGACTTGTAATAATCTCATTCACAAACTTATCCTTCCATCCGAGAAGTAACGAAAAATATTGGCAAACTAGTAGCAGCATTTCCTGCAGTAGAATTTGGTCCATTACATTATCAAAAATCTTCAAAGGGACAAAATAAGAGCTCTCAAAGAGAAGGCAGGCCACTTTGATAGGCCTATGCAATTAACAAAAGAAGCTTTGTTGGAATTAGCATGGTGGGTTAAAAATGTCCCACAAGCTGCTAAAAACATTCTGATTAAACAGCCTGAAATTGTTTATAAATAGATGCTAATGTTCTCGGATGGGGGGGGGGGGGGGGGGGGGGGGGTAACAGATTCATCCTCCAGTTGTGGAGGTAGATGGAAAGTCCAAGAAGAAACGTTTCTTCAAACTTATGGTATTAAATATTTAGAGTTATTGGGTGCTTTCTATGGTCTAAAAGAGCATATTGCTGTTCAAAAAAGGGTCTACATGTATTAATACAGTTAGACAATAAAACGGCTGTTGCATATATTAATCACATGGGGGGAGTCAGATCAGTATCATGTGATTGTCTGGTCAATGAAATATGGCAATGTTGTATTGATCGCCAAATTTGGATTTCAGCAAACTACATTCCAGGTAAAGACAATGTGGTGGCAGATAAAAGATCAAGGATATTTAAAGATAAACACAGAATGGATGCTTAATCCAGCAATACTTAAGAATATTGTAACTCAATTTGGTTTATCAGAAATTGATTTGTTTGCATCAAGGCTTAATCATCAATTGCCTAAATATGTGTCTTGGGAACACGATCCAGATGCAGTAGCAGTAGATGCTTTTTCATTGAACTGGGGGAACATGTTCTTTTATGCTTTTCCACCTTTTGCTTTGGTTCAGCAATGTCTGAAGGAAATAGAACAAGATTCTGCCACAGGATTGTTGGTAGTTCCAAATTGGCCAACACAACCTTGGTTCCCATTAATGCTGAATATGATTAAAGAACCATATATGTCAATTCCTAACTGTAGTGATATTTTGATTAATCCAGTTTCCAAAGAAATTTATCCATTATATGCATATATGAATTTATTAATCTGCAGGTTTTGACCAGATCACTACAGGAGCTGGGATTGTCGGACAAAACTATGGAAGTTATAGTCGCATCATGGCGAGATAACACACAAAAACAATATATGACACATATTAAGAAATGGGAAGAATTTTGCACACAGTCAAATATTTCTTATGATACTGTGAATATTGCATGTTTGATATTGTGATACTGTGATATTGCATGAAAAATGTATTGGAGCTCCTTGCTAAATTTGCATTTTGAGCAACATTTACGTTACAGTGCCACTAACACTGCACGCAGTGCCTTATCATCTTATTTTAGGACTTATGTCTGACCAGAAATCAATTGGATCACATCCACTAATATCTAGATTCATGAAAGGAATCTTTAACATGAATCCACCCAAACCTAGATACACAGAGATTTGGGATGTGAGCATTGTACTTACCTTACTTAGACAGTGGACTCCAATTGAAGGATTGTCATTGGAAAGATTAACATTCAAATTAATAATGTTAATATCATTGGTTTCAGCTCAAAGAGTGTAAACTTTACAAATGTTGCGTTTAAACTGTATGCATGTGACTACAGATAACATTGTGTTCTATGTTTACGATCTGATCAAACAAAGCAGACCAGGAAGAATTGGAGCAAAGGTAATCTTTGAAGCTTATCCTATTGATCCTAATTTATGTGTGGTTAGACATTTGAACCAATATATAAAAGTTACCAAAACTCTTCGAGGAAATGAAATAACGTTAATGATTACGCATAAAAAACCACACACTAAAGCTTCAGTTCAAACTATCTCAAAGAGGTTGAAACAGGTGTTACTGTTAGCAGGAGTAGACACTGATGTATTCAAATCTCACTCCACCAGGGCTGCAGCTACGTCCGCGGCGAAGGTGCGGGACGTACCACTCGAGCATATTTTAAAAATCGCAGGGTGGAGTAAAGAAGAAACTTTTTTAAAGTTCTACAATAAACCTGTTCACACTATGACAAGCTTTGGCCACGCGGTGTTGGGATCAATATAATCACCTGCTTTGTATACTATTGATTACTATAACCAGTTATGTAGTCACTTATATCTTTTATCACTTGTAATTATTCCCTCGGATATAAGGAGGGTTATTATATGTTCTTTAAACCATTAAAAAGTTAATTATGGAAAGAACTAATATTAGTCTGGTTTCTCATGTATGTATTTACTCAGCCGGACTGTCGTACTGATTAATTCTACGACATAAAAAACACAGAAAGCTTTAAAATCTTCACGTAGTCACTCACGTGACTCCGAAGTAAAATAGTAAGATTAAACGAGAACTTACCAGTTCGAAGTTTGATCGTTATTTTATGAGGAGTTACGATGAGGGATTACGTGCCCTCCACTCCCACCCTCATAAAATAAATGATCATCTGGTAGTTCTAAGTCTATTATGAGCCTTACTATGTTACTTCGGCTATTTGGTGTTCTGTGTTTTTCATGCCGCTGCTTTGAAGTATGCCGTTTGCCAGCGTGAGGCGGGCTCTTCACGTAATCCCTCATCGTAACTCCTCATAAAATAACGATCAAACTTCGAACTGGTAAGTTCTCGTTTAATCTTACTATTAAATGTATACTTTTATTTCGTATCTAATTTCCCAAAATGCATCACCCCCCACATTGTCTGGATTGAACTCCATCCCCATTTCTCTGCCCTAATTTCAATTTGACCTATACAGTGCCCTGCATAATTCTTGGGCCAAAGACGGATTATTTATGTATTTGCCACTGTACTCCACAATTTCAGATTTGTAATAGAAAAAAAATCACGTGTGATTAAAGTACACATTGTCAGATATTAATAAAGGGCAATTTTATACATTTTGGTTTCACCATGAAGAAATTACAGCAATATTTATACATAGTCCCCCCATTTAAGGGCACCATAATGTTTGGGACACAGCAAATTAATATAAATAAAAGTAGTCATGTTTAGTATTTTGTTGCACATTCTTGTTTTCTTGAAGTCTGCGATTCATGGACATCACCAGTTGCTGGGTGTCTTCCTAGTGATGCTTTGCTAGGCCTGTATAGCAGCCATCTTTAACTTATGCTTGTTTTGGGGGCTAGTCCCCTTCAGTTTTCTCTCCAGCATGTAAAAGGCATGTTCAGTTGGGTTCAGATCGGGTGATTGACATGGCCACTCAACAAAAGTCCGCTCACAGCAGGCGCAGTGTGGACTTTCCATCGCGGAACAGGCGAACCCTTGCCAGGGCTCGCCAGAGAGGAGTGCTCCGAATGCTGGCCTGGTGTTGTTGACATCACGGGACTGTGGTCTGCGGAGCTTCTAGCCGCGGGCGTGGCATGGACTTACCATCCGGAGCCTGGGATCCCTCACTAGGGATCGCCGGAGAAGAGCTCCGACCGTCGTCCCGCGGCCGATAACATCCTGAAGCCGCGGACTCCGGTACGAAAGTGATGATTCAGAGTGCGTTTCACCGTCCCGACGTTGGAGTTTAGATCATCCCGACGAGAGGGCCCATACATCAAGGGCCGTCTGTAGCGGCGACTACGGGGGGTCTATGGCCCCAACCACGGGTGAACAAGGGAGGAGGACTGGCTCAACTATGCTGCCTTCCACCACAGTGAAGAATGCTGTGGTGGATGTTTGTGTTAAGTTTTATTGTGTATTGTGTGTTCTTTTAAGTGTATCGCTGCTGGCAAGTTCATTTCACTGCATGTAATGTGAATATGATGAATAAAATTGACTTTGACTTTGAATTAACCAATTTTTTAGCTCTGAAAAACTCCTCTGTTGCATTAGCAATATGTTTGGGATCATTGTCTTGCTGTAGAATGAAATGCCGGCCAATGAGTTTTGAGGCATTTGTTTGAACTTGAGCAGATACGATGAGAATGCAAGTGGTGTGATGGGAAAGTTTGAAAATGACTCAAAATTGGTCCGGTTGTGGATAGCAAGAGAGGTTCTGTAGGGATACTAAGTGGGACCCGTTGGGACCCATGTTCACACGGGAGGGCTGGTATACCAATGCAATATTCCACCTCTCCACCAATTCCAATATTGGTGGCCAGTGGGCTTTCTGGAGCGCTAGTAAGGGTGTTGTGGGCTGAAGGGACTGGATTCCACTGGGCTAGTATGCACATTGTGGGCCAAATGGATTCTTGGGGTGGCAACTCAGTCACTCAAGCTTGATGTGCTGGCAGCTCACTCACGGATGGTGGGCTGGCCCTTGTCTCACGGCTATTCCTTGAAATTCCATTTCAAGCTCGGTGCAAGGCCACCAAACTCTAGTGCAGTTACCTACCACTTAAAGCCGGGTGCTGGGCCCACCAAACTCAAGTGCAGTTTCTTACCACCCCAAACAGGGTGCAAGGCCACCAAATTCAAGTAAAGTTTCATGCCACTTCAAGCAGGGTGCAAGGCCACCAAATGCACGTGCAGTTTCATGCCATTTCAAGCAGGGTGCAAGGCCACCAAATGCAATTGCAGTTTCATGCCATTTCAAACAGGGTGCAAGGCCACCAAATTCAAGTGCAGTTTCATGCCATTTCAAGCAGGGTGCAAGGCCACCAAATTCAAGTGCAGTTTCATACCACTTCAAGCTGGGTGCAAGGCCATCAAATTCAAGTGCAGTTTCATACCACTTCATGCAGGGTGCAAGGCCACCAAATTCAAGTGCAGTTTCATACCACTTCAAGAAGGGTCCAAGGCCACCAAATTCAAGTGCAGTTTCATACCACTTCAAGCAGGGTGCAAGGCCACCAAATGCAATTGCAGTTTCATGCCATTTCAAACAGGGTGCAAGGCCACCAAATTCAAGTGCAGTTTCATACCATTTCATGCAGGGTGCAAGGCCACCACATTCAAATGCAGTTTCACACAATTTCAAGCAGGGTGAAACCGCCATAAAACCACACAAACGTCACATAAACACCAAACTCACAGTTCAGTGTGTTCAATTGATTCACAGCTCAGACATTGTGACCTCTCCCTCCTCCATCTTGCAGAAACTGAGTCACACCCGCACTTCCGGGTTTTATAATCCCTCCCCCTCCCATCGGAAGAGGGGTGGCCTTCGTGGCATGATTGACAGGAGAGAGATTCTCAACATTTTTTAAACACTAATAACGCTTTTAGTTTTCATTGATGGGAAGAATCCTCTGCGCCTGATGAGCAGAGGGGGACTCAGTAAGATGGCCAAAAATCACAGCCATAAGTGGTAGCATTTTATCCAAAATCAATATACAGTGCATACAGGAAGTTGTCAAATTTAGACTTTGAATCATTTGCCATTTCAAACCAACCACCACCACCAACAATCATTTGCTGTGCTTTTATTTCAAACCAACCACCACCACCAACAACCATTTGTTGTGCTTTTATTTCAAAACAACCACCACCACCAACAACCATTTGCCATGCTTTTATTTCAAAGCAACCACCACCACCAACAACCATTTGCTGTACTTTTATTTCAAACCAACCACCACCAACAACAACAACTATTTGCTGTGCTTTTATTTCAAACCAACCACATTTTAAATTTCAAACCACATTAAGGGCACTCAAGGTCAGTAAAACCATACTCACAGTTTAGGAGGCATGTTCAGTGTTAGTCACAGCTCAGACTGAGAGACGTGACCCTCTTGCTTCCCCATCTTGCAGAGACTGACTGAGGCACTAAACACTTCCAGGTTTTATAGTCCCTCAGGAAAGGACGTGGCCTTCAGGAGAGAGAATCTCAACATTTTTTAAATACCAATAACTCATTTATTGTTCATCAATAGGAAAAGTCCTCTTGTCCTGCACAGTGGAGGAGGTCTCTGAGTAAGATGGTCAAAAATCACAGTCGTAAGTGGCAGCGTTTTTTTCTAAAATCAATATACAGAACAACAGGAAGTGGTCAAGATTAGACTTTTAGTAATATAGACAGTGGATATATACAGTGCCCTCCATAATGTTTTGGACAAAGACCCATCATTTATTTATTTGCCTCTATACTCCACAATTTGAGATTTGTAATAGAAAAAAATTACGTGGTTAAAGTGCACATTGACAATTTTTATTAAAGGCCATTTTTATATACATTTTAGCTTCAGCATGTAGAAATTACAGCTGTGTTTATACCTAGTCCCCCTATTTCAGGGCACCATAATGATTGGGACATATGGCTTCACAGGTGTTTGTAATTGCTCAAGTGTGTTTAATTGCTGGATTTTGAAGTGTTCAAAATCTTTTGGCGACACTGATATGACGCCAGCAAAATCGGCAAGTGGGACAAGCCCTTAACTGACACCTTTCTCCCCCACCTTTCACTGTCTCTCCCTGTCTCCCACTCATATCTGCCCCTTCTCTCACTGTTACACCCCATTCTCCCCGCTACTAGGCACCCTGTTCGCTTTTTTTTATTCTCGAATGACCTTTGACAAATCCCATGATTCCATGCATTTCTCGGAATACCGAACTGGCTTATACCGAACTGGCTCATTGGAGTGCAAGCCTGCCCAGGGTATCAAAGTGTAAAAGGGGGGTGGGGGCATTTTGGAAACATTACCATAGTTTTCAATGAAGACAAAACCTGTCCTTGGATAAAAGTGTAAACTGGGATAATACAAATTACCACTGCATTGGGCAGGAATTGGAGAAAGTAAATTGGGACCTGCTGTTTGGGGATAAAGTCATATCTTGTTTCAGCAATCATAATGAAAGAATTCCTAAAGTTGTGTAAATTGGTGCTCACAGTAGCAAGATCCAAGACTTTTTAAAATCAGGTTTAAATAATTATACTGTCTAATTGTTATTGGGTCAAATTGTTTTCCCCTTCCATCACAGCGAGGAATGTGGAGGAGTCACTGTGGTGGATGTTTATGTTAAAATGTATTTTGTGTGTTCTGTTGCTTTTTATTGGCATGACTGTTTAAAATGGCAAATGACATTCCTCCTATGTTGCAAAACATTCTTGGCTAAAAAAGTATTATTGTGATTGATTGTGATTTTTTTTGCCACTGATCTAATGTTCATATCTGATAATAGGCTGTGATCTGTCAACAAATTACAAAATGACAACAAAAACAGATTGTTAATGTTAATCCACCTTAGATGAACAACAGTTTGATCATGGAGCTGTTTCACTACAGTCATCCATCTCTATTGTAGCAATTACTAATTATTACCTAGCAACTGAGAAACAAATGTTATAATACATTATAAGAAGCCTTTAGAAACAATTTTGCCAGCGTAAATTACGAGATATTTTAACAGGTCGTAGGCTGAGAGATTGTGGCACAAAATATCTCAGAGATTTTAAAGATGAAGAATGTTAGTAGCTATATTCAAAGACAATTTGTTTTGAGTATACTATCTGTGATTGGACTGATTTTATAACTGAAATTGGCACAAAACTCACAATTATTGTCAATGAAAGGTTTTAGTGACATTAAAGTAAATTGTTACCACCATGACAGTCCGTAGTATTGAAGTACAGCGCATTCTTAACTCTACTATTAGTTATAAGCATTCATAATGAAATGATCTATTCAGTGGGATAGTCCTATTTTCTGTATGGCACCCAAAAAACTTAAAACCTGAATATCTACAATGAAGGTAAAACCCAGGAGTGCATCCATACAAACATCATAAGCAAAATGCCACCTATTGTAACATCATTTGTGAATAAAAGGCAGCTGTCTTGCATATGGATCTCAGGTTCACAATCCATAACATAGTCATAGTCATAGAGTGATACAGTGTGGAAACAGGCCCTTTGGCCCAACTTGCCCACACCGTCCAACATGTTCCAGCTACATTAGTCCCACCTGCCTGATTTTGGTCCATATCCCTCCAAACCTGTCCAATCCATGTACCTATCTAACTGTTTCTTAAATGTTGGGATAATTCCAGCCTCAACTACCTCCTTGTATTTTATGTAGGATGTACCCTTGAAACCAATCAATTTAAGAATTCCTCCAAAGATTTCATCAACCTTAGTGTCTACCTTGCCTTTTGAATTTGAAATATTCCATCTTAATCCAGTCACTACATTTCATGTATAGATGAAGGATCGGTCCTGACCCAAAACATCCTTCCACAGGTGCTGCCTGTATGCTGAGTGCCTGCAGCCGTTTGTTTTTTTGCATTAAAAATATTTATTCTCAAATGCTGTGCTGTTTATCTATCCTAGTCTCTAATAATCTAAATATCACAGGTGTATTTCAGTTTCCATGGAGGTAAAAAATGCATAAGTTCTCACCTGAGCTCCATAAATGTATTTATCCAACATTTTTCCTCCAATGGTTTGTCCTCCAATATCCCAAACTTGCAGTGTAACATTTAAATTACCTGCAAATGGAAAGACATGAGTCCAATTAGACACGAATTGGCAAAAGCAAAATTCCAGAAAATGCATGCAAATTATTTCGTTTTGATTTCTTATCGTGTAACAGAGCTCGAATAGTAGTGAAAATTGCATCATCATCGTTGATAAAAGCATCATTAATGGTTTCCTTAATTGTGTATTTTTTATTCTATTTATACCTGTATATGAAATATGGTCCAAACAATAAAGACAACAAAAAAGGAGATGGATCTTTGGATTTAGGTTCACTTTACTTAATACATAGAAAAGCTTTATCATTAAACTATGCAAATAGTTTATAAGTGTCTAATTATGGAGTCACAAATTAACCTTGGACCAGAAGCAAACATTTGTGTTTATCATCAGAAAAGTATTAAGTATATAATCAGAGTTATAATATTTTTCTTCACAGCAGTTTAATTTTGATACAGAAGTTAACCAAAATAAATATGTTGAAGTTTATTGCAATTTATTTTGCAGCAGTTTACATTTGGCAGAAACAGTCAACATATTCGACTATTTGTCTACCATACAGAGAAGGTCTTTCTGTGATAACTTTAATAATTGCTCCTCCTCTCCTCTCCATCACCAAATGCTAGAGGAAAAAAACTGCAATAGTAGCAATGGAAGAAATAAATGAATCAACACATTTTGCATTACATTAAAATAATAACAAGCTTCACACTGACCAGTTCATTCTCGGCTGAATTTAAAATCAGCACTGGGAGTTAGTATTAACCTTGTAAAATATTTTGGCGCAGCTTTTAACCTTACTTTAAGTGTCAAAAGCCAACGATTGAACTAAAAACATTAATTTTGGCTATTTTTCATTAACGAGACTGAAATAATCCATTCAGTGGAATAGTCCCATTTACTGGATGGTACCCAAATAACTGTTAAAACATATTTTACAGTAGATCCTTTAAGAAAAGGTTTACTCTATATTAATCAAATGTGAACATACGT
Organism: Okamejei kenojei; assembly: GCA_035221665.1. Classification (NCBI taxonomy): domain Eukaryota; kingdom Metazoa; phylum Chordata; class Chondrichthyes; order Rajiformes; family Rajidae; genus Okamejei; species Okamejei kenojei. The sequence goes on from CM069131.1 coordinate 81,172,332, forward strand.
AATGATGAACAACCACACACTTCTTTCAAGCTTACCTCTTGCCATGAGTGCTCTTCAACCACCATTTCTGGTGCTTTAATAGAAATATACCTCTCAGTACCACGAACCATTTATGCAGTCAAATGAATATTTTCATTAAAGGTGCAAATCAATCACCAATGTGTTAAATTTTTTTTAAGTGTTAAGCAGAAAAAATATTCAACGTCCTTAGAATTAAATACATTGAGCTGGATTGTCCTGGACCAGCCTGCTATATGAGTTCACTGCCCATGTTCCTTTCCCAGCTCTACATATGTTTGCAGATGCAGTGGATTGATTAAGCTTGACACAGCTGAAATCCTCTCCCATCACCTAATAGCTCACCCCATGTTGTCAGTCACCTGTGTATTGTGTGTGGGTCTTAAGGAGGGTACACAGCAGTCTTGCCTCTGGGACGCCCCAAGTCTTTGAAGGCTTGCCAAATGTCAAAAGACGTGTAAGACTTTAAGCAATTTTTAAACGTCTCAAACAGCTTGGGAAATTTAAAACATAATCAAAATGGTTTTAATAATGAATTTAAAAAAAAGACTTTTATCATGAAAATAAATTAATTAAAATCACTTTAAAACATAACCAAATAATAAAGAAACATAGTTAAACCAATAGCCATCATATGTTTTTGTACTCAATTACTAAGCCTCCCACTCCTCTTTGGTAGACATCCAAAAATGCATTACCCTCACTCGGAGTGAACACCTATCTCCTTATCTCTGTTCTGATTTTTTTTAACTCCTTCATACACCTCTTACAGGAAAAAATATCAACTGAATGGTGTCACCATCATTATGCCAGTATTCCTTGAAGTTGATGGCTAGATCCTCTCTACTGAGAGTCAATGCTCCATTGCTGAACACTGATGGCACAATGGACAGTCAAGTGCTCTAGTATTTAACTAGGGCATTAGAAGTCCAAGACTTTCAAAGACACCAACATTTGATGGCCCAAAATTCATTACAGATTAATTAGGTTTCAGCCAACTTGATTTAACCCAATGTTGCCAAATAGTTTTGTATTATTTTTCAGAAGTCTCCTCGAAACTGAATGTACCGACAAGCTGGAAACAGTAAGCTAATATCAAATTGAATTAAACACCTTATATCATCCATGACTGATCCATCACATGGAAAGAAGGGTACATCACCAGAGTCAGGAGTGATGAAAGAGGAATGAAAAATTGTGAATGTAACTCCGCTGTTCAAGAAGGGAGCGAAGCGAAAGAGGTAAAGCTATAGGCCGGTTAGCATGAATTCAGTAGTAGGTAGGATTTTATCCATTAAAAATAATGAATTTTCCAAGTACAGAAGCAGGTGATAAAATAGGCCAAAGTCAGCATGATTTTCTGAAGGGTAGAACTTGCCTGACGAATCGGTTAGAATTCTTTAGCAGTATAGACAAAAGAGAGTCACTGGATGTTGTCTACCTAGACATTTAGAAGGCCTAAGATGAGAGCCCATGGTATTAGAGGGAAGATACTAGCATGGATAGGTTAGCTGAATGATAGAAAGCAAAGAGTGTGAATAAAAGGGAGCCTTTTCTGGTTGGGCTGCCAGTGACTAGCGGTGTTCGGTGCTGGTTCGGTGCTGGGGTCGCTATGCTTCATGTTATATATAAATGATATGGATGACGGAATTGAAGGCTTTGTTGCCAAGTTTGCAGGTGATACAAAAATAGGCAGAGGGGCAGGTAGTGTAGAGAAAGCAGGGGCTCTGTAGAAAGACTTGGACAGATTGGGAGAGTGCGCAAAGTAAACAGATGGAATATAACAGGGGTCTCCAAACTATGGTCCGCAAGCCACATCCGGCCCGCAACGAGATTTTATCCAGCCTGCAGCAAGCTCTGAGCTCAGGGCTCCCCTCCCCCGGGTCCTAAATTCCGGCAACTCAATAATTTTTGGCGTGTTTGCAGCATTTGCTCTCCACACAACAGATCTGTTTTCTTCGGAACGAATCTTTGAAGGAATGGGTTCAAACCGAATTCCCTGTTCCAGGCTGGAGCCAGTTGTGCTCAGGCTCTGTCTCTCTCCCTGTAGAATATGTGGATCATTCCTTGTTTTAGTCGCCGCCAGACCCCTCCCTCACCTCTCTCAGGTAGATCAAGTCTGTATTGATGGTCAGGACATGTCTGTATTGATGCTGCTTCCTGCTCTCGTTCACCGCTTTAACGCTTCATCTCCCTGACGGACAATTTCCAATCAGCTCCCACTTTCCTCTGCTCAAGCCCCGACTCTTCCCTTCACTTTGATGTCACCGTCTCTATCGCCGATTCAGAGAAAACGCCAGGGACCAAAGTCCATTCCAAGCCCGCGGACGCCATCAGCTACCTTGTCTATCCACTACCCCAGTTTGCGCATCGGAACTGGAATATTCCCTCCAAGATCGAGTCCGTACATGAAAACTGACATTTCTTTCCTTCTGCAGTTGTACAGGGCCCTAGTGAGACCACACCTGGAGTATTATGCACAGTTTTGTCTCCAAATTTAAGGAAGAACATTCTTGCTATTGAGCGAGTGCAGCGTAGATTCACAAGGTTAATTCCCAGGATGGCAGAACTGTTGAGAGATATGCTGAGAGAATGGAGCGGGTGGGCTTGTATACTCTGGCATTTAGAAGGATGAGAGGGGATCTTATTGAAACATATAAGATTATTATGGGTTTGGACATGCTAGAGGCAGGAAACATGTTCCCGATGTTGGGGGAGTCCAGAACCAGAGGCCACTGTTTAACAATAAGCGGTAAGCCATTTAGAACAGAGATGCGGAAAAACGTTTTCACACAGAGGGTAGTGAATCTGTGGAATTCTCTGCCGCAGAAGGCAATGGAGGCCAATTCTCTGGATGCTTTCAAGAGAGTTGGATAGAGCTCTTAAAGATAGCAGAGGTCAAGGAATATAGTGAAAAGGATTGTGGACGATCAGCCATGATCACAGTGAATGGCAGTGCTGGCTCGAAGGGCCGAATGGCCTACTCCTGCATCTATTGTCTATTGTCTTTATTTTTTCCTACGGCCTGCAAAAATGTGCCAAATATATAATGTAGTCCTCATGCTTAAATGTTTGGAGGCCCCTGGAATATAGTGTAGTAAAGTTTGCAGTCGTGTATTTCGGTAGTAGGACTATTGGCAGATTATTTTCTAAATGGGGAAAGGATTCAGAAATAAAAGTGCAAAGGGACTTGGGAGTGGAGATGGCTGAGAAGACTAGGTCATTGGGTATTTTTGGTGGAGATTGACAGATTCCAACATCTGCACCAGTTTGTCTCTCCACTTGTCACCTCCACCCATGACTATCTCCACCCATCACTCCCCTCCCTCCCCTCGACTCATTTGCCAATCAACCCCTTCTCACCTGGATCCGGCTTAACTTGCAACTAACTCGCCCCCGCCTTGCCCTCTTCTCTCTTAACCAGCTATCTCCCCTCTACTCTAGCAGTCTGAAGAAGGGCCCTAACCCAAAATATCACCTGTCCATTTCCCTCCACAAATGCTGCCTGGCCGCTGTTCCTCCACCATTTTGTTTTTTTATTGCAAATGTCAATCAAGGTTGGGTCAGTTCCACTGGATCATTAATAGGTTTAGCTTTATTATTGTCATGTGTGCCAAGTTACAGTGAAAAGCTTTGTTTTGCATGCTATCCAATCAATTCAGATAATACTGTACAATCAAGCCAAACTTAAATACAGTAGGTAGAGCAAAGAGAAGGATACAGAGAGCAGGATATTGTTCTCAGCATGGTAGTGCACCAGTTCTATGGACAAAATCCAATATTCGCAATGAGGTAAGAGGTGAATCGTTCAGTACCCTAGTTTATGGAAGGATCTTTTTGAAGTCTGATATCAGAGGAGAAGAAGCTGTTCCCAAGTCTGGTGGTGCGCACTTTCAAGCTTCTGCCTGCTGGGAACAGGGAGAAGGAGGAAAGACCAGGGTGGGACAAATCTTTGATTAATTTGGTTGTTTTTCCAAGGCAATGCAAAGTGTAGATGAGGTTGATCTGCACCTCCTCCAACCTCATCTACTGCATCCGCTGCTCCAGATGCCAGATGATCTATATCGGTGAGACCAAGCGGAGGCTTGGCGATCGTTTCGTCGAACACCTCCGCTCAGTCCGCAATAACTAAGCCGACCTCCCAGTGGCTCAGCACTTCAACTCCCCCTCCCATTCCGTATCCGATCTCTCGGTCCTGGGCCTCCTCCACAGCCAGAGTGAGCAACACCGCAAGTTGGAGGAACAGCACCTCATATTCCGCTTGGGGAGTCTGCATCCTCTGGGCTTGAACATTGAATTTTCTCAATTCTGTTAACTCTTGCTGTCTCCTCCCCTTCCCACCTCTCCCTCAGCCTTCGGGCCCTGGCATTCCCTCTCTCTATCTCCCTCCCCCACCCTAGTTGCATTAGCTTCTCATTTTCACACCACAAACAGCTTACAATGGCTTGTTCCCTTTATCATCGATACTTTTTTGCATATCTTTCATTCATTGCTCTTTATCTCTCCACATCACCGTCTATATCTCTCGTTTCCCTGATCCCTGACCAGTCTGAAGAAGGGTCTCGACCCGAAACGTCGCCTATCTCCTTCGCTTCTTAGATGCTGCTGCACCCGCTGAGTTTCTCCAGCCTTTTGTGTACCCAGTATGCTTTCTATAATGCAACTGTACAAGTTTGTAAGAGTAACTTTAGATATCCGAAGTTCCTCAGTCTCTTAAGGACGTAGACGCGTTGGTGTGCCTTCTTAGCTATCCTTTCAATGTGGTTTGTCCACGACAGATTGTTGAAAATGCTGAATGTAGCATGTACTCAACCACACTTCATGAAACTTAACCATATAACAATTACAGCACGGAAACAGGCCCTCTCGGCCCTTCCAGTCCGTGCCGACCATTTGTTTTCCCCTAGTCCCATCTACCTGCACTCAGACCATACCCCTCCATTCCCTTCACGTCCATATACCTATCCACTTTACTCTTAAATGTTAAAATCGATCCTGCCTCCACCACTTCTGCTGGAAGCTCATTCCACACAGCCACCACCCTCTGAGTAAAGAAGTTCCCCCTCACGTTACCCCGAAACCTCTGTCCCTTAATTCTCATGTCATGCCCTCTTGTTTGAATCTTCCCTACCCTCAATGGAAAAAACGTATCCACGTCAACTCTGTCTATCCCTTTCATCATTTTAAAGACCTCAATCAAGTCCCCCCTTAACCTTCTGCGCTCCAAAGAATAAAGACCTAACTTGTTCACCCTTTCTCTGTAACATAGTTGCTGGAACCCTGGCAACATTCTAGTAAATCTCCTCTGTACTCTCTCTATTTTGTTGACATCCTTCCTATAACTAGGCGACCAAAATTGTACACCATACTCCAGAATTGGTCTTACCAATGCCTTATACAATTTTAACATTACTTCCCTACTCCTATATTCAATGCTCTGATTTATAAAGGCCAGCACACCAAAGGCTTTCTTTACCACCCTATCTACATGCGATTCCACCTTCAGGGAACTATGCACAGTTATTCCTAGATCCCTCTGTTCCACAGCATTCCTCAATTCCCTACCATTTACCATGTATGTCCTATTTTGATTTGTCCTGCCAAGATGTAGCACTTCACACTTATCAGCATTAAACTCCATCTGCCATCTTTCAGCCCACTTTTCCAAATGGCCCAAATCTCTCTGTAGACTTTGAAAATCTACTTCATTATCCACAACACCACCTATCTTAGTATCATCTGCATACTTACTTATCCAATTTTCCACCCCATCATCCAGATCATTGATGTACATGACAAACAACAGTGGACCCAACACAGATCCCTGAGGCACCCCACTGGTCACCGGCTTCCAACCTGACAAACAGCCATCCACCATTACTCTCTGACATCTCCCATTCAGCCACTGTTGAATCCATCTTGCTACTCCGCCATTAACACCTTTTTTCGAAACAAGTGTCCAATTTCCCTTGAAAACCATGGCTCTTTCCAATTTTTACTATTTCCTTTCAACCTAACAGGGACATAAAGATTCTGTACTCTTACAATTTCCCCTTTAAATGTCCTCCATTTCTCTTCTACATCCTTCCCATGAAACAAAGTGTCCCAATTCACTCCTTTAAAATCCTTACGCATTCCCTCAAAGTTAGCCTTTCTCCAATCAAAAATCTCCACCCTGGGTCCAGTTCTGACTCTCTCCATAATTATATTGAAACTAATGGTATTGTGATCACTGGTCCCAAAGTGCTCACCAACGTATACCTCCGTCACCTGACCTGCCTCATTTCCTAACAGGAGGTCCAGCACTGCCCCTTCTCTGGTCGATACCTCTATGTACTGCTGCAAAAAACTATCCTGCACACATTTTACAAACTCCAAACCATCCAGCCCATTTACAGAATGTGTTTCCCAGTCTATTTTTGGAAAATTGAAATCTCCCACAATCACTACCTTGTGCTTACTACTAATATCTGCTATCTCCTTACATATTTGCTCTTCCAATTCTCGCTCCCCATTTGGCGGTCTATAATACACCCCTAAAAGTGTTGCTACACCATTCCCACTTCTCAGTTCCACCCAAATAGCCTCCCTAGACGAGCCCTCTAATCTATCCTGCCAAAGCATGCTGTAATATCTTCTTTGACAAGCAATGCAACACCTCCCCCTCTGGTCCCTCCAATTCTATCACACCTGAAGCAACAAAATCCTGGAATATTTAGTTTCCAATCACAGCCCTCCTGCAACCATGTTTCACTGATTGCCACAACATCATATTTCCAGGTGTCAATCCAGGCTCTAAGTTCATCCACCTTACTTACAATGCTCCTAGCATTAAAATATACACATTTTAGAAACCCACCATCCCTTATTCTCTGTCTATTATCTTTTTCATCTTTCTCGTCTACATTTTGGATCCGAGTGCTTCCCTTCTCTGCCTCTTGCCCCACACTCTGACCCCTAGCCCCCTCTACCCGAGTCCCTCCCCCCAGCCTTTCTAGTTTAAAGTCTCCCAATAGCCTTTGCAAATCTCCCTGCCAGGATATTGGTCCCCCTCGGGTTCAAGTGCAACCCGTCCTTTGTGTACCGATCATGCCTTCCCCAAAAGAGGTCCCAGTGATCAAGAAACTTGAATCCCTGCCCACTGCACCAGTCCCTCAGCCACGCATTTATCCTCCACCTCATTTCATTACTACTATCACTGTCATGCGGCACAGGCAGTAATCGTGAAATCGTTACCCTTTTGGTCCTTCTCCTTAACTTTCCCCCCAACTCCCTAAATTCTCCCTTCAGGACCTCGTCACTTTTTCTGCCTATGTCATTGGTACCTATGTGTACCACAACATCAGGCTCCTCTCCCTCCCTTATCAGAATCTTTTGGACACGTTCTGACACATGCGAGACCCTGGCACCAGGGAGGCAAACTACCATCCGGGTCTCCCGACTGCGTCCACAGAATCGCCTATCCGACCCCCTAACTATAGAAATTTCTGCATCTTGCTAACATTGATGGACAGGTTGGTATTCTGACAGCATGTTACCAAGTTGTCTATCTCCTTTCTGTACTCCATCTCATAATTTTTCATGATCTGGCCCACCATAGTGGTGTCATCTACAAACCTTCATGGTTTGAGCTGGATTTGGCCTGATGGTCATGTGTGTATAGAAGGTATAGGAGGGGATGGGGAATGCATACTTGCAGGGCACCACAGTTGATAATTATTGTGGAAGATGTATTGTTCTCTATCCTCATTAACTGTATTCCATTGGTTAGAAAGTCAAGGGTTCAGTGGCAGGGGGATGTTGACTCCATGGTCCAGGAGTTTGGAGATGCATTTGGATGGTGTAGAAGGTGGAGCTATTATCAATAAATCGCATAGATGTCTTTGTTGTTTGTTTGTTCCAGAGATGAGTTTAGGGCCAGGGAGATGGCATCTGCTGAGGACCAGTTGTGACAATTCAGTGAATCAAGGCTTCATGGGAGGCTGGAGTTAATGCGCCTTAACCAGTCTCTCGAAGCACTTCATGATGGTGGATGATCGAGCCACTGGACGGTAGTCATTAAGGCACACTATCTTCGTTTCTTTGGCACCGGAATGACAGCGGTCTTTTCGAACCTGGTGGGGACCTCAAAATGAAGAGGTTAAAGAAGAGAAAGCAGATGCCTCAGATGCACCAGCTTAAATTATTCTTGCTTTCCTCAATAAAAAATATTAGCCTGCTACATAAATTATCTGTTTCATTCATTATCGCATCAGCGCAGTAACTTCTATTAAGCAGGGCTCTCGCTTAACTTTTTTTCCCTGTTGCTAGCCGGGCAACCATGACAGCTTTTTAGGTTGCCAAATGACAGTTTAGGAGGTCATTTAAGACGGTTTGAATGAAGCGGGTGATACTGTGCTCGGACGAAGTGCATAGTTACCAGTCAGAATTATGCTCAATGAAGCATTCACATATTATGTTCAAGAAGGAACTGCATATGCTGGAAAATCGAAGGTAGACAAAAGTGCTGGAGAAACTCAGCGGGTGCAGAAGCATCTATGGAGCGAAGGAAATAGGCAACGTTTCAGGCCGAAACCCATCAGTCTGAAGAAGGGTTTCGGCCCGAAACGTTGCCTATTTCCTTCGTTCCATAGATGCTGCCGCATCCGCTGAGTTTCTCCAGCACATTTGTCTACATTCACATATTATTTCTGCTTCAAAGAACTCAAACTAAACATATTCACCAATCAAGACATGATATATACCACAATGACATGCAGCAAAATTATAATACAATATCTCAACTCTTTTTACATATTGCAATTAATGCAATTTCTATTAGTTCTTTCCACTTCCAAATAAAAATGTGGTTGGATTATTCAGCAAATGATCAACCCGTGTCAATAAATCCTGGACCATGCACACTACAGATTGATGCAAGCATGTTTTCCGTGAAGGACCGAAAATTACCATGACATGGCCATAGCATGGGTCGTTATTGCTATTGGCACAGAAACACTCTGGCTTCCCACATAATTTATCCATAACAAAATATACAGGTTGCAAGGAAAATTTTAAAGGCATTTTATGATAATAGCTGTTAAAACCGACTATACCCATCTGGCAGGTTAAACATTACACTAACTGACAAGAGATGGCCAAAGGACATAACTGCAGCAAATGTTCTTTTGGTAATATGTTTAAAGGTGTCAAAACAAATAATAACATTGGGAATTAAAACACATTTGATTGCATTCCGTTATCAAAAATAGTCAATGTTCGCTCAGAAGACCATGAATCACAATAGGGCCAGGGGGTGTGTGAATCAGTGTGGGGTGGATAGATGGCGGGGGGGGGGGGGGGTGAGAAGGCAATCGGTGCAGAATGGATGGATTGAGGCAGGTGAATTAATATGTGTCGGTTGGAGTATGTAAAATTGTGAGGGGATAGCACGGGATATGTCAGTGGTGTTGAATGGGGGATCAGTACGGGATGGATTGCGGGGGGGTGTCAGTACAGGATGAATGGGTGTAAACAAAAATGCTGGAGAAATTCAGCGGGTGAGGCAGCATCTATGGAGCTAAGGAAATAGGCAACATTTCGGGTCGAGACCCTTCCTCAGATTGTTCCCCCAATTCTTCCTGAATGGGGGGATCAATATAGGATGGATGGGGGGGGGGGGGGGGGGTTCAGCACAGGATGAATCGGGGGGGATCAGTACAGGATGAAAGGGAGGGGGGGTCAGGACAGTGTGGATCGGAGGGTCTGTGCACGATGAATGGGGGATCACTACCGGATGAATGAGGGGATCAGTATAGGATGAATGGGAGATCAGTAAAAGATGAATGGGGAGATCACTATAGGATGGATGGTGGGTTTGGTGCAGGAAGATGGGACAGTACGGGATGAATGGGAAGATCAGTGGAGTATGAATGGGGGGGGGAGAAGAGCAGGATGGATGGGAAGGGGGGTCAGTACAGGATGAATTAGGGGACCAATGTAGGATGGATGTGGGGTGGCAGGAGAATCAATGCGAGGTGGGTAGGGTGATGAATAGATTGGGGGGGGGGTAGATGGGGAGGGGAGCACAGGGGATGTCAGTGAGGACTGAATAGAGGAGGGAATGCGGAGTACACAAAATGCTGGAGAAACTCAGCGGGTGCAGCAGCATCTATGGAGCGAAATGTTTCTGGCCAAAACCCTTCTTCAGACTGTCAAATGACAGGGAATGGGGATCAGTGCGGGATGAAGAGGAGGAGTCCAAGAGGGATAGAGGGGGGAGGGGGAGGGTAGAGGGGGGAGAGAGAGCGAGAGCGAGAGAGCGCGAGAGCGAGAGCGCGAGAGCGCGAGAGAGCGAGAGAGCGAGCACAGAGGAGGTGAGGAGGTGGGGAGGGAGGAAGGTCAGCGCTACTCGGACAACATCGCCCCGCTGCCTTGGCCGTCCCTGTCCAACGCCAAAGTGTCGCCGCCAAAGGGGAGGTGGTTGGGAACTTGTCGCCACCGCCTCCCCTCCTCCGCCAGCCGACAGGTAGGTGCGGGGCCGAGCGGTGCAGCTCAAAGATCCTATAGCTAAAGGATCTTTGGTGCAGCTGCTTCAGTCGGCGGAAGGAGGCCTCCGCCTCCCTCTCTCCATCTCTCCTCCCGGCCTCGGCGTGCGAGAGGGGTTGTATTGAAAGCGCTGTTAACGGGTTTGCAGGCCGTTATCAGGGCGATAATGGCCTGCAAATCAAAAGCTACTGCTGCAAATCCACCAACTGTGTTTTCAAAACAACCCCTCTCGCACGCCGAGGTAGGAGGAGGGAGGGATGGAGTGAGTGGGAGGGAGGCCTCCTTCCGCCAGGCGGGGTGTGGGAGAAGGAGGAAGTGGAGCCGCTATCGCGGCCGCTGTTGCCGCCGTTTGAGACCCGTCATTTGCTCCGACCCTTCGTTACCGCACTCTTGGTATCTTTGCCCCACAATCAAAGATACTAGAGGAATACAGCCACCGCCGTCGACACGAAACGTCACGCTCCTCCGGTTTATTGTGTCTAACGGTATAAACCAGTATTTGCTTGCCACAGCGGGCAAAATGAGTCAGCGTTCAGGTTGCCCGGTAGCACTTTGGGTGGTCATTGGCACCCGGGCAACCTGTCAAGGGATATTTTCTGTTCTCTATATGACTCCATCTCTTCATAGCCCCACAATGATTTCTCTACCTCCTGGTGTCAGCAGAGAGAATGAAAAAGACTAACGTATTGGGTCAGAGGATCAGATGTTTCAAGCAGTGTTGTAAGAAACAGGCAAATGTAGGGGGAGGCTGACACGCAAAATAGGTTTTGTGCTGTTGGAGCAAAAAGCCAGGTTTTCTTTTTCCTTCCCTAAATGCTTTACAAACATGCTCTGCAGCCTGTAATTTGAAATATATACCATGGTTATATTGTAATTCTTAAATACTCACACTTGAACAACTCCCTCCTCAGTGGAGCCCTTTTGACAATTCCTTCTCCTTGGGAAGGCAGTACCAAAGTCAAAATTTATGGAAATCACTTTTAATTTGCTTTAAGTATTTATTGCAATCTGACCATCATAAATTTAAGCAATCAGTGAAAGTGTATCTCTGGACTCAAGGAAGTGCAAAATAGGACAGGAAGCAGTGGGAAAAACATCAAACAAAAGGCCCCCAAACAAATTTCAGTGTGGAAAACAACACCACCTGCCTTGGAGAACAAAGTTTCATAATCAGAGCAGAGAATTGCTGTTTAGAGTGGAAGAATATATTCATCCTCTTGGTAAGTTTAAATATGACAGACATGCATGACAGTATAACAGGAATACTTTGCAGGAAAGGAGAGAAACCTATGGAAGATACGCACTATATGCGAGACGCAGCAGAGAAATTAATCTCTAGTTACCATCTATAATTTAGTTTAGTTTAGTTTAGAGATACAGTGCGGAAACAGGCCCTTCAGCCACCGGGTCCGCTCAAACCAGCGATCCCCGCATATTAACACTATCGTACACACACTAGGGACAATTTTTCAAACATTTTCCAAGCCAATTTACCTACATACCTGTACGTCTTTGGTGTGGGAGGAAACCGAAGATCTCGGCGAAAACCCACGCAGGTCACAGGGAGAACGTACAAACTCCGTACAGACAGCACCCATAGTCGGGATCGAAACCTTGGTCACCAGCGCTGCAAGACAGCAACTCAACCACTGTGCCAACGCTCCGCCCATAAATACCACCAAAAACATGAGGCACTGGCCCTGCTCAGTTCCACATTTCACTTCACTAATGGGAACATCTTTACAGAAGGGAGTATATCCAAGAGGTCCCGATAGGTCACTCGAGATCCCGTAAGGTCCAGAGAGGTCCTGAGAGCTGCCGAGGCACGCCGCCCATTCGCAGTCAGCCCCGTCCGTGCCACCTGCCGAGTTCAAGTCCGCCCTCTCTCTTTCACTCTCCTCCCTCCCCGCTCCTCTTCCCCCCTCCTCCTCCTCCTCCTCCTCTCCCCTCCTTCCCCCCACTCTCTCTTTATTGTCTTTAAAACTCCTTCCTCTTCTTGCAAACATATGTGCTCTTCTTTTAGATACTCCTACCATGGGAAAAAGATTCTGACCACCTACCCTATCTATGCCTTATATAAATATATATATACCTCTATCAAATTGGCCCCTCAGCCTCTTCTGCTCCAGGGAAAACAAGAATAGCTTGACCAATTTTTTCCCATAACTCCATTCCTCCAATCCAGGTAAAATCTTGGCCAATCTCCTCAGCATTCTCTCCAGCACAGCAGATGAGCATGAAAGAAAACATTAGAAACTGCAGATGATGGGAATCTGAAATAAAAATACAAATAAACTAGAAACAGGCAGCATGGCAGATAGCATCCTGGAAAACCAAAACTGCTAATGAGGCCTTTCTCAGAAATGAGAAGGAGAGAAAACGTTAGTTAGCATCAAGCCACAGAGAAGGTGGACATGGCATGGATAAGATAAAGGGAATATCACTGATATCTTGAGGTTAGGGCTGCCTTGAAGATTAAACGTAAATGAGGTCGTCTGGTTGAAGGTTAACCAGTTAGGAAGACAAAAGTTGGTCTTTTGGTTATAATAGCTGTTGTAAGTTATTGGGGCAAATCCTCCAAAATTATGGAAGAACTCGGAGACAAGGACATAGACATTTTTAAAAATAGACTTGCTGGCTACAAAGGAATAACCCCCAATCCACAAAGGAAGAACCGGTTTAAAACCTGTCTGTGGGCCTGGGCATTACATGACTATGTGAATGGTATGGACAGGAAAGGCCAGGACGGAGATAACAAGATTATCTTGGAGAGACAAAGGAAGGTACCGAGCCTCAGCGGACAGTGGTAAACAGCCCAGCAGCATGCCAATCACCATCGTGGATGACCCATCAATCAGGACAATGGGAGCCCATCTAGGCGATGGGATAACGATCAGGCTGAGGTATCATGACATCAGCAAACCACATTATCATCGAAAGCCTATTGTTCATGCCAGATCGAAACTGGGAAGCATCGAAAGACCCTTTTGTCCAGAGGATCACCTGGGAGGTTTCAAAGGAGAAACTCGGGTATAAAGGCAGGAGCCAAGCAAGGACTCGCTCTCTTTTCTGCTCTGCTGGACTGCTCCGGACCCTGCATCAAATCTAAGCTGTAAGTACCCCTAGTGACCTGGTGAAGTTCCCGAAATCAGATAGAGGTTGAGGGAAGAAGGGGAAAGGGGGTGTACTGTAAGATAAGTTTTCTCTCATCAGCACGCTCTGGTCAAGTCAACCTTTTATCAAATTCCACCATAATTCCGAGGTCTAGAACCCAGGGGAATCCCTTTTGTTGTATTCTCTCTCTTGGGAACCGCTCGAGTGGAGTGGTGGCCGTTTGACCCACCGACAAGGGAGAGAATAACTTGGGTATTTGGGCCCGAAGGGGAGTAAAGGGAACCAAAACCCCCACAGATGTTTCCCTTTACTCCCCTTCGAAAACATTTTCATCCCATAGGTTCTCTCCAATCAAATTCTTTAACGAGGAGCAAAATATTTGTCACTGCCCAGGATTAGGAATAATTCCTTCTGCGAAGTAGTTTAGAAAGTTATGTAATATCTCTCCTATCGCCTTCCGTCTTTTAAGCTCCACATTAACTGCTCTTGATAAATCTTTCATGCCCGTGATTTCCTTAAAATATTGTTTCTTATACACCATACCCACATCTACCACTTACGCTCAATATACGCACCAGGCATGGATAGGGTGGATGTGGAGAGGATGTTTCCACTAGTGGGAGGTCATGGACTAGAGGTCCAAGACTCATCAGAATTAAAGGATGTTCCTATAGGAAGGAGATGAGGGGGAATTTCTTTAGTCAAAGGGTCGTGAATCTGTGGAATTCTTTGCCACAGAAGGCTGTAGAGGCCGTCAATAAGACAAAGATAGATAGATTCTAGATTAGAATCTAGAGGATAGGGGAATATGGGGAGAAGGCAGGAGAATGGGGTTAGGAGGGAGAGATAGATCAGCCATGATTGAATGGCGGAGTAGACTTGATGGGCAAAATGGCCTAATTCTGCTCCTATCACTTATAACCACTCTCTATAAGAAAGAGTTGCCTCTCTCTGCTTTCACCTTAAACCTATGCCCTCTAGTTTAAGACTCCCCATGTCTATTCACCTATTTTATGTCATAATAAACCTATAAACATAACACTAAATAAAAATCAATTGAGGATGAAACAAGGAACAGAGATGGAATGGAACATGGAATGAAATGGAAGATGGAAGCAAGGAATTAGATTTAGTATTAAGGCAAAGTCAATTTGTACATAATTTCAAATTGCAAATTCTAATGAGATCATGGCCTGATTCCTATCCACTTGTAATGAATAAGCAGAAGGCTGGCCCAAAAGATTCATAATCAGGTTCCTGCAGTGTCTCAGAAGCTATTAGGTATGTAAAACCTGCTTTCAGGAAATGAAGGACTGAGAATTGTGCAAAATACAATCTGCTTCTGCCTCACTCGTCTTTAATGACATTTGAAAATTCCTTCAAAGCCATTCCAATTTCTTCACTCAAATCTTCCTGCAAGAACCTGCACATACCTCATTTGAAACAGATGAATCAAACATAAAATCAATAAGCAATAAGACAATGACTAAAAATGGAGGAATTTATGAACAACTTTCCAGACAAATATTTTTTACATGGAACAACAATGGAAATCACAAATACTTCCATTTTCCATTGTACATCATAATTTTCTCTTCTTTGGCAGCTATATTTAGGTTCCAAACTCCCAGATTTGATGTGTTTTAATTCAGTATAAATATTCAAACCTATAATTTGAAAGAGAATATTTTCTTAATTTACCATCTTAGAAAGAAACAAGTCTTCCAACAAAAATTTGCTGTTTCATTGATGCTAAGTCCAAAAAGACAACAAATGTTCAACGGATCTTACAAAGCAAAATTTTGAGAACTAATGACCCATTTTGAGTTTCAAAGCATGCGAGATAGAAGGAGAATTCCCAAAAGCATATTCGAAAAGTCACATGGACTTGTGCCTGAAGTTTAATGTGCTTCTAGTGGGCAAGATTCCAAAGTGCAAGGCCAAGAAAGTGACCCCTTGCAGGTTAACTGATTACTGCAATAATTTTACATTCCTATTTACTTTCATTTCCAGATATAGTAACCTCATTGCAAACTCCCAGAGAAATGCAAGTTTATTTAATCCACATTAGAGGATTAAAGTAGCGCTAGATTTTCTATTTGGCACAGGATAATTTCCAAAGTATTATGTACATTTTAATTACATACTGAAAACTGGAAGAAAGGAAAACAAACCTTCTGTGCTTTACCGGAGATATTACTAAGCCGAAAAACATAAAAAACGATTTTCATAGAACGAGAAGTGACTCCTGAAAGAAACCTGTCACTATACACCATTGAGTTCAGAGGCAAAGCGTGATTGATTCTGGGCAAATCCACAACGTAATCCCATGCGTCAGGATTCATGACTCCATTCATGTGAATGACATGAGAATAAACAATAGGTGCAGGAGTAGGCCATTCGGCCCTTTGTGCCAGCACTGCCATCCAATGTGATCATGGCTGATCATCCTGATCATCCCCAATTTTTCATCACTGAAAATAAATATGACCATTCTACTTGATCAAAGGCTTTTTCACCATCTAGCGAAATAATTGCCAGATCTGCATTAGCAATTCTATTTGAGTATATAATATTAAATAATCGTCTCAGATTGTAAAATGAGTGACGTTTTGGGATAAAACCTGTTTGGTCAGGGTGTATTAATTTGTTAATCACTAAGCTCAATCTATAAGATAGGATTTTAGTTAATATTTTCTGATCAGTATTTAATAGAGCTATTGCTCTATATGAGGCCAGGTCTTCCAGATCCTTATCAGTTTTAGGTATAAGTATTATTGTAGATTCGTTTAAAGTTTCCGGGAGTTGCTGTTGAGTATAAACGTGTTTATACAGTGTTTGTAAGCGTGGAGAAATCAGATCATAAATTGTTTTATAAAATTCAGAGCTTAGGCCATCAGGGCCTGCAGCCTTTCCATTTTTTAAAGATCTAATTGACTCTTCGATATCTTTTGTCGTTATTTCAGCTCCTAATAATTCTTGCTCTTGCAAATCTAAGCCTTTAAGGTTACATTTCTGTAAAAATGCTTCCATTTCTATTGATTGTTCTGTCACTTTAGTGTTTCACTTTAGCCTTTTCAGTTTTTAATGGTTCTCAAAATGCTTAATGATTTTAATTTATAGTATATACAGGGCTCAAAGTTAGCGGTTGCCCGGGTGCCAATGGCAACTTACAGTCCCGCCGGGAAACCTAAAAGCCATGCCATTTTGCCCAGCTCGGCGCTAAGTTCTCGGCTCGGGTCTTGGGTCTCGGCTCGGCACGGCCGGCCGCCTTATACATGCGCATTGATACGACCAGCACATCATCGGCCGTGGTTGTGCGCAAGTGCGGCCCTGCACATGTGCACTGCCACGGCAACTGGTCGGCGTCGGCCACTTTCTCCCTCCCTTTGCATTGTGGGAGTTCTGGCCGCCATTGCTGTCTGGTCGCTGCCTCACCTTGAAAAACAACGCAGAATCACTCCCTGGACCTGCAGTAACTTCCTGGAGTAACTCTTGCTTCTTGGTTTCCTGGTCCTCCAAAAATATTCCAAATGGAATTTAAACTGGTGGACCCACCACCACCAAACTCTGAAAAATAACAGCCTATTGCATTTTATCTGTTTATTTATTGTGTATATATATGGTCAATAGTATATAGACACACTGAACTTTTATCTCCTGTTCTGTATTATGTTTACATATTCTGTTGTGCTGCAGCAAGCAAGAATTTCATTGCCCTATCGGGGACACATGACAATAAAACTCTCTTGGCTCTTGACTTAAGCAAAAAAGGGTTCGTGGGGAAAAAACAGCTACCTTAAATTTAGTTGCCTCTGGTTGGTACCTATGGTAGGGTGAAGACTATTCCATGCTTTAATTGTGCGGGGGAACTCCATGGACAGACAGCATCTCTGGATAGATAAAATTGGGTGACGTTTCGGGTAGAAACCCTTCTTTACATTTCCTCTGGTTTTCGTGTTTTTAGTTTAATTTAAAGATACAGAGTGGAAACAGGCCCTTCAGCCCACCGAGTCCACGCCGACCACCGATCACCCGTACTCTAGTTCTATCCCATACATCAGCGACGTAGGTCAAGAGTGTTTTATTCTCTCACGTCCCAGTTAGAACAATGAAATCCTTACTTGTAGCAGCACAACAGAATATGTAAACATAGTACTCTGTAAACAATGTTATAAACGAGAAATCAAAACTCCATACAGACAGCACCCATATTCAGGATCAATTCCGGGTCTCTGGCAATTTTAGGCAGCAAATTTATGGCCAATGTACTGCCCCAATAGCTATGAACTGAATTAAAACATACAGTAAAACATAAAGGGGGACAAAGCGTCACTTAGAGATTTAAGACTGAAAATGGATAATTTATTTTTTTTAGTAACCAAAGTTATCAACGTATAATTTTTTGTGTGTTGGAAAATAAAATATAGTGGCACAGCTGGTGGACTTGCTGCCTCACATGCCAGAGATCTGTGTTCGATCCTGTTCTCGGGCACTGTGTGTTGAATTTGCACATTCTCCCTGCAAGCATGTGGGTTTCCTCCCACATCCCAAAGACGCATTGGCTTTGTAGGTTAACTTGTCTCTGTAAAATTGCCCCTAATGTGCAGGGAGTGGGTGAGGAAAGTGGGATAACAGAACTTGTGTGAATGGTAGACAAAACTGCTGGAGAAACTAAGCAGGTGAGGCAGCATCTATGGAGCGAAGGAAATAGGCGACGTCTTGGGTCGAGACCCTTCTTCTGTCGGGAGGGGTGGGGGGGCGGGAAAAAGAAAGGAAGAGGTGGAGACAGTTGAGCTACCGGGAGATCAGGTTGGTTATTGCGAACTGAGTGGAGGTGTTGTGCGAAGCGATCGCCAAGCCTGCGCTTGGTCTCACCGAGGTTGATCATATGCTGAATAACCATATTTTTGTTTGGAAGTGGAAAGAGATAATAGAAATTGCATTCATTGCAACGTGTAAAAAGAGATGAGATATTATATTGTAATTTTGCTGCATGTCATTGTGGTATATATCATGTCTTGATTGGTGAATATGTTTAGTTTGTGACTTTATTTGAAGCAGAAATAATATGTGAATGCTTCACTGACCATAATTCCGACTGGTAACTACGCACTTTGTCCGAGCACATTATCGCATGCGTCATGCAAGCCGTCTTAAATGACCACCTAAACTGTCATTTGGCAACCTAAAAAGCTGCCAAGATTGCCCAGCTGGCAACAGGGAAAAAAAGTTAAAGCGAGAGCCCTGATGTATCTTTAATTTTATTTTTGATGCTTTTTTTTTTAAATGCTTCCAAACATTAGGGAGTGTGGCTTTGACTTCCGTCAAAGCAGTCTTGAGGCTCACATTGCCCTATTAGGTTACATGAGATCCTAGACATGCCTCTCCAACCTGATCCATAAGGTTTTTGACCAGTTTTTCTTTCCAGATATGCCCCAGGTAACTGCATGACAACTGAGTGACGAATTACGAGTGTGGATGGCATGCTGCCCATCAGCAATATCTGAGCCAATCATTCTGTTCTTACTTTAAATTAACTTTCAATTAACTGCAATTTAGAAGTATAAAATTGGTTGAAGGAATAAGAATGAAGCAGCAGTGGTACACATTTTAAATGCTGAAAAGTATATTGAAGTAACAGACTAATATAGAGAGGCACATTTCCTGATGGCATAGCATTTACAAATATATTCCATTATAAACAGAAATATGCAACATTGTAAATTTGCAAAGCAAAACAAAGAACAGAGCATGTTGGAAGCACTCATCAATTCAGCAAGCATCTGTGAAAAGGGAAATAGTTTATGTTTCTGGTCCAGGACCCTCTCGTCAGACCTGGGAAATTGGAAAAAGTTTGTTTTAATGTCGCACAGAAGATGCCAGAGAAAATGGATAGGCACAAGGAAATATCTCTGACAGGTGAGGCCAATGTTGTTATGGTGCTAACCTGTTGAGTAAATTGTCCAATTAATAAGCGGGTGAATTGAGAGAATAAGACAAAAATAACTATGGAAAGTAAAAGTTCTTAAATCCAAAGCTGTAGTCAGAGGGAGAGGGAGAGAGCTGTGTCAGTTGGTACTGAGACTAACTACCTCTATTCAGTTAAAACCTATCCAGTTAACCCTGACCAGCCTCAGATCAATACTGATCCCCAAACACCAGTTAGTGAAGCAAATTATCAAACAATGTAAAGAAATGTATTTGGAACATTGGGATAAAGAAACCAAAAGTCAAAGCAGATTACAATGTTACCGTGCCCTAAAAAGAGATTATAAATTGGCAGATTATCTCACAAGAGACATAAAGCAGAGACAGACCCTCACCAAATACAGGTTATGCGACCACTATTTGGCAGTTGAAAATGGAAGACAGAAAGAGATTCTGGCAATCAAGAGAAAATAGAATATGTGGCCATTGTTTGACAGATGAGGTTGAAACAGAGGTGCACTTCCTCCTAAAATGCAAAAAAATTGACAAAACAAGGAAAACTTACTTTGACAAACTCAGTCTGGCAACCCCTGATTTTAAAGAACTAGATGATATCTCAAAACTAAGAATAATCCTTGGTGAAGGAAATACGGCACATCTTGGTGCACAAAACGTAACAGCATGCCATAACCTGAGAGACGGTGAATGACCAATATGCACGCACACACTAATTGACGTTAACTGACACTAAGAAATTAATATTGAATTGCTAAACTTGCTATTCTGTTGTACTGCTTACAGCTGCAAAAATGTGTCGCAATCAATAAAGGGCTATAGGTCTATTGCGAGTTTATGTACAGAGACATATCGATCCATGCACTGTATACTTGTATTTATACATGCATTTTAAATATGTATGTCATGTTTTATACTTTGTTTCATAATATAAAGATGTACTTTATCATGCCAATAAAGTTTTTAAAAGAGAGGGAGAGGGGGAAGGGAGAGGGGGAGGAAGAGCAGAAGAAGATGATATACTATTCCTCAAGGTTGCATTGGGCATCATTATGTGTGCAGGAAGCCACAGATAGTTCAGAATAGGAGAGGAGACAGAAAGTGGCAGACAAATCAAGCTCACGGTAATGTAAAGACTATGTAAAAGATTGGGTAGACTGATGGGACTGAAGGCTGATTAATCCCCAGGGCCTGATGGTCTGCATCCCAGGGTATTTAAGGAGGTGGCTCTAGAAATCATGGATGCATTGGTGATCATTTTGCAATGTTCTATAGATCCAGGATCAGTTCCTGTGGATTGGATAGCTAATGTTATCTCACTTATTAAGAAAGGATGGAGAGAGAAAACAGGGAATTATAGACCAGTTAGCCTGACCACGGTGGTGGTGAAGAAGCTGGAGTCAATTATAAAAGATGAAATAACGGCACATTTGGATAGCAGTAACAGGATCAGTCCGAGTCAGCATGGAGTTACGAACGGCAAATCATGCTTAATTAATCTTCTGGAATTTTTTGAGGATGGAACTAGGAAAATGGAGAAGGGAGAGCCAGTGGAAGTAGTGTACCTAGACTTTCAGAAAGCCTTTGATAAGGTCCCACATAGGAGATTAGTGGGCAAAATTAGAGCACATGGTATTGGGGGTAGGGTACTGACAGGAATAGAAAATTGGTTGGCAGACGGGAAACAAAGAGTAGGGATAAACGGGTCCCTTTCAGAATGACAGGCAGTGACTAGTGGGGTACCGCAAGGCTCGGTGCTGGGACTGCATCTATTTACAATCTATATAATTAAAAGTCTCATCTTGACCACTTCCTGTCTGCGCTGTATATTGATTTCAGAAAATAAACAGTACCCTGCGTCGCTGTGATTGTTGGCCAACTTACAGCCCTCCTCCGCTGAGCCAGCCCCGAGGATTTTTCCCATCGATGAAAAATAATTAAGCAATGAGTGTTTAAAAAACCTTGAGATCAGCTGATTGGTCCTCTAGCCTATCAATCACTGCGATGAAGGTAACGCCCCTTCTGGGGGGGGGGGGGGCGCAGGACTATAAAACTCCAGATGCCTGGACGGGTCATTCACTCTGCAAGATCGCGAGGGAGAGGCCACGAAATGAAATGACAATGTCATGAGTTGTTTGGCCTGCTGCCCTGCCTGTGCTTGAAATTGCAATGCTTTATTAGGTCCGACTGTTTGGAAGGAATATATGCTTTATTAGGTCTAACTGTGTTTGGAAGGAATAAATGCTTTATTAGGTCCGACTGTTTGGAAGGAATAAATGCTTTATTAGGTCTGACTGTGTTTGGAAGGAATAAATGCTTTATTAAGTCCAACTGTGTTTAGTCCAAAAGTCCCACTCATTTCGTGACTTCCGCTTAGTGGACAGGTCGCACTGATTACGTAATTTCCGGTGAGTGCAGAGGTCACACTGATTGCATAACTTCTGGTAAGTGCAGATGTCACGTTGATTGCTGAAGTGCTGCTGACTGCGGAAGCCCCCATAATGGAGACGCCACGCTCAACCGTGCGAGTAGATTCAAGAAAGTTTACTGTCATATATATATGTGTGTGTGTGTGTGTGTGTGTGTGTGTGTGTGTGTGTGCGAGCGAGGGAGAGTCTGTGTGTGTTGGTGTGCGTCTGTGAGTGTATATTGGAATCGGTGGAGAGGTGAAATATTGCGTTGGGGGACCAACCCTCCTGTGTGAAGCTGGGACCCAACGGGTCCCACTTAGTCTAGTATACATTATTGATTTAGATGAACGGATTAAAAGCAACATTAGCAAATTTGCAGATGACCCAAAGCTGGGTGGCAGTGTGAACTGTGAGGAGGATGCTATGAGAATGCAGGGTGACTTGGACAGGTTGGGTGAGTGGGCAGATGCACAGCAGATGCAGTTTAATGTGGATACATGTGAGGTTATCCACTTTGGTGGCAAGAACAGAAAGGCAGGTTATTATCTGAATGGTGTCAAGTTAGGAAAAGGGGAAGTACAACGAGATCTGGGTGTCCTTGTACATCAGTCACTGAAAGTAAGCATGCTAATGACATGTTGGCCTTCATAACACATGAGACCACACCTGGAGTATTGTGTGCAATTTTGGTCTCCAAATTTGATGAAGGACATTCTTGCTATTGAGGGGGTGCAATGTAGGTTCACAAGGTTAATTCCTGGGATGGTGGGACTGTCATATACTGGGCTTGCATACACTGGAATTTAGAAGGATCAGAGGGGATCTTATTGAAACATATAAGATTATTAAGGGATTGGACACACTAGAGGGGAGAACCATGTTCACAATCTTGGAGGAGACCAGTACCAGGGGCCACAATTTAAGAATAAGGGTCGCCCATTTAGAAATGAGATGAGGAAAAACGTTTTCAACCAGAGTTGTGAATCTGTGGAATTCTCTGCCTCAGAAGGCAGTTGTGGCCGATTCTCTGGATGCTCTCAAGAGAAAGTTAGACGGCGCTCTTAAATATAGCAGAGTCAAGGGATATGGGGAGAAGGCAGGAACAGGGTACTGATGGTGGATGATCAGCCATGATCACAGTGAATGGCGGTGCTGGCTCGAAGGGCCGAATGGCCTACACTTGCACCTATTGTCTATTGTAAACTCTGCATATGGTTTCTACAACATTGAAGAGTTCACTTTGTGAACACAAAACACAGTGCATTTGAATTGCTGCTTTCCCTGAAGGACTTTTAAATCAATGTTGACAGATAATCAATGCTGGTGCAAGTAACATAATGTAAATATTACACATATTTCATTCAATAGGGATTACACTTAGAATGTCATACAGCACTGTTGAATTTCCATACCTGGTAGAGATATTCTTTTTAGGAAAAAATCCAACCCAATTGTTTGCTTGTATTGTTTTCCAAAAGCTTCCTGTGCAAAACGCATTGCCAAAGAGGTCTGTAACGAAAACACATTAATCTTAAAACACATTCTTAATGAATTAGCAAGAGGAAGTACAGAATAATAAAAAGAAAGTAAAGGGTAGGTTTGTTAATAGTGTGAAGGGGAAGTGTGTTTGCCAGAGCAAGAGGATAAAGGTATCGAATTGCAAAGGTATCTATGCAGTAAACTGAGAGCAAAGGTAAAAAAGAAAAGAGACAGGGAAGAAGCAGCGGGACAGTAAAGACAGGATGGAGAACACAGGATGTGGCGATGGGACAGCGGGGGAAGGGGCAAAGAAACGGGAGCGAAAAGAGCAAGGGGACGGGCAAAGAGACGGGATCAAAGTGGACAGGGGAAAGGAGCAAGGGGACTGAGAGGGAAAAAGGACGAGGGGGCCGTGAGGGGAAAGGGGCAAGGGGACTGGGAGGTGAAAGGGTCGAGGGAGCAGGAAGGAAAGAGGGGACTGGGAGGGGACGGGAAAGGGGCGAAGGGAGGTTATGAGGAGAAGGGAAAAGGGGGACCAGGGGAGACAAGAAAGACAGATCAAATGATCTGAGGCATGGGGAGTGGAATTGGATGGGTTTAGAAAGGTAATCAGAAGGACAGGGAGGGGGGAATTGAAGGGGTGGGGTGGGGTGGGGTGGGGAGGGGAAATGAAGGGGTGGGGAGCAGGAGTGAAGAGATAGGGTGGGAAAATTGGATGACTGTGATGGGGGTTTGGAGAGGAGGTGGTAGAGAGATGATGAGAGGGATGGGAAGTCATTGCTGCAGTTGGGTAGCTCGATGAGTGCAGGAGAGAGCAGCATTCAGGGGAGAGCAGCATTCGGGAGAAGAGATGGGGAGCGAGAGGAGTGTAGGTAGGGGAGCAGGGTGGGCTTTGGAGGGCAATGGCAGGCTGATGGGTGGGTGGCAGACTGACGAGAGGGAGTTTGGAGCGAGGAAGAAGGGGTTTGGAGAGAGGAAGAAGATCAGCGGGGGGTCGGCGGCTCACAGCCGTGGAGCAGATCGGGAGGGGACGGGAAGGGAGCTGTCGGGGCCGCCGCCATTCACCTTCCCCGATGCGCCGTCCCCTAAGATGACGATCTTCAGCTGCCGGTCTTGAATATCGTCCTCGGAGTCGGACATGTCGTCGCCGCCGCCAGGGAGCCGCCGCTACCGGCCGGGCCGCTCGGCAGTCTGACGCTGCTCGCCGTCCGGTCCGGGTCTGGCTCCGGTCCGGGTGCGGGTCTGTCTCGGGTGCGGGTCTGGCTCCGGGTGCGGGTCTGTCTCGGGTGCGGGTCTGTCTCGCCGTCCGGTCCGGGTCTGGCTCCGGTCCGGGTCCGGCTCCGGGTCTGTCTCGGGTCCGGGTCGGGCTCCGGTCCGGGTCCGGCTCGGGGTCTGTCTCGGGTCCG
Source organism: Okamejei kenojei (assembly GCA_035221665.1). Classification (NCBI taxonomy): domain Eukaryota; kingdom Metazoa; phylum Chordata; class Chondrichthyes; order Rajiformes; family Rajidae; genus Okamejei; species Okamejei kenojei. Next base: position 81,197,233 of record CM069131.1, read on the forward strand.
GGTCGGGCTCCGGTCCGGGTCTGTCTCGGGTCCGGATCCAGTCCGCGCTCCGCTCCGCTCCGTCGCGTCCCCGCCGCGGCCCGCCGTTGCCAGGAGCCATAACCCGCACACGACATGGGGGTGGCCCCTCTCAACACCACCACTCGGCCGTCACCTGCGAAGCGAGGGATACGGGACCCAGAAAAATGACATCAACCTGAAGAAACAGTTTAATTGCTGACAATACACGTGCATGTATATTTCAATACGTTTCGTCTCCAATGATGTGCAGCACTTCATTCACCCCTCCTGCCTTAGATGGACTCATCCACTCTGTCGCTGCCGGTCGTTAAGGGGCGCGGGGTGAGAGTTCACTGAGGTCGGCGGCTGCTCTGGGACTGAGGCGAAGATCGTGGAGCAGATCATTGGAGCAGACTGTCTGACCCGAAACGTCGCGTATTTATTCTCTCCATAGACGCTGCCTCGCCCGCTGAGTTCTTTCAGCATTTTTGTCTACCTAAGATCGCTGGAAATGTGACACTGCTTCGCCAGCGTCTGTGGGCAGGTTTATAGCCTGCGGGTCGGCGAAGCGCCGAAGGCACTTTTCATCGGAGTCTGCTCTTCATCTATTTATTTAAATATTGCACCAAAAACTGAATCATAGGCGGTCGTTGGATTGGTTGAGACTTTACAGACGTTACATGGATGACATAATATATAGCTATGAAGATGTGTGCTACGTTAGTCGCCCTGACTAGCCCCAGTTTGTAGCAATGTTACAACATTTTGAGGTTTTAAAAATCAAGTCTGCAATTTATTCCATCAGATAAAGCATAAAAATAAGTTTAATTTGACACCTAATTCACTTTCATATCTTCAGTATTAAAAATGTTATGGCAATTTTCATACTTGGAAATTAGCATCTTGTTCCCCATTGCTTTTCCATTGACAACACAAAAGCTGTGATCGAGGACAGTCAAAAGCCCATACCTTTCTTAAAAATGAAGAGAACTGAAATAAATTTTCAGTTATTATAGATTGAAGTATTCTGAAACAAATATGAAACAATTTTACTTGGATGACCTGAAATTAAAGGATATAATTAGTTAGTTACCCAATTGTAGCTAATTGCAAAATTCAATTACTAGATCTAAACATCTATCAATTTCTTAAGAAAAGATGAACATTTTAAATAGCCTAAGTGTCCAAATAACATTCACACAAGAACTCACAATATAACATATTTTTTAACTCTCATTGTAATTAATTTATAGGCCAAATGGAAGGAATTTAATGTAATTAATTCCCGTAAATTTATTTCCCGTAAGTTAATGGCCATTTTAATCATCTTGCGAGTGGGATTTTCTGGAACGGGATCGATTGGAACGTTGCGGTTGCGGTGAATTTTAACCCCATATCGGCAGGAAAAATACTGCCGGTTCGTATGGGGAATAAATCACCTCGCAACGTGAAGTTTTGATTAAAGGTATCCTAAGAAGCACTTTTTAAATGAAAAAATAAACAGTGTACTTTGCCTTGTCCCCTACGCAAGGTCCGTCCCATTGTCGGCGTTCACGGCTTTAGAAGATGATTTTAAATTTACTACAGCAATTAAATTAGCAAGCGCAGTTTAAAAATCACTTCAGAGAACAGCAGCCGAAGTGATTTTTCTTAATCAACTAAATAGCCTGTTCAAGATCGATTTGAATTGGCTTCCGAAATACCGCATTTTAAACTCGCCCCCCTCTCAAAGGCACCACAGTCGCACACACGGGCAGCGGCAGAACTGCAGCACCGCTCAAGATAAGTATTGTAACATACCTACAGTTTGTTGTGTTTCCATTCTCGAACACAAGGGAAATCTAGTGTTCACAGATTAATTAAATTCGCCTGCGTGACATTCATGTGATTTATTGAATGTCATTTGTAAGATGCTGGGTAGTGAAGAATGGCATCGTCTCAGTGATTTAATACTTTTATTGTCACATGTGACAAGTCACAGTGAAATGTTTTGCTTGCATAAGGGTGCTTACAAAGTTACAAATTCCTGGATTCCAAGTGCTGGATCCAGTCAGTTGCACATGTATGTCACTCATGCTTTTCCAACTATCATGATATAGGAACAGAATTAGGCAATATGGTCCATCGTCTACTCTACTATTTAACCATGGCTAATCTATTTTTCCCTCTCAACCCTATTCTCCTAACTTCTCCCTGTAACCTTTGACGCCTGTACTAAACAAGAACCTAACAATCCCTGTTTTAAAAATGCCAAATCACTTGGCCTACACTGCCTTATGTGGCAATGAATTCCGCAGATTCACCATGTTCTGGCTAAAGAAATACCTCCTCATCTCAAATCTAAAGTTATTTTCATTCTGAGGTTCTGTCCTCTGATCCAGATTCCCTAAACTGGAAATATCCTCTCCACATCCATTCTATCTAGGTCTTTCAACTACATCATAAGATCTTTTAGAAGGTAGAAGTGTTAAACATAGAAAATGGGTGCAGGAGGAGGCCATTTGGCCCTTCGAGCTAGCACCGCCATTCATTGTTGTTATGTATGAAATATATTTAACATATTTAATGTCTTGCGCAATGGTATGCATGCACAGGAGAGACTCGTCGTGGTGTTCAGAATAAAAGAAGCTTGTTAGTTTACTCCCGTGTCCGAGTCTTATTTAAAGTCCGTTTCAAGCGCGAATACACCACAATTGGTGGCAAGGATCAAAGAACCGGGAAAAAAAAGTATTTCCAAGAAAAAAGTTTAAAAAGAGTTTGTATTTGTGCGCCACAAATTGGAACGGCACAAAGCAGAAAGGCAAGAAAAGTCGGAACGGGAAGTAAGAGCGCAAGGAAACAAGCGGGGCAGTAAGTGTCACCGAAGAGCGCAGCTGAAAGCTAGTAGCCTAACCAGCAGGACAGCGAAAGTTCTGCTAACCTTGAACGTTGTCCAGTGCCATGTAGCCCACAGCCAGGTCCAGCAGCCGCCACCGATGTCGATCGAGTGCCCAGAGCCGTGCAGTCCACGGACAAGTCAAGCGGACCGCCACCGACAATGAAGCCGAGTTTCCGAGAGCCAGCGCCGGTGATAAAGTAAGAGCACAGCCAGCCCCGGCCGCGAGACACAGCCAGCCCCCGGCCACGAGACACAGCCAGCCCCCGGCCGCGTGACAAAGCCAGCAAAGCAGCAAAGCCAGTATGGACAGCCAGCTAGGCAGCAAAGCCAGCCTGTATGGCAGCCAGCTAGGCAGCATAGCAAGCCTGCAAATCCAGCCCGTAAGGGCAGCTCGAGAGGTCGCTGAGGTACCAGCGTCCAAAGACAGCCGTCGGACCTGTGAATTCCTTGCAGCTAAAGCTGGACTTACGAATTGTTCACTGTTATCAATGATTTAAGGAAATATGTGTGCATAGCAGGTATATGGCTTAATATGTTCTAGTTTTTTATAAACATTAAATGTTCATTTATTAGTATAAATCTATTATTTTAAGAATTAGTAGTGGTCATTTTGCTGGATAACTGCATAAATCTATTATAAGAATTGGTAATAGTCATTTTGCTGGATAACTTCTCACCAAATCGAGCAAAGATATTGGTTTTCTATTTGCACGCAAACAAGTGAAACTATCCCTCAGTTCCTAGCAAAGCTTCATCAGTTAAGTGAGGGGTGTAATTTTAAGGAAATAGAGAATATGCTAAGGGATAGGTTGGTGGTAGGATGTGAAAATATTAACATCCAGTGGAAACTGTTGGGTACACCGAAACTGACCTACGAGAATGCAGTCAATATTGCGACGGCAATGGAGGTTGCTACACACGATGTAGAGCAGATCGGGAAGAGTGGAAGGCCTCAGGATGATTTTAAGCCCATCCATCAGATCCAAAGGAAGGAGCCTGGACTAAAGGAGACAAGGAGTCCACCAAGGGCATCCAGAGACAAGATTCACAACTCCAAGAGGTGCTGGAGATGTGGCGGCAGCCATGAGCCGGCGATGCGTAAATTACGAGATGGTAGGTGCTTCAGGTGCTTGGGAATGGGTCACACCAAAAGCCAGTGTGATGCTGTTAGAGCTTACCAGCAGAGGAGGAGACTATTACGGAAAAATGCAAACTGCTTGGAGGAGACTGATTCGGATTCATCAGAGGATCATATGAGCCATTTGGAAGATGAATCAATTAACAAGTTGCCGAACTCTGAACCGTATACGGCCACTGTGATAGTGACGGCAGGGAGGTACAACTGGAAGTGGACACTGGAAGTCCATGGACTATAGTACCAGAGGAAGTTTTCAAAAAACTCGGTCAGGACCCCAAACTAGATTCCTGTAGCCTTAAGCTAAAATCCTACACGGGGAGAAGGTGGACATTATCGGACAAGCAGCGGTACAGGTACAGCTCGATCCTCACCGGAAGCCAGAAACGCTGACCCTAGTGATAGTAAAGAAAGATGCAAGCCTATTGGGAAGAGACTGGTTGAGGAAGCACCCTGAATTGCTGTCAAATATGGCCAGCCAGCAAACGCCGGGTCCAAGCCTAAGCCCACCGAGTAGGATACACAATTTGTGAGAGGCCTTGAGCTGAGTACTCAACAAGCATGCCAAGCTGTTTGATAACAGCACCCATGGAGTACTGAAGGGATACCAAGCCAAAGTGTATCCACAAGACGGAAACAGTGGGGCAAAATTTTGCAAAGCAGCTCCTGTGTCATATGCTGCTAGGAAGCAGATAGATGCCACATTAGATGACTTGCTGCAGGATGGCATTATCAAGCCGGTGATGTCAGCGGATTTTGCAATGCCCAACCATAGCAGTTAAGAAACCAAATTGGAGCATGAGAGTCTGTGGCAATTACAAGCTCACAGCAAATAAGGTGCTGAAAGTAGAACAGTATCCACTTCCAACTTTGGAGGATCTCCTGCAGGAACTAGAAGTTCTCTAAACTAGACCTCTCCCATGCCGATCATCAGATAGAGTTGGACCCTGACGCTCTGAAGTACACTACAATTAATACCCAAAAAGGGCTCTTCGAGTATATTAATTACCTTTTGGGATATCCAGCGCACCAGCCATGTTCTAGCGAACAATGGAGAGCCTGCTAGCGGATATTCCCATGTGCAAGCCGTATCTGGATGATATCATTATCAGTGAAGGACTGACAAAGAGCACCTCAGGAACCTGGAAGCGGTCCTGTCAAGACCAGAAAACAGTAGGTTACGTCTGAAGAAGGAGAAGTGTGCATTGATGCAAGAGTCGGTCGACTCTCGGACATCGACTGAACAAGAATGGTCTTCGTCCACTTGAAGACAAAGTTGATGCGGTGTGGGAAGACAAGCGACCAACTGCAGGCATACCTAGGATTACTGGGGTATTACAGGAAGTTTATACCCAACCTGTCACAGCTGATTGCACCTTTGACTCCAATGCTGAAGGATGAGTACTGATCAGCTGATTCAAAGAGTGGGAGGAGAAGCAGCAAGCCTGATCCCAAGTTCAAATGGGGAAAGGAACAAGAGCAGGCATTTCAGAGATCTAAGCGTTTCTGCAGAGTGATAGTGCTGACGTATTACGATCCAGCCAAAACAATCCTGCTCCAAACTGATGCAATCCCCTATGGCTTAGGTGCTGTGATAAGCCATATGGATTCAGGTGGACAAGAACATCCGATAGCCTTTGCCTCACGTACTCTCAAGCCCAGTGAAGTGAATTACGCACAATATGTGAAGGGGGGCTTATCCATAATCTTCAGACTGAAAAAGTTCCACAAGCAGTTACATGGGAGGTTTTTCACCATTGTGACTGATCACAAGCCTCTGATGGGACTATTTGGAGACCACAAACCTCCTAGTCCAATGGCCTCTGCCCGTGTAGCATGGTGGCATATAATCCTGTCTGCCTACAGTTATAAGATTGTCCATCGGGAAGACAATCTTATAACTGTAGAATGCCGTTGCGTTGTCCCGCTTGCTGATCCAGGAAGAGGACTCTTCCTGGAATCACCCTGAGCTTGCGGAGCTCGATGAAGCACCAGAGGCATGCATCAACTTGCTCACCGATCTGGACACACGCCCTGATGATGCACAGGAAGTGAAGAGAGCTACCAAGAAGGACAGAGTTCTCTCAAAGGTGAGGAAACCACATCATGGAAGGATGGCCAATTGCAAGGAATCTACCAAGGAAGTAAAGCCCTTTGCCAGCAAGAAAGAAACAGCTGTCAGTGGAGGATGACATTATCCTGTGGGGATCATGAGTGGTCATACCGGATAATATGGAGATGAGGACTTAGCCTGACTTTGGTGGTAGGAAAGATGCTGGAGTCAATTATTAAAGAAGTAATAATGGGGCATTTGGATAGCATTAAAAGGATTAGTCCAAAGTCAGCATGGATTTATGAAAGGAAATCATGCTTGAATAATCTTCTGGATTTTTTTGAGGATGTGACAAGTAAAATTGTTCACTGTTATCAATGATTTAAGGAAATGTGTGCATAGCAGGTATATGGCTTAATATGTTCTAGTTTTTTATAAACATTAAATGTTCATTTATTAGTATAAATCTATTATTTTAAGAATTAGTAGTGGTCATTTTGCTGGATAACTGCATAAATCTATTATAAGAATTGGTAATAGTCATTTTGCTGGATAACTTCTCACCAAATCGAGCAAAGATATTGGTTTTCTATTTGCACGCAAACAAGTGAAACTATCCCTCAGTTCCTAGCAAAGCTTCATCAGTTAAGTGAGGGGTGTAATTTTAAGGAAATAGAGAATATGCTAAGGGATAGGTTGGTGGTAGGATGTGAAAATATTAACATCCAGTGGAAACTGTTGGGTACACCGAAACTGACCTACGAGAATGCAGTCAATATTGCGACGGCAATGGAGGTTGCTACACACGATGTAGAGCAGATCGGGAAGAGTGGAAGGCCTCAGGATGATTTTAAGCCCATCCATCAGATCCAAAGGAAGGAGCCTGGACTAAAGGAGACAAGGAGTCCACCAAGGGCATCCAGAGACAAGATTCACAACTCCAAGAGGTGCTGGAGATGTGGCGGCAGCCATGAGCCGGCGATGCGTAAATTACGAGATGGTAGGTGCTTCAGGTGCTTGGGAATGGGTCACACCAAAAGCCAGTGTGATGCTGTTAGAGCTTACCAGCAGAGGAGGAGACTATTACGGAAAAATGCAAACTGCTTGGAGGAGACTGATTCGGATTCATCAGAGGATCATATGAGCCATTTGGAAGATGAATCAATTAACAAGTTGCCGAACTCTGAACCGTATACGGCCACTGTGATAGTGACGGCAGGGAGGTACAACTGGAAGTGGACACTGGAAGTCCATGGACTATAGTACCAGAGGAAGTTTTCAAAAAACTCGGTCAGGACCCCAAACTAGATTCCTGTAGCCTTAAGCTAAAATCCTACACGGGGAGAAGGTGGACATTATCGGACAAGCAGCGGTACAGGTACAGCTCGATCCTCACCGGAAGCCAGAAACGCTGACCCTAGTGATAGTAAAGAAAGATGCAAGCCTATTGGGAAGAGACTGGTTGAGGAAGCACCCTGAATTGCTGTCAAATATGGCCAGCCAGCAAACGCCGGGTCCAAGCCTAAGCCCACCGAGTAGGATACACAATTTGTGAGAGGCCTTGAGCTGAGTACTCAACAAGCATGCCAAGCTGTTTGATAACAGCACCCATGGAGTACTGAAGGGATACCAAGCCAAAGTGTATCCACAAGACGGAAACAGTGGGGCAAAATTTTGCAAAGCAGCTCCTGTGTCATATGCTGCTAGGAAGCAGATAGATGCCACATTAGATGACTTGCTGCAGGATGGCATTATCAAGCCGGTGATGTCAGCGGATTTTGCATGCCCAACCATAGCAGTTAAGAAACCAAATTGGAGCATGAGAGTCTGTGGCAATTACAAGCTCACAGCAAATAAGGTGCTGAAAGTAGAACAGTATCCACTTCCAACTTTGGAGGATCTCCTGCAGGAACTAGAAGTTCTCTAAACTAGACCTCTCCCATGCCGATCATCAGATAGAGTTGGACCCTGACGCTCTGAAGTACACTACAATTAATACCCAAAAAGGGCTCTTCGAGTATATTAATTACCTTTTGGGATATCCAGCGCACCAGCCATGTTCTAGCGAACAATGGAGAGCCTGCTAGCGGATATTCCCATGTGCAAGCCGTATCTGGATGATATCATTATCAGTGAAGGACTGACAAAGAGCACCTCAGGAACCTGGAAGCGGTCCTGTCAAGACCAGAAAACAGTAGGTTACGTCTGAAGAAGGAGAAGTGTGCATTGATGCAAGAGTCGGTCGACTCTCGGACATCGACTGAACAAGAATGGTCTTCGTCCACTTGAAGACAAAGTTGATGCGGTGTGGGAAGACAAGCGACCAACTGCAGGCATACCTAGGATTACTGGGGTATTACAGGAAGTTTATACCCAACCTGTCACAGCTGATTGCACCTTTGACTCCAATGCTGAAGGATGAGTACTGATCAGCTGATTCAAAGAGTGGGAGGAGAAGCAGCAAGCCTGATCCCAAGTTCAAATGGGGAAAGGAACAAGAGCAGGCATTTCAGAGATCTAAGCGTTTCCTGCAGAGTGATAGTGCTGACGTATTACGATCCAGCCAAAACAATCCTGCTCCAAACTGATGCAATCCCCTATGGCTTAGGTGCTGTGATAAGCCATATGGATTCAGGTGGACAAGAACATCCGATAGCCTTTGCCTCACGTACTCTCAAGCCCAGTGAAGTGAATTACGCACAATATGTGAAGGGGGGCTTATCCATAATCTTCAGACTGAAAAAGTTCCACAAGCAGTTACATGGGAGGTTTTTCACCATTGTGACTGATCACAAGCCTCTGATGGGACTATTTGGAGACCACAAACCTCCTAGTCCAATGGCCTCTGCCCGTGTAGCATGGTGGCATATAATCCTGTCTGCCTACAGTTATAAGATTGTCCATCGGGAAGGACAATCTTATAACTGTAGAATGCCGATGCGTTGTCCCGCTTGCTGATCCAGGAAGAGGACTCTTCCTGGAATCACCCTGAGCTTGCGGAGCTCGATGAAGCACCAGAGGCATGCATCAACTTGCTCACCGATCTGGACACACGCCCTGATGATGCACAGGAAGTGAAGAGAGCTACCAAGAAGGACAGAGTTCTCTCAAAGGTGAGGAACCACATCATGGAAGGATGGCCAATTGCAAGGAATCTACCAAGGAAGTAAAGCCCTTTGCCAGCAAGAAAGAACAGCTGTCAGTGGAGGATGACATTATCCTGTGGGGATCATGAGTGGTCATACCGGATAATATGGAGATGAGGACTTAGCCTGACTTTGGTGGTAGGAAAGATGCTGGAGTCAATTATTAAAGAAGTAATAATGGGGCATTTGGATAGCATTAAAAGGATTAGTCCAAAGTCAGCATGGATTTATGAAAGGAAAATCATGCTTGAATAATCTTCTGGATTTTTTTTGAGGATGTGACAAGTAAAATGGATGAAGGGAGCCAGTGGATGTAGTGTATCTAGACTTTCAGAAAGCCTTTGAAAAGGTCCTGCATGGGAGACTGATGACTAAAATTAGAGCACATGGTATTGGGGGTAGGGTGTTGACATGGATAGAAAATTGGCTGGCAGACCGGAAGCAAAGAGTAGGAGTGAACGGGTCCTTTTCAGAATGGCAGGCAGTGGCGATTGGAGTGCTGCAAGGCTCGGTGTTGGGGCCGCAATTGTTTACCATATATATTAATGATTTGGAAGAGGGAATTCGGAGCAACACTAGCAAGTTTGCGGATGGCACAAAGCTGAGTGGCAGTGTGAACTGTGAAGAGGATGTTAGGAGGTTGCAGGGTGACCTGGACAGGTTGAGTGAGTGGGCAGATGCGTGGCAGATGCAGTATACTATAGATAAATGTGAGGTTATCCACTTTGGCGGCAAAAACAAGGGGGCAGATTATTATCTCAATGGGGTGAGGTTGGGTAAGGGGAAGATATGGCGAGACCCGGGTGTCCTTGTACACCAGTCACTGAAAGTTGCCGTGCAGGTACAGCAGGCAGTGAGGAAAGCTAATGGAATGTTGGCCTTCATAACAAGAGGATTTCAGTATAGGTGTAAAGAGGTTCTTCTGCAGTTGTATAAGGCGCTGGTGAGACCACATCTGGAGTATTGTGTGCAGTTTTGGCTTCCTAATTTGAGGAATGACATCCTTGTGATTGCAGTGCAGTGTAGGTTCACGAGATTGATCCCTGGGATGGCAGGACTGTCATATGAGGAAAGATTGAAAAGACTGGCGTTTAGAAGGATGAGGGGGATCTTAAAATTAAAAAAAAAAGAACCATATAAAATTATAAAAGGACTGGACAAACTAGATTCAGGAAAAATGTTCCCAATGTCGGGCGTGTCCAGAACCAGGGGCCACAGTCTAAAAATAAAGGGGAGGCCATTTAAGACTGAGTTGAGAAAAAACGTTTCACCCAGAGAGTTGTGAATTTGTGGAGTGGAGGCCAAATGGATTATTTTTGGGAACATTGGGAACATTTTTCCTGCATCTAGATTGTCCAGTCCTTTTATAATTTTATGTTTCTATAAGGTCCCCTCTCATCCTAAATTCCAGCGATTACAAGCCCAGTCTTTCCAATCTTTCCTCATGTGACAGTCCCGCCATCCCAGGAACTAACCTCATGAACCTACTGCCTCAATAGCAAGGATGTCCTTCCTCAAACTAGGAGACTAAAACTGCACACAATACTCCAGATGTGGTCTCACCAGGGCCCTGTACAACTGCAGAAGGAACTCCTTACTTCTATACTCAAATCCTCTTGTTATGAAGGCCAACATGCCATTAGCTTTCTTCACTGCCTGCTGTACCTGCATGTTTACTTTCAGTGACTGTTGTACAAGGACACCTAGATTTTGTGTACTTCCCCTTTTTCTAATCTGACACCATTGAGATAATAATCTGCCTCCTTGTTCTTGCCGCCAAAGTGGATAACCTCACATTTATCTACATTACTAGACTAAGTGGGACCCGTGGGGTCCCTGTCACACGGGTTGCCTGGTCCTCCAACGCAACCCAATTCCCCAATGCAATATTCCACCACTCGCCCTTTCACCCAATGCAACCCATACCCCCAACGCAATATTGCACCACTCACGCATAGCCCCCAACTACGCAGGCACGGCTCATTTCCCTGGAACAACCAAGATACCACCTCACCTGTGAAACATGGTGGTGGAGGTGTTATGGCCTGGGCATGTATGGCTGCTGAAGATACTGGCTCACTTATCTTCATTGATGATACAACTGCTGATGGTAGTAGCATTATGAATTATGAAATGTATAGACACATCTTATCTGTTCAAGTTCAAACAAATGCATCAAAACTCATTGGCCAGCGGTTCATTTTACAGCAAGACAATGATCCCAAACGTACTGCTGAAGCAAGAAAGGAGTTTTTCAAAGCTAAAAAATAGTCAATTCTTGAGTGGCCATGTCAATCATCCGATCTGAACCCAATTGAGCATGCCTTTTATATGCTGAAGAGAAAACTGAAGGAGACTAGCCCCCAAAACAAGCATAAGCTAAAGATGGCTGCAATATAGGCGTGGCAGAGCATCACCAGAGAAGGCACCCAGCAACTGGTGATGTCCATAAAATACGGACTTCAAGCTGTCATTGCATGCAAAGTATATGCAACAAAATACTAAACGTGACTACTTTCATTTACATGACATTGCTGTGTCCCAAACATTATGGTGCCCTGAAATGGGAGGACTATGTATAAACACTGCTGTAATTTCTACATGGTGAAACCAAAATGTATAAAAATGGCCTTTAATAAAATCTGACAATGTGCACTATAACCACATGCGATTTGTTTCTAATTGCATGTGGTTAAAGAGGCAAATAAATAAATGATAGGTCTTTGTCGCAAATATTATGGAGGGCACTACACCTAAAGAATCTTTTACTATCCTTCTTTATATTCTTGGCCAGCTTACTTCATCATTTCAACCCGTATTGCCCTTTTTGTTACCTCTTGTCCTTTTAAAGTTTCCCAATATTCTTCGCTATGTTATACACCTTTTCTTTTAGTTTTATTCCATCCCTAATTTCCATTGTCAGCCACGGTTGCCTCTTACTCCTCTGAGAACCTTTCTTCCTCTTTGGAATAAAATGATCCTGCTTCTTGATTATGGCCAGAAATTCCTACCATTGCTGTTCCACCATAATTCCTGCTAGGATCCTTTTCCAGTCGACCTTGGCCAGCTCCTCTCTCAAGCCTTCATAGTCATCTTCATTCAACTGAAACACTGACACTTCTGATTTAACCTTCTCCCTCTCAAATTGTAGATTAAAACTTATCATATTATGGTCACTACTTCCTAGCGGTTCTTTACCTTGAGGACCATTATTAAATCTGGATCATGGGACAACACTAAATCCAGAATTGCCTCTCTCAATTAGGCTCCAGTACAAGGTGCTCTATGAATCACACAATGAGGCACACAAACTCATTTTCTTGGGGTCCAGAACCAACCTGATTTTCCCAGTCTACCTGCATATTGAAATCTCCCATAACCACATCTGCATTACCTTTGGTACATGCCAATTTTAACTCCTGCTGCAACTTGCACCCTATCTGCAGGCTACTGTTGGGGGCCTGTAGATTACTCCCATTAGTCTCTTCTTACCTTTATAATTCCACAGTGACTCTACATTATCAGTACCTATGTCACCGCGCGCAAGGGACTGAATTTCATCCCTCATCAATAGAGCTACGCCACCTCCTCTGCCCACTTGCCTGTCCTTTCTATAGGATGTATAACCCTAAATATTCAATCCCAATCTCGATCCTCATAGAAACATAGAAAATAGGCACAGGAGCAGGCCATTCGGCCCTTTGAGCCTGCACCGCCATTCAATATGATCATGGCTGATCATCCAACTCAGTATCCTGTACCTGCCTTCTCTCCTTACCCCCTGATCCCTTTAGTCACATATGCCACATCTAACTCCCTCTTAAATATAGCCAATGAACTGGCGTCAACTACCTTCTGTGGCAGACAATTCCAGAGACTCACCACTCTCTGTGTGAAAAATGTTTTCCTCATCTAAAGGAATTCCCCCTTAGACTGTGACCCCTTGTTCTGAACCTCCCCAACATCGGGAACAATCTTCTTGCATCTAGCCTTTCCAACCCCTTAAGAATTTTGTAAGTTTCTATAAGATCCCCCTCAATCTTCTAAATTCTAGCGAGTACAAGCCAGTCTTTCCTCATATGAAAGTTCTGACATCCCAGGAATCAGTCTGGTGAACCTTCTCTGTAACCCCTCTATGGCAAGAATGTCATTCCTCAGATTTGGAGACCAAAACTGTATGCAATACTCCAGGTGTGGTCTCACCAAAACCCTGTGCAACTGCAGTAGAACCTCCCTGCTCTTATCCTCAAATCCTTTTGCTATGAATGCTAACATACCATTTGCTTTCTTTATTGCCTGCTGCACCTGCATGCCTTCTTTCAATGACTGGTGTACCATGACACCCAGGTCCCATTGCATCTCCCCTGTTCCTAATCTGCCATCATTCAGATAATAGTGTACCCTCATGTTTTTGTCACCAAAGTGGATAACCTCACATTTATCCTCATTATACTGCATCTGCCATGCATCTGCCCATTCACTCAGCCTATCCAAATCACCCTGCAGCCTCCTAGCATCCTCCTCACACCTAACACTACCCCCCAGCTTAGTGTCATCCGCAAACTTGGAGATGTTGCATTCAATTCCCTCATCCAAATCATTAATATATATTGTAAATTGCTGGGGTCCCAGCACTGAGCCTTGCGGTATCCCACCAGTCACTGCCTGCCATTCTGAAAAGGACCCGTTTACTCCTACCCTTTGCTTCCTGTCTGCCAGCCAGTTCTCTATCCACATCAATACTGAACCCTCAATACCATGTGCTTTAAGTTTGTATACTAATATCTTACGTGGGACTTTGTCGAAAGCCTTCGCAAAGTCTAGTTATAACATATCCACTGGTTCTCCCTTATCCACTCTACTAGTTGCATCCTCGAAAAATTCTATAAGATTCGTCAGACATGATTTACCTTTCGTAAATGATCCAATGATTTCTCCACTTTCCAAATGTGCTGCTATTCTATCTTTAATAACTGACTCTAGCAGTTTCCCCACTACCGGTTAGACTAACATCTGTAATTCCCTGTTTTCTCTCTCCCTCCTTTTTTAAAAAGTGGGGTTACATTAGCTACCCTCCAATCCTCAGGAACTACTCCAGAAACTAAGGAGTTTTGAAAAATTATCACTAATGCATCCACTATTTCTGTGGCTACTTCCTTGAGTCCTCTCGGATGCAGACTATCTGGCCCTGGGGATTTATCGGCCTTTAATCCGTTCAATTTACCCAACACCACTTCCCGGCTAACCTGGATTTCACTCAGCTCCTCCATCTTATTTGACCCCCGGTCCCCTGCTATTTCCTGCAGATTGGTTCCTTAGTGAAGACAGAACCAAAGTAGTTATTCAATTGGTCTGTCATGTCCTTGTTCCCATTGATCAATTCACCTGTTTCTGACTGCAAGGGACCTACATTTACTTTAACTAATCTCTTTCTCTTCACATATCTATAAAAACTTTTGCAGTCAGTTTTTATGTTCCCTGCCAGTTTTCTTTGTTAAATATTTTTATTAGAAGTAAGTACATATTAAAAGAAGAATATACTTGTTACATACATTCTTAATATTATTAGTATTAACAATTATGTCTTGTTTGTACTTCTATGCATTTTATAGTTTTTACTGCAGATAGTAGAAAATAGAGAGAAACAAAGTAAAAATAGAAAATGAAAAAGATGAATGGAGTGTTAAACAGGTTATCCATCGTTGGAGATATATCCATGGTTTGTTATGTATGATTCTTCATCTATTCCTTCATTCAGGCTTCAGTCAGGCTCTCGCACCGAGCCATTTTGACCCTTTAAATATTCAATAAATGGAGACCATATCCCTCTGAAAAAATCCAACTTGTCCAGTAGGACAAGCCTTAATCTTTCCAGATGAAGTGTCTCCGACATTCCTGTAATCCACATTTTGGTTGTGGGGGATGTAGGATCTTTCCAGAATTTCAATATTAATTTTTTCCCAATTATTAAACTGTAATCAATACAAATTGATTTGTTATTAATTGATCTGTTTCTAATATTCCCAATATTATTAATTTTGAGTCAGGAATCAGATTCGTATTAACAACTTTCGAAATTCTATTAAATATTTCTGTCCGAAATTTAGTAATTTTTATACAACTTGTAAATGAGTGTGTTAAGTTAGCTTCTAAGTGCTGACATTTTTATCACATATGGCAGATACATTTGAAAAAATACTATGTAATTTGGATTTTGAATAATGTAATCTATGTAATATTTTAAATTGTATAAGAGAGTGTCTAGCATTTAATGAGCAGTGGTGTATATGTTGTAAACTTTCATCCCATACTTCTGGTCTGATTATTTGACCTAATTCATTTTCCCATGATTGCCTATACATTTCTGTCATTGGGACATCGTTTTCCAATAAAATGTTATAAATATATGATATCAATTTTTCTGTGTTCGGGTGTTTATTTAGCCATTCGTCTAAAATTTTTGTCTTTCTATTTCTAATTTCCTATGTGTTTGCTTTTACATAGTCTCTAATTTGTAAATATATAAAGTAATCTTTTGAATGTAATCCATAAATTTGTTGTAATTCTTGAAATGAAAGGAAGGAGTTTTCCCTGTGGAGATCGCCCATCTTATTAATTCCATAGTTTTTCCATTGTAAAAAACCTTTGTCCATCATTGAGGGTTTAAATGTAACATTATTTACAATGGTAAGGGCTACACATTCCAATTTTAATGTTTTCTTTACTTGTTTCCAGATACGTATCCCACTTTCTATTATAGGGTTTTCTCTATAGGTTTTCTTACCTAGTTTAATATTGGCAAATAAAATCGAGCTAATTTCAAAAGGCGAACAATCTTCTTTTTCCATTTTTAACCAGGTTGGTTGTTTATCTGACTCTTCTAACCAAAAATTCATATTTTTAATATTCACTGCCCAGTAATAAAACATAAAGTTTGGCAGTGCTAGACCTACATTTATTTTTGATTTACATCAATGTTTTTTATTTATTCTATTGCTCTTATAATCTCAGATAAAGTTGGTGACTATAGAATCAACCTTCTTTAAAACATTTTTAGGAAGATATATCGGAATCAATTGGAAGAGATATAGTAATTGCGGGAGAAAAATCATTTTTATTGCATTAATTCTACCAAGCATTGAAATAGGTAATGTTTTCCAATATAAAATATTCTTATTTAATTTATTCAGTAAGAGTGGAAAATTAGATTTAAATAAAGAATCAAATCTTTTTGTTACTTAAATTCCAAGATATTTGATTTTTTCGTTTGCTATCTTAAAAGGAAATTGTTGTAATGTATGTAAGTTATTCACCATTATTGACATAAGTTCACTTTTATTCCAATTAATACTATATCCTGAAAATAAGCCAAATTCGGTTATTAAATATAATAAATTTGGAATACTAATTTCCGGCTTTATATAATTTCCGGCTAATATAAAGTAATACATCATTCGCATATAAGGAGATTTTATTTTCAGTATCTCTGGTTTCATACCCATATATTTCAGGATGTAATCTCACGCGTTGAGCTAATGGTTCAATTGCAAGTGCAAACAATAGCGGGGATAAGGGACAACCTTGTCTACAGCCTCGGAATAAATTAAATTTAGTTGATAGCATTTGATTTGTCAGTATTCTGGCTGTTGGCTTAGTGTATAATAATTTAACCCATGTAATAAACTTCTCTCCCAACTTAAAAGTTTCCATGACCGAAAACAAGTAAGACCATTACACCTGGTCAAAGGCTTTCTCCGCATCTAACGATATAATTACTAGGTCTTTATTAATACCTCTTTTCGAATATATAATAATCGTCTCAAGTTATATGAAGAATATCGTTTTGGTATAAATCCTGTTTGATCCGGGTGAATTAATTTATTGATAACTGTGCTTAGTCTTTGTGCTAATATTTTGGTTAGTATTTTTTGATCAGTGATTAAAAGAGCTATAGCTCTATATGATCCTGGGTCATCCAGATCTTTGTCTACTTTAGGTATAAGTGTTATAATAGATTCATTTAACGTTTCTGGTGGGCATAGATGTATTCATAGAGAATCTTCAAATGTGGTGCAATCAGATCATAAAATGTTTTATAAAATTCCGAGCCAATACCGAAGATAGATTCTTCGATTTCTTTTACTGATATTTCAGCATTTAGTGATTCTCTATTTTCTGAATCCAACCCTTTTAGATTACATTTTTTTTAAATGCTTCTATTCCTATCCGGTTTTCTATCGTTTTGGTTGAATATAAATTTTTATAATATTGCAAAAATCTCTCATTAATATCTTTGGGTTGTACTAATGGTTCGCCATTGTATGATTTAATCCTATGGATTATCTTTTCTCCCTCCATTTTCCGTAATTGACGTAATTGATATATCCAAATTCAAATTGTAATTGTTTAGTATATTGATAGAGTTTTACAACTTGATCTGAGTATATTTTATTTTATTTATATTTCAGTGCAGCTATTTTTTTTTTAATGTTTTGTCATGGATGGAGTAGCAGCATTCCCTGTGTCTAATTGTTTAATCTCCTTTTCCAATTCCTGTTGTTCCCTCCGATTCTCTTTATTATAAAATGCTGAGAAGAAATTATAATTCCACAGGCATATGCTTTAAATGTTTCCCATAATAGGGAAGAAGATATTTCCGGTTTATCATTAATTTCAAAGAAAATCTTGATCTGTTCTATAATGTATTCCTGAGTTACTTTCTCTTTTAAAATTTGTGGGTTAAATCTCCATTGTCCCTGTTTTTCCGTTTTACCATTTATTTTAATCATAAATGTTAAAGGTGCATGATCTGAGATTGTAATATTATGGTATTTTAAATGGTAAGGTAAGTAAGTGAGATAAGTTTAGAATCTACCAAAAAATAATCTATTCTTGAATATGTTTTATGTACAGGTGAATAAAATGAATATTCTCATCCACTTGGGTTTTCTACTCTCCAAACATCTTTAATATTACTAGTATCCAAGTATGCATTTAATAAGTCACTGGAATGGGATTTGATTTTCCTTTGTCTTGTGGATCTATCTAAATAATAGTCTAGTGTACAATTTAAATCTCCTCCAATTATGAAGTTATGTTGTGCTATTTCCGGGATGGTATTAAATATTTTCTTAAAGAACAGTGGACTATCAAAGTTTGGTCCATAAACATTAACAAAAATCAATTTTTGTGCATTTAATTCTCCTATTACAATAATGTATCTACCATCACTCAGTTATAGTTGATGTGTGTTTAAATAAAGTGCCTTTACGAAATAATATTGCTACGCCTCTGGATTTGTGTGTAAAAGAAGAATGATACATTTTATCTATCCATTTAGCTTTCAGCCTATGCTCGGCATCTTTTTTTAAGTGTGTTTCTTGTTTGAAAATTACATCAGTTTTAAGTGCTTTTAAATGTGCTAGTACTTTACCTCTCTTAATTGGTTCATTAATACCTTTAACGTTCCAGCTACAAAAAGTTATTCCTTCATTCCCCGTATTCATTTTTAAATCTTGCATCTTTTGTCTATGGAGGTCTATAATAGAGCCAATGGTTCAGTTCGACGGACCCGACCTTACACCCGAACTCCGAATAGACGAATTTCAAGACCCTTGAATGTCTCTCACGTATATATCTCCTTTGATCCAATTTATAACTCCATTCAAACTGGAAATAATAATGATAGATTATAATATAAGAGAAAAGAGGATAGATTATGAAGTTAGTAATGTGCACAAAGAAGGAAAAAACTACATCTAGTATTAGTGTAGTTAATGCTAGCCATAGTAGCATGGCAAACCATCTACCGACTTCCGTAGTTGATGTTACCAACTTAACCAGCTCCCTGGTTTCTTTGAATTATTATTCCATAACAGACCGGGGATATTGGATTTTAAAATATTTGGGTTCCAATAGTCGGGAATGTGAGGATACATGTATTTAAAACATATTTAAGAATATAATAAAAAAAGAAAAAAAAGGAAGAAAGAAAATAAAAATAAAAAGTAATTTTAAAAAAAGGTTCCAAGGAGGGCAAATGAAATCAAACTCTATATTTGACACAATTATAATTACTAATTATCTGATTCTAAATATTCAGTTATGAGTAAGTATTAGTCATTAGTGATAACTATTAACTCTGATTAGTAATGATACCACGCTATAGTTTTAGTATTTATTAGTTATTTGTATTAGTAGTGCAGTTATTCTAATTATTAGTGTCCATGGGAGAGTTTCTGATCCACATCTTTCTCCAGCTTCCTTAGACACGTCTTTAGTTCCATCCAGTCCTGCAAAGTCAGTTTATTCAATGATGAAGTTCAGTTTTTTAAAATATTATTCAAGCTTCCTCTCAATCCTTAGTCTTCTGGGCAAAGTCCAGTGCCTCCATTGGGTTGGTGAAAAAGTGTTCATTCTGATTGTAGGTAACTCTTATGGGAGCTGGATACCTCAGACCATATCTCAAGTTCTTCACTTCACTCAAGATTCTTTTGGTCTCATTAAACGCTTTTCGTTTCCAGGAGACCTCTGCTGGGTAGTCTCGATAGATACTGATCCCGTCTCCTTCAAATGTAAGATTTCTGTTTCTTGCAATTTTTTGCATTATCTCCTCCAGGACATGGTCATACTGGACTTTTATTATCATTTGCTTGGGGGAGCGCCAAGTCTTGTCTGACGTCTCATCACTCTGTGTGCTCAAGCAAGTAAAAGCTTTTGATCCAGAGATAAATCTTTTTGCAGTAGGTTTGCAATGAATTATCAGGGATCTTGATCCGCCTCCTTCCCTTCTGGAATACCCGCAATTCTTAGGTTCTGTCTACTCTTCCCTGCCAGTTTTCTTTCATAATCTCTTTTCCCTTTCCTAATTAAGCCCTTTGTCCTACTCTGCTGGACTCTGAATTTCTCCCAGTCCTCTGGTAGGCTGCTTTTTCTGGCTAATTTGTAGGTTTCCCTTGTTATCCATGGGTGCACTACCTTCCCTGATTTATTCGTTTGCCAAACTGGGATGAATAATTGTTGTAGTTCATCCATGCAGTCTTTAAATACCTTCCATTTGCACATCCACTGTCAACCCTTTAAAAATCACTTGCCAGTCTATCTTGGCCAATTCACGTCTCATACCTTCAAAGTTACCTTTGTTTAAGTTCAGAACCCTTGTTTCTGACTTAATTATGTCACTCTCCATCCTAATGAAGAACTCAACCATATTATGTTCACTCTTGCCCAAAGGGCCACGCACAACAAGACTGCTAACTAACCCTTCCTCGTTACTCAATACCCAGTCTAGAATAGCCTTCTCTCTCGTTGGTTCCTCTACATGTTGGTTTAGAAAACTATCCCGCATACATTCCAAGAAATCCTCTTCCTCGGCACCCCTTGCCAATTGGGGATTCACCCCAATCTATATGTTGATTGAAGTCATCCATTATAACTGTTTTACCCTTGTTGCACGCATTTCTAATTTCCTGTTTGATGCCATCCCCAACTCCACTACTACTGTTAGGTGGCCTGTACACAACTCCCACAGCCATGTCCTTGTAATCCCCACAATGTCATTTCTAAAGACTAGTTCTAACCATTCCATTACAAACAAATTAGATCAGATCTATGAAAAATCTGCTACATCCACTCATGAATGTTATCCCACTTTTTAAGAAAGGCGGGAGAGAGAAAACAGGGAATTATAGACCAGTTAGCCTGACATCAGTGGTGGGGAAGATGCTGGAGTCAATTATAAAAGATGAAATAGCCAAACATTTGGATAGCAGTAACACATTCAGTCCGAGTCAGCATGGATTTATGAAGGGGAAATCATGCTTGACTAATCTGGAATTTTTTGAAGATGTAACTAGGAAAATTGACAAGGGAGAGCCAGTGGATGTAGTGTACCTGGACTTTCAGAAAGCATTTGATAAGGTCCCACATAGGAGATTAGTGGGCAAAATTAGGGCACATGGTATTGGGGGTATAGTGCAGACATGGATAGAAAAGTGGTTGGCAGACGGGAAACAAAGAGTAGGGATTAACGGGTCCCTTTCAGAATGGCAGGCAGTGACTTGTGGGGTACCGCAAGGCTCGGTGCTGGGACCACAGCTATTTACAATATACATCAATGATTTTCATGAAGGGATTCAAAGTAACATTAGCAAATTTGCAGATGACACAAAGCTGGGTTGCAGTGTGAACTGTGAGGAGGATGCTATGAGAATGCAGGGTGACTTGGACAGGTTGGGGGAGTGGGCAGATGCATGGCAGATGAAGTTTAATGCGGATAAATGTGAGGTTATCCACTTTGGTAGCAAAAACAGGAAGGCAGAAAACTATCTAAATGGCATCAAGTTGAGAAAAGGGGAAGTACAATGGGATCTGGGGGTTCTTGTACATCAGTCTATGAAAGTAAGCATGCAGGTACAGCAGGCAGTAAAGAAAGCGAATGGCATGTTGGCCATTAGAACAAGAGGAATCGAATATAGGAGCAAAGAGGTCCTTTTGCAGAACCCTAGTGAGGCCACACCTAGAGTATTGTGTGCAGTTTTGGTCCCCTAATTTGAGGAAGGACATTCTTGCTATTGAGGGAGTGCAGCGTAGGTTTACAGGGTTTAATCCCCTGGATGGCGGGACTGTCATATGCTGAGAGAATGGAGCAGCTGGGCTTGTACACTCTGGAGTTTAGAAGGATGAGAGGGGATTTCATTGAAACATATAAGATTGTTAAGGGTTTGGACACGCTAGAGGCAGGAAACATGTTCCCGATGTTGGGGGAGTCCAGAACCAGGGGCCACAGTTTAAGAATAAGGAGTAAGCCATTTAGAATGGAGACGAGGAAACACTTTTTCTCACAGAGTGGTGAGTCTGTGGAATTCTCTGCCTCAGAGGGTGGTGGAGGCAGGTTCTCTGGTGCTTTCAAGAGAGAGCTAGATACGGCTCTTAAAAATAGCGGAGTCGCGATATGGGGAGAAGGCAGGAATGGGGTACTGATTGGGGATGATCAGCCATGATCACATTGAATGGCGGCGCTGGCAAGAAGGGCCAAATCGTCTAATCCTGCACCTATTGTCTATTGTCTATTGAATGGTGATGGACAAATTCACAGATAAAAGGAGCAAATGTATTGGAATTGTTATCCCCAATGAGAATGAACCCACCAAGTGCATTCAAAGGACAGCCTGCATTGTTTGGCATGATTGCAGCTCACCACGTGATAAGTTGATGATACAACTTATTTGCTTAGTTGAATTACCCTCCATTACAGTAGACAGACTTAAGCCAATTTTGTTAATTACAAGTGGTATCAAGAAACAGGAAAGTATTGAATGTGGCAAAGACAATGAGCCACATAACATAATTTCTGTGCTGTTGAAGACTCATGCTTCAAATCTAGCACAAAGAGAACTAAAGTTAGATTCAAAATTCTGGTGTAACTAAGCGGGTCAGGCAGCATTTCTGGAGAATATGCTCAGTTAGAATTCAACCAGGATCTCTCAGGCCTCATAACACCATTTATCCAAACTTGAAAAAGAATTCAAGAGGCTATGTGTAAATGCCTGCTCTTGACATTAAGACAACATTTGACTGAGTGTGATAAGAAACTCAGGGGGACCAATATCCTGGCAGGGAGATTTGCAAAGGCTACTGGGGAGACTTTAAACTAGAAAGGCTGGGGGGAGGGACTCGGGTAGAGGGGGCTAGGGGTCAGGGTGTGGGACAAGAGGCGGAGAAGGGAAGCACTCGGACCCAAAATGTAGGCAAGAAAGATGAAAAAGATAATAGAGAGAGAATAAGGGATGGTGGGTTTCTAAAATGTGTATATTTTAATGCTAGGAGCATTGTAAGTAAGGTGGATGAACTTAGAGCCTGGATAGACACCTGGAAATATGATGTTGTGGCAATCAGTAAAACATGGTTGCAGGAGGGCTGTGATTGGAAAGTAAATATTCCAGAATTTTGTTGCTTCAGGTGTGATAGAATTGGAGGGACCAGAGGGGGAGGTGTTGCATTGCTTGTCAGAGAAGATATTACAGCAGTGCTTTGGCAGGATAGATTAGAGGGCTCGTCTAGGGAGGCTATTTGGGTGGAACTGAGAAGTGGGAAAGTGTGTAGCAACACCTTTAGGGGTGTACTATAGACCGCCAAATGGGGAGCAAGAATTGGAAGAGCAAATATGTAAGGAGATAGCAGATATTAGTAGTAAGCACAACGGTTAGTGATTGTGGGAGATTTCAATTTTCCAAAAATAGACTGGGAAACACATTCTGTAAATGGGCTGGATGGTTTGGAGTTTGTAAAATGTGTGCAGGATAGTTTTTTGCAGCATTACATAGAGGTATCAACCAGAGAAGGGGCAGTGCTGGACCTCCTGTTAGGAAATGAGGCAGGTCAGGTGACAGAGGTATGCATTGGTGAGCACTTCGGGACCAGTGATCACAATACCATTAGTTTCAATATAATTATGGAGAGAGTCAGAACTGGACCTAGGGTGGAGGTTTTTGATTGGAGAAAGGCTAACTTTGAGGGAATGCGCAAGGATTTTAAAGGAGTGATTTGGGACACTTTGTTTCATGGGAAGGATGTAGAAGAGAAATGGAGGACATTTAAAGGGGAAATTGTAAGAGTACAGCATCTTTATGTACCTGTTAGGTTGAAAGGAAATAGTAAAAATTGGGAAGAGCCATGGTTTTCAAGGGAAATTGGACACTTGTTTCGAAAAAAGAGAGATATCTACAATAATTATAGGAGGCATGGAGTAAATGAGGTGCTAGAGGAGTATAAAGAATGTAAAAAAGAATCTTAAGAAATAAATTAGGAAGGCTAAAAGAAGATATGAGGTTGCTTTGGCAAGAAAGGTGAAAGTAAATCCAAAGGGTTTCTACAGCT
Organism: Okamejei kenojei; assembly: GCA_035221665.1. Taxonomy (NCBI): domain Eukaryota; kingdom Metazoa; phylum Chordata; class Chondrichthyes; order Rajiformes; family Rajidae; genus Okamejei; species Okamejei kenojei. The sequence goes on from CM069131.1 coordinate 81,221,322, forward strand.
ATATTATTAGCAAAAGGATAACAAGGGATAAAATTGGACCATTAGAGAACCAGAATGGACAGCTATCTGCAGAGCCAAAAGAGATGGGGGAGATATTGAACAATTTCTTTTCTTTGGTATTCACCAAGGAGAAGGATATTGAACTCTGTGAGGTAAGGGAAAAAAGTAGAGTAGCTATGGAAACTATGAGATTCAAAGAGGAGATACTGACACTGTTGAAAAATATAAAAGTGGATAAGTCTCCAGGTCCTGATAGGATATTCCCTAGGACATTGAGGGAAGTTAGTGTAGAAATAGCAGGAGCTATGACAGAAATATTTAAAATGTCATTAGAAATGGGAATAGTGCCAGAGGATTGGCATACTGCGGATGTTGTTCCATTGTTTAAAAAGGGTTCAAAGAATAAACCTAGCAATTATAGACCTATTCGTTTGACGTCAGTGGTGGGCAAATTAATGGAAAGGATACTTAGAGATAATATATATAAGCATCTGGATAAACAGGGTCTGATCAGGAACAGTCAACATGGATTTGTGCCTGGAAGGTCATGTTTGACAAACCTTCTTGAATTTTTTGAAGCGGTAACTAGGGAAATTGATGAGGGTAAACAGTGGATGTTGTCTACATGGATTTCAGTAAGGCCTTTGACAAGGTTCCCCATGGAAGGTGGTTAAGAAGGTTCAATCTTTGGGTGTTAATGGCGGAGTAGCAAGATGGATTCAACAGTGGCTGAATGGGAGATGTCAGAGAGTAATGGTGGATGGCTGTTTGTCAGGTTGGAAGCCGGTGACCAGTGGGGTGCCTCAGGGATCTGTGTTGGGTCCACTGTTGTTTGTCATGTACATCAATGATCTGGATGATGGGGTGGAACATTGGATAAGTAAGTATGCAGATTATACTAAGATAGGTGGTGTTGTGGATAATGAAGTAGATTTGCAAAGTCTACAGAGAGATTTGGGCCATTTGGAAAAGTGGGCTGAAAGATGGCAGATGGAGTTTAATGCTGATAAGTGTGAAGTGCTACATCTTTGAGGAATGCTGTGGAACAGAGGGATCTAGGAATAACTGTGCATAGTTCCCTGAAGGTGGAATCGCATGTAGATAGGGTGGTAAAGAAAGCCTTTGGTGTTCTGGCCTTTATAAATCAGAGCATTGAATATATGAGTAGGGAAGTAATGTTAAAATTGTACAAGGCATTGGTAAGACAAATTCTGGAGTATGGTGTACAATTTTGGTCGCCTAATTATAGGAAGGATGTCAACAAAATAGAGAGAGTACAGAGGAGATTTACTAGAATGTTGCCAGGGTTCCAGCAACTATGTTACAGAGAAAGGTTGAACAAGTTAGGTCTTTATTCTTTGGAGCGCAGAAGGTTAAGGGGGGACTTGATTGAGGTCTTTAAAATGATGAAAGGGATAAACAGAGTTTACGTGGATAAGCTTTTCCCATTGAGGGTAGGGAAGATTCAAACAAGAGGGCATGACATGAGAATTAAGGGACAAAGTTTAGGGTAACGTGAGGGGGAACTTCTTTACTCAGAGGGTGGTGGCTGTGTGGAATGAGCTTCCAGCAGAAGTGGTGGAGGCAGGATCGATTTTAACATTTAAAAGTAAAGTGGATAGGTATATGGACGTGAAGGGAATGGAGGGGTATGGTCTGAGTGCAGGTAGATGGGACTAGGGGAAAACAAATGGTCGGCACGGACTGGAAGAGCCGAGAGGGCCTGTTTCCGTGCTGTAATTGTTAGATGGTTATATGGTTGTTATAAACTCAAGCAAAACTGAAGTCATACATATTGTACGGTGTGGTAGAGTCCTCAGAGAGAGGAAGATGGTTGTGAAAGCCAATCTCACCTCCAAAATTTTGCTCCAAGAATTTCTTGAGTTAATGTCCTGGGTGAACAGTTTTCTTGTTTTAGCACAAATGCTCCTTCCAATGTAGAGCGTAAAATGAGAATGTTGGCAAATGATTGGAAAATGTTCAGTCATACTAACAACCCCAGAAAGAGTGAAGTGTCCTTGCTTTCTACCTGCATGTGGAAAGATTTTGGCTTAATAAGTGGCAAGTAATATCTGTTGCAGATGTGCTTGACAATGACAGACGTCAAAAGATCCCTCAAAATTAACATTGTTGAAACCATCAGAAACCTAACTGGACTAGATTTTAAACCCCTAAAAATGTCATTCCCCATTGACAAATTAATTGCCTCTACCAGGCTATTGCTTGAAAAATGAATCAGACTCTTCACATCCTTCAGCAATTGCAGAACAATTACAGATCAGGATGCCAAACTTGGAGAAGTTGATCTAAAGCCTTATGGGCCTGATTAGATTACGGTTGTACAGAATGGAGGAATTTAAAAATAAGGATGAAAATTTAAAAAACTGATCTAAGTTGGTTAATTAATGGATGGATGAAAAAGACTGCAAGTTTGGACAGCCATATTTTCAATCACCTCAAGTTTACAGAAACCAGAATCTGGGAGATGTACCAGGAGTGCATGAGAAAAGTTGACTCTAGCAATGATGATCGCCTTTTGAGCTTGGGTGGCTACAACCTGAATTTATGACACAAATGCTACCACTCTCATACTGAAAACCATGGCTCTACATTTTGCAGTATGAATCAAGGCTACCCCATCTTAAACTTAGCATGCATCTTTTCTTCCAGCCCTGGTAATGAAAATTTTTCATCAGTCTTCTTGTTCATCATTAAGTTTTCATTTGAGTAGAATGCAGAAGAAGTCATTCAACATTATCTTCCAAGGAGTTGACATCGAGTTGCCCTTCTTTCTCGGCTGCAGACCAGTTCTACCCAGCTATTCACCACAATTAGATCCCACCTTATACTGTCTTCTAATTGATTGATAGATATTCAAGCTAGAATTTGGTAGTATCATGTTGAATTATTATTTCTATTGCTGTTCAGCTCCCACTCAACGATTGGAATTCTCAGCAGAAAGTTGCAAGGCTTAAGGTTGGATGAAGAAAACAAGACAGATGTTACCTTTTGCCATTTTGAATCAAAAAAGATTTTAACCTTTCTATGACACAACCAATGTATTGGTTGATTAGTGTCTTTAGCTGATGTGTCTGTTGTGTGTAGTTTAGCTTAGAGATACAGCACAGTCCATGCCGACCAGTGATCCCTGCATACTGACACTATCCTATACACACTAGTGACAATTTATAATTATACCAAGCCAATTAGCCTACAAACCTGTACGTCTTTGGGGTGTGGGAAGAAACCAGAGATTCCGGAGAAAACCCACGCAAGTCAATGGAAGAATGTACAAACTCCATACAGACAAGCACATGTAGTCAGGATCGAACCCAGGATTCTGGCACTGCAAGGCAGCAACTCAACCGCTGCGCCACTGTGCAGCCCATCGTGGTTAAATAACAGCACTGCATGGTGCAAGCTGTAAAATTTGGTATCAGGCTTGGAGTTGTAGTAATTATGGAGCATGCATTGCTACGTCACAGTTCCAATTCATGGCAATTGTAAGTACTTCAGTTGCAGGGTACCATGTATTGAAAAGTATGTAAGGCCAGCAATACAGCAGATTGGAAATGGCATTTGAATATTATTCACTGGCTTTGATTATGTATGGCAAGTGATTGAACTACTTTTGGCATTGCATCCGACCTCTTAGGGCGACATTCCTAGCATTGACCCGACAGCCGTCTCACCCTATTAATAGTTTGGTTAATCCTGTTAGTTGAGGAACCCTGTTCTCTTGCCGCCTGATTTACAAATGGTTCAATAATGCATTAGAAAGTTCAGGTTCCTGCTGTCCTTCTTGCTCAGCCATGACTTCCAGCATGCTGCAGGGTCTGGAATAGCCTCCTTCACCAGCTCCTATCATAAAGCATTTCATTAAAGGTGATTTTTTTTTTTTAATGCAGATGTGGACAGTGAGGAAGGCTCTCAAGTATACAGTGGGCAGGCATGTGCCATCAGGGTAGGCAAGGCAAAAACGATCCCCCATAGTGCTACAGTTTTTTGCCACCTTACCATTCTCTTCTGCAGCAAGTCAAATAAGTGTTGTTCCGATCAGTGAAATAGTACAAAGGTTATGAAGGTTTTGAAGGTTCCCCCTCCCCATAACCCCCCCCCCCCCCCCCCCCCACAGCCCCCCCAATACATACATAAATACATACATACAGCACTCCCTCCGAGGACCTCAAGAAATGCTTGTGAGTAGAAATAGGTTTCAAGTCTAGACTTAAAGGAGTCGATGGAGGGGGCAGTTCTGATGAGAAGAGGGATGCTGTTCCACAGTCTAGGTGCTGCAGCAGCAAAAGCGCGGTCGCCCCTGAGCTTATACCTGGACCGCAGGATAGCCCCAAGTCGGCCGACCTGGAGGTAGAGTGGTGGGTTAGCAGATTTTTGATGTAGGTGGGGGCAAGCCCGTTAAGGGCTTTGTATACATAAATGAGGAGCTTGAAATTGATTCTTTTTTTTTTTTTAATATATATTTTTTTATATCTTTATTTATTAGTAGTACTGTAAGTTACATCAGTGTACATCCTTGGTATTGTATTACAGTCATTGTACCCCTTAATTTTTTTAAAGGCTTTAGAAAAGAGAGAAAAATAGCAGCATAGAAAGTAGAAAAGTGAAAAAGAGATGTGAAAGTGCAAAAGCGTGACAGAGGGAAAGGAAACCCTTGAAGAGTTAGAAAGGGGAATTAAGAGATAGACCCTGGAGAAAAGAGAAAAAAAAGAAAAAGGGAAAAATAGAGAAAGAAAAAAGAAAAGCCAGTTACTTTATTATAAACATCTCACAAAAGGAATCTACAAATTCAACAGTTTTTCTGCCCCCTTTACCAAGACCTGACACCGGTATATTTTTGAGGTATTCTTGCACCTTATCCTTGTAATAGATTTATAAATGCAGACCACGTCTTATAGAAACAGTCTGATTTTCCTGCTAGTCGGAGTCTAATATCTTCCAAGTGTAGTGTTTCGAACATAGTTGAAATCCACATATTGACTGTGGGTACTGGAGAATTTTTCCAGAATTTTAAGATTAGCTTTTTTCCAGTTATTAAGCCATAATCAAATAGTCTTTTGAAACACATTTATTCAGGGCAATCTTCCGATATCCCGAAGATTATCCAGTCTGCTTCCGGGGTCAGTTTTATTTTAAATATTTTTGTGAAAACTTCGAAAATTTCAGTCCAAAATATTTGAATGTTTGTACAAGAGACAAATGAGTGTGCTATATTAGCTTCTTGACATTGACATTTATCACATATAGGTGAGACGTTGGGAAACTTATTTTAGTTTTTGAATAATGTAATCTGTGTAAGATTTTAAATTGTATTAAGGTGTGTATTACATTAATTGAACATTTATGCACATTTAATAAATATTCTGCCCACCTTTCTTTGGGAATTTTTATACTTACTTATTTTTCCCAGTCTCTCCTGATACCATCTGTTGTTGGTATTTCTGCATTTAGAATAATATAATATATATATATATATAATATATATATATATATATATATATATGATATTAGGTTTGCTGATTCTGCCTTTGTATTCATTACTTCTTCCAGTAAGTCTGGAGGAATATTGTGATAATCTTGTGCATATTTTGTCAGATAGTCACAGATTTGGAAATATTTGAAAACTGATTGTTTCCCAAATTGTATTTTAGTTGTATTTGTTTAAATGATAATAGTTTTCCCGATTCATACACATCTCCGAATATTTTAATTCCAGCTCTTTCCCATTGTATAAATGCTTTATCTATAGTTGAAGGTGGTTTTGAATGAGGGGTTTTTACCGATGGGAGATAAGAGAGATAAATTTCTTAATTTTAGATTGTGTTTTATTTGTTTCCAAATTCTGATTGTACCGTATATAATTGGATTATTGGTATAATTTATATTATTCATCTATATTGGAGAGAGAAGGATTGCTCCAATATTATATGGAGAGCAATCCTCTCTCTCCATAATCGTCCAATCCGGTTGTTGGGGAGAGTTATCCAGCAATTGGATCATGTTTCTGATATTTACAGACCAGTAGCCCCAAGTTGGCTGACCTGGAGGTAGAGTGGTGGGTTAGCAGATTTTTGATGTAGGTGGGGGCAAGCCCGTTAAGGGCTTTGTATACATAAATGAGGAGCTTGAAATTGATTCTGAACCGCACTGGGAGCCAGTGATGAGAGGCCAGAATCGGGGTGATGTGGTCCCTTTTTCGGGTGACCGTCAGAAGTCTCGCAGTGGCGTTTTCGACCAATTGCAGGCGGGACAGGGATGATTGGCTGATGCCAGTGTAAAGGGAGTTGCACTAATCAAGGCGGGTGGAGATAAATGCATGGATGATTTTTTTCAAGGTCGTCGGATTGGAGGAATGGTTTGATTTTAGCTATCATGCGAAGCTGGAAGAAGCTAGCTTTTACCACAGCATTGACTTGTTTGTCAAACTTCAATGTGGAGTCAAATATCACACCAAGGTTTTTGACGTGCGGTTTGAGTAAGGAGGTTAGGCTTCCAAGGCTGCCTGCTAACGTTTTGATGGAGTCCGAGGGGCCAAGTAGGATGACCTCAGACTTGCTCTCATTTAGTTGGAGGAAGTTCTGCGCCATCCAACACTTTATATCCTCGAGGCAGTGCATAAGGCTGAGTAGATTTGATCGGTTGTTGGGTTTCAGGGGAAATAGAGCTGTGTATCGTCTGCATAGCAGTGGAAGGAAATGCCATGCCTTTGAATGACTTGGCCTAGGAGGAGCATAGGCAGATACAAGATAATGGGGCCTAGGATGGAGCCTTGAGAAACCCCGCAGCAAAGGCTAGCTGGGGAAGAGAATGAGTTGCCTATGTTTGTAGAGAAACTTGTATCTTTGAGGTAGGAAACGAATCAGCTCAGGGCAGTGCCATCAATACCAACCCCGCACTGGAGACGGTCAATTAGGATGGTGTGGTCCACTGTATCAAATGCTGCGCTGAGGTTGAGAAGGAGCAGGATTGCACAGTCGCCAGAGTGGATGATGAGAAGCAGGTCGTTTTGTAGCTTCAGCAAGGCAGACTCTATGCTGTGATGGGCCCTGAAACCTGATTGGAAACTTTCCAGGATGGTATTTTGTTATAGGTAAATATTTATACTTCTGTTCTGATTTTCTGCACTCTCTTCTTAAAGCTCTGGTGGTGTCATTGAGCCAGGGCCAGCCTTTAGGCTTAGGCTTTTTCATTTTAAGAGGAGCAACAGAATCCAGGATGGAAGAGCAAGTGGTATTGAATAAAGAAATGAGGTCATCAGTGCTGAGATGGAGGTGAGATGCCTCAATGGTGCAGATGTCGGGAGCAGCTATGAGAGCCTCAGAGAACCTACTGGCAATCGAAGAGTTTATGTAGCGCGAATAGCGAACAGGGAGATGGGTTTTTGAGGGAGAGAAAGGCAGAGATGCATCAAATATAATTGCGCTATGATCTGACAGACAAGCATCAATAAGTTCTATATTACAAATTGGGAGACCAGACGATAGCACCAGGTCGAGTGTATGGCCAAGCTTGTGCGTGGGTCCAGTGGTAAGTAGAGTCAGATTGAAGGACTCAACCAGGTTCATAAATTCACTTACAAGAGGCTTAGTAGGACAGCAGACATGAATGTTAAATTTACCAAGAATCAGGACCCGGTTAAATTTGGGCAACAAGCTAGAGATAAGATCAGCAAATTGGGTGATAAAGTCCTTATGCATTTTTGGTGGGCAATACAGAAGAACAATTAAAAGGTGACAGACTAGACCTACTATAATTAGTTGATGTTCGAAGCTGGAGAAATGATCAGCGTTCAAGAGGTGGCAGTTATAATGTTTCTTAAACACAGTGGCTAGGCCCCCATCGCGTCCGGAGAGCCTAGGCGAGCTGAAAAAGTTACAGTTATCAGGACAGAGTTCCACGAGTGGAGCAAGCTCACCAGGATTTTAGCAGGGACTGCACGTAAGTTGTGGTCCTTTAACGGCTCCCACGCCAGCAGGCGGAGATTCAGGGAGACCCTGGATCCAGAGCGATCCAGGAGAGTTTGGCATTCATAGACTAGGATTGCCTGCAGGAGACGGGAGACGACGGGCAGCCAAACACAACGGCGCAGCCATCTTGCTCGATGGGACGATAAGGAAAGAATGAACAGACTTACATTGTTTTCTCTGGAATGCCGGAGGGGTGACCTGATGTTTATAAAATTATGAGAGACATAGATATAGATTGAATCTTTTTCCCCGGATGGAAATATCAAAGATCAGAGGACATGTAACCCACACATCTGCTTTAAGGTGAAAGGGGCATTGTTAAAAGCAGATGTGTGGGTTACATTTTTTACACAGAGAATAGTGGGTGCCTGGAACATACTGCCAGAGGTGGTGATGGAGCCAAAGTTGTGTTTAAGAGGCTTTTAGAGAAGCACAGGGAAATGCAGGGAATGGAGGAGTATAGATCATTCGCAACCGATGAGATTAGTTTAGCTTGGCATCATGTTCGGCACTGACATTGGGGATTGAAGGGCCTATTCCTGTGCTGTACTGTTCTATGTGCTATGATCTGAAGCTAAATTGAAAAGAGAAAAGCTAGAAATAATCATCAGGTCAGGCTGCATCCTCAAGAAGAGAAAGAGTGACTATTTCAAGTCAACGGGTCTTTGCTTGATTATTACCTTGCTGACTAGGTTTTGTGAGCTTCCTAGCAAGGATTTGCAATAATTGGTAATACATATGAAGCAGCACTGAACCTCGTGGATTAGATCATTGTGAGCTGGAAAAGAAACGTGAGGATTGAAGAATTTACATTGAAGAATCTTCACTGAGTCCTGAAATAATCTAGAAAGTATCAACCACGAAATTTAAATGCATTTCAAATCACATTTATAAACAGAAATAACAATTCAGACAAATGAGAATGCGAAAGAAAGATACAAGTGAAAAGGCAACAGATACAACAGAAAAAGCAAAATAATTTTTTTTGAAAATCGTTTTCAAACACCAGGAATCGATGAAGAAAGAAAACTGAATAATTGTAACGTTAACTTTTCAGGATCAAATAAGAAATTTAGCATTAACTATCATTTATCATTGCATTAAAATATAATTTCATCCTGAAACCTGATCTAGATTTTCCAGACACCTCAAATGGGAAGTCCCCTCACATTCACTGCAGGGCACTAATTTTATTCCAAGCTTCATTGTAAACAATTGGAGCAGCATACTTTGGACAGACAGGGGTCTCTGACAGCATCTTTTGGATTTCTGTTCCTAACAATGTATTTGTATACTCTGGAAGTTGGTATCAGTTTTCCTCCATTGTAATCATAAATGCTGTTAGCAATACCCATCCTCAGCACATCTCTGCCCCCATCACTGAAAGTTTTGTCACAAAAATCCCACCAAAGTGTATAATAAGATATGAAACGTCAGAAGGAATGCAGACTGAGCTAGTTTCAGAGAGACAGATAAATAGAGGACTGATGGACCAAAGTATTTAGCAAGTAAAATTAAAAATTAAAATATTTTTGAATGTAACATACAGTGCCTTCCATAATGTTTGGTGATGGGTCATTATGGAGGGCACTCACTCTAACTCCAAAAATCATCCATGTCAATAGAAATGAGTTCATGTTGATTAATGGTCACCTAGAAAAGCTTTGCTTCATTTCATCTTGAGCTGCGAGCCAGAGGATTCCTCTGTTATTGTATCTCAATGCTTCTCTTGTCAGCCAGAAGAAAGCTTGCAGACCAAACTTCCTCCGAAAGGGATTACTTTCTTACACACTACTTTCACAGCGTTATTGTATCCTTCATGCTGTTGGCTGTCACCCATAAGTCAAATTTCCTTTCCAGAACTTCATGAACAAATTTTATTTATTTAAGAGAATAATGGTGCCAATTTTCTCACCTCCTTTCCTCTCCTACAGTCACTTGAGCTTTTTCTAGGATACAGTTCCATGAGCACCAGTTAGCTTTTATTCCTTATTCAACCGGCTCTCATATTTTGTTAGAGTACTGTCAATGATAATTAACAGATTAGTTGAATATAGAGGCACCGCAAATAAATCCTCGCCTTATCCATAAATCCCACACTTCATGCACCGGCTGGTGAAAAGGTATCGCTTTCAGGACTGAAAAGCTGAGTAATTCTTCAAACCAGGGGATTTTAAGGTCAGTTCTAACAAGCCTACAAATGTTCTTCCTTCCCCCCCCCCCCCCCCCCCCACTTCACTTCAACCTGATAAATATTAATCATCGTTAGACATGGGTGACTGGAAGGTAGCTAATGTTGTCTTGGTATTTAAGAAGGCCTGCAAAGAATGACCTGGGAACTATTTACCAGTGAGCTTAAAATCAGTAGTTGGAAAGTTACTGGAGAGGTTTCTGAGGGATAAAATATACGAGTATTTGGAAATGCAAAAGCATGATTTTGTGCGTGGGCAATCGTGCACACGAATTTGGTTGAGTTTTTTGAAGAAGTAAGCCAAGGTTGATGAGGGCAAGGCCGTAGTCATGATCTATATGAGCTTCAGCAAAGTTTGTGATAAGGTTCAGTATAATAGGTTGTATCGATAGCTAATTAACTGAATATAGAATGGTAAGAAACAGAGGGTGGTAATGGAAGGTTGTTTTTTGGACTGGAGGCATTAAACTAGTAACGTACCTTATGTGCCTGCATTTTTTCTATCTGTAGAATTTTCTCACAGGCTTTTAAACTTTAATGCTTCTGGCAGTTTTCAAATACGGCAAGCAATCGATCTACTCATGGCCCTCTCAGTCAATGAAGTCTTCTCTTCTCTTCCTCTATTGACCCAGGTGTCAACCGAGTCAGGTTCTTCCTCCCAGGATTCAGGCTGTAACCTCTGGCAGAGGTTCGTCTTCTTCAGTCCACTGTTGAATCTATTTTGGCTATTACTCTTCCTGGTAGTAACAGTTTTTACAAAGTTCTCAAAGTCCAACTTTGATAGCCATTAATTATCGGAGATGATGTGGAGGTATAGCCTAATGCACTCACGACACACATAAGACAGCAAAGATGAATCTTCCAGATGTTATTTCTTGATTAATTGTTTTTTTTTTTATTGAAGTAATACAAAACAAAGAAATAACTCATAACTTTCTGTTCTTTTTTTTTAACTCAACATTTATTGACATAACAAAATACACATACAGACAAGATAAAGAGACACACAAAAGACAATCGCAAAATGACAAAATACAAATCACCTAACCTCTATTTGCATCACATCAGATCCTCTTAACATTCTATCATAGAAGCATCTTATTCACAGGCACCATAGCAAGCTCATCCATTCATATCCTTACTCAATCTTGGCATTTGTAATAGTACCGGTTTCCATATAATATGAAAGGCATTGGTCCTCAACTGGAGTTTAGCAGTTATACTTTCCATCAAGTGTACATTTTTCAATCTTTCTGTTCTTAATCGCTGTTCCATTCACATCATATAAATCACACAAAAGCTGCTTCTTATAAAGGTACGTCGTCTCAAAATGTGTGTGTCGTGATCATGGCAGAAAACTGTTTCCCCTCATTCTCCAACACCAAACTGAACCTTCTATTCTGAGAGTCTGCACCAGACACCTCTAACAAAAGAACACACCCCTACTATGTATCAAATCTCACGTACAAAAGTACAGGCAGATAAAAATGAAAATGAAAAATATCAGACATGATAATTATACTGACTTAAGCTTAATGGCTCCTACGCATGGCTTCATAGGCATTTGTAATTGCTCAGGTGTGTTTAATTGCTTCCTTAATGCAGGTATAAGAGAGCTCTCGGCACCCAGTCTTTCCTCCAATCTTTCAATTACCTTTGGAAACTTATATTGCTGTTTATCAACATGAGGACCAAAGTTGTGCCAATGAAAGTCAAAGAAACCATTATGAGATTGAGAAACAAGAATAAAACTGTTAGAGACATCAGCCAAACCTTAGGCTTACTAAAATCAACTGTTTGGAACATCAGTAAGAAGAAAGAGAACACTGGTGAGCTTACTAATCGCAAATGGACTGGCAGGCCAAGGAAGACCTCCACAGCTAATGGCAGAAGAATTATTTCTATAATAAAGAAAATCCCCAAACACCTGTCCGAAAGATCAGAAACAGAAGTCTTCAGGAGACAGGTGTAGATTTATGAATGACCACTGTCTGCTGAGGACTTCATGAACAGAAATTCAGAGGCTACACTACAAGATGCAAACCACTGGTTAGCTGCAAAAATAGGATGGCCAGGTTACAGTTTGCCAAGAAGTACTTAAAAGAGCAAGCACAGTTCTGGAAAAAGGTCTTGTGGACAGATGAGACGAAGATTATCATATCAGAGTGATGGCAAGAGCAAAGTATGGAGGAGAGAAGGAACTGCCCAAGATCCAAAGCATACCACTTTATCTGTGAAACACGGTGGTGGAGGTGTTATGGCCTGGGCATGTATGGCTGCTGAAGATACTGGTTCACTTAATTTTAATTGATAATTCAACTGCTGATGGTAGTAGCATAATGAATTATGAAATGTATAGACACATCTTACCTGTTCAAGTTCAAACAAATGCATCAAAACTCATTGGCCAGCGGTTCATTTTACAGCAAGACAATGATCCCAAACATACTGTTAAAGCAAGAAAGGAGTTTTTCAAAGTTAAAAAATAGTCAATTCTCGAGTGGCCATGTCAATCACCTGATCTGAACCCAATTGAGCATGCCTTTTATATGCTGAAGAGAAAACTGAAGTGGACTAGCCCCCCAAACAAGCATAAGTTAAAGATGGCTGCTATACAGGCCTGGCAGAGCATCATCAGAGAAGATGATCACCAGCAACTGGTGATGTCCACGAATCACAGACTTCAAGCAGTCATTGCATGCAAAGGATATGCAACAAAATACTAAACATGACTACTTTCATTTACACAACATTGCTGTGTTCCAAACGTTATGGTGCCCTGAAATGGGGGGACTATGTATAAACACAGCTGTAATTTCTACATGGTGAAACCAAAATGTATAAACATGGACTTTAATAATATCTGACAATGTGTGCTTTAATCATATGTGATTTTTTTTTCTATTACAAATCTCAAATTGTGGAGTACAGAGGCAAATAAATAAATGATGGGTCTTTGTCCCAAACATTATTGAGGGCACTGTATGTTATATCATGACTTGGTGGGCCAAGGGGCATGTTCCTATGCAGTGCTGTTACACATTCTTTCATGGATATTATTCAGTTTGTGTTGCTCGATAAGAAGGAACAACTCAGACATCACAAATTTCAGCTCTTAGTCTTTATACCTAGGTTCCCCACGTCAAGTCAAGCAAAATTTTAAAATGTAAATAATGAGGATTTTTGCCTTTCTAACCTTTCAAGCTGTGAGCGCCAGGCCCCATTATTCTGAGTGAAAATTCCTTCCTCACCGTCTCTCTAATTCATCTACCTACTGTCATAAATTCATGTCCATTAGATACTGACCTTTTCCTGAGTGAGGTAGGCCCTAACCCTATTTCTTTTCACCCCATTTAGGTCTCTCATAATTGTATACACCATGTTTAAATCTGTCCTTGGGTGTAAAGAAAACAATCTAGCTTGGTGAATATTTCCACTACTAAGCTTCCCCTAACCTGGCAGCATCCTTGTAAATCTCCTCTAAACTCTCTCCAGTCTTATCACATTTTTCCTCTAATGTGGTGAACGGTGACTAGGTTTCTATACAGTACTCTCATTGTGATGCAAGCACTATTATTCAGTTCCTACATGACCATTGTGCTCAGTATTCTTACCTCAGCCAACCAAGGAAAGCAAGCGGTTTACTATGCCTTCATAACCACCTTATCGCTGTGCGCTGTGAGCCTCAGGGTTGTTGAACCTGGACTGCTACATTTTTCAGATTCAGGTTAGTTCACTGTCATATACATCAGGATGCAATGGAATTCCTTGTTCCCATGAAGCTTATACAGTAAACAATATACAGTACATGGTAATGATAGATATAACAATAAATAGAATGTCAAATGTAAAACAGTTGAATGGTGCAAAGAATGTAATGCAATCTGAAGCAATGTAAAAATAAAACTAAGGTTCAATAACAGAATAACTGAATGAGGTAGAGGTAAGAGTATGCCACAGCATCTCTGGGAAGGGGTTAAGGAGTCTGTTAGCAGAGGTGGAGAGGTTGGTCTTAAGTCTAGGTCAGTGGTTCTTAACCTTTTTGGCCCCACGACCCCATCAGACATTCTTGGCCAGTACCGTGACCCCGAAACAAAAACAGCCCGATTTATTAAAATATGTCTGCCAATGCTCAGTCAATGGGATGGCTGAAATTGCTTCGCAGCCATCAGGCAATCGAGACGAGGATGAATGCTCGACAGACAGCTGCTCATGTCAGCATCGATCACAAGCCTATTGTGTACCTTTGTTTTCAGAGTTACCATGGTTGAGATTCCAGCCTCACAGTGATAGGTTGAGGTGGACTGGACCAATAGGGTCAGGGCCCTCTTTGAAAGAACAGGACAGCCCTTCACTTTCAGCCAAAACGTGGGGAGCTCTTGTTCCAAGTCATCATCTCAGGGAAGATAGTCGTATCACCGCCCTGGACTCTTCTCTGGTAAAGGTTCCCCCGAACGCTGACACTTTGTCACGAGCCGTGAGTAGCATTGGGAGGTTTCCCTGAAGTGACAGGTTCAAGGAATTCACCTCGGCAAAGATGTCAGCCAAGTAAGCAACCTTCATCATGAACAGTTCATCCTGCATCTTCCCATGAAGCTGATTTCCTTCTCAGTACACCCTCTCTCTCCAAGAACAGCGTTATTTCATCTCGAAGTTGAATCACACCATTGAGAACTTTACCACCTGAAAGCCAGCACACCTCTGTGTGGAATATCAGAACAGTGAAATTGGCGCCCATTACTTCACACATTGCTTTGAAGATTCTTTTGAGTTTATTGTGCTCTCTCAGATGTAGTCTGTGCAATTCGATAAGCAATCCGGTATGAAGCCTACAACGCTGCTTCTTTTGCGGCTTGACCACAGATTTTTGAACAATGCTTGTGAAGCCGAACTTGAGATATGCTTCACTATACGTGCACGTCTTGGAACACATGGTTCACAACACACACAGTTTGTGTGTGTATATGCAGGGCCTCAGAGGAATTT
The DNA here is from genome assembly GCA_035221665.1 of Okamejei kenojei. Classification (NCBI taxonomy): domain Eukaryota; kingdom Metazoa; phylum Chordata; class Chondrichthyes; order Rajiformes; family Rajidae; genus Okamejei; species Okamejei kenojei. The sequence continues at coordinate 81,236,484 of CM069131.1, forward strand.
TATCAGTGAGTAAAAAGTGGTATAGTAGCTGTCAACAGATCCTGACTACAGATGCTGCCTGTACGTAATTTGTATTTCTCCCCGTGACCGCATGGGTTTTCCCCGGGTGCTCCAGTTTCCTTCCACACTCCAAAAATGTACAGGTTTGTAGGTTAATTTGACCAGTAAAAATTGTAAATTATCCCTCGTGTGTAGGATAGTGTTAGTGTATGGGGATCGCTGGTTGGCATGTACTTGGTAGGCCGAAGGGCCTATTCCCACGCTGTATCTCTAAACTAAACTAAACTAAAAGACTGGACTAAGTTCACCACCCTGCAGATTCAAGCAGTCATAAGCAGCACAGTTGCCATACCAGGCACCAATCCGAGATAGTGAATCCACATGGATATGCTGAATCTTTTTAGACACCTATGAAAGTAAATATGCTGATCCATTTTTGTGGCCATTGCCCTTTCATGCTTCTCTATTTCTTGACAATTTATATTTATTAGGAATCATATGAAATTTTGATCACTGTGTACTTTTTTTTTTGCAGCTATCCTATTTAATCCCTTTACTTCATTCTAACCTCTGAGCACTACAGTCATTTTTCCTTGTGGCTTTAGCCAACTAGATTCACCCCTCAGGAATTTCCTTCCAACTTAATATGAACTCAGCATGAACATTTTTGTGGCATTTTCTTGGTATTTACTAATCAGAATCCTTGGGACTTGATATTCCTCTCCTGACTATAAATTGATATAGTTTAATCTTAATTACTAAATTGTAACATATATTAATCTTAAATAAAGCTCTGTATTGTTTTCAAATATGACAGTTAGAATTATTTAAGCTGAAGCTAAGGTTTGCAACCATGGTTCAGGTGAAAGTACTTACATGTTTCGCAAAGCACAGAGAACTTTCTATCTGCGTTTAGGCAAGCACAGTGCTGTTTCCCAAAAAATAGGGAATTAATGGTAACAGAGTACAATGGGAGAATCTCTACCTCCTGTAGTTTTATATTGAAGTGGAATGGATTTACAAAATATATAAAGAATTTGTAGGATATGCTCAAGATTTTACATATCAAGTTTGATATTTACTTTCCAATTGGTATAAAACTGAAATAGATGAGGTTCCATCTTCCTGATATTCTTACTTCTGGGTGAAACTCTGAATCCAGAATTAGATTACATGTTCAGCTTCAATACAATACTAATTATACTTCACATCAATTCTAAACTTGCTGTAATAATTCAACCCAGCAGGATATTTGTGGACTAATAATAGGTGCTTTTGAAAAAAATTGCAAACTGAAGAAAAGTATGGAGAAGATAACCCTTTAAATTTTTTTTAGAAAGAATATAGCAGAAAGTTCTGATTTCAGAATCATGTTGGAAGCCCAAAATGGGGGGTTTGCATGGAATTCACCACACTTGGACCTTTGGCCTCATTGGCATATGCTATGGATGGAACTGACCTACCTTCACATGGATGCCACCTGCCTGCCTTCCATACTGAAGTATTCTCAAAGAACCTGTGAGAGGAGATGGAAGCCAGAATTAAGTTGGTCGTTAAGGAAAGGAGATTCGAGGAAAATGCTGAATGTAAGCCAACAATTGCAGTTGCTGGCTTCAATTTTGTGTGAAGGTTTAAAAATAGACAATAGTTTAATGGCAACCTCTGAAAAAACCTTTATAGACCCAGTTAAGCTAATTTCTAGGTATATTCATGTAATTATCCTAATTTTGGCTAGCTTGCAGCTGGTAATGTCCAATATAGCTCAATTTTAAAACAATTCTCAAAGAAAGGCTAAGCTCTTATGCAAAGGTCCACCTGCTTCAAATGTAAAGCCTAGATTTTTTTACTGGAGCTTTTAACAAGCTGGCAAATGGAAAACATCTTCTGGAATGACCACATACCTGTCATGTAGTGAGGACTTATTCTCCCATTTGTACCTGATGCAAATAAATTAATAAATAATGTAAATAATAAATAATTTATTGACATCATGCTGCAAGGATCTCAAACAAACTCTTCCAAAACAATGGATGTGGTTGGCACACTTGTTCTGATCTGAAAGGAAATTTATAGCACCCATTATGAACAGTTTACTTTTTGGCTTTTTTGGATCCTAGGTAAATTGAAAAATACTTTGTTTATATTATCAATAAAAAGACTATTGACTTTTTCTTGTGCTCAAACTGAGGAACAAATGATTTAATCCATTTAACAAATGTTGTAAATAAAGTCTGGCATGCAATATAATTTGAGATATTTTAGTCTGACATTTTTTTTCAAATTGGACTTTCGGGGACTCTCCACACTTCAAATACTCCTTAAAAATAATACTTTTATCAAGCTTTCAACATTATTAAATATTTTACTTCTGCAGAAAATAGATATGTATAAAATGTTGTTACTGAAATATCTGTATTTGTTTTTATTAATGCCACAGACAGTAATGTGGCAAACCCTGTGGTAGATAAACTTCAACATAAATAAATGTTCTTTATTTACAAATTTAAATAATGTTTAAATATTTGCATTCTATTTTCCATTACATTAGGACTGGATTTGAATGGTTTCCAAAACCACCTCTATCCACACTCTTTTGACTAGGGAATTTTGTAAGTGTTGCTCACTTTTCCAGTAAAAATTCCATAGCCAACCATCTAAACCTTATGATGTTTTCCTGCTTATAGGTCTTACTGCTTTCTGAGTTCCCACTTCAAGAAAGATATTTTTGGTGGTGTCATTTGATCTTGATTTAGCAATGGAAGCCAAGTCTGTTTAAAGCCGTCTTCAGTATATTCGAAAGTAATAAGAAGTGCATAGTTCAATGAAAAAAACACTTAACTACTGTATTAAATTTACCATCACTCCCTTCATTAAATTTGACAACCTTACTTACAAAGAGTTCAATTTTCCATAGCTACATTGCTACGTTTTTTCAGCCTTCAGAAATTCTCTTTAGTTCATTTGTAGACGTCTAGCCTGTTCAATAAAATATGTTTCAGTTCCAGTTAAACTGACTCTGACTTTGTAAACACCTTTACATCAAGCATATTATTGTATACTCATTCTAGCATCTTATTTTGTGTCTCCATATTCAGAATCTTGGTGATCTTGTTTCCAGTGGATCTAAACATATTGCTGCTTTCATTATTCTGGGTTTTTTTTTGTCAAATACCGCTTCAATTATGGTCTTGTGAGCACACTTTATGGTAAGTAATTTCACTCTACTGCCAAGAAAAGCATTGTTTTCTCAGGCTGTGGGGATAGGGGTACATATGAACTGCAGGTTTAAGAATATGTTAAAAACTACTCTTATGTTGCACTTGAGGAAGGAATACCTATCCATATAAAATAATTCCAATTGCACCAAAGTAATCTCATTAATAAAGATAAAAGCCACCTTCTGCGCATTTATGTTCTATGTTTGTTGGTCTTCATTTTAGCCAGAGGTTGCTTTTTAGAAATGCAGCCAGCACCTCTCAATTATCTCCTGCCATTACACAATAAACTAGAGAACTTCATCTTAAACCACTCCATTAGCTTTCCATACAATACATCTCATAATGCATTATTATTAATGGTGTGTACTTGTTTATTAAGGAGTTTGGGGATTGTTAAGCATCATTGTACTTGGTTTCTTCCATTGACATGGTGCATAATAGTTCATTGCAATAAGCGCAAAGTGCTTCATACAAACGTATATACTGTAGATGCATGAGAATAATAAATAGACAGAAGGAAAAATATGATTACTTAATTCAAAATCAGAATGAGGGAAAATAAGGCTCCTACTCTGAAATCCTTTGCTAAAACTGGCAAAATACCAAGGAAACAGACAGTTTAAAAACAGCCGCCTAATATGTTCCTACTCACAGCTGAAGACAAGGAATTAGATTGTAAGTGCAGTCAAGTATGGACTTGACATAACTTAACTTGCAGGAGTGTTTAAACCTCAGTCATTTTTGCTGTTAGTGGGCAATACCAAAAGTCTTTCGTTGCTGCTTTGAAGCACTAGTAAATTTAAAAATGATTGAAAGTGGTTGTGAGATGTGAAAGCACAAGGTTTATTTTCTAACAAGGTTTGGGTCATCCCCAGCACTAAAAATATTGATTTTTTTGACACTTCATTTGATTAACTTTGGGCATTTTGAAGTCTACCATAATTCAAGCCAACAATAATTCTGCAGGATATTTTAAATATGAAAATAAAACTAGTCGTGGATTCAGTTCCTTTCACAGGATTCAACTTCCTTTCACATTGCAAGTTGAATCCAGACAGTCATACTGCTCTATACATTGAAATATTTCACTTCCACATGAATCCAATACTGCATTTGTAAAACATAATTATCTCATTATGCTATACATCCAACTTGCATACTCTATATGGTATCAGACATGGCCAGAATTTCCTTGGTTTGTACTTAATTAATTTAAATAATTATTTTTAATACATTTTCTTTTCAGATGTTGGAATTAAAAATGAATCTGGCCTTTTTACATGGTGATTAACTAAATATGCATTTAAAAAGCTTTATCACTGACTACATTTTAAAAGCTATTCACGATTATAAAGTGCTATAATAGTAAGATTAAACGAGAACTTACCAGTTCGAAGTTTGATTGTTATTTTATGAGGAGTTACGATGAGGGATTACGTGAAGAACCCGCCTGGCGCTGGCAAACGGCATACTTCAAAGCAGCGGCATGAAAAACACAGAACACAAAATAGCCGAAGTAACATAGTAAGGCTCATAATAGACTTAGAACTACCAGATGATCATTTATTTTATGAGGGTGGGGAGTGGAGGGCACGTAATCCCTCATCGTAACTCCTCATAAAATAACGATCAAACTTCGAACTGGTAAGTTCTCGTTTAATCTTACTATTTTACTTCGGAGTTACGTGAGTGACTACGTGAAGAGTTTAAAGCTTTCTGTGTTTTTCGTGTCGTAGAATTTATTCCATACGACAGTACGGCTCATTAACACAATAACGAGCGAATAACACATTTTCCTCAAACCATTGCCTCAAGTTATGTGATAAATAATTTTCACATTATAAAAAATGAAAATAATGTCCTTTCTATTGAAAAGCAAATTTATCACAAATACCAATTGATATATGTTTTTTATGGCATGACAAAGCAACAATTATAGCGAACCGAACATTGCGTGTCTAAATCTGACACCATGACTGGTTCCTTTATTTTAACAGTAATCTACAGCCTCCTGCGGCCTTGCATCTTTGCTCGAGTGGCTCATCCTGTGCCATTCTTGTGAATGTATTTTCCTCATTAACAGAGTGATTTTCCACCTTTCAGTGTCTAGTTCCTACTGAATGTATCCAATTATTAACCATCTAGAAATACATTCCTCTATAACCATCAGTTTTACTGAACCCAATGTGGTTTTTGTGTGTAACAAGCAGTCTCATTGCCACAGACTCTTACCTACTGCAACATTTTCATCAATGTTCACACATACACACACACACAACTTAAAGCCAGCAGGATGTGCTTATAGGTTTACCTTGGTTTCGTTTTCAGGTCTTCTTGGCGTGCTTTGTTTGGTAGATTCATAAACATATATGATAATGCAATTTGTATCCACATGCCATTATAACGTAACATTTGCAATGTTTGCACTCTTATATTGATACTAAAGTTATCAGAATTATTATTTTCAATGTTTAAGTTTTTTGAATCATAGATAGAGTTAAAGTCCATTTCTTAAGGCATTTCAAGATTTTTTATCTCCTGCCTTTATATTTTTTACAATTTTGGACAGATTATATATACATATACACATATCTATATCTATATCTATATATATATATAATATATATATATATACACACACACATATATATATTTTATTAACATTTACATATATATCCCTTTCCATATTGGGATATTATGAATGCATCTGATAACTTCTTGGTTAATATATTGTCCGTTTATAAGACGGTAACACTCTGAGCCCTATAATTGGCTCTATCAATTAGATACTTAGAAAATGCAATCCACAAGGAATTCACATATATCTAAATGACAAAATAATGTTACTGTATATACAGACCTCCAATTTCTTATAACAAAATATAGTTATTTAGACTTATTTCCGCAAATTGCAGGTATAACACTTCTTTATACATAATTATTTTATTGATATATCGTAATATTGGTTTACATTCATAGACTTCTTTGACCATCAGCTGTTGAGATGGTCTAGTCAACCTGTAGATAGTCAAATTCATATTTTCACTTATGGAGGTTTTTGTACAACAATAAATTACTGCAGGGTTTCTCAACCTGGAGATCCCAGTGGGTGCAGCAGCATCCAAAGAAACAAAGGGAGACAGGCAACGACCTAGGTCGAGACCCCTTTTTTGACTTCAATAAATTGCTGCCATTATGAATCATCACTAGCAGTTCAAAATCACACAATATAAATGAACCATAAAGGACCCATATTGGGCCACCAAAATGCCTCTGGCAGTGTCCTGCTACATATTCATCAGACACTGCCCTATTAAACAAAAATGAGGAACACAAAGAATTTTTTCCTCATGTAATTGGGAGAAAAGCATCCACCTTCACTGTTCTTAGATTACCCACAAGAATATTCGAAAGATCGGTGATTTAATCTGTATGTAATCAGATTAATCGTAAGTAATCCATATTAATGACAATATGTTTTTCTTCACAAATTTGTTATCTTCCGATACCATTGTCTCTTCCTTAGAGATAAACAGGTGGACTAAACTTTAAAACATACCACATCTGTTTACTTAGATAATCCCATAATTGTTGTTTGACTTATCTTGTGACCCACAAGAAATATTTAAAATCAGTGATTTAATCTGTATACAACCAGATTAATCGTAAGTATGCAAAATAATGGCAATATATTTTCCTCCCAAATTTGACCATAGTTAACATATGCCACAGCCGTGGTATTGTTCATCTTGATACGACATGGACAGTTCCATATTAAAACAATCGATCTTTTTTATCCATAACTCCTTATACTTCAACAATTAATACGAATGTTTGGAAAATTCTTAGGACAAACCATTTATGTTTGCCTGGTATAATTGTCTGCAGTCCGCTTAACAAAAAACATATCAATTATTGTTATAAGAATAGATAATATTCTTATCTTTACCCAAACATTCACAGAAGCTGTACATCATCTGTAACATTTGCTTCAGTTGTAATTTTATAGTTGAAGCAGCTTATGAACCTTTTTTACATTACTAATAATGATAACGTATCATTTGATATTTTGCATAAGCCTCTTCACAAGGCATACATATTCTATAAGCTTCTGTATTCCTTCTTTTGGAACTTTATTTATATTTTCCCCTAACCTAATGGAGGAACAAAGTATGTCAACAACAATAATACATATTTGTATCATGGAACAATTTCCCCCACTCTTATGGTGCTTAAATTACTTCTGAATTCAGAATAGTAATTTAAAAATATTTTATTAATGCCTGAGCATATGCTTTATGTAATGGGTCAAGTCCTACCTTCCACCAGGTTTGTAATGGCAGGCACTAATTTGCAGCTGCTCTTTATCTCTTCTAATTTAAATGTAATCGAGATAACCCATACCATGTACCTCATTAGTGCAAGTGCTGATCTTTTATCAGTATATTGTTCCTTCAGTGTTCAGTTTAATAAACTTGAACTGATTGATTGTTTGGACAAGTTTTAACTTGCACAGCTTGACCCACTTTAATTAATTTCAAGCACCTGTAATATTGATTAACACTTTGTTAATCACAACAGTTTTCCATGTTCTAGATGTTTCTATTTTCTTACACTGTGAAAGTGTAAATAATGATATGATTGTATGGTTTATACCATGAATCTTTACACTAAGATAATTTTATAATATACATGTACGTTCCCCTTCTTTTTAAAATTTACTTTTGAGTGCAAACCTGAAATCAGTTTTTCCCTTATACAGGTGAACCAATCCTCCTTAGTTATATTAAGTTTTAACCATCATAATACACCTGTAATCCCCCATAATTGGAGATTTCATGACTTATTTTGTAACCGGATGTTTGCACCTCTTCAACGTACATCAAGCCTTCTTTTCCCCAATTATATAGGTTAAGATAAGGCTATGTTTGGATAATACCACTTCTGCCTTTATTTTGATCCATCATTAAATTTTTCATTGGATCATAGTTTTTTCACCATAAGATAAAAGATCTTTGTCTTTGTTTTGATCCATAATCAAAATGTTTATTGGATCATAGTTTTCCTTCCCAAAGTTTAAAGATCAGTGGTCTGTTCTTTTGTAATTAATATCTTTGATTTATCATAAGGCAAGTATTCTATAATAATCAGGAGTTTAATATATCCTGATTTGTATTAATCTGCAACCCTATGATGCAGATTCGGTAAATTATATATATTTCTTCCTATTAAGCTCCACAACTAATGGCAATTTATTTTACATATTTGCACCATTTTGAAACTTTGAAATTGTATTTCTTATATCTCATATATTTGAGACATGGATATTTATAAATGGATTAACCATTGATATTTAAATAAAACATAAAGTTTTATCGTATTCTTGAAGTTGGTGAGATACGATATAATTAATGTAGGCAGCTAGGTTTTTTCCATAGCCTCACCACTTCCTTTAGATATAGCAAAATCTTTTGCTATCTCAGGCACACCTGGCCTCACTTTTATTTTTATTTTATTTGTGGTGTGCATTCATAATTCACATCACCACTTGCAGGGTCTGTCTTTTGCAGCCCTGATCCACTTGGAATTATATCCAAAGAGACTTCCTCCACCCTATCCAGGGTCAGAGTTTTTATTTCTCAATTTGGCACATAGCCATATTTTGTATATTCAAGCCCCTCAGGGTCTTTTTTGGGGAACTGTTTGGGTACTGTGACCCTGGTCTTTAGTACATTCAAGCCCCTCAGGGTCTTTTTTGGGGAACTGTTTGGGTACTGTGACCCTAGTCACTTTTTATATTATGGAGTACTTTCTCCATATCGTGAATTTTATTAACTTTTTTAAAATACAGTCTTTCTGACTTTTAAAATATCCTGCCAAAATTGTGGAGCATTTAAACCTTTCTACCGTATTTTAAACGGTACCAGTATCGGAACCGGCCCCGTAATTAATCTCTCGTCCCGATCACTGGGTATTCTTTCCCCGGGACGTTCTATTCAAAACTCCGTTGTTTAAACAGAGTATTTCAATTTAGTTTAAACTTTATTTTGTTATTTAAACCTTTAAAACCCTGGTTTCCACCAGGCACGGAGTTTTTCCCCGTCCTAATATTTTTTCCACTGCACTTACCTGCCGGTCCGAACCTACCGCTGTCGAGGAGCTGTCTGTGCAGCTCCTGCTTCTGCCGTCAGCGTCGACGTAATGCCGTTTGCCAGCGCCAGGCGGGTTCTTCACGTAGTCACTCACATGACTCCGAAGTAAAATTGAACTGAAGGCTACTATCTGTACGCAGGTTCTTCCTTTCTTTAAACACGATAGTACTTTGTAGTCAATAATTAAGCAGAAATCCAGTAGTTGATGAAATCTGAATTTTAATTTGGGCAATAATTCATTAAAATTAAATCGTCTAATGTCTTAAATGAAGCCATATTCAAAGGAGTTGTTTGGGAAAGTGTAAAGCTTTTGACTTGTTCTTTTGGCCATCTTAAAAATAGTTTATTGATTATAACATATTATATTTTTAATTAACTAGTGGATATTAAACTGGCTTTGCAGACAGAATGGATATTCCCTGGAAAAGTAGGTTAAATAATATTTTAACAAAATATTTAAAATGTTATCAAGTTTTGATGTAGCCATATGACAACCTTTTTGCCATCTGATGGTTAAAATGATAATAGCAATATAATGTTAAAATTAAAGTTGCACCATTCAGAAAGAAATCCGAAAGGTGTTTCGTAGATTGGAAAAACTTTCCGCAAAGCTGTGAATTTTAGAACTGGAGTTTTCAAAACACCTGATAGGTCAATGATTGTTAGTAGTAACCATTGCCCTCCTGCAAGTTTCTGTCATATGTACTACTATTAGAAGGGACCTCAAAGCACTGGAGAGCTCCCATCAGTGCTAACCCTGCAAAATTCTCCAAGTTCACAAGAAGGATAAGCTAATCGCCTCCATCTTTCTCTTCCTGACCAATACTGATGCCCTCACTAGTTGGCTCTAATGGATAGGTCATGTTGTTTGTATGTTGTTTGTATGGCCAAAACACATTCTTGAAGTAGACACTATCCAAGAAATTATCACACTGACAAAGCAAAAAATGTAAGGATGCTCCCAAATGCTTCTTCAGAATGCATAACATTGCAACCAACTCGTGGGAATCCCTGACCCTTGACAGGTCAAAGGGTAGAATCAGCATTTGACGTGGCATTGAGTATTTGCGGTTTCTGTTGCACAGAAGCCATATGTACGTACATGGCAGAAGGAGTGTATCACTCCCCAATTTACTCATGCGTCTGACCTGAGGAGTTCTCTGACATTGTCCTCATCAACCACAGTACTAGACTGGAAGCAAATCATCCTTGATCCTGAGGAACTACCTAAGAGAGGAAATAGATTGGAGAGGAAGGTAACGTTCACAAGAAGATTGGGGCACAGGCATGTAACTGAAGTTCAAGGACAAAGTAAGAGGCTATCAAATTGAATTCCAAAATTACAATATTGACCACAATTCAAAAGTTATCTGAGTATAATGCACATTAAAGTCCCAGACTCATAGGTTGATATGTCACAACATAAGCCTTTCAGCCCACTTGCCCATGCCGATCAAGATGCCCCATCAAAGCTAGTCCCATTTGCTCATGTTTAACCCATTTCCCTCTGAACCTTTCCTATCCATATACCTGTCCAAATGTATTTTAAATATTATTATTCTACCAGCCTCAACTACAACCTATTTCTCCTGTAACCTTAAATATATGCCCTCAAGGAAATGAATCCTCTATCCTGGAGTAAAGACACTGTATCTATTTCCCTTGTGATGTTAGACACTTCTATAATATCATCATCAGTCCCCTACACTCAAAGAATTAAGTCCTAGCCTGTCCAATCTCTCTTTGTTGCTCAGGCCCTTGAGTCCTGGCAACATCCTTGTACATTTTCTCTGCACTTTTTCCAGCTTAATGGCATCTTTCCGACAGCAGGGTGACTGTAAATGAACACAATTCCCCAAGTGTGGACTCACCAATATCTTGCACGACTGTAACATAACATCCCAAATTCTATACTCAATTCCCTGACTGATGAAGGTCAAGATAGTCACAGGCCCCCAGCCCAAAATAATTACAAAAAGACTATTCCCTTTGGGATATGCTGGTTCTTCCTACAAACCTAAAAGACTTACCCTAGCAACAGTATTATAAACTCAGGTTTTGGCAAATTAGAGATCCTGCAGCTGGAAAAATAGTCAGATTTAGAAGGGTAAACATAGTGAGTTGATTCACTTTGAGAACGGACTCACAGACACCCGTTTCCTGAAAGATGAACTGAGTAAACGCAAGTTTCTTTTTTTTTTGCATTTCTTTTTTTTTGTATTTCTTTTTATTAGAAGTAATGTACAGTACAGTAGTATAAGCCAAAAATAACATAATAATTTCATGTATCACTTCTTGTTTTAAACTTTAGTAATAGGAAAGTAACAGAAGGAAGAAAAAGAAAAATAGAGAAAGTTAGATAAGATAGTAAGTGCGTGAGAAAGTGAAAAGAAAGAGCCCGTAAAGATGTAGAACGCGAGAAAAAATTAAAAAAAAGAAAAAGAAAAATAGAAAAAGGAAAATATAAGAAGATAAGATAAGATAAAAGGGATGTACCTACATATCTTTACACAACCCTCACCAGGTCCTGAAACTGTTTATTTCCAAAGTTATGTTGCACCCTATGCTTGTAATAAGTCGATAAATGGAGACCAAATCTTTAAGAATTGGTCTGATTTGCCTGCTAGGGCAAATCTCATGTCTTCGAGGTGTAACATTTCAGACATATTTGAAATCCAAATTTTTACCGTTGGTATGGGTGCGTTTTTCCAGAATTTAAGTATGAGTTTTTTGCCATTATTAAGCCATAATTAAGGAAACTCTTTTGGAACGAAGTCAGCTCAAAGCCGACTTCCATTGTTCCAAAAATAATCAATTCTGCGTTCGGTTTCAATTTTATTTTAAATAATTTTGTAAAACTCTCAAAGATTTCATTCCAAAATTGTTGGATTTTTATGCAAAAAATAAAGGAATGTGCTATAGTTGCATCTTGAGATAGACATTTATCACAAGTGGGGGAAACATTCGGAAAGATTTTACTTATTTTAGTTTTCGAATAATATAATCAGTGTAGGATTTTAAATTGGATTAGAATATGTCTTACATTGATCGAGCATTTATGCATATATAGCAAGTGTTTATCCCAACTCTCTTTCGACTTTTTTATAGATAGTTCTTGTTCCCAATCTCTTCTAATTCTATCGGATGATGGTATTTATATATTTAGGATGATATTATACAAGTAAACAAATGCAAGTTTCAAAGAGTTTTCAAAGACATCAGGTTTGGTGTTGCTAGCCACCTCCTATGAAGAAATGGAATCTAACTGTAGAACAAGGTTCTTCTCCATTACCTCTTCAAAGTCACCCTGAAGGATAATTTGTGGTCAATGTCTTTTTTTTTGCAAGCAATAGTTCTTTGTTTAGTTTAGAGATACAGTGTGGAAACATGCCCTGTGGACCTCTGAGTCCTCATCGACCATCAAGTACTCGTTGACACTAGTTCTATGTCATCCCGAACTTTCTCATGACTACTCCCTGCAGTACACATTGTTTGGCCATTTTTTTTACATAATAAGTAAGGCTAAGACAATTACACCACCAATAATATTTTGCAATAGTACATTTAAACTATGGACCAGAAAATGTTGAGCAAATCAGCAGAAGTTCAAGCAGCATCTGTAGAAGAGAGAAACACCCTCCTGATTTGCTGCCTGACCCCCTGAGGTACTCCAGTACTTTGTGTTCTATGCAAGATTCTGCAGTTTCTAGTTTCCTCTGCACTTTGTCTTTGTTTGTAGAGAAGGCGAGTCTGTCATAAATGGGAAAAATAATAGACATGGTCAACTGTAATCACCGTCAACAACAATGGTGTAGTGTAAACAATGACTGAAGTAAAAGGAAAACATTAGAAGATTTGTAGATGGCATTCTCAGAATAGGTAATAAAGAATTGAAGACATTGAAAGAGTGGAATGGAGTTATTTAATGAAATAGGCTGGGAGAAGGCATAGCCAACATAACAGGGAGACGATGGGGTTACAGTGAACATTGGAGATAACCTATTCCCTAAAATCAGGATGGAGGAAGTAGGAAAGGGAAGAAATTGACCACATTGTCGGTGATGGTAAGGCAATTTGTGATTCTGTGCAGAAGCAGCATTAACAGAGTCAAGTACCAGAGAAAGAAGTGTGGCTGGAGGCCCCAAGTATGATTGAAACAGGGAATATTCCATCTATACCACATTACATGAGCTAATGTGAGTTTCCCAACTACGCCTTTTATTCAAAGCAAGAGAGAGCTGATAAGAGACAATTTATTCAAAATGAGACCAACTTCTTGCATGCGAAGGAAGATGGTAATGAAACTAGACTGTGCCTTTGTTAAAAGAACCTTTAGGTCATCCTGATATGGGATAGAAGAAGATGAACCAATTAAAGTCGTAGTAAGCATCAGAAAATGTGCAGATGTAGTTGAGAGGACACTGGTGAAGGGGAAAAAGAATAGAGTAAAGATGGGAAGAAAGAAACTCCATGTATCAAGAATAGGTGGCCTTATGGGATTTTGTTTAGGGAAGTGGGCAGATGCATGGCAGATGCAGAATAATGTGGATAAATGTAAGGTTTGGTGGCAAGAACAGGAAGGCAGATTATTATCCGAATGGTGTCAGATTAGGAAAAAGGGAGGTGCAACGAGATCTGGGTGTGTTTGTACAGCAGTCACTGAAAGTAAGCATGCAGGTACAGCAGGCAATGAAGAAAGCTAATGGCATGTTGACTTTCATTGCAAGAGGATTTGCGTTTCGGAGCAAGGAGGTCCCACTGCAGTTGTACATGGCCCTGGTGAGACCGCACCTGGATTATTGTGTGCAATTTTGGACTCCTAATTTGAGGAAGGACATTATTGCTGTTGAGTGAGTGCAGTGTAGGTTCACCAGGTTAATTCCCAGGATGGCGGGACTGACATATGATGATAGAATGGGTCGACTGGGCTTGTATTCACTGAAACTTAGGATGAGAGGGGATCTTATAGAAACCATATAGCATTCTTAAAGGATTGGACAGACTAGATGCAGGAAAATGTTTCCGATGTTGGGGAGTCCAGAACCAGGGGTCACAGTTTAAGAATAAGGGGGAGGCCATTTAGGACTGAGATGAGGAAAGAGTTGTGAATCTGTGGAATTTTCTGCCACAGATGGCAGTGGAGGGAAATTCACTGGATGTTTTCAAGACAGTTAGATTTAGCTCTTAGGGCTAAAAGAATCAAGGGATATGGGGGAAAAGCAGGAATGGGGTACTGATTTTAGATGTTCAGCCATGATCATATTGAATGGCAGTGCTGGCTCGAAGGGCCAAATGGCCTACTCCTGCACCTATGTTTCGATGTTTCTATGAACATATGATAAGTGATGAGATTGCAAGGAGAAATAGGATCAAAATAAATTACAGGAGAAAAAATGTTCCATCTCCAATGTATTTGAATTCAGAAATTGTTGAAGTTTTCAATCTTTGACATCCAAAGGGAAGATTGAAAATATTGTTAAAATATTAGGTTGTTCTGAAGAATGAAGTAGGATTGTAAATCAGGAGAGCATTAAGAATACATGGATGCTGCAAAGGAGAAAGGGGAAGAGCAGGCATGCCCTGAAACAGCATAAAGTGTGAATATGATAAAAACTGTGTCCCTTGTCATATTATTCAAACACATTTTATTCAGACATCTCTATATCAATCACTGGTTTGCTAGATTCATAAATAATACAATAGGGAAGAGCTATAGTTTAAACTTTTGCTTAATATGAAGTATTAAACTCAAACGTTTATAGCGATTAGGTATGCCTCTGAATAATGTTACAGTCTTCTACAGATGCACTGTTGAACATGTGCTGAATGGTTGATCATGGACTGGATGTGGCAATTTTAAAGCACAGGAATGCAAGTGGCTACAGAAAGTGTTGGACTCAGCTCACTTCATCGCAGGCATACCTTTCTCCTCCATCAGCAGGATTGACATAAAGCACTGCCTCTAGAAGCAGACATCCAGAATCAAGGATCACCAGCATCCGGACCATGCCATCTTCTCACTGTCACTATCTGTCGGGGGGAAGAGAAGTCTGAGGTCCCACACTACCAGGTTCAGGAACAGCTACTTTCCTACAACTATCAGGTCTTTGAACCAACCTACACAACCTTAACCAAACCTTGACAATAGAACATTATGGAGCAGCTCTTGCATTACCGTGCACCCGTAGAAAACTCACAGGATCAAAGGGAGAATGTACAGACTCCATGCACATTGCACCTGTGGCCAGGATCGAACCCAGGTCTCTGGCACTGTAAGGCAGCAACTCTACCACTACCCCTGTTCTTTTTTCATTCTGTTTTTGTACTTATATCCCTAATTTTGCAAGGTGTTCTTTCTTTTTTAATTTTATGAGTAAATTATGTGTATTTTATATTTAATTTGTTTTTATGTGTCTGAGTTTATCTGCTGCAAGCAAGATTATTAATTATTAGTTGCACCTCACCGTACTCGTTTATACTACATTAAACAAACTTGATATCCTTGGTTACTCGTAGATGTATGGTTCACTTGAACTGAGATCTCATAAATTGTATTATTTAATTTATTTAGACATGCTAATATAGTTACTTTAAAAATATTGTATTCACTTCATGGCATAATTTCCCACCAATGGAAGATCTGCTATAATAAATCCCCTAAATCAAAAGTTAACAAATTAGAACTGGATTAATATGACTGTCACATAGTTAAAGTAAAATTAGTGAAGAAATAATGATTTTTATGTAATTAGTTCACAAATATTATCATTGGAACTTATCTAATGTAGGTTTCAAGCTTACGCCTCCAACATTCCTAGTGCAACCAAAACCTTCTGCTTTTTGTACTCAGGAAAGTTTTTTTATACTTCTGGAAAAGTAATGGGTCAACCACATAGATGCCATTTATTTCCTAAAAGATTAACAAAACCTTGAAGAATTCAGGAATGACATGATGATTCCAAAAAAACAAAACTGGCATTCACCAATTTTATGTTTGTTTCCAAATTTTACTTCTTCCAATTCATGATAAGCGTTTACCTCAAAGAACTTTGAAATGAAATCAAAAAACAGATTTAAAGAAGTACAGCTATTTTTGTACATTTGCACGCAACTTTGACCACTCATCTATAGGTTTAATATATTTTAAAATGCACTTTTGTAGACAAAAAGGTGCATTACGCATATCATTCATTTCTGTAGGTGTCTATGGCAGATTGTCGTCCTATAAAATGCTTGAGCTGTTGAAGAGATGTACCAAATAACTTAATTAAGAATTTTCATTTTTTAAACTTTAGTAATCCTTTCATAATTTGAAAAATCTTGTTTTAATTTTTTTAGATGTGCCTATACGCTGTATCTTGGCGGGGAGTAGACTTGTTTAGTCCACAATTGTTGATTTTGCAATTTGTGATACCCTCTTAAAAATGTTCCCCGTAAATCACAATGTAATAAAATTGTTCTTCTCTCAATTCGTGTTTTTGCCTGTTCCTGCAAAGAGGCTATCTTCCTGTCCATGTAGGTTTGATGAAGGATCTCAGCAGAAAAGTTCACTTGTCTGCTGACTGACCGGCGCAATATATTTGATTGAAGATAGACACAAAAAGCTGGAGTAACTCAGCAGGACAGGCAGCATCTCTGGAGGGAAGGAATGGGTGGCGTTTTGGGTCAAGACCCTTCTTCAGGCATTATATTTGATTGTTATTTCTCCTGCAGTAAAACTGTTTCATTCTGGCACATGCGTCAAATCTAATAATTCATAATTATATAAACACAAAAGTAATAGCTAGAGGCACATATTTCCCTCAGGTGTTCATATTTTAACCTGGACTCTGCAGGGGAGGGATGGGCACCAGCTCTTCTGGGCTTTCACACCCTTATGAGCTCAACCTGTTCAAATAAGGTTTCCTTCCTCAACACTGATGCTCCGACAAAGTAATAGTAAAATTAAATCTTTTCAACTAATGCATAATGTATATTCATATTCATACATCACACTGTAAAAAATCACTCACTTCCCCAAAACGTTTTACTTTCTCTTCTATTTTAATTTTGTTTCCCTTTTGGTGTTTACTTTTATTGCTCTCATTCTCACCCTATTTTTCTTCTCTCTCCTTTCCACCTATCATGTCTTCTTATTTGTTTTCACTCACCATATTATCTTTGTCATGTTCTAGTTTATATCACTCCCAGTGGATATAAAATTGCTTTTAAAAATAATGGATGTCAGCTCATAATCACGGATTACAAATAGTATTTTTCATGTAATTCCATTATGTAAGGTTCAGTTCTAATATTGCGCTATGCCTTTACTTCACTGCCAGTGGCAGCAAATTGAGATTCTATTCCTTGCACTTACTTTCGTTGCATCAGTGGAGTTTCTTTGTTAGTGTTACTGTGCACTGTCCATTGATCAGTTAAAAACTATTTGAATAGAAATGTTAAAGCTAGAATTATGTCAAGAAATGTTTATTTCTATTTTTACATGTTCTTTTATGCATTTCCAGTTCAATCTTGTTTTTCTTTCATCAAGTCTTGTCTCCAAAACAAAACTATGCCAGTTCCAACAGAAAAATCAACATGTACAATACTAAGCTTAGAAAATTCCACCAAATTCACATCACATGAAAGCACATCCATCCAGCTATATGGTGCAACTGTAAATTGCTCTTGAAAAACACAAAATAGAAGCCTTTGAGATATGTTACAGCTAAACTGTGAAATTGAATTGTGCATTATGGTTGTTTAGAAAGGGAGACATTAGAAATAACATATTCTATGGATCTTAGTCACAAAATATGGTAGTGCATTTAAATATTTTCCACATTATATACATTCCAGTGAACTATGGTCAATTTATTTAATAAATATCTGTGAGCAAATGACATCAATATATTTCCTATATTTGGTAACAATTTAGTTTTAACTATTAAACCATTTACAAAGTCTATTGCTAACTTTGTCTTGCCACACTGAGAGAGTGAATGAAATAAATGATAGTGATGACAGCCAAATAGCTGCATAGGAAAAACTGTTGAACAGAGAGTCTTTCATGTTTGTATGCCCATATATAAACATGTGTGAACAAAATCTGAATTGCTCAAGTTTTATTTTGACCATTTATTTGCGAACTATTGAATCTTAACCTTGAGACAGCTTAATGAAGAATGTGGAAAATATATTTTACCAAGTGCCAATAACATGCCCTATTAATGAAAGTAAAATTCCTGTTTCATATTTGAAGTGCAGATATAGTAAACTATGGCAGATAGAGGTTATTTGCACTTGTCAGCATTTTTTTTTACTATGAGTGAGCTCAAACATTGCAATAATATTCAGTAAATTAAGTTTCATGTTCACATTCATAGGCTATACTTTACTTCGGAGTCACGTGAGTGACTACATGAGAAGCCCCGCCAGGTGCGTGCGCGTCATTACGTCGACGCATGTCGCATTGAACGGGCTGGAGAACGCAGCTCCACCAGCGGTAACTAGAAAACCTCGGAGGTAAGTGTTTTAAAAAACTTTCCAGTGAGATTTAAGCTCCGTACGGCTGGCTTGCAAGTCAGCAGGAGCCTGTGGTATAGCAGGAGGAGCAAGCGTGGGTCACGCAGCATTGCGGTCCCATTGCAGCAATCTGGAAAATAGATAAGAGCGGTGCCGGTTCCAATACCGGTGGCCGTTATTTCCGTAGTTAATAACCCTCCAGCTGCTCTAGTGTCGCACGGCACTGAGACCACAACGATAGGAAAGCACATACAAGGTCTGCTCTGAGTATGTGTTACCAGATGCAGTTTCTTAGTTTTATGTACACAAATACACAAGAAAATGTAAAGGAAAGTAACTCTCCTCCAAGACAGGACAAGAATGTGGGGAAGACTGCAAATGGAGAAAATGCTCTAAACTTTACTCAGTCAAGGGTCCAAAGACCCAGAGCTTCCCAGGCAGCCTCCGAAGGAGTTCCATACACTGAGTATGGTGCCTGTCAAAAATGGGAATCTGACTCTCCAGTGCCTTGTTTAGGTCTGGATGAGGTCTCTCTAGAGCAAGACTTGGGAGTACCAGGGCAGGAGGAGACTGACCCTGAAGCTGGTGTCCCTACTTATGCGTATACACCAGAGCACAAGAGCCACGCTCCGGGTGTTCCCGATGTAGCATCAAGTTTTGCTATATCGGAATGGACTGATGAGGCTATGGATGAGAACTTGGCTGCCAACCTTATTTGGTTTCTCACCAGCTCCAAGAAACTGTTATGACTGAAACAGCTGAAAAATATTTATAAAACACACGTCTATTGTGCCTCGCTCAGCGTGCCAACAGTAAAATCTGCAATTTGGGCACCCATGAGTGTAATGATGCGAGGGCTGGAAATGTGTTTCCAGCATGTCCTCTAGCTGATATCAGTTGGCATCACTGCATTTGGGAAAGACATACAAGGGTCGATAATGTCCAAAACTCATAAGGACATGCTTGCGTTATTTTGCAATGCCTATTTTGATCCTTATTGTATGAGGAAAATTGCAATTTGGCCAACATTATACCCAAAAAGTGCAGGACTATGTAGGGCAAACAATATCCAGGCACCAGATAATTTTTGGTGAAAATCTGCCAAAATAATTTAAGGATATTTGCCTTATAAAACTTCTCATCCCTGCTCTGAGAAAACAAGCAGGTTGAATACGAAAGGTGTTTGATTTTGGGACCAGCAGAGGCAGGGAGATGGGTAGAAAGTATTATACCCAATACAGCCCACATCAACCCTTCTATTGGGAGAAGGAGGTCTTCTAGTTCATTTACGGAGGTACAGAAACTTCATTCCATCACAGATAAAACTTCTGGGGAACAACCTCTGGTTGGGAGTAGATTACAATTGTTTTATGATGAATGGTAACATCTGATCGGTTTATATTAGATACTGTGTCAGGTTTTACAATAGAATTTATGGAAGGAGTTGATCCACCCGTACAGAATAAACCTAATCGGGTTTTGGTGTTTCTGCACCTGAACCTTCTCAGATAAAAGAAGAAGTTAAAAATTTATTTGAAAAAGGAGTAATTGAAAGTACGGTGAATCATCCGCAACAATTTGTGTCCAATATATTCCCCAGGCCAAAGAAAGATGGAGGTTGTAAAGTCATTCTGGACCTCACAAAATTGAATTCATATGTCCAGTATAGGCATTTCAAAATGGACACCTTCAACACTGCAAAGCAGTTGTTGTCAACAGGCTGTTACATGGCTACTATAGATTTAAAAGATGCGTATTACTCAGTGCCAATTCATCACCATTATTGCAGGTACTTGAAGTTTAATTGGATGGGTCAGGTGTGGCAATTTAAAGCATTACTTAATGGGTTAACTTCAGCTCCCAGGCTGTTCACAAAATTATTGAAACCAGCACTGGCATTATTAAGGGCTCAAACTTACATTGCCATGGCTTATCTTGATGATATTTTAATTGTAAATGCCACTTAGGAATCAGCTGAAGAATCAGTTTCAGCAACTATAAGCCTGTTTGAAAGGCTAGGGTTTCTGATCCATCCAACAAAATCTAAGCTACAGCCATCCCAAACAATTGTTTATTTGGGGTTTGTCATTAATTCAGTTGCTATGTCAGTAACTTTGCCAACAGATAAAGTTGGGGATATTACAAATGCCTGTAGTTGCCTTGCTGACAAACCTTATCCCTCCATCCAAGAAGTAGCTAGGGTTATTGGGAAGATAGTAGCAGCATTCCCTGCTGTCGAGTTTGGTCCTCTGCATTATCAAAATCTTAAAGGGCAAGAGCACAAGCGCTAAAAGAACGTGCAGGTAATTTTGATAGGTCCATGCAGTTACCAACAGAAGCTTTAGCTGAATTACAATGGTGGATTGGGAATATTGCACAGGCTACTAAAACATATTTGTTCAGCAACCTTCAGTGGTATTGCAAACTGATGTGAGTGCTCTCGGATGGGGGGGGGGGGGGGGGGGGGGGGGGGGGGGGGGGGGCGGCTACGGACAATGACACCAGCTGTGGTGGTAGATGGACTGTCCAAGAGAATTTAATTCTCCAAACATATGGTATCCATTATTTGGAGTTATTGGGGGCATTTTATGGATTGAAAGCTTATTGTTCTACAATGAAGGACTTGCATGTTCAATTACAAGTAGACAATAACACAGCTGTAGCATAAATCAATCACATGCGGGGAGGAAGATCAGTATCATGTGATTATCTGGTCAACCTGATGTGGCATTGGTGTATATCTAGGAATATCTGGATTTCAGCTATCTATCTACCAGGGAGAGACAATATTGTGGCAGACAACAGATCACAAAAGTTCAAATACAATACAGAATGGATGTTAAATCCACAAGTTTTCAAAAAGATTGTCAGTCGGTATGGGTTACCAGACATTGATCTGTTTGCATCAAGATTAAATCACCAGTTGCCTAAATACATCATGGGAGCCTGACCCAAGAGCAGTAGCAGTGGATGCATTCTATTCTCGCTACATTGGGGAAATATGTTCTTCCATGCTTTTCCCCCAATCTGCCTGATTAGGCAATGTCTCACCAAAATAGAGCAAGCTCCGCCACGGGCGTTTTGGTGGTTCCAAACTGGCCTACACAGCCATGGTTCCCATTGATGCTTAGAATGATAACTGAACCATTATGACTGTCCCAGCTGCAGTGATTTGTTGGTACAACCAGTGAGAGAAGAAGTTCATCCATTGCATGATAATATTAATTTGTTAATCTGCAGGTTCTGACCAGACCATTACAAGGGCTTGAACTGTCGGATAGGACCATGGATGTCATAACTGCAGCTTGGAGAGATAGCACTAAGAAGCAATATATGTCTCATATAAATAAATGGGAAGCTTTTTGTATACAGTCAGATATATCTTATCATACTGCAAACAGATCGGATGTATTGGAGTTCCTTGCTATGTTGCATTTTGATCAGCACCTAAGTTATAGTGCCATTAATAGTGCTCATAGTGCTTTGTCTTCCTATTTAGGACAATTTTCAGAAGGTCAATCTATCGGGTCTCATCCATTCATATCCCGATTTATGAGAGGAATTTTGAATAAAAATCCTCCCAAACCCAGATATACAGAAATTTGGGATGTCAGTGTACTTCTTACATTGTTTCGGCAGTGGGCTCCAATTATGTCACTGTCTTTTCAGAAGTTAACATTTAAAGTGGTAATGCTCATGGCATTAGTGTCAGCACAAAGAGTACAAACATTGCAAATGTTACGTTTAGATTGTATGCATTTGTCTGCAGATAACATTACTTTTTATGTTTATGATCTAATCAAACAAATCAGACCAGGAAAGGCTGGAACCAAATATTGGCTGTCGACCAAATATTGTGTGTGGTTAAGCATCTGACTCAATATATTCAAGTAACCAAGAGTACGAGGTTGTGAGACTGCAATGCTTATTACCCACAAAAAAACATATAAAAAAGTGACACTACAAACTATTTCTAGATGGTTAAAATAGGTTCCGGATTTAGCTGGAGTAGACACTCATGTGTTTAAATCTCATTGCACCAGGGCGGCATCCACATCCACGGCGAAGGCACAGGACGTGCCGCTCGACCAAATTTTAGAGGCCGCAGGATGGTCTAAAGAATAAACATTTTCCAAGTTTCACGATAAACCTGGTGTCACGGTGCCAGGGTTTGGACACGTTGTGTTGGGTTCTGTTTGATTGTTTGCTTTGTTTTATGTCATTGTTTCATACCTTTTGTTGTAATTTCCCCCTGGGATAGAGGGGTTATTACTTTTCTTTCTATTATTATTATTATTATTATTATTATTATTATTATTATTATTATACTTATTGCATAATTTCAAGCAATGTTCAATATATATTATTTACTCACTACTGTGTCAACTGAAGCAGTGTGTCGTATGGAATGAATCTACAGCATGAAAATCACAGAGCTTCAAAATCTTCACGTAGTCACTCACGTGACTCCGAAGTAAAATAGTAAGATTAAATGAGAACTTACCTGTTCGAAGTTTGATCTTTATTTTATGAGGAGTTACGATGAGGGATTACGTGTCCTCCGCTCCCGACCCTCATAATCTAAAGGATCATCTGGTAGTTCTAGTCTTTGTGAGCCTTACTATCTTACTTCGGCTATCGGTTTCTGTGTTTTCACGCCGCTGCTTTGAAGTATGACGCGCATGCGCCTGGCGGGGCTTCTTCGCGTAATCCATCATCGTAACTCATCATAAAATAAAGATCAAACTTCGAACAGGTAAGCTCATTTAATCTTACTATTTTAATCTTACTATTATATATCATACAGGGTTCATGAAATAAAAGGATTGACCATCACTTAATTTGGTACCTTTTAGTATCCATTGAATAATTATGCAAAAAACATGATTTACCGAGAAATTCTAAGTAAATCAATTTTGTAAATATATTAAAAAGTTAGGTTGAGATACATCAAACACATTTGAGATATTGCAGCGAGGAATTTAGTTGTTCAAAAATATGATAATTTATTAAATGTTGCAAAAATAGGTTTATATTTTTGACTTATTTTTACTGGGTGTGTGTTAATGATTTATTACAACCGGACACTTGGCTTTGTGAATCACTTAACAGAGTGATTGGAAGATAATTCAGACCACACCCTTGACTACAACTACATCAGGCAGTGGTCAGCACAGAGCATCTTGCAGGCACTGTGGGATGAAGCCTATGGATCATAGTGAGGTTCCCTGAGCAGATTGCCCAGATTGATTGATTGATTGAAAGATACAGCATGGAAACAGGCCCTTGAGTCCACACCAACCATCGATCACTCATTCACACTAATTTTATGTTATTCCACTTTCACATCCACTCCCTACTCGCAAGGCAATTTACAGAGGCCAATTAAATTACAAATCTCTTTGGATGTTGGAGGTAACCAGAGCACTTGAAGGAAACTGAAACAGTCACAGGGAGAATGTACAAACTTCATACAGGCAGAAGTGCTAACACTATTGGGTATAACACTAGTGATATTGAATATATAGACACTAAGAAAATTTGATATTTTGCTTATTTATAAAAAAATTGCTTATTTTTTATCAGGAATAAAGTTTATTGTTAAAATTTTTTAAATAGGAATAGATTTCCTGCCAATTTTTGAAGACGCAAGAATCTCGAGATGCTGGAATCTTGACCAAGACATAAAATGCCGAAGGCACTCAACGAGTGAGACAATATTTGTAGAGGGAATGAGCGGAAGACATTTTGAGTCAGGAGCCTTCTTTGGACTTCCAGGGTATGTTTGGAACAAAGAATGTTTGAGTTCAAATTTATTTGTCACATGCACCATAAGGTGCATTGAAATGTAATTTACCATGCAACGTTACAATTAAAAAAAGACACAATACACAACATAATGCAACACAGACGCCCACCACAGCATTCATCACTGTGGTGGAAGGCAATACAGTTCAGACAGTCCTCCTCCTCCTCCCTTGTTCACCCGTTGTCGGGGCCATGACCCTCCATAGTCGCCGCTACGGACTGCCCGATGTTCATGCACTCTGGTTGGGATGGTCGGAACGCCGACGTCGGGACAGGTCGAGCACACCCTGCAGCCCGGAGCTCCCAAATCGGCCACCTCCTTACTGGAGATCGTGGCTTCCAGATGTTGTAGGCCACAGGCCGGCGGTCGAAGCTCTTCTCCGTCGACCCCCAGCATGGGATCGCCCACCCCACGATGGAAGGTCCACACCACACCTGCCGCCAAAAGCTCCACCGACCGAGGCTCCAAGATGTTGTAGGCCAGCGGCCAGCAGTCGGAGCGCTTCTCCGGCAACCTGCGACAAGGGGGTCCGCTACGTTAAAAGTCCCCACTGCGCTGAAGCTCTGGGTCCGCAATGTTAAAGTCCCCGCTGTGCTGCCACTAAAGCTCTGGGCCCGACTCCAGGAAAGGCCGCACCAAACCAGCTGTAAGGAAAGGGGAGAAGAAGCGACAGGGAAGAAATTCACATCTCCGTTGAGGTAGGTGCCTGAAAACGGTTTTCCCCTATACCCCCCACCCCCCCCCACACAAAACATACAGAGAAACACTAAAACATACTTTTCGCCATACGAAAAAAAACAAATAAAAGTCGAAACAACGAACCCGCCGCAGGTGAGGCAGTGGACCTGCAGCGCCAACGGAATGTAAAGAATGTAACCAACAAAACCAATCAATGTAACCAACAAAAAGAAAGGTTTGTGAGTGCCCATTGCTACACCATGGCTTTCTTTGTCAATCTCTTGCTCTCAATTTCTCCATCTCGGCCACATCTGCTCCCAAAATGGAAATAAAGACACATATGATGTGTTTTCATAAGATCATAAGAGATAGGATTAGAATTAGGCCATCGACCCATCAAGTCTACTCTGCCATTCAATCATGACTGACCTATCTCTCCCTCCTAACCCCATTCTCCTGCCTTCTCCCCATAACCTCTGACACCCATACCAATCAAGAATCTATCTATCTGCCTAAAATATTTCCACTGACTTTGCCTCCACAGCCTTCTGTGGCAAATAATTCCACAGATTCAGCACCCTCTGACTAAAGAACTTCCTCCTCAGCTCCTTCCTAAAAGAACATCCTTTAATTTAAAGATAGATTGTAAATCATAGTGATTTACTGATATAGCTGACTACAGTGCAAACCCAGATTGTACTTTGAATGATCCCACTTATGATGGTGTAAACATAGGCATCTAAACCATATAGTTTTGCATTGTCTCATCTGCTGGCTTCATTGCTGTTGGGAATTTTTTTTTTTAATGTCCAGGTGGAGCCGATTATTCCAAATATTTTGCCACTGTATTTTGCAACTTTATATTTTGGATAATGTACCCCAGTGGGGACCATTTCCACTGGCATCTATAAAAGAGATTGACACCTCAAAAGGATCAAACAATGTTCATCTACTGAGCACCTTAGTGGATGATTATTTTTAAATATACATGTTCAATCTTTCATTGAGTATTGAAAGATAAAATTGGTAAATTGTAGTAGAATATATATATAATATAGATTTAGTTATGCTAGCTTGTTTATTGTGATGAAGGATGCCTTGATCAGAATAAACCATATTGTGGATAAATGAAAAGTCAGTCCTTTTACCCGGATTGTACTTTTATAGCGCATACATGTCTACGTAACTTTATATCTATGAAAGTAACCAATAAAGCACTCTAAGGCAAATGTCACTGGGGACCTGCGTAACCTTTCGTTTTTCAGCATTAAGTATCTAAAAAGGTTAAATTTCAAAATGTTTCTTATGCGGTTACACATATATATAAATAAAGGCATAACCTGTGGAAGAGGTCCAGTAAAAGAGAGTATGATGATTATTCTGCAATCACAGTGGTAGAAATATAGAAAATATGTGCAGGAGTAGGCCATTCGGCCCTTCGAGCCTGCACCGCCATTCAATATGATCATGGCTGATCATCCAACTCAGTATCCTGTAGCTGCCTTCTCTCCATACCCCCTAATCCCTTTAGCCACAAGGGCCACATCTAACTCCCTCTTAAATATAGCCAATGAACTGGCCTCAACTACCTTCTGTGGCAGATAATTCCAGAGACTCACCACTCTCTGTGTGAAAAATGTTTTCCTCATCTCGGTCCTAAAGGAATTCCCCCTTATCCTTAGACTGTGACCCATGTTCTGGACCTCCCCAACATCGGGAACAATCTTCCTGCATCTAGCCTATCCAACCCCTTAAGAATTTTGTACGTTTCTGTAAGATCCCCCCCTCAGTCTTCTAAATTCTAGTGAGTACAAGCCAAGTCTATCCAGTCTTTCCTCATATGAAAGTCCTGACATCCCAGGAATCAATCTGGTGAACCTTTTCTGTACCCCCTCTATGGCAAGAATGCATTTTCTCAGATTTGGAGACCAAAACTGTATGCAATACTCCAGGTGTTGTCTCACCAAAACCCTGTACAACTGCAGTAGAACCTCTCTGCTCCTATACTCAAATCCTTTGGCTATGAATGCTAACATACCATTTGCTTTCTTCACTGCCTGCTGCACCTGCATGCCTACTTTCAATGATTGGTGTACCATGACACCCAGGTCTTTTTGCATCTCCGCTTTTCCTAATTTGCCACCATTAAGATAATAGTCTACCCTCCTGTTTTGCCACCAAAGTGGATAACCGCACATTTATCCACATTATACTGCATCTGCCATGCATTTTCCCACTCACCCGGCCTATCCAAGTCAGCCTCCTAGCATCCTCCTCACACCTAAAACTATCCCCCAGCTTAGTGTCATCCGCAAACTTGGCGATGTTGCATTCAATTCCCTCGTCCAAATCATTAACATATATTGTAAATAGCTGGGGTCCCAGCACTGAGCCTTGCGGTACCCCACTAGTCACTGCCTGCCTAGTGGGGTACCGCAAGGCTCAGTGCTGGGACCCCAGCTATTTACAATATATGTTAATGATTTGGACGAGGGAATTGACTGCAACATCGCCAAGTTTGAACCCCACTCTGAAAAGGACCCATTTTCTCCTACCCTTTGCTTCCTGTCTGCCAGCCAGTTCTCTATCCACATCAATACTGAACCCCCAATACCGTGTGCTTTAAGTTTGTATACTAATCTCTTATGTGGGACCTTGTCGAAGGCCTTCTGAAAGTCTAGATATAACACATCCACTGGTTCTCCCTTATCCACTCTGCTAGTTACATCCTCGAAAAATTCTATAAGATTCGTCAGACATGATTTACCTTTCGTAAATCCATGCTGACTTTGTCTAATGATTTCACCACTTTCCAATTGTACTGCTATCCCATCTTTAATAACTGACTCTAGCAGTTTCCCCACTACCAATATTAGACTAACTGGTCTGTAATTCCCTGTTTTCTCTCTCCCTCCTTTTTTAAAAAGTGGGGTTACATTAGCTACCCTCCAATCCTCAGGAACTACTCCAGAAGCTAAGGAGTTTTGAAAAATTATCACTAATGCATCCACTATTTCTGTGGCTACTTCCTTGAGTTCTCTGGGATGCAGACTATCTGGCCCTGGGGATTTATCGGCCTTTAATCCATTCAATTTACCCAACACCACTTCTCGGCTAACCTGGATTTCACCCTATTTGACCCCCGGTCCCCTGCTATTTCCGGCAGGTTATTTATGTCTTCCTTAGTGAAGACAGGACCAAACTAGTTATTCAATTGGTCTGCCATGTCCTTGTTCCCCATGATCAATTCACCTGTTTCTGACTGCAAGGGACCTACATTTGTTTTAACTAATCTCTTTCTCTTCACATATCTGTAAAAACTTTTGCAGTCAGTTTTTATGTTCCCCGCCAGTTTTCTTTCATAATCTATTTTCCCTTTCCTAATTAAGCCCTTTGTCCTCCTCTGCTGAACTCTGAATTTCTCCCACTCCTCTGGTAGGCTGCTTTTTCTGGCTAATTTGTATGCTTCATCTTTTGTTTTTATACTCTCCCTGATTTCCCTTGTTATCCATGGATGCACTACCTGCCCCGATTTATTATTTTGCCAAACTGGGATGAACAATTGTTGTAGTTCATCCATGCAGTCTTTAAATACCTTCCATTGCACATCCACTGTCAACCCTTTAAGAATAACTTGCCAGTCTATCTTGGCCAATTCACTTCTCATACCTTCAAAGTTACCTTTGTTTCAGTTCAGAACCCTTGTTTCTGACTTAATTATGTCACTCTCTATCCTAATGAAGAACTCAACCATATTATGGTCACTCTTGCCCAAGGGGCCATGCACAATAAGACTGCTAACTAACCCTTCCTCATTACTCAATACCCAGTTTAGAATAGCCTGCTCTCTCGTTGGTTCCTCTACATGTTGGTTTAGAAAACTATCCCGCATACATTCCAAGAAATCCTCTTCCTCAGCACCCCTACCCATTTGATTCACCCAATCTATATGTAGAATGAGGTCACCCATTATAACTGTTTTACCATTGTTGCACGCATTTTTAATTTCCTGTTTGATGCCATCCCCAACTCCACTATTACTGCTAGGTGGCCTGTACACAACTCCCACTAGCGTTTTCTGCCCCTTAGAGTTTTGCAGCTCTACCCATATCGATTCCACATCCTCCAAGCTAATGTCCTTCCTTTCTATTGCATTAATCTCCTCTCTCACCAGCAACGCTACCCCACCTCCCTTTCCTTTCTGTCTATCCTCCCTGAATATTGAATGTCCCTGGATGTTCAGCTCCCAGCCTTAGTCCCCCTGGAGCCATGTCTCCGTGATCCCAACTATAGCATTGTCATTAATAGCTATCTGCACCTTCAACTCGTCCACCTTATTACGAATGCTCCTTGCATTGAGACACAAAGCCTTCAGGCTTGTTTTTACAACACTCTTACTCCTTATACAATTATGTTGACAAGTGGTCCCTTTTGATTTTTGCCCTGGAAACCCACCACCTCTTATTCTCTGTTTATTATTTTTTTCTTCTTTCCCCCCTACATGTTGGGTCTGAGTGCTTCCCTTCTCTGCCTCCTGCCTCAGACCCTGTCTATTGGCTTTCTCTATTTGAGTCCCTCCCTCCAACCGTTCTAGTTTAAAGTCCTCCCGGTAGCCTTTGCAAATTTCCCTGCCAGGATACTGGTCCCCCTCGGGTTCAAGTGCAACCCGTCCTTTTTATACAGGTCACTCCTGATCCAGAAACTTGAATCCCTGCCCTCTGCACCAGTCCTTCAGCCAGGCATTTATCCTCCACCTTGCTCCATTCCTTCTCTCACTGTCGCGTGGCACAGGAAGTAATCCTGAGATTGTTATGTTTGCGGTTCTTTTCCTTAACTCTCTTCCTAACTCCCTAAATTCACCTTTCAGGATTTCTCTTTTTTTACCTATGTCATTGGTGCCAATATGTACCACGACCTCAGGCTCCTCTCCCTCCCTTTTCAGGATATCTTGGACATGTTCGGACACATCCCGGACCCTGGCACCAGGGAGGCAAACTACCATCCGGGTCTCAGGACTGCGTCCACAGAATCGCCAATCTGACCCCCTAACTTAAGAGTCCCCTATTACCAATGCCCTCCTCTTCTTTTCCTTACCCTTCTGAGCAACAGGGCCGGTGTCTGTACCACAGGCCAGGTCACTGTTGCTACCCCCAGGTAGGCTGTCCCCCCGAACAGCACTCAAACAGGAGTACTTATTTCCAAGGTGTACAGCCACTGGTGTACTCTCTAGCGCCCGCCTCTGCCCCTTGCCTCTCCTAACCGTGACCCACTTGTCTTCCTCCTGTGGTTTTGGAGAGACTACCTCCCTGTGACTCCTCTCTATGACCTCCTCACTCTCCCTGACCAGACGGAGGTCATCGAGCTGCTGCTCCAGGTTCCTTACACGCTCCTTTAGGAGCCCCATCTCGACACACCTGGCGCAGATGTGGACATCTGGAGGGCTACCCGACTCCATGACCTCCCACATCTGACATCCAGAACAGTAAGCTGCCCTGGCACTCATACTTCCCTTACCCTAGATAGAACACAAAATACAATATACAATACAAAAATACAATACAAAATACAAAGTACAGTACACTACAAACTGCTGGAATCTGACTGCCAATCAGCTGTGTACTCAGTCCACCAATCAGCAGCTTCCTGAAGCCCAGTTAATTGAATGGAACGTTACAGATTTGGAACATTACGGATTTCCCTCACCAACGGCTCCTGGGCCTCTGTAAAAACAAAGCCCCGTGCTGGGTTTTTACACTCACCGCTCGGACGTCACTCCTCCCTCACCAATGGCTCCTGGGCCTCTGTGTGATCTGTAGATGTGTGATCGCAGATGCCTTAATAAATGTAGATTTTCATGCCTGGCAATAGATGTTATTGCATTCTGATCTGAATGTAAAGTTGAAAGATGATCTTAATAATACTTCTCCTAGCTATATTTTAAAAAGTTTAATACAACTGTCTTTACCTTGATGAGGACATAGAAGTGCTAAAGAACTTGAAATCAAAACAGATGTATGAATATATATTCAGGTATTTGTATATTGTATATGTATTGCATAATGTCATATACATCAATGTGCAATGAAATTCCTTGTTCACCTGATGCTCACAGAGTAAACTAAATGCATACAGCAATGATAAATACAATAATGACAGTCAACAGTGCAAAATAGCAGAACAGTGTAAAATTGAGGTAATCAAAAATAATGTTTGAGGTATAATGACGTAACCAAATGAGATAGCTTTAAGTGTAAGTAGTGGCAGCACCTCTGTGAAAGAGGTGACTTGTTCATGAGTTTGCGAGGCAGTGGGAAAGAGGCCCAATTACATGATAATTTATCCCTATGTCCAGTATAATTGTTCAGAATGAACCAACTCTCACGGTGCTTAAAATAATATAGAAACTTTAATCAATAATTTGTTATTTTTAGGCAATTGTGAAAGGAATAGATATTTACTTTGGTTTGAATTTGATTTTGTGTGCTGTTCTATACTGTTCGAAATAAATGATAAATATCTTGTCACAATTATTTTATCACAGTTATTGAAAATGTAGTGGATTACACCTATACATCTTAACAGTTACCACATATAAAACAATTGGAATTATTTTTGGTATATATACATTAATACAGATAAACAACTCATATTTATTGAAAGATGTTCAATTTTGTCCCAATTTAACAACTTGAACGGCTGTTTTTGTATTGTTCTTAATTAAGATTTTCTTCCCTGATGGAATAATTTGAACATTTTGTGAATTAGAATTTCATTTTAATCTGGGCGATTTATGACCGTTATTTCAGTGAACATAAATGTGCAGTGAATTATTCTAATTTCAGGTGTTGGGATAATTTGTAAAGCACTTAACAATTGTGGGCTTTTTTTAAATAACGCCCATGGCCAATTAACAATTTAAATGTTCACATAC
Organism: Okamejei kenojei; assembly: GCA_035221665.1. NCBI lineage: Eukaryota > Metazoa > Chordata > Chondrichthyes > Rajiformes > Rajidae > Okamejei > Okamejei kenojei. The sequence goes on from CM069131.1 coordinate 81,268,776, forward strand.
TGTTTCCTTAACTTTTGAGACATCGTGTATTTAGAGCACTCTGTTTTCTACTCATGGAACTGGGGGATTTTTCAAACTGGCCACCTGGACGGGCTTTATGAAAAGTCGATATATTGCCATCTGTTGGCGTTACTGCAGCCGGGGGAAATGACCGAAATCGGTGATTTTTAACATTATGCGGGTCAAACGATCTGATCTGGCGAAATATTGGATCGGTCGTGAATGTGAAAGCGCAACCTTCCGTTAGTTTAAACTGGAGCATTCGGCATTGCATACCATGTTAAAAACACGAGTGCCGTCAAAAGTTATTTATCAATTACAATATAACTTTCGAAATTCTGATTGAATTGGTTGAAAAGTGATGTGTGTGTCGTATCGGCAGACCTCAGCTAATTAGCACTTCGAAACATTTAAGATGGTGTGATAACGCACACCATACATAATTTGAAGGACACCTCAGTACTGGCACGGAAGGTGCTCGGTTTCACATTCAGCAAATCATAGCTACAATGCGAGAGAATGGACAGACCTGGAATGTATTCACTGGAACGTCGAAAGCCGAGGAGAGACCTGAAGTGTGTACAATTATGAGAGGCACAGCTAGGAAGGGTAGGGTGGATAGTCAGAACATTTGTGCACATGCTGGCAATGTCATGGACTAGGCATAACTTTAAGGTGAATGGGGCAAAGTGGGGGTTGCACAAGAGGATGGCGAGTGTTTGGAACGAGCCGCTGGAAAATGGTGGTGAAGGCAGATTCGATAGTGGCATTTAAAGGACATGGACATGCAGGGAATGGTGGAATCTGGATTATGTGCAGGCCGAGGTCTTGGCGTCATGTTCGGCACAGACATTGCGGGCTGAAGGGTCTGTTCCTGTGCTGTACTGTTCAATGTTCCATGTTCTACCTTCAGTAAGATGAGGGAGGCACGTTTTTTCTTTCCACCGAGGGTGATGGGTGCCTGGAACACGTTGCCAGGGATGATGGTGGAGGCAGATGCAATGATTACGTTTAAGAGGTTTTTTGAAACGCGCAAGGGCAGCAGAGGATGGAAGGGTGGGAATCATGCACAGGCAGATGAGATTAATTTATCATGGCATGGTGTTCAGCACAGACGTTGTGGGGTAAAGGCCTGTTCCTGTGCTGCACGTTTCTGTGTGTAGGAAAGAACTGCAGATGCTGGTTTAAATCGAAGACAGACACAAAATGATGGAGTAACAGCGGGACCAGCAGCATCTCTGGAGAGAGGGAACGGGTGACGTCACCCATTCCTTCTCTCCAGAGATGCTGCCTGTCCCGCTGAGTTACTCCGGCATTCTATGTCTATCTGCACTTTTCTATGTTGCATCTATGTTTTAAGTCTCTCCGGTCAATCCAGTTAGTAGAAATACAGAAAGAAATACAGATGCTGGAATCTGTTTTAAAAAAAATGCAAGCTGTCGGATGAAGTCAGCGAGTCGGGCAGCATCTGCGGAATCCAGCGGAAGGGTCCCGACCCAAATTGTGGACCGTCCATTTCTCCCCACAGACCCCTTGAGTTCTTCTTCCTGTCGGTTTTTGTTATCTAATCCATATACGAACTTAATTTTTTTAAATCTCTCCACTAATCGTCACGAGACTGAAAACCCACAGCGTGCCGTGAATGACTATCCAACAGCTTCTAAAATGTACCATCCAGTTTTTAAACAATTCACATGAAAAAAAAACGAAATCCCAATGTCTATATTTTGTCTGTAGATTTACAGAAGATAGAATTAGAAATAATTTGCTTCGACAAATACGTGGTTTATTTCTAATTTATATAAATAGCCAATTGCAGCTATCGTTTAATCAAATAAGATCAACAGATCTGCTGATTCAATTACAAATGAAGATGTTCCAATTTAATTATCTAGAAAATTATCACACTCTGCACCGTTCATATGTTAAGCATTGGAAATAAATGTTCGAGCTGCAGGTATCGAACTTCACGAAACAGATACAGATATTTACTGTGGGCTTAACAGATATATAAATTAATGCTACTATGATGTATAGAAAATGCTGCAAACTCCGGACAAATTCAGTGGAGCCATTTCCGCCTTTCCCCATAAACTGCATGCAGTTTTCAAGTGGATACGTACAATTCGACTAATATCAATTTATGCTGTACTCGCTTGGCGCATTATTGACAATCAGGTCGAGAATTTCAAATCTGGAATTGGTCAGAATGGGGAGAATACAGAAACTTTGTGCTGAAGGCAACCGCAATTTTTTTAAAAATAGGAATATAGAAAAATTAATCCATTTAATTCATTAAAAAAACAAACACAATAGGTTCTCGAAGGCCAAAAAATCAGTTAGGTTGAAATTTGCCTGAATATAAGGGAAAATATTCGCGCCAAAATGGCCTTTATCTAATTTAATAATTACAAACGTTGATGCAAAATGTTCACGATATTTCAAAGGAACTGAAACGGCGATCTATTACGTTACTTCAGTGACGTTTGCAAAATAATAAGCTGGTAAGTCAAAATATAATGATTGATGAAATAAATAACATTGATATGCGATAGATGTCAAAGTGATAGCGTTGGCATGTTGGTAATTTGAGTTCATTAGGTGTGAAACTGGATATGGAACAGCAAATGGAACATGTCTGCGCAATTGAGAATAATTTTAATGATTAAGTGCTATTATGGCTGTCAAGTACATTGAGTTTAGTCTTAAAGCAGTCTCGTGCTAACCATTTAAAAACTTTCTCCAAGTGTTACAGAAACTCGCTATACACTACAACATTATTTAAACAAATCATTATAAATGTGTAACTTTTTTTTTAATACACACAAATTCGAGGGGGAAACGGATCAAACGGTTACCTGAATCGCGGTGTGAATGATGCGGTCTCAACCCAGGTTTTGCCTTTCCAACAATTTCTTGTCGATTTCAAATGTTTTAAACAACCAATGAAACTCGCCGACAGTGTTTGCTACACCGGCATTGCTATCATATGATTTAATTAAGTTTGAGACCAAAAATGTTATCAAAGCAAAATAATGAGTAAAATTAAAATGGATGCAGTATTTCTATTTGTTTTAGCAAATACTTTATGTGTGTGTGTAGGCCTTGTGAAGACATGGAATAAAGGAATACTGTAACTTTGGTTTTATGAATAGACTCCATTTATACCAAACAGAACTGCTGGTCAGTCGACAGATTCCAACCAGATAAGAAATTATATGCGACCGGGACAAGATAGTTAACTTCCTGATTTACTGTTGGTGGTAATCGTTTAAACATGACGCCCAATAAAAGTAAACTTGGGCGTTTTCAACGTCGTTTAGAAAACAATGCGATTTCGTCTTGGCGCAAGGCGATCAGATTTACATCCTGTTCTATTTCGCATTAAATAAGCTTTTAATGCCACCTGTTGGCTTGGGTCCCGTCGATGGACTGTCTGCTGCTTTCAAACTTGCTGCCTGCTTGATTGTTTCCCATGATTAATGACAGCAGCAGGGCACTGACCGCAATCAATACTCAACATTTCAACAGACATCAACCAGAAACAGTCCCATGCAGCATTAGTTTCAAACCAGGCCAAATATCACAGATCCCATCCCGCCTTTCGCAGATTAATCTAAATACAGCGGAGAGAAAAAGAATCACACACATTAATTACCTCTGGCGACGTACTCGGTTAACGGAAACAAGTCTTCCGTCTAAGCTGCGAGCACATTCGCAGCCAGGGCCTTTGTTTCTTATTTCTGTCACCTGGTGTTCATGCACAATTTAATTTATCGTGTGCATTACCGCATTGATGTTAGAATCAAGCCTGTGTCTGGGAAAATGTGTTTTTTTAAGAAACCATAAGATATTGAAATACGTTTAAAATCTAGTTGCTTTTGAAAGTATGTTTAAATATAAACCATTTTGTAAATTCTAAATTATATTTATAAGCTTTTAAATATATAGCCTTTATTGTGGTTATTATTGTATTTATTTGTTGTGTATTATGTATCCCATTGTGATACACACAATAGGTCTGTTCTACAAGTAAAAAGACTCTCATCATCCGATATCAGTTCATATGACAATTGAACGCTCTTGATATTGGCTATTATATATATATATAAATGATAAATGTATAAACACACAAGGATATATATGTGTGTGTGTGATATTGATCATTATATATAATGGTCAATATGACACACACACACACACACACACACACAAGTTTATATATATATATATATATATATATATATATATATATGATATGTGTATGTATATAAAATTTCAAATGACGAACCGCTGAAGTGAAAACAAATGAAAAGCTGGAAATAACCAACTGGCCGGTCAGCGCCTGGACGGAGAGAGAAAATAACGCGCAGAGTCTGCGGATATTGCAGACGTTGTATTTGCATCGTTTAGCGAGTTAGTAATTTCTGAGACCCCTTTGTGCTCACTATATGGAGAAATGCCATCCAACACGATTATAAAACGTGAAAAATGAGCTGTTCTGAATGCGCCTTTGGCGAGTATCAATTTTAACAGCGACTACATCTACTCCGGATTGTGATACTGATTCTTGTTATTGATTCTGACATATTGTGTACTTTTAAATTGAAAACGTTTCTGCGTGTATTTAGAATTGAAGCACGTTTTATTAAACACATAATTAATAATCACTTTATAGCAGCCAAGTGGCGTTTGTGAAGAATGTAGAAATGTATATGGATCGAAGGGCCGAATGGCCTACTCCTGCACCTATTGCCAATTGTATATAATGTGTATAAGAATTCGCGTTGTAGTTCCTTGAAAATCAGTAACATCTCGGTAATCCATATCCTGGTTCAAATCTTTTAAAACTTGCTTTCATGTCCTGTGCTCAAATGTAAATAATAGTTTTTGTTTTTAGGTATTGTATAAAGTCTCACCGGTGTTTACAGGCATGTGACAATTTTACCATGGCCTTTATTGTAATAGTGCCCTGTTCGTAAAGGGGTCGATTAAATCGACAGTTGGAAGACTAAAATATATATTTAAAATCTATATTTGCATAAAGAGATTGTTCAAACAATAGCAGGTTGATTATGGAAACTGAATGGAGTGAAGAATTAGCAGTTCCCTCTTTGCAAATGGAAACAGACAAAGCTCAATGCCGCTATAACAGATGGACACAAAATGTTGGAATAACTCAGCGGGACAGGTAGCATCTCTAGAGAGAAGGAATAGGTGACGTTTCGGGTCGAGACCCTTCTTCAGACCGCCGCTATAACACAACTGTTTGTTGGAATTGTACCTCCGCTACTGAGATGCATTATGTCAAACTTCTTGCGTTCCAAAATTATAAATAACACATCAAATAGTTTATGCTAAGGTAGTAGAAGAACCTTGTGCAAAATATTATCGTAGAATTACAGATAACAATTCAAATCATGAGCAAACTATCCGTTTCAAATACCAGATCAAATTAACAATATATTTTTCACACAAATTATGTGTAAAGTATGGAGAAAGGATTGTTTTGTACACGATTCTAGCAATAAACATCTTTCCCTCTTTAAAACTATGAACCTTGCAACGCAGCTTGGACCTGCAATAAAATATAAGAAGACTGTAAACTTTGGAGTGATTGCAGAGCACGAATATATAATTGCCGATGGTACAGCTCTCATCTGCAGAAAATGGCAGCGCCGTTTTTCCAATGGTCTTATGTGTGAAATAAAAACTGCTTACATTATAAGCTATCAAAAAAAATCTCTGAGCCCCCAAACCGTAGCCTCCCGTAGCACACACGGGAGGATAGATTCTGGTTCAGACAGGCCTGTTCATTCACTGGTGAGTCGTAGTCTCGCCCCTGGTTCACAATATACATTACAGTATCCGAACATTAAAAAAAACATAACGACACAAGAGTATGCTGGGATGCAGTATAGTATCCCGCAGCTTTTTCTTTAAAGATGCATTTGTGTAAACATCAAAAACAAGCTTCGCCCCCCAACGCCCACTTCAATTTCTACGACGAAAGCAATAATACCGAAAAGGAAACTTATGCTTTGACCTGAATAACAAAGGCAATGACAAAATTTAATGTTCTGAAAAATAGTCCCAAGTCGAATGGTTTAGTAACAATTCTGTTAATACTTTTCTGGAAGTGAATTTATATCTGGATGGTCGTAACCTTTTCAGTACATTTGCAGTAATGGATTGCATGTTTTCCAAACGGATCATGTCCAGGATCCTATGAAGTAGAACTTGAGTGGCTCGTTTGGGACTGCACTCGGAGATGCTGAGGACTGCTATCATAATTATTCCCGCTGTCATGTAGAAACGTTTTATAACGCATAGTGGATGTTATGTTGTCTCTAGTTTGCGCGTCGTTGGTAGCATTCATGAGAAATTGTGCCAAATTTAGTAATATTAGCATCCGCTACACTTCACAATCTTTTAAAGACTGAAAAAAACGATGTTCCAAAAAGATCGATCTCATTTATTTTAAAACTACGTTTAATGCAACGACACGATGATGCATGAAACACGTTTAATCCATATGAGCAGTGGTGGTGTTATTTGAATGTTATTTGATTGATTGGTCTTTGGTGAATCGCGTTGCTTTTCAGCAATAAATGGATTTGCTTATGTTCTATTATGCGACTGACAAATTACAAATATTAAAAATCATACTGAAGATCTGACCAAATGAAACTAAATACGAGCCCTGCTTTCCACTGTTACATTTCTGTGTCACTAGCAATACAACCCGAAAAATAACTGAACCCAAAATATTCGTTTTTAATTAGAAAACACATAGCATGTTTTATTCATTGCGGTGATTGCTTCAGTGGGAACCCCAATGATTATTTTAAGGGTTAGTTGTTTGTATCTTTATTTTTCGAAGAAAATTGCCGAATATTTACAGTTTGCTGTACTTTTAAACTTGCATTCCAAGTGGCTAATAGGGTCGCTGTGGTTAAATAATTTAGACTGTATCAAATAATGCACAGCCGCAGTTATCCACGCGGATATTCCTGCAAAGTACCGATGTACAACCTTAGTCAAACTCTTCCTTGGGATGTGTAAGAAGGAACTGCAGATGCTGAAGATAGACGCAAAACGCTGGAATAGCTCAGCGGGACAGGCAGCATCTCCGGAGAGAAGTAATGGGTGGCGTTTCTGATCGAGACCCTTCTTCAGACATTAGTTTGAAGAAGGGTCTCGACCCGAAACGTCACCCATTCCTTCTCTCCAGAGATGCTGCCTGTCCCGCTGAGTTACTCCAGCTGTTTGCGTCTTCCTTGAGATAATCTACATCTACCCCTCCGGAAATGCAACTACTACAATAACGTTTGATTACAACAAAGCGTAACATTGCAAGGATTCTTCTCTGAATATTAGTGAATTCCAAAACCGCTTAAGTTTGGATCACGGCATATAGGCAGCAAGTCTGCAAGCCTTGGCGATTTAACCGAATAGCCAAGGCCCGCTTTCTCCAGGGGGCGCTGCGGGTTCCTCAGCAGCATTCGAACAGTAATGGTCCTTGATTCGTAAACTGCTTTGAGGCTTCTCATCTGCGGGCTGTCTCGAAAGCTGTATCACGTGAAACGCCAGTGAAAAACATCTCCATGCGCTTGACCTTCCAACTGCATTACATGTATATTTTTTTATAAATAACAGCAAATGTTTTCAAATAGCAATAAAAGCAAGATGAAGCATTTTCCAAGAAAATAACGGTAAATAGAGCATATCGCCAATATGATTCAGAGTCGATAGCGAAGTAAAGGGTCAGGGAATAAAGAAGTACATAATATTAGAAGTATATAAAACTATAAGCAATAAAAATAAACGATTCCGGATGTTGGAAGTATTAAAAGGAACAGAAAAAGGGCTGAGATACTCAGAACTGTGGAAGAGCATTGAAAGGAGAGGGACAGACTGGGTAAATGCACAGTCTTTTGCTCAGAGCAGGGGAATTAAGAGGGCTTAGGTTTAATGCGGGGGGGGGGAGGATTTAATAGGAATCTGAAGGACAACATTTTAGGCCGTAGGTATACATTTGAACATGTACATGGATAAGATAGGTTTAGAGGTATATAGGCGAAACGCAGGCAGAAGGGGAGTGTATAACTTGTGTTGAAGGGGTACATTGGTCGGCATGGGCAAGTTGGACCGAAGGGCCTCTTTCCACACTGTATGACGCCATGTCTCTAAACATTAAATGTTTTTATTCTCTATGGGCAGGAAGGAACTGCAGATGCTGGTTTAAACCGAAGATAGACACAAAATACTGGAGTAAATCAACGGGACAGGCAACATCTCTGGAGAGAAGGAATGGGTGACATTTCTGATCGAGACCCTTTTTCAGACTAGAGATGCTGCCTGTCCCGCTGAGTTACTCCAGCATGTTGTGTCTATCTTCTCCATGGGCCTCTAGACCTTTTAGCATTTTATATTTCTATGACCGAAAATAACTCGATCAGTTAATAAAATAATGAAGCGGCATGCTGACTTCTAGCATCCACTACCAGGAAAATATGTTCAGTTAAGTGCACCTAGTCTTGGATATTATTCGGCTCTCTATAGGGAGGTTTCACGGCAGTCGGGTCACGACCCATGACCCGTACTGTTGCTACGCTACGCCAAGTGGAGTACAGGCGATGTACTGCAGGTAAGCACTTACCATTGTTTCCAGCGTAGCGGGCCCGTTAAAACTCGCCGAAATTGTCAGTTCTTGCGCTGTAAATAATTATGGAAATCGGGATAAGCGAGAGAGACACTTAGCCTACATCAGAATTCCAAAAGTGAGGAGAAATGACGGCAGATAGAAGCGAAAGCTGAAGGGACAACAACAGTCCGAGTGCTTGGCGAACATTGGCCGTTTGCTCACTGCAGTTCATCAACTAAGGCATTATTTTTGTTTTTTATTTAGTCTGGCATCTAAAAACTTCCAGAACTGATAAATCTGGCTGTAAAAATTGTAAATCGCCCATGGTTCTCAAGAGTTAACTTTTTACATACAAAAAGAAAACGCCTCTGAAGCAACATTTACAGCCAGATGTATCACTTCTGAGACATTTTAGATACCAAAGGAATCAAGAAAACCCACAAATAATGCCTTACTGTTGATGAAATGCAGTGAGCAAACGCGATAATTCCCAATACTTTCAATTCCGTTAGCTGTACGGCCAATGTTTGCCAAGCACTTTAGCTGCTGTTGTCCCTTCAGCTCTCGCTTCTCTTTACCTTCATTTCGCTTCACTTTTCGAATTCTGAAGTTGGGTACATGTCTCTCACGCTTACCCCGACTTCCACAATGTTTTACAGCGCAAAAATCCAACATTTTGGCGCTTTTTAACGGGTAGGAAAGTACGCGATTCGTGTATTAATAACATATACCAGAAGTTACGGATGTCCTCCAGATGGATTGAGCGGCTCCGTGCGTCAAGCCCTATGACCCAGTGACCTTACGTGCACACCCCCTATTGTACCGCAAGGATATCGAGGCATTGGATAAAGTGTAAAATGTCAATTTTGGTGCAAAAACTTACTGGGATATTCCCAATGGAAAAGGTTGGCACAACTAGGATATTGTTCATTAAAATAAGCAGTCTTTAATATAAAACAGTGGTTTGATAGGGTTGAACGCAGCAATATTTACGATTATGGTGGAATCCATAACCGGAGGTCGTAAATATCCGATAGTTACTCATAAATCTAGTTGGGAATTCGGGATTATCTACTAAAATAATATGTAATGCACTATCATGGGTATCTGTTGATGTAAATAGCACAGATGCGTTGATGGAGAAGCTGGATAAACACAAGGGAGAAAGGGGGTAAAGATGTTGTATGGAAGAGCTGAATTGCCTGCATGGATCATTTGAGTAGAATGGAGTCGACTGGAGATTTCACGTAACTTAATACAAACCTTTTCAGACCGCTTCAATGTTGGGGTTTCAGAGTAAACTCTATTTATTCAGTTCGGTATCTTATTCAGAGTTCGGTATCGGCATATTTTAACTCATTTGAGATAAAATAAAGCAGAATAAAGGCACTCGCATTTTGCCAAGGAACCGAATGTCAGGAATTATAGTAAGATCGACATTTGTGAAAATTAGAAAAACACATGAAGATTTGCAACGTTCCGTTGAATGTTGGCAATGGGAAAGAATGAGTACAGGGCTAAATATTTAATGTCTGTTTCGAAATTTTGTGCATTAAATTCTGCGCCTCGACATCGCATTGTTGTCTTACCGATAGCCATGGTTATCGGTGGCCGATAATCATGATTCGTGCTGGAACAGGTACGGCACATCGCAGTCTTTCTGTTACATAACATTATATCTTCATCCAAAGATTTGCAACTTGACCAACTTTAGGACAGTTGAATCCATTTGTAAAGGGATTGTGACGTTGCATGCTTATTTATGTGATGAATACAAAATGCGGCATTTATTTAACGTCGTACGCATGCCTAGAGTGTCCGCTCAAAGTGCCCTACAGCTATGAAATTACGTCTGAAATAGTACTCGTTCATATAATTTAGGAGTTACCGAACAAAAGGTTGAAAGTTTATTTTGTTGATCTCCGCTGTGTTTTCCGCATTGGCATTATTTGAAACTTTCACTTAATTGTGTGTATTTTCATTCAAGGAAACAAATATATTTATAAATACCAATTAATGAGATAGAAAGTGGACCCTTCTCTCCAGCTATTGATCGGTGCGGGAATTAAACCGATGGAACGGCCTGTCAGCGTGGAATAACTCGATGCAGATTCAGTCCGCAAACGTGCTCCAAATAAACTCGGATCACATCAGTACTTTCTATCTGACCGCAAATTTTAAAAGCCATACAGAAAGTGGAAGAGAGACAAGTTTCCGGAAAGGAAAGAATGAAAACTTTTGCTTGTTTGGTTATCGCCAACGCTTCCTGTCTTTGCGTATCATAGAGTGTGTCACATTTTGATTATGTAAACGGAAACTCTAAATGTAACGGCGCTAAACTGGCAACTGTAAGGACAAGGGAGGAGACAATAATAAAAGATGCAAAAGCAAAATAAAACGCTAACACGAAATTGATACATACTTTAGACCATTTTTTTTCATTGTGAAAAATGAACTAAGTTAGTAAATTAGATTATATTAGAAAGAGAAAGTTGGAATACAAAACAAAATCAAAACATTAATATTTTGAGATATTACCATGCAAACATTTTACTTTGCACTAAATAATGGTATTTCTGAAGCGGAGTAACCCCCCCCCCCCTCCCCCGGATTAATATTAAATCGATCCAACTACCAAGCCACAGTCATGTGAAAGAAAGATATGCAGAAAATACACCCATTACCTCCTTACCATAATCCAAATTGTTTGATTGCAATGGTATCCTTTGAAAATAATGTTGTTGTGAAGGGTTTTGCGCGTAACGATATCCTACAAGCAGCTAAATCGTTTATTTTACTTTGATAGTCCAGGCTTAAATATTAGCTCCGATTTTTCAGCAAAATAACATTATTATTTCCGTCTGATGAGGCAATTTCACTTCATTTCTGATACACGCTATCTCTGACACTGCAGCCCTCCCTCAGCGCTACACACGAATACCAAGCTGGATTGTACTCGAGTGATTAATATTTGCTCTAATTTTAACTGTGTTAAAACTTTGTTTTAAAAGCAGCGTTGCTTGTTACTGCATGAGTATTTTGCAGCAGCGCTTTCTTAAGAAACTATTCGCGCAAGATGAATGGTTAAATAAACGAATTGGAAACCATTGCTGGTTTTGTTAATTCAGGTGAAGCAAAACAAATGTCGCGAATAAAAACGCGCTAATCCCTCAAGTAGTTACATTATATGTCGTTTCCCGAGGGCATGTATTTGTGTTTCCAATTACATGGCAGGTTGGATTGTTATCGCCATGTTATTGCAGTGTTATCAACTTGATCGCTCTCAACATAACTTTACTGATTCTCAGCGTATTTGTTTAAAGTTGAAATGTTATCCTTGACTGCAGTCCGTGTTCTCGCTTTCGGTAAAGTCGTAATAACAATGTTTGGGAATTTCAAACTATATAAAGCAATTTCAAGGAACAAGCTGTCCTTTGCCTAACTTTCTTCATAGATGGGGCTTACACAATAAAAGTGCTTGCACATGTTGTGAACGATATCTGAGGTTGCAAGACGTTAACATTACCAAGCAACAGCGGGGTCAAGCAGGTGTGCGGCTGTTATTTTGTTCGCGCATACAATGGAAAACCTCTCGGCACACTGATATCAGCATCCCTCAGCACCAAGTTAAGTGCTGTCGAGGGAAAGCCAAAGGTTGCCACCGGGTTTACACGCAATGGGTAAAATCATTGTTGACTAATACACGCCCTCATGCTTTGGCCGGTGGAGCGCAGTAACTGCATCCAGTTCACTCCACATTCAGTTCACGGGACTACGAATGTTGCAGTAATCAGATCATAATTTAACCTGAGAGTTTGAAATGTTGCGATGTTGGCCAATCTAACAATGTTATAATTAAATCTCAAATTATCGTTCGTTGTGTTCAGTATTAATAAATTAAAGACGCTCCCTATCCGTCATTTCTGTTTAAACTTGCTTTGCAGCTATTCCGTTTATAAAATGCAAAGTTTCGCGTAGAACCATCGATTATTGTGGAGATATTTTGGAAGTCTGTGCAAAAGCAGAAACCGAGTTGATGCTCCCCCCCCCCCCCCTCCCCCCATCAGTGCTGGTTTCCCAGAGCAGACTTAAGAATCACCATTAATACTGTTGCACGGCCTCTGGGGTTTAAAAACTGTTAGGCACAAGGAACTGCAGACGCAGGTTTACAAAGAAAGACACAAAGTGCTGGAGTAACTCAGTGGGTCAGGCAGCATCCCCGGAGAACACGGATAGGTGAGGTGGGGTGGGGTGGGTAAGAAGGCTGGAAGAGAGGTGGAGACGGGGCAAACGTTGTCAATCTGGATTATAAATTATGTCGGGGTCTTTAATGTTCATTTAACGTTCATATAATCTAATGTATAAAATGCAATAGTACTCAGTGTATTCAAAATATGGACGGGATATCTATGGACGAGATAGTCTTTCGGGTTAAGGAAATTTGCCATCACGGAATTAATAAATCGTTACCTAAACACATTAATACAGAATAAAATTTGCGCCCATGAAATCTTTGCTTTAAAAATAAAATAAATCGACACGAAATGTATTGTTTTCAACACGTGCGCAGATAGGAGGTATCGCGATAGGGAAAATCGCGATGAGACCCGTTTGCCGGGAAGGCGCTCCCTTATAACCCGGAAGTCGCCAGCAATCCCTTGGCACTGCTGGATAAAATAGTCACAGGTTTAAACTATATACATGGCTGTATATGTTTAGAATAACATTAAGGTAGAAATCAACGTAATGTTTATGGAAAAGGAATATATAGATTTGGGAATCATAAATGAAAATCCCGTACTTGCTGCATAGCATTATGCCACGCAATTGTGTCAAATTATATGAAATGAACCCCAGGACTTTTTTTGCTGCAGCTCCTACATTGCATGGCAAGAGAACAGGAGACTACTGTAAACCCTTCTCTGGCAAGCTTTGTTGTGATTCCTGACTGCCAGCTCCCAACAGATTGTTTTTAGTAGTTTTTAGTAGTTGTTTTTAGTAGGTGGTGCACTGACAACAGGTACACATTCTTCGCTGATGGTAAAATAATGCATTTTTTTAAAATGGATAATGACATGTGTTTTTTGCAACAACAAAATCTTGCACCGAACTATAATAATTTGTCAATATTTGCTTTTGGCCACTGCTAGTATGACGGTCCCGACCTGGAACCTAATCGTAACATATTTCTTGTGATTGTTTGCAACATTTTATTTCTGAAATTATCTGATAGACGTTCGAGATCTGCGTTATCAAAGATCCGTCCGCCCTCCCCCCTCCCCCCAGTGTACCAATTACGTTTGTCATTCACAAGAAATATGTGTTTCCCACCTTCCGAATGTAAATCAAACAGGGACCACAGCAATACTATCACTGAAAACAGCCCAATGATGATATGTCGCTTTTCATTTAGGGAGTATGTCATAAAAATAGTACAATCCGTGCAAAAGAGGTTCGATCTGCACCCGGTTGGCCGCATATACTATTTTAGTTTTAGTTTAGTTTATTAATGTCACGTGTACCGAGGTACAATGAAATACTTTTGTTTGAGTGCTATCCAGTCAATGAGAGCACTGTACGTGAATACAATCAAGCCGCCCACAGTGCACATATTAAGAATACAACATAAAGTGCAAATATGTTGGCGTCTTTGCCTACTTTCTGCAGGTCGGAAGCACCAGCTAACACATTAGTTTCTCGTAACTCGGGGAGGGGGGGGGGGGGGGGGTTGGGTGGGGTGGGGTACTGATGTCTTATGGAGACTAAACCACTAAACCTCCTTGACATTTTGCATAAACATTGTCGACCAAAGGTAGTTCATATTTTTGCCACAAGTGGATCGTTTATTCTTTTCGCTATGAATGTCACACCCGTATTTTTTTTATTTTTCGCAAATGTAACTTTAATAATGCCAGTGAGAGTACGAGTCCGTTCATAGTACACCGTTCTGCCATATGCTGCCAATGCCGGTTGCGGCCCTCTGTTAAGGTGGGCCGCTCGTGGAACCTAGGAAACCTCGACCAGTATAAAGGGGTGGGTTAAGACACTGCTGTTCGGCAAGATTTACAGACTTTCAACATGCGTGAAGATTAACATCAGAGATAAATAACAACTGTTACACGCGAAACTGGTCGCTTTTCAGAAATAACAGATTGGTGAATTACTGTTGCAATAGTCACCCATTAGCAGAAATAATGTGGGATTCAAGCACGGCGTTACTTGAATGATACATATATTAGAATGGCAGTCCAAGTAGTAAAAATTGAAATCAACATTTCTTGCTCATTTAAAAATAGCTTTGGATATTGGTCCTATGATTGAAATCGTGCTTCAAGTACCAGCGAAAATCAGTTCTTGGATTCTGGGTAAGAGATATCTGAATACAAACTATTACACTTGATATTTCTAGGCTTTCTTTTTTTTCTAGCAAAACTTGATTTGTTTGGCGGTATGTTGAAGTTAAAATAGTTTCCTATCAAAAGGAGAAAAAAGTGTCTTCAAAGTAATGGCCGTAACTGTACGTTGCAAACCAAGCTCATCTGCGGAAATGGCTGCTTAGTTCTGTAATTCGCCTTATAAAATAACTGACGCTGGATCACTGTAATTCACAATACAATTTAAAATCTGTCACTTAACTTATCTTTCTACCTCATATACCGGCAATGGTAAAAAAAAAAATCTCGAGTTCGGTGATTTTAAGTCAGTTCCTTAATATAGTACCATAAATTTGTGCTTTGGTCTTCAGACAGCGGGAAACCATATTGTTTAGGGACTTTCATTATGTAGAAATGTATTTAGCGCAATTATCAACGTTTACACATCTTTGATAACCCATCACTGATAGTTTCCAACATTAAGCGAACATTGATCACCCTACTCACTGAGTTATGGTGAATAGTTTACAAGATAAACGTCTGAATTATTGTAGCGAGCAAATCGTACAAAGTCCTATGAAGTAAAACATAATTTCACAACACGCTTATCCACAAACCATTACACTTTTCCTGAGCAAAAACAGGTAAAACGCTGAAGGCTTTCAGCACCATACGCCGTAGAAATTATTGCACCCAACCTAAAAACATCTCAAATCATGTATTAATGTCTTTTAACGCTCATGAAAAATATTGTTTTTATGGTTTCGAACTGTAACACAGACACAAAGGAACAATGTAAAGTCCGGATCCGGATAACCTACGACTATTTATCTAATAGGCTGATGATGTGTGTAGTATGGAATTGAAAGTTTTAAAAAATGACTTGATCGCTATTCATTAATTTAATATGGATATTTACACAGAACAAAAGGCACATATTTTCAATGATAATATTTTTTTTTATTATTTTAAGACCGGAAGTTATGCAGAGTGCACGATTTTATAAAGAGATACACAGCTCCAAATGCACTACCCTGAAACGAGCCATCTTTTGTCGCTGTGCTAAACATTCATCCATATTCGTTTACTCCTGGATCTATTCAGGAGAAACCATCAACCAGATAAAATTTCACACGCTACTATTAAAGAAAAGCCTGCAATATGATCGCCCACACTAAGCACTACTAAATATTTTTTTTTAATGGAAAGTGCTAGATTCTTACCCCTATGCTGCTCGAATATAATCACGGGTCGAAATGTTTTTGGGGTTGGGGCAAACATCTTCACATCACCCATAGCAATCTGCCAGAAAATGTTAAACGTTTTGCTCTTTCCTCTGCTGTTCTTAACCGGGAAGTATAATAAAACAATATATATATATATCTATGGATATTTGCACTTCGGAGACAACCCGCAGTATTTTTCCTGTGGTTCTTACATTCAGCGCACTTTGCTTCGCTAAAGGGAATTGAAAATATAATGTCCAAACAAGACAAAACATCGAGGCTCTTTTCAGTGAAACTTATAGAAGCACCGTTTTCCCCGCTTGCTTCTCGCGGGCAGTCTTAGTTGTAGATAGAATCGTCATTTGAAGCTAGATTTGAATTAAATATCAAGGACATGGATACCATGGAAACTCCGTCTGCCGAGTCCAGTCTGCAGCTTGTACTAAAAAACAACAACGCAAATAAATACTGTAGTTCTAAGGGCGTGGATTTGAAACTTTGTTCCTTAATTTAAAAAAAAACAGCTATTGAGTTCCTGTACAAGCAGCCACTGTCCATGCGGGCAGGCAATAGGTGAACGGGTAGTACTGGTAAGACGGTTGAAGTGAAAGCAGCGAAGGTCTTAGCAATTCTCCCGGGCTATACTGTCTTTGATCATCGCGGATTAACACTTTCACTGCCACTTTCTTCGCCGCTGGGGCCGAGGCCATCAGGTCAGCAGCGAGCTGGCGGCGCTTGGTTTTGTACCTGCGGTTCTGGAACCAGATTTTGACCTGAGTTTCCGTGAGTTTCAGAGAGGCGGCCAGATCAGCCCGCTCGGGACCCGAGAGGTATCTCTGGTGATTGAAGCGGCGCTCTAGCTCGAATACCTGAGCGTGGGAGAAGGCGGCTCGGGAGCGTTTCTTCCTCTGTTTGGGTTGGTCCGAGGTTTGGCCCGTTTTCAACACTTCATCAACTGGACTTGGAGCTACGGAGTGAAGAATAATATCTTAAATAAATAGCAACTGTCTAACTTAGCTGGTTCTATCTATCTACCTGCCTATTTAGATTTTCTATTTAGATTGGCCTATTCGCCATTTACACACCTCTTGTATCTTTCTTTCTATCTATCTATCTATCTATCTATCTATCTATCTATCTATCTATCTATCTATCTATCTATCTATCTATCTATCTATCTATCTATCTATCTATTTATCTATCCATCTATCTAGCTAGCTAGCTAGCTATCTATCATTCCATTTTAATTACATTCGCACGTTATTCTGCATGGAAGGATTCTTGAAACGCATGGGCATAAATTAAATATATCTGTCGTTTAAAAAAAGAAAGCAAATTACATTCTAACCTGACATTTTCTGAAAGCCGCTTTGCAGATGCACTTTGCAATACAGAAAATGGGTTACACGGAAATCAATGGTCAATAGAAACATTGACGTGCTAATGCAGAGAATTATAGATGGAAAAATATAAATAGCGTGCTACCTGATAGATGTTCCGTTCTTCCCAGATTACACAGATAGTCCTTACTATCGCTTTTTTCCGTCTCTTCACCGAGACTCGACCGGGCGTCCTTCATTGGTTTGGACTGCAAGGAACAGGCTGCAGAAATGTCCAACTCCCTTTCCGAGTTGCAAACCGACAGGTTTTTACTGTCATTCTCATCACTGACGCCCGAATCCGAGTCGCAACAAAGCTCTTCATTCGGCAGATCGCTGCTTGCCTCGATTCTCCCGGAAGAAGGATTTATCTTTGGACAGGAATTCAATGTGTCCAACATCTTCCAACAGGTAGCAGGCGAAAAGCAGGACACGCCCAAACTTTTCGAGTGTCGATTCTCGTCCTTTCTGGTTAAAATAGCCTGAATGGAGAACGGATTTAAGGTATTGCCACGAACAGCCATGTTTTTTTTAAATTCAATGCTTAACTTTTGTTGAAAAAAAGTTTCTTTTTTCTTTGATCTAACGGTGGTATCCGTCCTTTCCTGGCGAGGCGAGGCGGAGAGGCATCGCTCCTCCTTGGGGTTGCGTGTGAGTGCTGCAGAAGGTTAACACTCCAGCTCCCTCTCTCTCTCTGCTTTTTCTCTCGTCTTTCATGTCATTGCTTCTCCACTGATTGACAGCCGCGCCACCAACACGTACAGCACTATTGGGCCGCCATAAAGAGGCTTACCGTTTCAGTCTTTCTTCATTGGTTGCTTGCTTCCGTCCCTTAAAACGGCGGACAGTGGTTTGCAGAGGGAGTTGCTTTAAGGAAGAGCTGCGCCCCGGGCTTGCAGTTTTAAATAGCCCTGGAAGACCGCATCAAATGAAATCCAACCGTTACAATAACATGATTAGCAGGGAGGTATCCCTGTTGATTCCTTATCTATATATTGAACTAACATCAATTTCAAGTATCGTAGTTCCAACATCACAACACACAAACAAGGCACTTTAAAGTAGGGACGATTTGGCCAGCAATCGTTCTCTTTTGCGTTGTACAACGATGGAGATTTACAGCAGTGTCTTATTTTATAGTAGAAACAAAGAATTGCAGATGCTGGTTTACAAAATAAGGCGCAGAGTGCTGGAGTAACTATTACTTGTCAGGCTTTGTCCTATCCCTGCTATCTTACAGCCTCCTACCCCCCTCCCTCCTCCCTCAATCAGTCTGAAGAAGGGTCCCGACCCGAAACATCACCTACCCATGTTCTCCAGAGATCCTGCCTGCTGACCCGTTGAGTTACTCCAGCACTTTGTATATTTTCTTATTTGATAGTAATGTTCGATTATGGCTAATGTACACGAATACTCCGTGCCCCCCCCCCCCCCCCCCCACGCACGCACACGCACCAAGAAAAGCACATATTTGGCAAATTAGATAACGCTGCATTAGATAGACTGAAAACAGACACAAAACGCTAGGGTAACCCAAAGGATCCGGCAGCATCTATGTAGAAAAGGAATAGGTGACGTTTCGGGTCGGAAACCTTCCTCAGACTGAAAGATAGAGAAGACCCTTTCACCCTGGGGAAGGGTTCCGACCCGAAACATCATCTATTCCTTTTTCTCCAGAGATGCTGCCTGATTCTCTGGGTTACTCCAGCATTTTGTCTACACATAAGAAAAAAGTATAAAGTAGCATCTGTAGTTCTTTCGTCTATCTTCATTAGATAGACTTAGTCAGATACTTTTTAGATAGATGTCCGCCGGCTGGACAGGCAGGTTAAGACTTATCGTGTTAGGTAACAAGTGGATAAGCACGTACAATGCATGCACAGATAGATAAACAGGCGGCTAGACTATATGGTAGAATTATGGTAGAATTCATTAGACTTTAGACATTAGAGATACAGAATGGAAAAGGCCCTTCGGCCCAGCAAGTCCGCGCCGACCAGCGATCACCCCGTACCTTAAATTAGAGGCAATTTACAATGTACAGAAGCCAATTAACCTACAAACCTGTACGTCTTTGGAGTGTAGGGGGAAACCAGAGCATCAAGACAAACCCCATGCGCAGGTAGAACTTGCAAATTCCGTACGGACAGCGCCCATAGTCAGGGTCGAACTCGCGAAATTGGCGCCGTAAAGGAGCAACTCTACCGCGGCGTCCCTGTGCAGCCCTTGTTCGTTAATTCGTTGAGTAAATTAAGAAGCGAGGAAACCCTGATGCGAAGCCTTCCCGTGCTTGAAAATGTAACTCTAACAGCGCCCAGTAAACGATTGCATTGTTAACAAACTAGTATGCCAGTCGATATTTACGGACAAAATATATATTTTTAAAGTATTGAAATACCCAAAAGCGACATTCGGTACCGAAATTTGGCAACATTTGGTGTTATTGCAGAAAAAAAGGATAAAAATCAGAACGGCGTACATTAAAACGTAAGATAAACCATTTTAAACGCAGCTATGCTTTCTGGGTTTTGCTAGTCGAACTGGGTGGTCCGAGTTCATTTCAGCAGCTTAGCAAGCCCCAAATGCTTTCCTCTGGTGTGGTTCATAGTTCCCAACCATTTGGGAGTGGGCGGCCTGAGAAACTATACAAATTATAACGTGTTCGTTTGTTTGCACAGCAATTATGTCGCTAATTTATAGGCGGTACAGTATCAAATGGCGGAGTGCCCCAGCTCCACAACGCTGTTTTTCTAAACCCATCCCAGTATCCCTTAACGTTTTCACAGCAATCTGTCTCAAACCCTAGGCACGCGTACGCTTGCACTGGTCACACAGCCTTTGGACACAGCAAGTATTTTTAATTCTTCCCAGAATATAAAGCAACTTGCCAGCAGCGGGGATGACGCCAGATATATAGTGGCTTAAAACGAATGTGGAAGCAGGAACAAAAAAACTCAGTTTAATTCATATATGTGTGTCGCGGCTGGAATTGGTGCTAATTCTATTCTTTATTCCATTCTTTATAGAATGGAATTCCACTGATAACACAAGCAGAGGACGGGGAGGATGTGTCGGGTGGCCTCTCATTACCTGAAGAATTTACAAACAAGCAGACTGATTAGGTGTAAAAAGAAAGTCCAAGGATGAAACGATAGACGGAAACTCACAGGCGGCTTAAGTGCTGCGTACTCCGGTTTCTGACATGCAAAAGTAAAAAGCCGTGACAAAGGTCCCCCTTGAGTGAATGGATTGTGTGTCTCCGCCACGGTCAGAATCTCCCATTGTTGCGATTCAAAGAGGCCACGGGCTCAAGGTGGGTAGCTAGAGATCGGGAAGATCCCGCTCTCTCAGTGGAAGGCATTTGTAACAGGATAGGGGTGCTAGAGTATGGATGACCAGTGCCACAAACACCAGCCCGATGTTATCCCCGTCGCTGTAAAATATGAAACAATCGAGCAAAAGCCTTCACCTCTACAGATACTAAAAGTGTCATGTAGTGAGCAGCAGCCTAAATCCTTGGAATTGAAGTACAAGAACTGCAAAACTAATTTTCTCAACGCACACGCTTAAGCGCATTGCTCAGCGTGCTAAATGCGAACTGCAACCATTCGGCGAAATTACCAGTAAAGTTATTTCAGCAATCGTTTGGGCCACAGTTCATAATAGGCGAAACGGGCTGTGTTTCAACCGCGGCTTCGGCGTTTGCCTTAACCCGAGCCTCTGAAGCTGGCCGGGATTTTGCAATTTTTTTTTTTTTTTGCTGATCGTCTCCGAACGATCGCCTTGTGCTCGCAGAGCCCGCATACCTCAGCGTGACACTGACGAGGCACTTCCAACCCAGAGAACGTGGCCGGGTCAGTAAGCGCTTGATAAACATAGGGTCAGTTTCCAAGTTCCAAAACGCAGTCTGTTGCCTCCTCAGCTCCCTAAATCATCGACTTATTTTGAACACATTGCAGCCTAACCTCAAGAAGTCACAGTGTGCCACACACAACAGTGCACTTGTTTATTTTCGGGAAAGTGATTCCAGTGCGGGATGCGTGCGTTAAAGGCCCTCAGACTCTCCTGATCCCCCTTCCGAGAGCCCCCGGGTTCACTTTTGTTGCTTTCGCGCACCACCTACAGTCAATAAGAGGCATTGGCATGCCGTTGCAAGGAAGCTGCACGTCAATGTTTTGAACTGTTTTTAATATATTACACATGGTCATTTTTAAATGTTTTTTATTTTTATAAATTCGTTTCTGGTGCTTAAAGCTCATTGTCGAACCTAATGCACGCGTTGGTGTATTGTGTGCAGTTTTGGTCTCCCAATTTGAGGAAGGACATTCTTGCTATTGATGGAGTGCAGGTAGGTTAACCAGGTTAATTCCCGGGATGGCGGGACTGCCATATGCTGAGAGAATGGAGCGGCTGGGCTTGTATACTCTGGAATTTAGAAGGATGAGAGGGCATTTTATTGAAACATATAAGACGATTAAGGGTTTGGACAGGCTAGAGGCAGGAAACATGTTCCCGATGTTGGGAGAGTCCAGAACCAAGGGTCACGGTTTAAGAATAAGAGGTAAGCCATTTAGAAACGAGATGAGGAAACACTTTTCATACAGAGAGTTGTGAGTCTATGGAATTCTCTGCCTCAGAGAGCAGTGGAGACTGGTTCTCTGACTGCTTTCGAGAGAGAGCTCGACAGAGCTCTTAAAGATAGCGGAGTCAAGGGATACGGGGAGAAGGCAGGAACGGGGAACTGATTGAGGATGGTCAGCCATGATCACATTGAATGGCGGTGCTGGCTCGAGGGGCCGAATGGCCTACTCCTTGTACCTAATCT
The DNA here is from genome assembly GCA_035221665.1 of Okamejei kenojei. Lineage (NCBI taxonomy): Eukaryota > Metazoa > Chordata > Chondrichthyes > Rajiformes > Rajidae > Okamejei > Okamejei kenojei. The sequence continues at coordinate 81,291,227 of CM069131.1, forward strand.
CTATTGTCCTGCGTTTTGAAAACAATTGTTTTTTTGGCTGAGAGACAAAACAGCCTGCAATAGGACATGATAGTGCACTTGACATGATATGTCCAAATTCTATAAAATCCATTTTTAGTGCACATTCATTGCAGGCACCTTTCAGCTTCTCTCAATTTCAAATCTTGACAAATAAATGTTGTAAATAATCAAAAATCAATAAAACAATCGCAGGTGCCGGAAATCTGAAATAAACGCGGAAATTGTCAATATCAACGCGTTAAGCAATATCTGTAAAGAGGGGGACTGAGATTTTTTCAGATTAGGTTTGAAGAAGGGCCCTGAGCTGAGACGTCGGCCACCCACGTACCGCCGAGATACTGCCTGATCCGCCGAGTTACTCCAGCACTTGATGTCTCTTTTTCCCCTCCAGCACACTGTTTTTGGCTAACGTTTTAGGTTGATGATCTTTCAATACTTACTTTATTCTACAGCCGTATCGTGACCTTGATAAATGGAGACAAGACTGTATAAATAGTTTTTATCTGACAGACTGCAGCAGGACGCGCTGAGCCCCTCTGCCAATTAACCCCCTCCCTCACTTGTATTTGACTATCACCTGTCAGGCATTGTGCCACCCCTGCCTCTTTTCCAGCTTTCTCTCCCCACCCCCCCTCCCCCCCCCCCACACACACACACACCTATTGCAGTCAGTCTGAAGAAGGGTACCGACCCAAAACATCGCCTATCCCCTCCACATATACAGCCTGACCCGCGGAATTACTCCAGCACATTGCGTTTTGCTCAAGATTTCAGCCTCTGCAGGTCCTTGTGTCTCTACAGGAATGCATCCATAAGATAGTAGGCTAGGCACTACACTCTCCGTTCAGACTAAGAAGATAGCTAAATTTCATATTGCCTGGATAAAGGAAGACAAAATGCATTGATAACTCACTTCCACGCTGTCTCCAACAGGCAGTTGGAAAGTGGTGATTTTTTATATCACAAAAATAAACGTTATTAGTAATAAAAATTAAATAAAAACCATGCAAAATTCTCTATACAGTTCCCATAATTTAATATTGTTAGTGTTATAACCAGTGGTGTTAGCATTACGCCTTTTCCTCACACTTAGCACCGTTGCCCCAACCCCTGTGATGATATCCCTTCCCTTGTTTAATGGGACACCCGCCAGACTCAGACCCTCAAAATTCATCAGGGGAAGGTCCCTGGATTGTGGTCATCTCCCACAGAGCCTTTGCGTTGGCTGCAGCAGGTTTCATTGCATCGCTCAGCAAGAACTCATGCAGTCTGGAATGGGCAGTCAGCAACATTCCCTTATGGGCATCTGGATATGCTGGAAGACCAAGATGTTTGGGAGAGACCAAAGTGTGTATTTTTTCCTAACCATGGTCCTCCGGCAGCACTTGATGCCCGAGTGTATCCCTGGGAACAGCCAGTAAAGAGGTAACTTGCAGCATTCTGGATAATGTTACAACAGGGTGATTTACACTTTAAATAAACACTGACATTTTGTACAGTGGATAATGATCATGTGGGTGTGGTCGTAATCTCATCTGCTTTTCATTGCAGAGAAGAGGTTTGAAAGGAGACGCACCTTTCTGATCTCCAGAAAACTTAAATCTGCAATGGAAAGTCTTTATGTACTGGCCATTGAAATATAATTACTGCATATTAACAAGTTTTAAACAATAATTGAAATGCTTTCTCCACCTATAATCCCCAGGATAGTAGGCGCACATGAGTCACACAACAAAATCAATTAATACTGTTAATTAATACCATTGACAATGACATAGATAAAATATCAAGCACACGAATTTGAATGTCTAAAGTGCACCATGGAACCAGTGGATCTTTATCTGTTCATATTATAAAGCATCTGAATTATCGCACAAGAACCTATTCAGCCCATACCAGGTCATTGGTAGTACCATATAGATACGTATATATTTCCTCTTTTGGAAATGATCAATTGTTTCAAAGCCGATTGGCCCATACACAGGAATCTATGTATTATACACTATGTACATTTTCCTAAATACCTGATCATTATTACATAATGGCTAGAACTATTTTATTTCTTACAAAAAATGTAATTCTTCAGCACTCTACCTGATGTAATGGGGCCAATTAGCTGCAAGTTTAAATTGATTTATGATTGACTCATAATGCCAAAAATATTATTTTTAATCCCAATGTTTTGGTGTAAACACTAACGGTAAATATTAATGCATGTTTGCAGCAAAGCGAAGTCTACTCTTTGCAAACCTCTCTGAAGGATTTCATCCAGAAACAACTCCTAGTGGCTCAGCATTCCGAATCCAAAGTTTCTGTCCTGGGCCTTGTCCATGGCCAGATTGAGTCCCACCGCAAATTGGAGGAACAGCACCTCATTTTTCACTTGGGTAGTTTACACCCCAGCGGTATGAACATTTACTTCTCGAATTTCAGGTAGTCCTTGCTTTCTCCCTCCTTCCCCTCCCCTTCCCAGCTTTCCCACTCTCCTACTGTCACCGCCTCCTCCTTTTTCCCGCACCCCCTCCCCTTCAGTCTGAAGAAGGGTCTTGACCCGAAACGTCTCCTATTCCTTTGCCCAATGGATGTTGCCTCACCCGCTGAGTTTCTCCAGCTTTTTTGTCTACCTTCGATTTTTCCAGCATCTGCAGTTCTTTCTTAAACATTTTCAACAATGGACAAATTGAGGAATCCTTATTCTGTATATAAAATATAGGGGCCAGGGAAAGAGCGTTCACGTCGCGGCCCTGTTTCCACCAAAATCTCCACCACTGCACACAAGAAGCACAAGAAGCACGACGCCACTGTATGCAGATGCTGAGAAGTGTGTTAGACAGTAGTCAATAGACAATAGGTGCAGGAATAGGCTATTCGGCCCTTCGAGCTGGCACAGCCATTCAACGTGATCATGGCTGATCATCCACAATCAGTACCCCGTTCCTGCCTTCTCCCCTTATCCCGTGACTCTGCTATCTTTAACAGCTCTATCTAACTCTCTTGAAAGCATCCAGAGAACTGGCCTCCACTGCCGCATCAGCTCTGGCTGAACAATTTATAATCTTGTGATGTGGACTCGATAAGAAGATATAAAATATAGATAATTCATGCTGTCTCAATTTTTATAATTACATATTGATTACAGATGGTGGTGGACACAGATAACAAAAAGTAGTGGAATCTACCTAACCCATCACAGGTACTGACCTCCTCACCATCATAGTGGAGGAGGCACTTACTCAGAAAAGCATCATCAGCATCAAAGACCTAGCCACTCTCTCTTTTCTCTCGTGCCATCAGGAAGAAGTGTAGGAGTCTGAAAGTGGTATTGGCACTGTATTTTAAGTCAATATATTTAGATTATGGAAAGAAAAACTGGGATTTACTTTTCTGATCATTATCCTGATCATTATCCTGATCATTATCATTGAACTGCTAAACCCGGGAATGGGATCAGGGTCAGGTTTAGATAATTTCCAGATACACGCATGAATATTGATAAATTGAAGCATAATATGGTGGTGTCGGAGGAACACTTTGTGAAAGGAAATGTGGTCACTTATAATTGATTTATTTTTATTTTGAATGAATGGGAATTAAAGTGAAGATTTGTAGATTGAATTAAAGCTTGATGTGTTCCTGACTTATAAATGAATATTAAAGAAAGAATTTAAGCTCTTTCAAACATATATAATCTGATGCGTTATCAACAAATTAGCATTGATTGGGGAACAAAAGCTTTATATGTTATGTAAAGTAAACATGCAATGGTTTGCTATTTATATTGGAAAAACAGTGCTAAGTTAGGATCATGTAATTCTGATAAATAAAAAATGTATTTATCATGTTCTGGAGAACAATTGGTGTCTGATGGGTGTACAGTACTGAGAGATATATCACATGCTGTTTTAACAAGGACCAGGACAGTTTACTAGATATTGTTTCAGCAGACCAGTGAAATAAAGTACTTTGAAAATGCTGTTATTGTACTCACATGATCAATCGCTGCTTGTAATATAAGACTTTTTCAATTGTTCATGGCAGATAGAGTTGCACAGTTAAACTAATGGGAAAAATTGTTGGTTGTGTGAATTAAAAAAATCCTAAAACATTTCATTTTTATATATTGTTTTATCAGCTTTATTAACGGATAGTTTATAAAACATAATTGAATCTAAAAATGGTTTAACGTATGGGTATTATGGAATTTATTTTCCAGAAATCCACTGAGAAAAGGTCATCTGGTTAAATGGAATGTTCATGCTTTATTTCTCTGCAGTAAAATGAATGTAAAGATATGTATTTTGTGTTGCCAATACTGAAAATAATCTATTGATTTTAGAAATGTTTGAATTTCTGGAAAATAAATGTGTTCCTTTAGATAATGGATCCACATACACATCTAGTGTTCAGTTACAAAGAACTTTACAGAGTAATTAAAAAACAAAGTTGTCAACATCTAAGTGAAACTGCCAATTCATCCAACTGATTTAATCAGGTTGACTTCAATACAGGTAGAAGTGAAAGAAAGAAATGTTGTTCACATGTGTAGGGAGGGATTGCAGATGCTGGTTTAAACTGAAGATAAACAAAAAATGCTTGAGTAACCCAGCGGGATAGGCAGCATCTCTGTGGAAAAGGAGCGGGTGATGTTTCGGGTTGAGACCCTTCTTCACAATGATCAATGTTTTTACACATTGTCCACAATGCCTTAGAAAAAGACTTAAGCTTCTGCACACTGAATACATTCTTCTCAAAAGTAAGTATAGGCAATATTTATAAATTACAATAAATATAAATCTGGATTAAAACTAAAAGAATGCAAAGGAAATTGCTGGTTAAATTCTTCAGTTCTAGTGGAAATATTGCCATCAAGTGGCTAGTTTGTTTTTAACAGCAGATCATTAAGAAACTTTGCAGTGTTGAGAATGTAAATGTAGAGCAGAGGTCATACAGCAATATCAGTAATGCAATGCTCTCTTTCACAAACACATCCCAACCGCCCTCAAGAAACGTTAACATTCATATTGTGGGAAAATAATTTAAGAATATTAGATCACATTTTATATTGTTATAAAGACGTATTGGAGATAATAACCATGCCAAACTGAAATATTAACCTCTGTTCTCTTCCCACAGTTAATTTTCTAGATTTTTTTCTAAAATTTCCTGTTTGATTTATGAGTTTTGATTCCATGTATTAATGCAAATTAATAGAAACATATAAAATTCTTAAGTGATTGGACAGGCTAGATGCAGAAAAAATGTTCCCCTTGTTGGGGGAATCCAGAACCAGGGTTCACAGTTCAAGAATAAGGGGTAGGCCATTTAGTACTGAGATGAGGAAATGTTTCTTCACCCAGAGAGTTGTGAACCTGTGGAATTCTCTGCCACAGTTGGCAGTGGAGGCCAATTCACTGGATGTTTTCAGGAATTAGATTTAGGGCTAACAGAATCAAGGGATATGGGGGAAAAGCAGGAACGGGGTACTGATTTTGGGAGATCAGCCATGATCATATTGAATGGTGGTGCTGGCTCAAAGGGCCGAATAGCCTACTCCTGCACCTATTTTCTATGTTTCTATGTTTAAGAAGAGTCTCGACCCAAGGCATTGCCAATTCCTTCCCTCCATAGATGCTGCATCGCCTTCTCCAGCAGTTTCTCCAGCATTTTTTGTCTACCTATGTTTCTATGTTTCTGTGTTAAACCATTATGGATCATATTGAATATGGCAGGGCCACTGTACCATAACGTTTCCTTTCTACTATGTAGTATGAAGGGATCCTTCTTCATGGACATAGTTACCAGCAAATTAATAGAAGCATAACATAATACAGTTTAATTTTGCATTTTTCATGGGTTTTTATTTTGATTAGAGTCATAGATACAGCACAGAAACAGGCCCTTTGCACCACCATGTTTATGCAGCGAAAGGTGGTTCTACAAAGTATTGACTCAGGGGGGCTGTATAATTTTGCACGCCACACTTTTCAGTTTTTTATTTGTAATAAAATTTGGAAACCATGTGTCATTTTCCTTCCACTTCACAATTATGCACCACTTTGTGTTGGTCTATCACATAAAATCCCAATAAAATACATTTACATTTGTGGTTGTAACCCGACAAAATGTGGAAAAGTTCAAGGGGTATGAATACTTTTGCAAGCCACTGTATATATACACACACATAATATAAATATATATATATATATATATATAAATATATATATATACACATATATACACACACACATATATATACACACATATATATATATAGTCTAAGTCTATGTGGCTGACGGTAGATAATGTAGAAAAAGTAATAGTCATCCACATTGGTAAGTCATCCACGTGACTATAAAACCCGGAAGTGCTGAGTGCGTCAATCAGTCTCTGCAAGATGTGAGAGCAATAGGGTCACGTCTCTCAGTCTGAGCTGTGAATAAAACTGAACACATGTCTATGAAACTGGGAGTGGTTTTACTGACCTGTCAGTGCCCTTAATGTGGTTTGAAAATATAGTTTGGAAATCTTACTCAGTCCCCCTACGTTCATCAGGCGCCGAGGATTTTTCCCATCGATGACAAATAAAAGAGTTATTAGTGTTTAAAAAATGTTGAGATTCTCTCTGCGGTCAATCATGCCATGAAGGCCACGACCCTTCCGGTGGGAGGGGGGAGGGACTATAAAACCCAGAAGTGTGAGCGTGGCTCAGTCTCTGCAAGATGGAGGAGGGAGAGCTCAGGACTCTGTCTCAGCTGTGAATCAACTGCTGAATGTCTTAAGTGGTGTTTATGTGGTGTTGTGTGGTGTTTTGTGGTTTTATGGTGGTTTCACCCTGCTTGAAATGGTATGAAACTGCATTTGAATGTGGTTGCCTTGCACCCTGCATGAAATGGTATGAAACTGCATTTGACTTTAGTGGCCTTGCACCCTGCATTAAATGGTATGAAACTGCATTTGAATTTGGTGGCCTTGCACCCTGCTTGAAATGGTATGAAACTGTACTTGAGTTTGGTGGCCTTGCACCCTGCTTGAAGTGGCATAAAACTGCACTTGAAGCCCACCCTGCTCGAAGTGGTAAGAAAACTGGCCACAATATTGAAATTTGGTGCCTTGCACCCTGCGTGAAGTGGAATATTGCGTTGAGTGGCCCAGCACCCCGTGTGAACATGGGAAACGGGTCCCACTTGCGTTTGTGTGTGTGTTGTGTTGTAAAGTGTGTGTGTGCATTTGAGTGTTGTGTGTGACTGTGGTGCTGTGAAGTGATATGTGCACTTGAGTTTGTGTGTGCGTGAAGTGGTATGAAACTGCACTTGAATTTGGTGGGTTTGCACCCTGCTTGAAATGGTATGCAAACTGCACTTTAATTTGGTGGCCTTGCACATTTATATACACACACACACACACACACACACACACACACACACACACACACACACACACAATGCAGTTTCATACACACAGGGTGCACACCACAACTAAGTGGGACCCAGTTGGGTCCCATGTTCACACGGGAAGGCTGGTCCACCAAACTCGCAATATTCCACTTCACGCAGGGTGCAAAGGCCACCAATTTCATATTGGTGGCCAGTGGGGGGGGGCTTTCTGGAGCACTAGTAGGAGTGTTGTGGGCTGAAGGACAAATTCCAGAGGAGTAGTATGGCCATTCAAGCAGGGTGGGCCGAATGAATCTTGTCACATTTCAAGCTGTGTGCAAGGCACCTCACAGTTTCTCTCATGGCTGGTGGGCTAGCAGTTGACTCATGGCTACACCTTGAAATTCCATTTCAAGCAGGGTGCAAGGCCACCAAATTCAAGTGCAGTTTCATACCATTTCAAGCAGGGTGCAAGGCCACTTAAGACAGTTCAGTTTGAGTTGTCACAGCTGAGACTGATCTCCCTCCCCATCTTGCAGAGACTGAGCCACACCCACACTTCTGGGTTTTATAGTGATTGACAGGAGAGAGATTCTCAACATTTTTAAAACATTAATAACACTTTTATTTAATAATAATAATAATAATAATAATAATAATAATAATAATAATAACTACTTTATTGATCCCCTTATTCAGGAGAAATTCAGCTGTCCTTGCAGCATACTAATAAAAATACAACATAGCATTAAAGAAGAAGTTGAACATTAAAACATAAAAAGATCCCCACAATGGTTCCCACTGTGGGGAAAGGCCCAAAGTCCAGTCACCATCCCCATGTCCACCCATGGTCGGGCTTATTGAGGCCTCCACTGTCGCCGCAATGGAGGCCCAATGCTCCCGGCCATTCTCGCCGGGTGATTGTGCCCCGGCATCAGGAGAACCCTCTCAGCGGCTTGGGTTGCTAGGGATGGCCACCTCTGTACTGGAGACTGCTGCTTCCAAGCCAACAGGCTGCGCTGGATGGAGCTCCACCACTGGCAATCTCGGTGAGAGATCCCAGGCTCCGCGATGTTAAAATTCAGCGCTGCTGCCCGCAGCTAGCTGCTCCACAGACCCGCAGCTCTGCGATGTTTTTTATCGGTGGTCCCAGCATACCGGAGTTCCAGTGCTGCGACCCAGGCAAGGCAGTGCCCGCTCCGTGATAGCACTCCAGCGCTGCGCCGCCGCTGAAGCGATGGGAAGAATTCTCTGCACCTGAGAATGAGCGGAGGGGGACTGAGTAAGATGGCCAAAAATCACAGCCGTAAATGGTAGCGTTTTATCTAAAATCAATATACAGTGCAAACAGGAAGTTGTCAAGTTTAGTATTTTAATCATTTGCCATTTCAAACCAACCATTTGCTGTGCGTCATTTCAAACCAACCACCATCAACCATTCGCTGTGCTTTATTTCAAATCAACCACCACCAACCATTTGCTGTGCTTTATTTCAAACCAACCACCACCAACAACCATTTGATGTGCTTTATTTCAAACCAACCACCAACAACCATTTGCTGAACTTTATTTCAAACCAACCACCACCAACCATTTGCTGTGCTTTATTTCAAACCAACCACATTTTCATTTTCAAACCACATTAAGGGCACTCAAGGTCAGTTAAACCACACTCACAGTTTAGTAGACATGTGTTCAGTGTTATTTACAGCTCAGACTGAGACGTGATCCTCTCGCTCCCCCATCTTGCAGAGACTGACTGAGGCACTCAACACTTCCGGGTTTTATAGTCCCTCCGGAAGGGGCGTGGCCTTCAGGAGAGAGAATCTCAACATTTTTTAAACACTAATAACTCTTTTATTTTTCATTGATGGGATAAATCCTATTGTCCTGCGCAGCGGAGGGGGACTCTGAGTAAGATGGCCAAAATTCACAGCCGTAAGTGGCAGCATTTTTTCTAAAATCAATATTAGGGATCCCTGTCACACCTGGTCCCCCAACATAACCCGTTCCCCAACGAAATATTCCAGCGCTCACCCATAGCCCCCATGGGAGGCCTGGTCCCCAAATGCAACCCGTTCCCTAATGCAATATTCCACCGTTCACCCGTTTCCCCAATGCAACCTGTTCCCCAATGCAATATACCATCACTCATCCATAGCCCCCAACTGCGCAGGCATGGCTCATTTCCCCTCATCCCCCAGCACTCCCTGCCCCTCCTCTTCACCCACCCTCTTCTTTCCCCTCTCCTCCTACCCTCACCCACTCCCTCCCTCACCTCTCTCTCCCTCTCCTTTCCCATACCCTCAATCACTCCCTCCCTCCCTCCCTCCCTCTATAACCCCTTTCGCCTCCATACCCCCCTCTACATCTATCTCCCTGCTCCACCACTCCTCACCTCTCCCCTATCTCACTCCCCACTGAACACAATGTTTAAATAGCATTTCTCCTCCTCCCCTCTCCCACTCCCTCCCTCTCCTTACAACATTGTAACAAATCTCTCATTGCACTGGGTGGAACACTGTTGATGGGCAGTTTATGTAAATTAGGTCCCATTGTGGTGTCATTGTTGGATGGAGCCCTGTTCGTGAGCAATTTATGTAATTGAGATCCCATCGTGATGTCATAGCTGTAACTGCCACTGCAGTGTTGAAGTGATTCTTTCTCAAACTGGATTTTGTAAAGTTAAAAATGTGAATAACTTGTAAAGTATAACATAAATCTGAACGAAATGGAGACAATTGTAAGTAAGGTGGTCCAAACATTGTAGCGCTATCGAGTACGATTTTTGCATAGTTCCAGGATCACATACACACACACACAAACACATATAGGAACAAACAAGATGAAAGTTTTCGTAATATATCATATATATTACTCCTGCAACCCCTGTGCAACTTGTTCACAACCAACAATGACAGCCAACTTTTATTATCAGCAAAATTGGCCATTTTAAACTGTGTTGTACATTGTAGGGCAGCATGGTGGTACAGCGGTAGAGTAGCAGCCTTACAGCAGCAGAGACTCGGGTTCGATCCTGACTACGGGTGCTATTTGTACGGAGTTTGTACGTTCTCCCCGTAACCTGCGCGAGTTTTCTCTGAGATCTTCGGTTTCCTCCCACACTCCAAAGACATACAAGTTTGTAGGTTATTTGGCTTGATATAATTTGTCACTAGTGTACGTCGGATAGTGTTAATGTGTGGAGATTGCTGGTCAGTGCGCACAGTGGGCCAAAAAGCCAGTTTCTGCGCTGTATCTCTAAACTAAACTAATTGTGAATAACATGGTCTCAACCTGCTCATTTACCAATAGTCAATCCACGCTAGCACATTTCACCCAACCTCAAATACTCTAATGTTGTTTCATAGCCTCTTGTTCAGTACTTTCTCACCAGCAGCTCATGTGTTTTTTTTACTTTTTTCTTATTTTTAGTGTGTCTTAATGTATGTTTTAATGTTTCTCGGTATGTTTTGATGTGGGGGGTTGGGGGGAGGGGAATAGGGGGAAACCATTTTCATTCACTTACCTCGACAGAGATGCAACCTTTTTCCATGTCACATCTTCACCCCCCCTCACGGCCTAACAATAGACAATAGACTATAGGTGCAGGAGTAGGCCATTGGACCCTTCGAGCCAGCACCGCCATTCAATGTGATCATGGCTAATCATCCCCAATCAGTACTAACAACTAGTTTGATATGCCCTTTCCAAACCGGAGACCGGCCCAGAGCTTCAAGCAGCAGGCGCGGCGCAGACTTACCATCACGGAGCGGACGATGGCATCCTCTGCCGAGGATCGCCAGTTTTGGAGCTCTGACTGCAGGGCCTGTGGACTTTAACATCGTGAAGCTGCGGTCTCCGGTAAGAAGCGGCCGACTCGGGAACTTCAAGCCGCGGAGTGTGTTCTGATCCGTCCTGACATCGGATTTTTGATCATTCCGACGAGAGGGCCTGAATATCTGTAGTGGCAACTGCAGAGGGTTCAAGGTCCCGAACACAGGTGAACAAAGGAGAAAGATGACTGAACTTTATTGCCTTCCATCACAGTGAAGAATGCGGATTCCACTGTGGTGGATGTTTATGTTAAATTCTATTGTGTGTTGTATGGCTGCATGGTAACTAAAATATCACTGTACCCAAATTGACACATGTGACAATATATGTGAACTTGAACATGGACCTTCTGAAAGTCCAAGTACATCGTATCTATTGGTTTGATCTTTTGTGGTAGTTACTATCTCAAAAAAACTTCAAAAGAGATGTCAAATATGATTTTCCTGTCATAAATCCACCTTGATTGTCCAATTTTACAATTGTTTTCTAAGTGCTCCACTTTCAGGTAATAATGGATTCTAGCATTTACCATGCTACTGATTTCAGGTCAACTGATCGATGGCTCCCATTTTCTCTCCCCTTCCTTTCTGATGTTGTGGGTTCTGGTCCAATCTGTAGACACTGTTTTAGAATCTATGGAATTTTGGAAGTAGACACCAGCTCATATTTTATTTCCATTAAAAAAATTTCAAAATCTTGGGGCAATAGTCAGCAGGTGCTGGGGATTTATCACTATTCTGTCTGATTCAGTCCACAATTCAGTTTAAAGAATTGTCCCGACCTGAAACATCACCTATCTATGTTCTCCAGAGATTCTGACTGACTTGCAGAGTTACTCCAGTATGTTGTGTCTTCTTCAGTCCACAATTAAGTCAAAGTTATCAACATGCCACTAAAGCCCACCAAGCATAACTTTGTACCACATGTATCTTCATGAAAGATGGCTCAACTAATTTCAAAGCTGTCTCACATGTAATAGAATTAGTTTGTTTTTTCACTTTTTGCTTCCAGCTTCCTGTTTTAATCTCTTGAAGGCATTTGTTATTTTATGAATTGCTTACTCAGTCCACATTCTCTGATATTTTGTCCCTGTATTTCATTTTCATATTGGTGGTGCCCAAGCAGTAAATAATGGATGGATTTTTAATCTGGCCCCAAACCTGTTGATGATTATCATCCACATTCGTCAGGCATCACAGGACTAATCTTTTATTGTTCATAGAAATTAAGTGTTGTGCCGTTTAGGTGCTACTCCAAATTCCAGTTAAACCAAATGCAAAAGTCAGTAGATGCTGGAAATTGAAAATAAAAAATGATAGAATCATTCTGCAGCTCATGTTTTGAGAGGCTAGTTATGGAATGCATTAAATCCAGTCTACCCAGCAGCCTTGACCCACTGCAGTCCGCCTACCACTACAATAGGCCCATGGATGAAGCCATCGCTGTAGCCCTACACTCATCCCTGGAACACCTGGATATGCTAGAAGCTCTGCCTTTAATACCATTGTACCATCCAAGCTTATCGCCAAACTAGCAAGACTTGGTGTCAGCACTAATCCCTGCAACTGGATACTCGATTTCCTGAACAACAAACCTCAATCAGTGAGGATAGGGGACAAATCATCCTCCACGATAATCCTCAACATGGGGGCTCCGCAAGGATGCATTCTCAGCCCATTAATTTACTCCTTGTACACCCACGACTATGCAGCCATGTACAAATCTAATTCAATTTTAAAATTCGCAGATGACACCACCATTGTGGGCCAGATATCAAACAATGATGAGACGGAGTACAGGTAGGAGATTGAGAAACTCATGTCTTGGTGTTGAGAAACAACCTTTCTCTCGATGTCAGCAAGATGTAAGCAAGGAGATAGTGATCGACTTCATGAAGCGAAGTGGTACACATCACTTCTATTGACTGCATTTATACCTCAAACTTCCTCGGCAAGACCAGCAGCATAATCAAGGATGAATCGCACTCTGGCCATGCTCTCTTCACCACTCTCCCATCGGACAAAAGGTATAGAAGTGTGAAAACGCACACCACCACATTCAGGGACAATTTCTTCCCAGCTGTTATCAGGCAACTGAATTATCCTACCTCAACCAGAGAGTAGTGCAGAACTATGATCTACCTCTTTGATGACCCTCGGACTATCCTTGATCGGACTTTGCTGGCTTTACCTTGCACTAAACGATATTCCCTTATTATGTATCTATATACTATAAATGGCTTGATTGCAATCATGTATTGTCTTGCTGCTGAATGGCGAGCACACAACAAAAAGCTTTTCACTGTACCTCGGTACACGTGACAATAAACTAAACTGACTGATCATATTGCATAGAAACGGAGCTTCAGGTAGTAATCTTGGATCAGAACTGAAAATAATAGATAATAGGAAACTGAGATTAAACAAATATTGAATTCAAGGAAAGAGAGAGGGGTAAAAGTAATTTTACAGGATGGGAGGAATAAGTGACTGTTAAAAGAGGTGGGTTTTACAAGGTGACATTGGATAATAAAGGGATTAATGAATAATGAAAGATCAGTCTCGAGGAGGTAAAAATGCAGTTATGAGGGGCAGAATAACTGAAAACACTGGAAGAAAAAATGGAATGCTGGAAATGCTAAATGGAAAATCGAGAATTAAAATGACAAATGTCTTGAAAGGCAGAATCACCCATGTGGACTAAATGAATGCATTCCATAGAGTAGGCACCCATTCTGTATTTTCAGAGTGTGCATCTCCAGGGATCCAGGTTCAATTCTGACTTCATGTGTTGTCTGAGTAGACTTTGCATGGTCCCCCTGTGAATGCATTGCTTTCCTCTGGGAGCTTTGGTTTCCTATAACGTCTCAAAGATATGTGGGATGGTAAATTAATTGATCACAGGGAATTGTCTGTAGTGTACAGGTGGGTGGTAAAATGTCAAGGCTGTTGAGGGTTACATGGGTAGAAAGCAATGGACTAGTATAGGATTAATATAAATGGTGCTTGATGATCAAAATAGAGCGTGGAATGATGAATAGGGTGGAGAAGACAACGTATCAGATGGTGGCATCATATTGCAAATGTAAATATTATAGACGTAAAATAGGGCTATGGTGGGATGGAAAGCTGGGACAAAGAAATGCTATTGTGGTTGCTACGCTAAGAAGGAAACTAGAGTGGATGTAATTGAAGTGCGCATGGGATAGGTTGGAAGGGTCAATGCAATCGAAACAACAGTATGGAATGTGGCAAAGTAGTGATGTTACAAAACTTACCTTCAGCGGCGCTGCAGTTCTTCCACTGGCCGTGTGCGCAACTTTGGCGCCTTTGAGGGGGGGGCGGGATTAAAATGTCGTTTTCTACTGCCTGTCGGAGGCGGATTTCCTCGGGCTGCTAGCTGCTGGGATTAGTTTGTAATTTGGATACTTAGACTATTTAAAAAATATATCATTTTCTTAAGAAATGGAATCTACAGGACATTCTTAATGGGAAAGTAGTGGGCAGAAAGGCATGTCATGCGTGGTTTGAAGAGCAAAAACTTGTAGTTTACAATGCCAAAATTGAAAAGTTGAGGAAAAACAAGGTGTACAGAGTTGCTTATTGGATACAATCTGAAGAATATGATGATGTTACTGATTATGATATGCCAACTTACCAGCTAGCAACTGATCTTCTCCATAAAGACGGTCTATTGCTAGAAATTGTAATTTATTTACCTTCTGTTACAGACATACAGCATATAATACAATAATATTAAAGTTCTGATCTTGAGAATATGATATTTTTGAATTTTCAAGGCAGTCTGGCTGTTTATTACTATTTCCGTCACAACGGTCAATTTTGTAATTAACTACAATTAGGCGATTAACTAATTATATGCTTTAATTTCAGGTCATCCAAGTAAGATGTTTTATATTTGTTTCAGAATGCTTCAATGTATGATAACTGAACATTTCATTCAGTTCTCTTAATTTTTAAGAAAGTTATGGGCTTTTGACTGTCCTCGATCACAGCTTTTGTATTAAGTCAATGGAAAAGCAATAGGGAACAAGATGCTAATTTCCGAGTATGTAAATGGCCATAACAATTTTTATACTGAAGATATGAAAGTGAATTAGGTGTCACATTAAACTTCTTTTGATGCTTTATCTGATGGAATAAATTGCAGACTTGATTTTTAAAATCTCAAAATTTTGTAACATTACTAGGCAAAGTCAGACCAAATACAACCAAAGAAGAGAAAGTGAGAGAATAAAATAACTTTACATTAAATATGTCAAGGAGAAGTGTGACTAAGATAGCAATGGGAGTTCATGTGCCCAGTAATTGATATTAGACCTTAAGCTGTCACTTGAAATGAACATGGAGAAGTCGTGAAAGGCAAGAGTTGGAGATGGACTGTGTGAATGATACAGAGGCTCACATGCAGCTTTTCAAACCGCATCTACTGCATTCAGTGCTCTCGATGCGACCTCCTCTACATCGGCGAGACTAAGCATAGACTCGGTGACTACTTCGCCATACACTTGTGCTCTGTTCGCCAAGGCCTGCTGGATCTCCCCTTCCCATTCCCACACTGACCTTCCTGCCCTGGGCATCTTCCATTGCCAGAGTGAGGCTACACGTAACCTGTGGGAACAGCACCTCATATTCTGCTTGGGTAGTTTACAACCCAATGGCTTTAACATTAAATTCTTCAGTTTTAAGTAACATCATAGGCCAGAACTGGCAGCTCAATACTGTAGGACACAAATGCTACAGGCATGATAGAGTTGGATCTAAGAAAGCTGGGGAAATTGTTATACTGATTGAAGAGAGCATCACAGCTGTACTTAGGGAGAACATTCAGTAAGACCATATGAATATAATTTAAAAATAAGAAGTGGATAATCACTGTGATATGAACTGTACTATAGCCTCCCCCTCCCCCTCCAGATATGACAGGTCCACAAGTGAGGTCCCAGTGAGGTCCCAGTATGATCAGCTGGGAGCAGCGGTTAAACATTTGAATTTTGTAAATAGTGTGCAGAACACAACTTAACAATCCATGACCATTGGCTTCATGGAAAGATAAGCTGCCATTGCTGTGATCCCAGACTAACAATGGTTTGGAAATGCTATCAGTACATTCCCATGAAAGAGATGATCTAAATGAGAGTACATTGGGTGTGTGATTGTTGGGTAGGAACACTGAATGGTACCTATAATTTTAATCCAGTATCATTTGTGTTTAAGGATCATCATAACATGCCTAATGATGAAGCAAATCATGTCAACTACCGCCGAATAGCTGAATCTAGATAACACATTGGTTTGGGTCGACTGTGGTGGATAACATTTATAGTGCTTAATTAAGATGATTACCTTGTTGAACAAGAGAACATTTCTTCCTCGTAAATGATACTGCAGTAAAATATTTGATTAGATATGCACATGAATGCATGTTTCTGCACTTTATAGTCTGGTGACTAGAGATTTCTCATAGCAGCAGCAGTAGATCGGTATACCAGTCTTTCTTAAAATTCTGACCTATAAATGAATGAATAAGTCTATTGGCCAAGTATTGACATACAAGGAATTTGCCTTGGTGCTCCGCCCGCAAGTGACAACATGACATACAGTGACAGTTAGGAATGACACATAAAACATTAAACATTAATAATAAAACATTATCGATTAAACATGAGAATTAAATAAATTACCAGAGCAAAAGGAGGCTACAGATTTTTGGATATTGAGTAGAGCTACTACTCATGAAATAAAGCTGTTTTTATGTCTGGCTATGGCAGCTTTGACAGTCCGTAGTCGGAAGTGATTCAAAGAGTTTGGCCAGGGTGAGAGAGGTCAGAAATGATCTTAACCACTCACTTCCTGGCCCTTGCAGTGTACAGTTCGTCAATGGAGGGAAGGTTGCAGCCAATAACCTTCTCAGTTGATCGGACGATTCGTTGCAACCTCCGGATGTCGTGCTTGGTGGGTGAGCCAAACCAGACCATGATGGAAAAGGTGAGGACAGACTCTACGATGGCCGTATAGAATTGGACCATCATTGCCTATGGCAGATTGTGCTTCCTCAGCTGCCGCAGAAGTACATCCTCTGTTGTGCCTTTTTGACTGTGGAGTCGATGGTGGCCCCCCATTTAAGTTCCTTTCATATGATGGTTCCCAGGAACTTAAAATACTCCACAGATGGCACCAGGACGCCAGCTGTGTCATTTCCTGTCTGTAGGCAGATTCCTCCCCATCCTGGATCAATCCAATCAGGTTTGTGTCGTCCGCAAACTTGAGAAGCTTGACAGAGGAGTCTGTGGAGGTGCAGTCATTAGTATAGAGAGAGTAGAGGAGAGGGGAGAGTACGCAGCCTTGCGGTGCTCCTATGCTGAGGGTCTGCGGGTCCGAGATGTGCTTTCCCAGCCTCACGTGCTGCTTCCTTTCTGACAGGAAGCTGGTGATCCACCGACAGCGGGGTTCAGGCACAGTCAACTTGGAAAGTTTGGAGTGTAGTAGCTCTGGCACAATGGTGTTGAATGCAGAGCTAAAATCAACAAACAAAATCCTCGCATAGGTCCCCTGGCGGTCTAGGTGCTGGAGGATCAGGTGCAGACCCAGATTGACTGCGTCATCCACAGATCTATTGGCCCGATATGCAAACTGTAGTGGGTCCAGCAGGGGGTTAGTTATATTTTTCAGCTTGGCCAGTACAATCCTTTCAAGGGTCTTCATGACTACAGTGGTCAGTGCCACAGGTCTGTAGTCATTGACCAGTAATCCTTGTTTTTTTTGGGTAAAGGGACAATAGTGGAGACTTTGAAGCAGGCAGGGACAGTACAGGTTTGCGGAGACTGGTTGAAAATGTCTGTGCAGACCGGTGCCAATTGTTCGGCACAGAGCTTGAGAGTAGAGGGGGAAACATTGCCTGGTCCTGGAAATTTCCGGCTTTTCTGTCCTCTGAACAGCCTCTTCACCTCCTCTATTTTTACTGTTGATGATGGAGAAGTGATGTTGTGCAGCACGGAGGGGGTGGATAATGGATGAGTCCGCAGTATTTTGCAGTCAGGCTGTAATTGTGTGTTAAGTGGTGATTGGAGAGTGGTGTTTGGGAAAGGGTCCAGTCTCAAGCATGAGCTTGAGCTATGTGAGCTCAAGAGAAGAACGTTTTCTTTAGTGAAAAGAAGTTTTGTTAAATCATGTATCTGTCTTATGTCTAAATACTTCTACAATTTCTGATAAGGAAATGGCAGCTTGTTTTAAATTGGCTATTCACTTATCAAGAATATGCACTTTTGAGAAATTCAGTGCAAGATGGTGAGGTTTCTTATCTTGAAATGTATAGTATTTCAATAATAACCAGTAGAACTTCATAAATAGTTTTGAATTGATATTATATGAAAACAATTGTTGTGTAGATAATTAAAAAACTGAAATGTAAAGCAATGCCATATGTTTCTGGAAAATTAAATTGCATACTAATATAATAAACACTGAGCCAAAAACAGATCTCTATTGAACTCAACATTAAATCTTTGCGATCTAAATGGATAGCACTGGGATTCAGGGTGAGCTTGGTGGTAGAATGGTAGTGAAGAGCTGTTATTCTGATTGGAGGCCTGCGACCAACAGTGTGCCACATGGCTTGGTGCAGGGAACCCTGTTCTTTGTCATATATATAAAATAACAATTTGGATGAGAATGTAGGTGGTATGATTAGTAAGTTTATGCATGGAGCGGTGCCAAGTTGCTGCCTCAGAGCACCAGAGACCCGGGTTTGATCGTAACTACGAGTGCTGTCCGCACAGAGTTTGTACATTCTCCCTGTGCCTTCATGGGTATTCTCTGGGTGCCCCAATTTCCTCCTACTTTCCAAATATGTACAGTTTTGTAGGTTAATTGCCTTCTATAAATTGTCCCTAGCATGTGGGACAGAACTATTGTATGGGTGATCTTTGATTGGCGCACAATCAGTGAGCCAAAGGACCTGTTCCCACACTGTATCTCTAAACTAAACTAAAGAAGACACCAAAATTAGTGCCACCATGGATTGTAAGGATGGTTACCTAAGCATATAACACAATCGAGAATGTAGAACAACTGGAAAAATGTGCAAAGCAGTTGGAATTTAACTCAATCAAGTGCAAAGTAATGCATTTAGGGTAATTAAACGAGAACAATACATACACAATGTTACATATGATTTCATCAGTTGGAGCATTGAGTACAAGAGGTGGAACATCATACTACACCTGTACAAGACACTGGTGAGACCACACAGTATTGTGTGCAGTTCTGGTCAGATTCAGATTCAGAATAAGAATAAGATAGTTTATTGTAATGTACATTGCAATAAGATTCCTTGTTCACATGATCTAATAGGATATATAGTAAACATGACAATGATCTATACAACAATAAATACAATAAATACAAAACAGTTCAGTTCTGTTCATTTTATTGTCACGTGTACCGAGGGACAGTGAAAAGCTTTTGTTGCATGCTTTCCGGTCAATACGCAGTCATAAACAGTAGAATTGTGCAAAAATTGGGGTGCAAAAGAAACACTAATCTAAAAAAAGTAGAGTTAGGAGTAAGATTATGAGGCAGCACCTCCAGGAATGGAGTGTAAAATAAGTTATTGCTTCAGGAGTCTGATAGAAATGGGACATAAGCTGTTCCCTCACAACATGTCCACAAGCCAAACCCGTGATGTTGTTTGTCTGAATCAATGTATCATTCCAGATATTTATGATTACCTTAGATTTCCAGCTTATTCGATCGATCCCTATCTCCAACTTTAATATTCACTTCTTCTAACATCACAGTAATACAAGAGGCAGGTATTAAGTGATCCATACGAAGACAAAGCACATCACAGCACTCTACCATCCTTTTGTTTCATACCTTTTTTTTCATCTCTAGCCTTTGTCCAATCACCCCACTCACCTTTATCCACATTACCTGCCGCGTTTTGCCCAGCCTCTCCTCTCTTCGAGCCCCCAACCCTATAGTCAGTATTAAGAAGGATCCCAACCGGAAATGCCACCTATCAATGTTCTCCAGAGATGCTGCCTGACCCACTGAGTTGCTACAGCACTTTGTGTCTCTTTTTGTAAACAAGCATCTGCAGTTCCTTTTTTCTCCAACAAAGTTATTTGCCTGTATTTCCCCTTACATGAAAAAGGTAGTAAAAGCTATGTCACGTTAATATAATTATCTTCAAGTTCACTTCCATTTGGACGTTTGAATAAATGAATAGGTTTATTGGCCAAGTATTCACATACAAGGAATTTGCCTTGGTGCTCCACCCGTAAGTGACAACATGACATACAGTGACAGTTAGGAATAACACACATTAATAAACATTAATGACCATTGTCCTGGTATTATCATTGTTGAGCTAACATTTTGAGGGCAGGTTAATGATCTGGTTAGGAAACTAACTTGAATGGCAGGATAGATATTGGGGGCAAGTTCTTTAATTGGTCGAATTTGACCTTCAGTGCTGGGGCCTCAAACATTAATTTTATTTAGAAAGTTATATCCTGGTTTGCTAATAATAACAGAGTTGTATGTTATGCAAATAAAAAGGGGGCATATAAGTATAAAATGATATTAACAAATAAAATCACCAGACAAATGTGTTGCAAATGAAAATCCACATCAGCAATGGGAAGATATCGGACACAAGAAATTATAATAGAGTATAATGTAATAACAAGGAACTGCAAATGTTGGTTTACCAAAGAAAGGCACAAAATGCTGGAGTAACTCAATGGTCCAGGCAACATGGAGAACATGGATAGGTGACCTAAGATGGACACAATATGCTGGAGTAACTCAACGAGACAGGCAGCATGTTTGGAGAGAAGGAATGGGTGACGTTTTGGGTCGAGATCCTTCTTCAGACTGAAGCTGTCTCCGGCATTTTGTAACTTTCTTTAATTATTATAGAGTACTGTTTTAACAATGATTTAACAAGACACAGCAGAGGGACGAAAGGTCTACATACACAGATCATTAGGGAGTTATGAATAAATGCTTAAAGTTATCAAAAGTGCTAATATTTGTGTGGCATATTTCACTCCATAATGAAAATCAAGGATAGATCCTTGGGTACAGTTATACAAAGCCTGGAATATTGTGAGCAGCTCTGGCACACCATCTGAGGATGGATCCTAAAACCTTGCAGGTGCTATATGAATGAAAGCACATTAAACCATACAATTTTGGCTAGTGGATGATCTCAATATATTTAATACTCAATAGCCATGGATCTGTTTTTTAAACTTTGGCTAATATCAGATCTAAATGCAATCACAAAAAAGTCACCACAGTGTGTAATCTAAATAGCGCCTGCTGAATCTGATTTGGGATGTAGGATTATAGAAACATAGAAACATAGAAAATAGGTGCAGGAGTAGGCCATTCGGCCCTTCGAGCCTGCACCGCCATTCAATATGATCATGGCTGATCATCCAACTCAGTATCCTGTACCTGCCTTCTCTCCATACCCCCTGATCCCTTTAGCCACAAGGACCACATCTAACTCCCTCTTAAATATAGCTAATGAACTGGCCTCAGCTACCTTCTGTACCAGAGAATTCCAGAGACTCACCACTCTCTGTGTGAAAAATGTTTTCCTCATCTCGGTCCTAAAGGAATTCCCCCTTATTGTTTAAGGAAGAATTGCAGATGCTGGAAAAATTCGAAGGTAGACAGAAATGCTGGAGGAACTCAGCGGGTGAGGCAACATCTATGGAGAGAAGGAATAGGCGATGTTTTGGATCGAGACCCTTCTTCACAACCCGAAACGTCGCCTATTCCTTCTCTCCATAGATGCTGCCTCACCCGCTGAGTTCCTCCAGCATTTTTGTCTACCTGGGATGTAGGATTGATTTGTGTAGCTGGTCTGAGTGCTTAAAAGTTCATGTGCATTGTGAAAGGGAGCAAGCAAATAGTCAGTGCAATTTTTCAAGGCCAAAAATTCCTCACTACATACCCTGAGGAGGAACAATCAATTAGGGGGTGATTGGATGTATGGATATTCCTGATAGAAATTGCAAATAGTTCTTATCAGTTATCTTCAAGAAATCTGTCTGCACAGTGGACTCTCTGGTACTGATTTTTCTATTACTGAACTGATTTACAACCAACAGCCAGCTACAGAGGATCTGTGGAGTTCAGCAGCAGTAATGCTATCAAGAAAGACACAAGAAACTGCAGATTCTGGAATCGTGAGCAAAAGCAAAGTGCTGGGTGAACCTCGTGGGTCAGGTAGCATCTGAGGAGGGAATGGACATGGCATTTAGTGTCAGGACCCTTCTTCAGTATTATTATCAAACTGGCTGAGCTAGAAATGAGACTGAAAAAAGCATCAAAATATTTAAGGCGTTAAATATTTTACAGATACAAAATTCAAAAAATGGCTCATGACATTAAAACATGAATTAAATATTAAGAAGTCATAAACTTGAATTTACTGATTTTACTCTGAAGAAAAGAATAGTATATATTTTGAGGAAATTATGATCCACAAATAGAGTTTATTTTGTCAGTCTCAGAGGTTGTCTAACAATAGTTAGACTTCGTGAACACTGTGCGCACCTCCGTTACACATCATTCAACGACAGTCTTTACATTAAGAATAGGGAAAACGAATAATCATAACATGTCACTGATCCTGTACTCATTGCACCTGCCAATTCTGCAATAGCCTAGGAGCAGATCGTCGCTGACTTTGAAATGTTTACATATATCTGCCATGGGCAGTGGCTTTCTTTGCTCTGGGTCTTGATTAACATCCACCGGCCACTCATTCTGAATTATAATTCAGCACCATATATATAACTATATCCTGTTCCAATTATTACTCCCACCCTCCCACAAGAGTCACACTTACACTCGGGACAAAGATGAGCTCATTTTCCCTCTTATGCAATGAAATGGGAAAATAACACATGGCCTACAAATAAATAATTGATATTTCTCCATTTTTTCGTAATTGTCATATATTAAACAGTGCGTAAGCAGTTGTTTTACAAAAGAATGAAAGTCGGTATATAAAATAATTTGAACAGGGCTTAAATATTGAGGGGTCAAAACCTAGGGAAGCCGGCTGAATCAGACAAAAGGACGTCCCAATAATGTTTATCCAGCAACATTTAGCACGGATGGATGATTTAGCAACTGAATTAATAGCATTTTGTAATAAAAATTCAGCGACTTCTTAAAGATTATCGAGAGGAATGGAACGCTGTTGAGAGTTCGTGACGATTCTCACGAAGTAACCTGAATTGCTACTGCCGAGCGTCGCTCAATAATTATGCCGCAAAATCGAATGTCATTATTGTGTTCGGGGCATTGATAATAGACGCGCACAGACGCACACACACTGAACATAGCCTTGTGCAGCTAAAGTTTAACCCGGTACAGTAGAACCTCCCGTGCATTTGCTTTGATTCAATGCTAACTCTCTGTTGTAGGCTATACATTAAAACAGAGGTACATATTTATGACTGCTTACCGAAGATTTTAGTTCTGCCACATTAACAAACGGGAATATATCAATGATTTCCACTGAATACATTATAGAAACATTTGCGGTTCACTTCACAAACGGATGATCGGAATTGTCTGGCTGCCCAGATTATCCAACTAAATTGAAATCTTAGACACAAGGAACTGCAGGTGCTGGTTTATATAAAAAGGACAAAGTGATGGAGTAACTCAACGCTGAGCACTAATTCAAAGCACTTCGTGCCGTAAATTGAAAGCTTCCTTTTAGCGCTTAATAGACATCCGATAATAACAGACTGGATATCTACTCCAGCACACGGTCTGTTTAGTAATGCCACCCTGAATAAATACAAACAGGATTATGAGAGTGATAAAGGCGAGTTTTTCTCCTGGCAGAGACGAGCTGACGCCGCTCCTGTTTACTCCATTAGCTCGATTACAGCTGACAGTGAGAGCTCGCTGGCTGTTGTTGTGGACAATAATCAAGACAAGGACGAGAAGTAGCAGTCCGAATCAGACACGTTTACAATTGTGATCGCTCCACTATTTCCCTGTCACCATTCCCACAAGAATAACTATTCATATTACTGACGGAAAAACGTGATAATCTGTTCCAGGGGAGGAGTGGCAAGAGGAGAGTACAGTTGTGGGGGGGCATGATTTTACTTATATGCGGAATACCTAAGGACACTTCGGGGCTGTTCCATAAATGATAGCGGTTGATCACGGCTAGAGAAAACACCGCACATAATAAACACCACTGCCTGACAAAACTGTTCTATTTAATTTATGATACGCTCACAGACCGTATTTGACTTGAGCAGGCCGCCAACTTAAACGCGAATGTGTCAAAAATATCTTAGTGCCGAGGAGTTTCAGCCTGACTGCATCACCTTTATTTATTCTGCCCACTCAAATCGAGCATAATCTAGTCGGGGTGCTGAAAAATGTCTATTCTAAATGAACGTACTCTTCTCATTCAATGTAATTGAAATTCATTTCCATATCACTGACAGTTAAACCATTTGTGGCATCCGCAGAGTCCTGTATTATCAAGCGGAAACGTACGCATTTTCCTGGTCATGGAATCTGGCGATTAACTATTATGGTGATACTGGTGATGCCACAGAGAAGTTAACCGATAGCCAAATACACATAAAGGATGAATGTTGAAACAAGGAATTACAGATGCCGGTTTACAAAGAAAATACGAAGTGCTGGAATAACTCAGCTGGTCAGGTAGCATCTCTGGAGTACATGGAAAGGCGACGATTCGGGTCGGGACCTTTCTTCATACCTCACCTCACCTCACGCGTCCTTCAACTCTTCAATAATTTTAATTTCCAGGGCCTCATTGCCTCATCTTTACCAATTCTGAAGAAAAGTCCCGACCCGAAAAGTCGCCTATCCGTGGTCTCCAGAGATGCTGCCTGACCCACTGAATTACTCCAGCACTTTGTGTCTTTTTTTTTACACGAAGGGCAAGGTTCTTCTTCCTCTGCAATGTTTCATAGGACAGAACCCCGATGAAGTCAACCAAGTAGCCACAAATGCTGGTTTTTTTTTTTACTTTAAGGTAGGGACTCTCTCATGTGTGGTCAAGTAACGCTTGCCGTATTAAACAATTCAGCGACCACACAGACTAAAAAAAAACAGGATCTAGATTCAGGAACGACCGCGAAAAAAACGCCTGTTGAGTGGATGGGTCAATTACTGCGAAGATTTTAACGGCCTTTTCAAGAAAGGGAACCTGCTAAATGAATGTTTTGATACACGCTGTCAGGGCGCAGGGACCGAGTTTTACTGGGAATCCGTTGATGCTGCTGACAATTCACCCGTAGACCGCATTCCTATCACGAGACCCTTCATCTCCCGTATTACATCCACCTTTCTGGAATTCGGTCAGTAATTGGTTAACCGGCTGTAGCTGAATCAGTCTTCTTGGCTGACAGCCTATCTGAAATGTGTATGGTAGGCAGTGATGTACAACAGAATGTGCAATGCAGGCAAAATATAGAACACGACTCTATAAATAGAACGCATGGGAATACATATATAACATTCCAGGCTATGGTGCTGATCAAGCCGAATCGTGCAGAAACATCTAAACACGTTCGGTTGGCGGCTCTGAGTTAATTAAGATGGGAATGGCTTTCCCCACAATTAATAAGAGTGCTATTAACTCCGTTGAATGTGTTGTACGCTGATCCTGGGAAGTGTTGTCTCACAAACATTGTTCTCTCCACTAACGACTGGGGTTCAAACAAAACATATACAATTAAATAATGTCACTTTCAGTCACTATATACCCTTAATACATTATTTTATTAACATGGAAGTTTACAAAAATATTTCTGATATTCAATGGAAATTCCAAGAGACTACAGATCGAAAACTATTGTAGACACTCCTTAGCTTGGGGTGAGCCCATAACCAAACGTATTTCGGATAGCCTTCTTATTTTTTAAATCACACATGTCGTGCACACGCCTTACAAAGCGAACAACTCTTTAAAATAATTCAACTAATATAATAAATAATAAGATGCGTCCTCACGCATTTTACTCAAAATTTCTTAGCAGTTTAAAACAATGCATCTCTTCATTCATAAATTGAAAATTGCCCGACTTCGCTGCCCCCTTGTCTCTCGGTTGCCAGTACAGAGTAACTATAACCTTCACCAAGCTCTAATTCCATGGAGGTTTCCTTGCAAAGCCGTGACCCCTGCGCTTTGGTGGGCCTGAAACTGTGTTGCAGGGTAACCCGTGTTGCCAACATTGAAATTCATGCTCATATTAACAAAAGGGCTGACAGAGGCACTTGGTTGCACTGGAGGTATGCTCGAATACATGCAACTGTAGTCCCCCTCACAGGTGCTGGTGTTGCAACTGGGGTAAATGCCGTAGCTGTATGGAGGGACGCTAACGTTATATGGGGTGTTGTATGAAGGGGATAGTTCCAAGCAAGACTTTCCATCACGAACCAATACAGGCACCGCAATCCGCCGAGGGACAGGTGGGGATGGGCCAAACTCCAAATGCTTGTCCTGACGCTGCCGCTTGCATTTATATCGGCGATTCTGGAACCAGATCTTGACTTGGGTCGAGGTCAGTTTTAACACGTTTGCCATGTGATCTCTCTCGGGGGCGGTCAGGTATCTTTGCTGCTTGAAACGTCTCTCCAACTCATACACCTGGGCTTGAGAAAACAAGACCCGCGGTTTTCGGCGAATTCTCCGCATTGGACCTTCGAAATCTTCACTTTTCTTACCTTCCGGGGTAATATTCTTTTCCATCGATTTTCCTTCTAGGTCTTAAAACAGACATAAAATGTTAAAGAAAATACACCAACGCAGGACTTCTTTGAATCGCACATAAATAAATGTAGAATAAAAAGTCCTCGACCTTTGCAAAGTAAATATCCGGTTCCCATTTGCCATTTGTTTGAAAAGGGGAAGAAATAGATTCCACGTGTCGGGTCCAAGTATTCAAAACCCGCATCATTTGCTTAAACTCTTATGCCCCATGTTGATTGAACCCATAATAAAAATAATATTTGAAGTTCCGGTTAGTTGACACGCCGTTCGATGAAGTTCGAATTAGAGTTGTTATATAATCAAATCGGAGCAACCCGCTGTATTTGCATATTGCATTATGTCAATGGTATATGCGTGGGGCAGTTTAAATTTAATAAACAACTAATGTCTGAAGCATACTAATAACATTTATTGCCTTATTTCACCGCAAACTTGAAATGATCAAGAGGGCTGCAGAAAACCTGTTGATATCCTTACAGAATCGGCGCAGATTCCAAATACATAAGGGGACCGCAATATGTGCTGGAAATTTCCCCAACAAATTTCGGATTGCAAGATTAAGGAGAAAGCGACCAAGATCAGGAATTTACATAGGAAAAATGTCGCAACTATGGTTCTGTTAATCCGTAACAACCCCATGAATGTATGTGTGTATGCGTTTAACATCTTAGATGTGTAGATCTATATTGCTCTTTCACCAATCAGTAATTGCAGAGGGTTAGTCCTCAGACAAATAGTCATGTAGTCACATAGCACATAAGCAGGTCCTTCAGCCCTCCGAGTTGACACTAATCATCAAACATTTATTAATATTCAGAGATAATATCAGTATTCACCCAAGTGTTCTATTTACCTTGTGGGGTGTTTTGAAAAGAGAAGTCCATCCGCAGTTCGCTGGAGTTCTGTGCATTGTTTAAGGCCAGTCTGGTTGGAAATGTTGCATGATTCCTCTGACTATGGAATTTGATCAACTCGTTTCCAAGGGACTGGCTAGGAATATACTTGGCCTGATTGACTCGCTCCAGCATGCAAGAAGGAAGAAGGGTGTCCAGACCTAAGTCCGAGTGTAGACTCCGTTGTTTTTGCTGGTGATGTTCTAGATTTAAAATATCCTTGACAGAGAATGGCGTGCTCGGTGCTGCGGGGCTTGGAAGCATCTCGAGATTACCTTTGGGTCGCTCAAGGTCTACCAAACTGCTAGAAGGGCGGTGTGAGAATTCCGACCTACATGACTGATTTAATGACGCAAATTTTACTGGCGCTTTCTCTGCTGAGGACCAGCTGACGTTAAAGAGGCAGAGCCTGAATGCTTCTAGTTCAATGCAGAGATTTCTATTGGTCACCAGTTACTGAGCAAACGTGTTTTTATACCAAGTGACTAAATTTTTCCTTCGGAATTAAACGAGAAATAATGTATTTAAAATGTTCATAATCATTTACCTGAGTTTCATCAAGACTGTTGAAATTATAACATTTTCGATTTCTATCTGCAAAATTATTCCCAATGCATAAACGGTCAGGTTACATTAGCAAGACAACATTATTCGGCGGTTTTACAAGTTTGTTTGTTGTTTGGCGAGTTGACACACGCAATAATTCCATAACTTTGCAAAATCTGGAATGTAGACTAGTCGCTGTTTGTGCAATAAATATAATACAGCTCGACTAAAAATAACAACAGTGCGCTGTAAGTTTAAATAGCAAATGAATCTAAACAACAGATAGACACAAAAAAGCTGGAGTAACTCAGCGGGACAGGCAGCATAGCCGGAGAGAAGGGATGGGTAACGTTTCGGGTCGAGACCCTAATCTTCGGTCTTCTTCCGAATCTAAACAGCAAGTTTGCTTGTGGAAGAGTGGAAGATCCGTTCGATTAAATTAAACACAGTATTAATTTAGCGAAAATAAACCAGGGGCTTTTCCTTTGAAATAGATTTTCTACAAATTACCCAGATAGTCACAACAGTTCTGTTTTCTTCAGCTTTTCAGAAAATAGTGGTAATTTGGCTGCAAGTCGTCAATGTAAATGCCACTATTCCATTGGTGTTATTGTCCCTATTCTGTGCGATGTTGCGTTCGGGTGGCCGATGATCTTCAATGTACATTTACAATCTTTATGGGATGCCAAAGGATTTGTATAATTTTCAATTGACCCAACAAATAATTGGAAACTTCAATAGTCATGTGAGCGATGTTTTCAGTTGAAGAGTTGGAGTTTAAAATTGCCTGGAATCGTCAGGCATCTAAGGGGGAACATAAAAGACTCGCTTCCAAAATGGTTTGGTTCAGTCAGATTGATCACGAATAAGATACTAGATACATTAAAGCTGTCTGTTTATGTCTGTACTTAAAACTGAAGTGGCTTTTATAAGGTCTCTTTAATGCGCGCTGATTAGGAGAATGATTACTGCAGTAATACATTTCTTTGCCGAATGTTTTTACCATTGTTATTACAAATAATTGGGATTTAAGCGAAGCACTGAATAATATTTATGCATTCTGTGAATACAAATCAGATTATCGTGAGATACAATTTTAAATTTCCTGAGATGATTGTCGTCCAACACAGCTAGCATTGGTTTTAATGATTGACATCATCACAGACAGAAGGTCCCACGGATTTTAGGGCGGGATAGGTTCTGATATGAAATCTCTCCCTCACTCAGTTGCGTTCTGAAGAGGAAGCTGTCAACCCGCATATCAGTCTTTCCCTCCGAGTAATTAGAAGTCAATTAGCTGAAAGGAGAGAGAGAGAGCTGAAGCAGCAATCTCTGTTGTGCTCGAAGTTTATCGACTGACATGCTGGACAATGCCTCTGCGCGGACTACATAAAGTCAGTTGAATTTACTGGGATCCTAAAAAATCCTCAGGCAACGAATATTAAATGCTATTTAAAATTTCATTCATACTGAAATCATTGGTTGGCTAAAGGACTATGCTATCAATTTGCTTGTTGCTTGGTGAAATGTAATGGGATTTGACACAATTATCAATGTATATCTTTGAACCTGTTTAAGAATGTCCTGTAAATGTTAACCCTCTGTATTTGTTTCCAACGTGAACACGTTGATCGGGCATCTATTCTAACAGTTTGGACGGTCGCAGAGCCAAATCAAAGAATCAAATGTTCGGAAATTGCGCCAAATGATCGATATTCCCATTATTCGTAATCTGCACCGCATCAATGACCCATATTTCGTGTTCATTACATTGCGTAAATGTTATGTTAAATTCTAAACAAAAACATTAGACGAAAAAGTGCAGTCTGTTTATGATTTCAATCGTATATTGCTGCCATTGCATATTGACAATGCAAGGCAATTGACAATGTGTTCTTCCTATGACAATTGTTAATGTACAACATGTTTCTGAAATGCAAAATATTAATTTATACAAGTAAAATCCTCATACGTTTCGAAGTGTTTACATATTTGAATTGTTTGCTTTGCTAAGAAACAGCCGAAATATTAAACGGTTCATTCAAGAAATAATTGCTTTGTTGAGACATCAATTAAATAATGAGTTACGTTTCCATTCATCGCGCATGTTGACGAACATGTTATCGATAGTTAATAGTTATTTTTGACCATCTGACATAATTTGCAGATTAAATAACTGCAAGAATTTATTGTCACATACCGTTGGATGTGAATAGTTTTGGATTCAGACATCCCGCTAATTGTAAGCAATTGCCAGCCGCATCTTGTTTGTTTTGATCTGTTTTTTTCTTTCAATAATGAGCCAAAATCGATTTTTGGAAATTGTCACATGTACTTTTTTGCACATTGCTCTGGCGCTGATATTTATAATCCGGGGTCACCTGATAAAAAAAGAGTTTATCAGTAAAGTATTCATACTTTTATCAAACAGATAGCATGGCGTCCAATTCAATTAAAATTCCTTTGACGAAAGTAATGACTGTGGCGATAATGTGCATACGACAGGTTTCTGATACAACGTTGGGTGGAGCAGGCAACTTGGATAGCAAAAACAAAACAACAAATATACCCGCGAAGGATCATCCCTTCAAAGCATAACAACTTATGAACCTGCCTTACAAGATATTTCGCAACAATGATTGTGGTCTAGTTAGAAATCCTTTAAAAACACATCCTACTTCAAAGCATACCCAAACATCGCAATTTTAGGACTTTTCGTTGGAGATTGATAAGTGGAGTTCATGGCAATGCATGTAACTGTGCTCTCTTCACTCCATAAAGTCGCGACATTTAAACGGTAAATATATTTCTATGGGGTATCCCCTACCCACAATAGAACAGTCGTGTTGCCGATTTTCATCACATATTTGTGCCACAGCGGCCGACCGTTCCGGGCTGATGGATGGGACTAGTTTTCGGCAGAAACCTAATCTTCTATTCCTCAGACAGTAAACACATGCCAAATTGTTATTTAACTGTTTAGTTTCAAGGTGATTAATAACGTGAGAAAACACATTAATATAAAATGCTGCATAAACGTGACTAGTTTACTCCTAAGCCCAGCAAACTCTCACGTGCCGAGTTCTGAAACCTACTCGTTGCCGCTGACACCGATTTTCTTTACATAATAAAACGAAATGTATTTTAGTTCAGTTGCATAAATCAAGGCTAAATTAACCCCAAGTCTATCTGTGGCACCTTCGAAGATCGATTCCCAGTATGAAATTACCACGAAAATAATAGTTATTTCGTAAAAAAGTTCAAACAACTTAAACAAGGGTCGAAGTAGGGAAGGGCGAAAACGATTCATATTTACAATGTTTTGTGAATAACCGTTTCAGCAGCTGTGCATATACAGTGAATACACATGCACCGAATATTGTCCTTTACATAGTGTAGGAAGGAACTTCAGATGCGGGTTTAAACACAAGGTAAACACAATGGCTGCAGTAACTCATCGGGTCAGACAGCATCTCTGGAGAAAATGAATAGGTGACGTTTCGGGTCAGGTCGGGTCTGAAGAAGGATCTCGACCCGAAACGTCCAATTCCTTTTCTCCAAAGATGTTGTCTGACCCGCTAAGTTACTCCAGCTTTTTGTGTCTATCTTTGATTGTCCTTTATATATATTGTCGCTCTCTTCCTGTGAGCTCGTTATGTGTCATTACAATTTTGATCTATATATATGAGGTAGACTGGGGGATGCAAGTCCAATTTCTAAATTTGTGAATGACACACAATTTGGTGGTATTGTGAATTGCGAAAAGGGTAGTGATAGATTGTAGCAGGATATAAAGTGGCAGGTATAATGAGAAGGGCCAGGGCAGATGAACTATAATGTGGATAAATGTAGCTCTATTTTTTTGGTTGCGGATGTAATATAAAGGATATCATTCTAAATGGGTGCAGAGGCAGAAGGGCCTTGTGATATGAGTGCACGCCATTGAGAGTGGCATGGCGGATTGGAAAAGTGATAGATAAGGCATACAAAACTGTGTATTAGCGGTATATGCATAGATTATAAAAATAAATCCAACAAGATTTATGCCAACCTCAGTTGGAATATTATGTTCAGTGAAGGTCGCTTCGCTTTAGAAAAAAAGTCGAGATACAGCAGACTTTTTTGGGGGGATGAAGAGCAGGTGAAATATTGAACTGTTTGTCTGATAGAATAACAGGATGAGGAGTGATCTGACGGAATAATATAAAATGGCGAGCGGTCAGGACAGAGTAAATGTGTGTAGGAAGCGTCTGAAGAAGGGTCTCGACCCGAAACGGCACCCATTCCTTCTCACCAGAGATGCTGCCTGTCCTCATATTCCGCTTGGGGAGTCTGCATCCTTTGGGCTTGAATATTGAATTTTCTCAATTCTGTTAACCCTTGCTGTCTCCTCCCCTTCCCACCTCTCCCTCAGCCCTCGGGCCCTGGCATTCCCTCTATCTCTATCTCCCTCCCCCACCCCAGTCGCACCAGCTTCTCATTTTCACACCACAAACAGCTTACAATGGCTTGTTCCCTTTATCACCGATACTTTTTTGCATATCTTTCACTCATTGTTCCTTATCTCTCCACATCACCGTCTATATCTCTCGTTTCCCTGATCCCTGACCAGTCTGAAGAAGGGTCTCGACCCGAAACGTCGCCTATCTCCTTCGCTCCTTAGATGCTGCTGCACCCGCTGAGTTTCTCCAGCTTTTTGTGTACCCTCGATTCTCCAGCATCTGCAGTTCCTTCTTTAAAAAAAAAATGCTGCCTGTCCCGCTGAGTTACTCAAACTTGTGTCTATCTTCGGAGTACACGTTGTTCCCGTTGGTGGCAGGATTGGGGACTAGAGGTCACGGTAGAAATTAAAGTGTGGAAGAATCAAGAATGAGATGAAGCTTTTTATTTTGACGTAGTGTGCGGCTGGAATTAAAAACTAGAGCCTGTGGATGGGTTGAAGGCATGTTTAATTGGGGTGTTTGCATGACCATGAAATAAGATAATTGTTTTCAGGTTTACAAAGACGGGGCGAGCTGCTAAAATACCTGACGGGTCGAATGGACTCCATTGCCGTAATTATGCTTTGATGGTATGCTTTAGCGGCAAGCTCAAATGAGGTTTTAAATGTGCACGTTCTATTGAATGTGATGCCTGTTACTTTGTGTAACGTAAACCTAAACTACCACTGGTCAGCTAAATTGCCCACAGTAATGCGAGCGTTTGCTAGCGAGACGGCGGGCAATTTGGGAATGCCAGGCGGTTTAACCCCTTTATCAGAATCTGATCTTCATGCATCCTCTGTCCGGTCTCGCTCTGGGACGCATCCATTTCAAGCGGCCGAGATAGCAGAGAGGAAGTCGCCACAAGCATTAAGTGTCAGGCTATTTCTTTTCCGCCCTCCTTAGCTGATGTCAGTCAACATTTCAGAGCCAGCAGCTAATCACTAACCCCGCAATCGGCATATTCCCGGCAGCTGCTGGTTGTATGAACTTCCAAGCGCTACCTCAACGTCTCACTCAAGCGGGGGTGGTGGGTGGGGGGGCTATCTGGGGCCCACAACGGCCGAAACCAATGGGCTAGTTAATATTTATGGCGTTCCACATCTGTTGTATATTTTTAAACTAGTTCAAATGTACACTGAAACGAACAATAAAGACAACGCAATCCCAATGCAATCATCACAAATGTGAGCGCTGGTTAAAGATATAGATGTAATGTGTTTTAGATGTTACATATAATAATGATGTTAATCTAATTACATGGGTTGTGGAAATGCAGTACATTTCTCGCCCAGTAACGAGCTTTAGATGTCGGCAGTAATAATTAAATACAATATATATCGTAAATTTCAACGAGTTTAGCATATACTCCGGGAAGCCACACTGACTAAAGTGTTGTCCCCGTTCCTGGTGACTTTAATGGGCTGATCTCTCCGTGACTACCTTCTTTTTGGACCATTAAAACATGTTCAATGCTGCTATTTGAGAAACCGAACGCAATCACTGGGAAAGGACATGCGCCGATTTGGAGCAAATTCAGTAAAATTGTCATGATGACACTGTTACTGCATGTACACCGATGTTATATTAATACTTTTATTTTAATTTACATTAACCTTTTTTTAGTAATGTCAGAACTATTTCCGATTTTTAAAAAATAAACTGGTCAAACGATTCAAATTTGTAAATGTTAATCTTTGACATTAAAATATTAACAGGAAGATATGTATTAAGATGAGGAGTTTTCTTGAGAGAATTTCATAATCATTTTCACAGTTATGGTCAGAGGGAAGATTTGCGGTTCTTCAAGGCGATACATATATTGACAGTTAATGTGAAGAAATGGTCTCGACCCGAAACGTCACCCATTCCTTCTCTCCAGAGATACTGCCTGTCCCGCTGAGTTATTCCAGCTTTTTGTGTCTATGACAGATAATGGTTCAATCCAACATCCAAATATTAATGTTACTACAATAAACAATATTTTATACTCATCGACGTAAATTATTTTCACTTACCCTTGACGTTTTACTTGGTATTCCGTTCGTTTCCATTTATTTCAATAATATACAGCAGTCTACATTCTACACACTACATTTCCCAGTGGCTCTGAAGCAACCCCAGATATCTGTATTCCTAGTCCCTCTAACTCCAGGTACGTGATTATTCACTTGGCCAGGTCACAAGCCAAGTTGTTTCCTGTATGAAGGAACTACTAGAGCTGTCCCGTCTAAAGTAAACAACTTCAACATAAGATGGAACGGGCTGCAGTAGTTAAAACGCGAATTATTAATATGCGATTAATAAAGAGAATTAATAAAACATGTTTTAATCCAACTATTTCCAGACTAGAGATCTGGATGTGCAATTGTGGCGTGCGGATGAAATGTTTCCTTACGATATGGGATTTTTTCTTGTATTGAGGAATAAGTGGTATTTGTATGTGGAATATTGAAACCTCCCCAAACCACCCTCCAAACCCGTATAAGTTTCATACCCGTGTGGTAGGTGTAATGGATAAAATGTGCTTTTGCACTTTATGTACCTCAGTCACGGTACTTTAAAATAGCGTCTGGCTGCAACCGCGCTCTGTCCCTGCCCACCAAACAGCATTTACTTCAAAATCTGCTTTCTTGAACCGAGTCGATTGGATTCAAACAAGAGAAGTTACCAACGCGAAATAACTTAGCATTTACTGGTTAACCAAGAACTGAAGAAGGGTCTCGACCCGAAACGTTGACCATTCCTTCTCTCCAGTGATGCTGCCTGTTCCGCTGAGTTACTCCAGCTTTTTGTGTCAATCAAACGCAAGATTAAATTGAGTAGCTGATTTATGATAATGCCGTAGAGTTAAGAAATAGCATTGTCAAACAATAATAATAATAATAATAATAATAATAATAATAATAATAATAATAATAATAATAATAATAATAATAATAATAATAATAATAATAATAATAATAACGATCTTAGTTAAACTGCACCGGGGCAATAAGAACTGATGGTTTAATGACAGAAAGACTTTCTCGAAAGTCTCCGCGGTTGGTTTTGCTTGGAATCGTGGCGTTCATTCACATAAAACACTATAGTTAAAATACCATTCTGGCACTTGAAACCCTATCGTACAATACCAGGGTGGAAGAAAGCATACTAATTAAATATCGGCTGAGAAAAATCCATCCGCACCTTGAGTGACGAATTGCATAATTAATTATTGCTCATGTATGAAGTTAAATGTCTGTTGGGTTCCCAGAATCACGCAGTTATTATAGAACTAACACAAATAACGGTGTCAAGAATGTTTTATTATCAAATTTTCCGAAAAAGAAACATAATACTCTATAGATAATATAATAAACAAACACAAATAGAAGTAAAATAAAACAATATAGCCCCAAAACAAAACAAAGCCAAAAGACCCTAATGCAATCCAAGCAGTTGATAGTTCAGAGTTTAGTTGGAGTTAGTAGTTTTCAACAGCATGATGGGTGCTGGGAAGAAGCTGTTCCTGAACCTGGATATTACAGTCTTTCAGGCTGATGTGTCTTCTTCCCAATGGCTGGAGTGAAATGAGAATGTGGCCAGGGTGGAACGGGGCCTTTGATGATATTGGCTGCCCTTTTGAGGCACCGCCTCTTCTCGATGGCAGGGAGGTCACTCAGGTCAGTACCCTTGATGGGCCAGCAATGTTCACCGCTTTTTGCAATCTTCTTGGGCCCTGGACATTCCAGTTGTCGAGCCAGGCCGTGATACATCCAGTCAATATGCTGTCTTCTGTACACCTGTAGAGGTTCAAGAGGGCATTAGTCGACATACCAAAATAAAGAGATTGAGAATTAACAAGAATTAGCATATAAGGTGCTAAAACAGGGAGATCCAGTTCAACCTGTTAAAGGGCTATATATTAAAAAAATATATCAACTGTTGATACATATCTGGATTTTTAACTGCAAGTGCATGGTTATCCTTACCGACTCACAAGAGAAGTTCTGCACTGTGTTCTCTCTATCTATATTTGGTATCTCCAAAGATAGAAACAAAATGCTGGAATAACTCAGCGGTATATGCAGCATCTCTGGAGAGAATGTATGGATGGTGTTTTGGGACAAGACCCTTTTTCAAACTCCTTCAGTTCTTCAGTCTGAAGAAGGGTGTCAAACTGAAATGTCAACCATTACTTCTCGCCAGAGATGTTGCCTGTCCTGCTGACTTACTCCTGCATTTTGTATCTATCTTTGGTGTAAACCAACATCTGCAGTTCCTTCCTACACATTTGGTATCTCCAATGCAGACAATCACATTATGAGTTGATAATGTAGCACACCAAATACCATTTGCTGCTTGACTGGGAAGGCATTTGGGTCACTGGATGATAGGGAGAGGTGAGGTAGAAAGGATAGGTGATGCATCCCCTGCATTGACTGGGGGGAGTTGGCAAGCATAAAGGAGTAGATATTAGTGATTGAGAGTGACATGGAAGGAATGGTTTCTGCTGCTTCGGCGGGGAAGAGAAAATATTTCAAGTTGCATGACATTGCATGTAGTGGAAATTATGGAAGATAAATGGGCAGAGCTGTGGCACAGCTGCTTGCAATCTTGCCTCAGACTGCCAGAGGCCCGGGTTTAATCCCGACTATGTCTGTGTGGTGTTTGCATATTCTGTGACCATGTAGGTTTTCTTTGGTTGCTCTAGTCCCCCCCCCCCCCCCCCCCCCCCCCCACCCCCCACCTTCCACATACCAAAGCAGAGCAAGTTGTTAGGTTAATTGGTTACTGCAATTGTCCCTAGTGTGTAGATGAGTTAGATAATTGAGTGGGGTTGATAAGAATGTATGCAAAAATGAATGAGATTATTGTAGGATGTGTGTAACTGGGCCAATGGTGGGCTGAAGGACTATCTCTCCATGTCTGTGCCTATGTCTTTAACCCACTGTGATGGAGATGGAAGGACAACGGTGGCCTAAGGGGAAAGGAAGATACTATGGAAACACTAGAACAGTACATGTAATTATCAGAATAGGTATGATGGATGGAGGAATATTGGAAGAATGTGTGTTATTCACAAGGGCACAGTACTTCAAATAAAATAGGTTGCCGTTTTAAAAATCGATAATTTATTTGTCACAGGTCTAGTCGAAGCCGGTTGTGATGCTAGTCGAAGCTAGTCCGAAGGTAGTGAAAGTAACACCTCCGGGGTGGAAAAAATTTGGTTGAAAAAAAGATCAATGTAAACATAAGCATGTGACCTCTGACATGCTCAATCATAGTTGGAGAGTTCTTTTAGCAGACGAAATTTGAACAAGTGATGGCTCCCAAAAGGCAGACTCGCAGGGGTAGGGCACAACCCTCCAAAAAGCCTGCCATGCATGTGTTGCACACCCAGGAGGAGGAGTGGCAGGAGGACATGCCACAGGAGTTGATAGCCCTGCATGAGAGACCCTGGAAGAGGAGAACAGGGAGGTAGTCAATGTCTCCATCACCACCCCATTCTTCACTGCCACATTTGAAGGCAACAAAAGTGTAAAGTTTTTAAATGCAGACAAATCCTCCTCTTGCAGCACATTCATCAGGTTATCATACTGTCCAAGCCTCAATCTTCTTTGCAAGAGGGGCTTCACCCACTGACACCTTCTTGTGCTTCCTCTTCACCCTTGTACTTTTCCTTCTGCCTTTCTTGAAAGGCTGATGAAACAAAAGGACTGCTGCTGACAGCAGTAGATGTATTCTTTCTAACATCCACCTAACTAGTTCCTTCCCTGCTGGCATGGTTCAGAATGATTTTTAAAAAAACCTGGGGGGCTTTTATTGTAAGTAAAAGAATTGCATTCATTACATCATTTTATCATCTGAGCTGTAACCAGTCGACACTGGTTGTTGTTGGTTTTCAGTTTGGTTGTTTGGGGGTCGAAGGGGGTGTTGATCAATCGCGGACAAATTCAACAGAGACCATCCTCGAGTAAAACATGCATGGTCGAAGCCAGTTTTCAACATAGTCCCAAGGAGGTCGCTGTAGGTCGAAGGAGGTTTTCTTCATAGTCGAGGAAGGTTTTCAACATATGCGTGGGAGATGGTAGGAGGTTGCAGATCACCTCGATCTTGATTTTTTTTTTTGGGTGGCGAGCAAGGTCACCAGAGGTTGCTATTTAGGTCTCCAACCCTTTACTCCAACCAGAGAACATCCCCGGAGAACATAGATAGGGAACGTTTCGGGTCGGGACCCTTCTTCAGTCTTCTTCCCCAGCCGAAACACCAACTATTCGTGTTCTCCAGAGGTCCTGCCTGGCCTGCTAAGTTATACCAGTACATTGTGTCTTTTACTCTAAACTGGCACTTCTTTGTTTTCACCTTGCTTAAACATGTTTAACATTTCCTCGTTCTAATGCAAGACCACCGACCGGATCATTGGTCTGTTTCTCTCTCCACTGTATACTGCCCGTCCAGATAATTATTTTGGAATTGTGTTTAGTTCATTACGTTTGAAAACTTATGTGAATAATTATATTTGTTTTTCAAACCCGCAACGCAACAGAGAGGAGCCGATCGGTATCTGTAAAATCGGATTCACGTTATGGGTTGTTCGGGTATAGAGTCGACGACGATAGCCGTGGGTCAAAGCTTTTCAGAGGTTTGTGGTTTCCATGATTTCAACCCCCTCTCCCATCCACTTCCGCCCCCCACCCCCACCCCTGTCCCAATTGCAGTAACACGTACCCGAGTTGCGGCTCCAACGTCGAGATGACAAATGAGATGACAAATCCTTTCAAATGAGAAGGATTGACCTCAATCAAATGGACATAGCCAAATACAGCATCTGAAGAAGGGTCTCGACCCGCAACGTCACCTGTTCCTTTTCTCCAGAGATGATTTTACTCCAGCATTTTGTGCTTATATTCAGTATAAACCAGCATCTCCAGTTCCTTCCTAATAGTAAAATACTTTACTGCTGTTTCAAAGAACACCATGGTGATTCTCTTTTTGACAATATTGATGTCGCAACCAACGACTTCAAGCTGCGAGAGTCTCCTTCCTCTCTCTCTCTCTCTCGACCCAAAACGCCACCTATACAGCATTTTGTGTCTAACTTTAAAGTGTTGTCTCGCCGTAATATTATTTCTAGGAGTTTGTGGTGCACTAATTGACCGATAGCTAAATCCAAAAAGTGCGTAATTTATTGTACCCCACACTAGGACGCCTTTACTGTGAATGTATCTTTTATTTGAGAATGGGGATTTAACCACGACGCAACCACAGGGTTATGGGGAGAAGGCAGGAACGGGGTACTGATTGTGGATGATCAGCCATGATCTCCTTGAATGGCGGTGCTGGCTCGAAGGGCCGAAGGGCCTACTCCTGCACCTATTGTCTATTGTATTTTCAACCAGACAGACGTTGCCTTGTTTCCAAGTGGCCGAGGAAGCCAACAGATCGTTACATTTCCTGAAAGAAATTGGAGACTTGCGGAGCCCGGTATGGATGTCAGTAACCACGGTCGCGGGCTTATACTTGAAATGTAGCTGTACGTGAGAATGGGAGTCAATAGTCGGAACTCTGCCAGCTGAACTCGCTTAATCATTCCCCAGTCATGTTACGCGAAAGTAATTTCCGACATGCCATCCTTCACAGTTGGTGATGTGTATCTTCTCATTCAATTGGATATTGATAATTGTTTAAAGAGGAAGGAAGAACAATGCACCCAGACACCGCAGCGCATTTAACATCACTGGTAGGGGAGTGATTTTGGAGCGATGCTAATCTTGAACCAGATTTAATAGCATTGTTAAACATAGGTCAATGTCATTTGCAGAATTTAATTTGTAGAAGAGAAATTGTGTTTGACTAACATTTCAAATTGAGTTTTTGATGAAGTATGAGGGTAGACTAGAAATGATTTATGGTATGTTACATAATGTTGATAGCAGCATTACTTGGTTTCAATAAACCTTCAATAAGGGTTCTAGGTTGTGCTGCTCCATGAGTCTTGGCAAACTTTACCTGACCTGGACAGGATCAGCACTGAGCACAGCAAATAGTTATCAAGGATGACTAACAATAGAGCAACATGGACAGTTAACTTAAATTAAAGGGTACAAATTTAAACGTGTCTACAGACATAGAGATTTAGTCTATAGCATACAAATCTTTAAAAGTGGCCGGGCAACTTGAAAAGGGAGGCAGGTCAAGGAATGGTAGGGAAATGTTGGAAATGGTCCAAGTGTATTTGAGTGCCGGAATGAAGTTGGTGGTGAAATGAATGAAGTCAGTCAGTTGTATGTGGTTGCAGGAGGTGACACCAAAGCAGTCGTCGATGTAACGGAGGTAGAGGGCGGGGATGGGGCCCTGGTACGCCGAGAACAAGGATTGTTTGACGTACCCGACAAAGAGGCAAGCGTAGCTGGGGCCCATGCGTGTGCCCATAGCTACGCCTTGTGTTTGGAGGAAATGGGAGGAATCAAAAGAGAAGTTATTGAGGGTAAGGACCAACTCCGCTAGGCGGAGGAGGGTGTCAGTGGATGGGTATGGGTTGCTCCTCTGGTCGAGGAAGAACCGGAGGGCTTTGAGACCGTCCTGGTGGGGGATGGAGGTGTAGAGTGACTGGACGTTTTTAATTTTTGGTCAAGGAATGGTAGGGGAATGTCGGAAATGGTCTAAGTGTATTTGAGTGCCAGATGGAAGTTGGTGGTGAAATGAATGAAGTCAGTCAGTTGTGTGTGGGTGCAGGAGGTGACACCAAAGCAGTCGTCGATGTAATGGAGGTAGAGGTCGGGGATGGGGCCCTGGTACGCCGAGAACTTTTAATTTTTGGTCAAGGAAAACACCCCAAGTTGGAGGAACAGCACCCCATATTCCGCTTGGGGAGTCTGCATCTTTTGGGCTTGAACATTGAATTGTCTCAATTCTGTTAACCCCTGCTGTCTCCTCCCCTTCCCACCTCTCCGTCAGCCCTCGGGCCCTGGCATTCCCTCTATCGCTATCTCCCTCCCCCACCCTAGTCGCACCAGCTTCTCATTTTCACACCACAAACAGCTTACAATGGCTTGTTCCCTTTATCATCAATACTTTTTTGCATATCTTTCATTCATTGTTCTTTATCTCTCCACATCACCGTCTATATCTCTCGTTTCCCTGATCCCTGACCAGTCTGAAGAAGGATCTCGACCAAAAACGTCACCTATCTCCTTCGCTCCTTAGTTGCTGCTGCACCCGCTGAGTTTCTCCAGCTTTTTGTGTAACGCCTGGGCAACTTGAAAACATTGGTGAATGGAAGCATGGAACTTCTGAAGGAGGGTCCTGACTTGAATGTCGCCTGTCCATATTCTCCAGGGATGCTGCCTGACCCGCTGAGTTACTCCAACACTCTGTGTCCTTTAAGGAACTTCCCCCTTTGTTGTCCATTCACAAAAGTCACCGATCCTTCCATTGTCGAGCACAACAGTCCTAGTTTACTAAATTAATAATGATGATACGATCAGCAGGTTTGGCCACAACATGGGTGCTCCTGTTATGGAACACTTACTGGATCTACTATGTAACACTGACACAATAGGAGCAGGGGTAGACAACTCAGCCCCTCAAAGCTGCCCTGCCATTCAATATTATCATGATTGATCCAATGCTGGCAATGCACATAGAAGCTCAGCTGGAGTGTTGTTCAACTTCACCTCACCTCACATCAGGCAGGATGTCAAAGCTTCACAGCTATGCACAGATTTATAGAATGGTACAAGCACATTGGCTATCGGTTATGTAGAGAAAACAGAGCACTCCACAACCGAGAGAGGTTGATATGCCTAAGTTCTCCTCTCTCTGACAAGAGTTCAGCAAACGCCTTTGTGCATTAATTTGTTCTATTTACCTTCTATATCTCTTGGTTCCTTTTCCCCTGACTCTCAGTCTGAAGAAGAGTCTCGACCCAAAACTTCACCTATTTATTTTCTCCAACGGTGCTGCTTGACCCGCTGAGTTATTCCAGCTTTTTGTGTCTATCTTTGGAATATTATGGAAGTGGTTAAAATAGAAAATATTGAAATCAGCACCTATTGTTATGGCTGGTCTGGTTAAACTTATCATTAGGACTTTGAAGCTCATTAAAGGACTTTAAAGGACGTACTGAGTGGGTTTCTTTTACGTTTTAGATAGACAGAGGCTAGACAAAACCAAATTGAAAATAGGTTGATTTTAAGAGAGCAAAAATATGATTGTGAAAACAACAAAGAGAAACATTTAAAACAATTTTAAATCTAAAGAATCGAGGAACAAAATCTCATTAAGAAGCAAAAATCATCGTAGCTATCTAAGCATGCACCACAGCAAACTTATGAATTGGAAACATTGAAACAAAAACAAAAAAAATGGTAACTTAAGTAACTTAATGCTGCGATATGTTTTTCCTTATCGCAACAATATTCGGGGTTTTCCAACATCATGGTACATTACCTGAAGAGAAGCTGAGAGAAATTGATACAGATACAGTTGCCGAGCGTAGAGCAAGATATCACAAGGCACCTCCAATAATTCTGGAGATGTATGGAGGCCTATTTAGAAGA
Organism: Okamejei kenojei; assembly: GCA_035221665.1. Lineage (NCBI taxonomy): Eukaryota > Metazoa > Chordata > Chondrichthyes > Rajiformes > Rajidae > Okamejei > Okamejei kenojei. Next base: position 81,334,753 of record CM069131.1, read on the forward strand.
CCAGAGAAATAAAGTCCATGAAACTGGAAGAGGCAGGAGGTTGGACTTCTAATCCAGGACTACATTTTGAAATACAAATATTTTGAAAGCCACAAGCCACAATACCAAGATATGAAGAGGAAAAGAGACCATGTCAGATCGGATAAAAGTTGCAGGTTTTCAAATGGATTTTGGCAGAACGGTAAATCAGGCAAGAAAGTGTCGGAATAGTCAAATTTGGAAGTAATAATTGGTTGGAGAAAGGATTCACCAAGTGGTGGACAATGGAGGGAATAATGATGAGCAAATGTTTGTAAATGTGGAAGTTAAATGTTTGTAAATGTGGAAGTTAAATGTTTGTAAATGTGGAAGTTAATTATCTTGTGATTTGGAGAGTCCCAACAAAAAGAACCCTATTGGTAAAAGTATAATTTATGGGCCTTTCCCACTTAGGTGAATTTTCATGCGTCTGCCGGCGCCTGAAAAACCGGCAACTGGAACTGCGACAGTCGGAGTGGATCACACACACAAACACATCGCAAAGGCGGGGGACAGGGCAAGCAGGGGGAGCGCTGTCTGTAATTCACCTAGTGGGTCGCTGTCAGCAACCCACTAGGACTTCCTGGCAACCCACCTATGGCATGAGAATTCTCGCTACTCTCCATGGTGGCTTCATTCTAGTCACCGTTAATTTTTCAATATGTTGAAAAATTTGCGGCGACTATAATGAGGCCACGACTAGTTCCCAGAATGCGGGAACTCCTTACGACCATGAAGGCCACTCCCTGGCAACCACCCGCGAACATGTGGCGACCATGTGGCGACCATGTGGCAACTACAGTCTCCTGCAGTCGCCTAAGTGGGACAGGCCCATGGGTGTGTAACATAAATTGTTGCCGCCTGATTTGCAGTGTGGAAGAGAGACAAGAGAGTGGACAGCACCATGAGGCCATTGATTAATTCACTGTTTCTGGTCATGAAAAGGGTGATGCTAGGGCAATTGTGAATGGTCCATGTGGTCCTCGTGCTAGTAATGACAATGGCAGGGTCGAGGTCATGTTTTGTGTTTGCATTGGCAAGACCACTTCTATTTGGCCCAAGCCTATGCAACACAATTCACCACAGCAGTCATAATTATTGTGCAGTATTATTAACAGTCATAGTTATTGTGTTCAATTCAAAAGATAGATGGAAGATTTGTGTTCTTAAAGATATCTTGACAGCTGCTGGATTGAAATGTGGCATTTAACGGACCTAGTACAAGAGATTAAACAGGGAAGTTCCATAACATGGTTCATGACCTCCTGCAAAGTAAACAATTACAACTTAAAGATTCATTTCCTTTCTTTAACCAAATAGATGAGACTCTTGGATTGGCCCATTTGCTGCTAAAAGTAATCAGTTGTCTTTTTTTCCCTTTTAGTCCTCTTGGGCAAAAACAATAAAGTTAAGAGGTGTGGTAACTCCTTGAACTTCTTTATGTTTCACCAAACAAATAGTTAGCCAATCAAGATATAAAATCTGGTTAACAATAACAAAAAGAGAGCCAAGATTATTTGGTTGTGATGAATTTGTATTCATTTCAAATACTTCCAGCTGCTGTTGGCTGACTTTGTTAAATTGCAATTGATTGCAGCAGCTGTTTTCTGTTTCTGGCAAGTTAACGGGATGAGCAACAAATTCACTCAGGACATTGAAAAAAAACAATTCAGCCCAAACACCTCATAAAACGCTGCTGAAGTTGCATGACAAACAGGTCAGTGAACTCTTAGACATTTGTGCACAGTCTGAACAGACTGGCTGCCTTATTTGGTGTGTTTCTGGGAAGTATGACTCAACTTATCAATTCGAATGGAACAGCGTGGCATGCTGCCTGTATGCCTTGAACAAGTAGATGGAAATAGTCATCTGGCACAAACAACAAAATCAAATTTCTTAAATAGTGAAGAAATATGTATGTTAATTTATGGAGAGAAAATATTCATGATCAATGAACAGTGATTAGTTAGTTACTCTCACACCTTTGCGCTTTCAGTAATTACTACTGTCAAAATTACTACACAATTGCCATTATGCCATTCTGATAATTAATGCAATGTTCAAAATCATGATGCTAACAAATGGTGTATCGTATAGACATAATTGGATATATTCCATTGTTTTCTGCAGTAAAATTGGCTATGAATTAAATTATTGCCCCTTACAGTTTTGTATCTGAAGCACCCATATGCTTTAAAATCAAATGAATTTTGCTGTCTCAAAATGCAAAACTAAAAAATACTGGTCAGTTATAAGGTCATGAGTGATATTAGAATTTGGCCATTTGGCCCATCAAGTCTACTCTGCCATTCAATCATGGCTGATCTATCTCCCTCGTAGGAGGCTGGAGTTTTGAAATATACAAACAGAATTCAGGAGTTATTAGAATAGGCAGCATCTGTGGAACGAGAAACTGCTACAATTTTACGTCAATGTCCTGATTTGTTTCGATGACTGAATTATAAAGCTTCACTTTTGGGCATCCTCAACAATGACCATCCTCAACCATCTTCCCTATATCCACATAATATTCATGGCTACACAAAAGGAATCAAGAAACTTACAAAATAACAGATACATTGATGGCCAAATTAGTAATTTATAGGGGACGTACCATATCTTGGTATCAAACTTGTTTGGTATCAAATATATATACTGCTCAGCCACTCCATTCAAGATGGTTCCATTATTATTAGTTTCCATGGGATGCTTATTTCACATGTTCACTACTAAGTAGTTAATATAAATGCATTTGTCTCAACTGCCTTGATAAATGTGCATGAAATTCAATCTCCACAAAAAGTAGTGGATTGATCTAACCATTTGATCTGCTACGTGACGATGTAAATATTGATTCGAAATGTACTTGAATATTTTAACATCAAGAGGATGTGTTCTGATTGTGGAAAATATTAACTAGCAGATGAGAAGAACTCAAAAGGGTCAGTGGTTTTACCCAAAGAACCTATAGCGGAGCAAGATGGACTACTCCCACGAAAAACGCGTAGTAGGTCATGGGCAGATTCATGGGTAATTATAGGGCCCATTTCAGCAACCAGCCTCCGCCATCTTGCTCACCATCTTACTTCCACTATCTTACTTCCGCCTCCATCTTCGGGGTTGAGGCGGAGCGGCCCAACGCGGGGCTGAGTCCCAGCGGAGCGGCCTGACGCGGGGCTGAGTCCCAGTCCCAGCGGAGCGGCCTGACTCGGGGCTGAGTCCCAGCGGAGCGGCCCGACACGGGGCTGAGTCTGAAGCAGTTTTCCGGCGGAGCGGCCCGACTCGGGGCTGAGGCTTTGTCCCGGCGGGGAGTCTGGCCCGGATCAGCGTGGAGGTTTACAATGTTTTATAATTTAATGTTGTCCCTTGTTTAGTCTGAAATAAAGTTCATCGTTGGATATAAAATCGGAAGAAATGTAAATGTGTATGATATTATTATATACATCTATATCACATTCATGTATGTGTGTCCTTTCCAGCACAATCTAATCAGGTATGCTCGCTGAATAAAACCATCCTTAAGTTATACATCATTTGTAAATCTTGCTTGAACACATTTAATTTTGTGAAATACTTAATTTAAATAACCCCTGCAATTACTCCAGCTGTGAACAGTGTGATTAGATGAATGAATTACAGAGTGCGTGTCAACTCAACAAAATCAACTCAAACACAGCATATGAGCCATTTAAAAAGAAATTATTTAAAAAACATTAAAAGGGAAAATTACCAGAATCAAAATTTATAAACATTTTATTCTTTAACAAGAATGAACAGAATTATGAATCTAACCCTATATCACACACACACACAAACTGTTCCCCCGCAACGTTGATTACACTGCGAGTCGGGTCGGGTCGGGTAGGTTCCGGTTACTATAAAATCAACTCAAACACAGCTTATGAGCCATTAAAAAGAAATGATTTAAAAAGAAAATTACCAGAGTCAAATGTTATTCTTTAACAAGAATTAACAAATTTATGAACTAACAGAATTATGAATCTAGCCCTATATCACACACACAAACTGTCCCCTCTGCAATGTTGATTACACTGCGAGTCGGGTCGGGTAGGTTGCGGTTACTGAAATGGACGAAGAAAATGCCCATGTTCTTCTCCGTTGCATACTACATGTCAGCGCCTTGCATTTCGCAGGAGTGGTCTTTCTTGCTCTGCTATAGGATCTTTGGTTTTACCTGAGCCCCTTTATCCGGCGAATGACTTGTGAACTTGAGAATTTGTTAATTGCCAAAATCAGAGATCCTTCTTTTGGAAAATTGACAAACTGATACTTTTCTTAGTCGATTTTTATGCAGTTCTTGGTATTTTGCAAAGCAATAATTGTTTTGGTTACTCATCACCTTGTACAACAAGGTACAGTCGGCATAGTAAACCATAATTATTTTAATGTGAATATTGCAATGAGGATCCTACAAGCTGCATGGGATGCTGATCTGTACATTTCAGCAGTTTTAAGTGTAGCCATAAGTTTGGAGAAAGGAACATGTCTTAAGGATCATCTTCAACAAGACGACAAAGTTTAAAATGATAAGTCCAAGACTAGGACTTGCTAGGCAGCTTCAGACATGGAACCAATTGTGCAGCAAATAAAGAAGGTGGAAGAAACAAGGAACTGCAGTTACTGGTTTACAAACAAAGACAAAGTGCTGGAGTAACTCAGTGGGTCAGATATGCAGCATCTCCAAGAGACAAGGCAAGACAAGACACATTTATTTGTCACATGTACCAATTGGTACAGTGAAATGTGTAGTCACCATACAGCCATACGAATATAAAAAAGAGCACAGAACATGATAATCTTTAACATAGACATCCCCACACAGCGGAATCAAAGTTTCCCACTGTGAGGGAAGGCACCAAAGTTCAGTCATCTTCCTCTGTTGTCCTCTGCTGTTCTGACCCCTGCCGTGGTCGGGGATTCCCGAATCCCTCGCCATCGCCACTAAGGACGGCTTGATGTTCAGGCCCTCTCACTGGGATGATGGAACTCTGACAACCTCAGCGGCCTGGACATCCGAATTGGCCACTTCATACTGGAGTCTGCTGCTCCCGAAGCCCACAGGTTACGCTGGGTGGAGATTCATGCTGGTGGCCCTCGGCAACAGGTCCCGGGACTCTGCGATGTTGAAGTCAGTGCCGCCCGCATTGGAAGCTCTACAAACCACAGCTTCGCGATGTTGAAGCTGCAGACCGAACACTCCGGAGCTTCAGACGGCGATCCAGGTAAGGCATCGCCTGCTCCACGGTGAATCCAGTGCAGTGCCGCCACTGAAACTTTGGCCAGTCCCCGGCAGGAAAGGCCGCGCCAACCCAGTTGGTAGGCCGCGAGTGGGGGGGGGGGGGAAGATGCGACTCGGAGAATAGCTGCATCCTCGCCAGGAAGTGACTGGGAAACGGTTTCCACCTTACCCTACCCCCCTCCCCCACATAGAAAAACTAAAGAAACCTCCAAAACATACCTTTAAAACAGACTAAAAATTAAAAAAAAAGATAGAAATACAGACAGAGGCTCTCTGTAGGCAGAGGCTGCCATCAATGCGGCACCCAGGTAAGAGGAATAGCTGACATTTTGGTTCAGAACCTATATTAATGATTTGGATGAGTATGTACATGACAAGATTAGCTAGTTAGCAGATGACACTAAAGTGGGTGGCATTGTAGATAATGTAGATTGTTGTCAAAAATTGCAGGAGTTTCTTGATCGGTTGGGCAGGTGGGCGGAGGAATGGTTGGAATTTAATACTGAAAAATGTGAGGTGTTGCATTTTGGAAAGTCTATCATGGGCAGTGTGTACATAGTGAAGGGTAGAGCTCTGGGGAGTGTTGTAGAGCAAAGGGATCTAGGAGTGCAGGTACATATTTCCTTGAAGGTGGCCTCACAGGTACATGGGGTGGTCAAAAAGGTTTTTGACACATTGCCCTTCATCAGTCAGAGTATGGAGTATAGATGTTGGGAGATCTTGTTTTGTAATCTCATGTTAATCATTTTGCCTTATAGGCACAGATTTTCAAGGTGATTTGGTATAAATTATGTTAATTGCGATTTCAGCAAATGTAATGGTTCGAGGAACGTCTTCCTCGAACCATTATATTTGCTGAAATCGCAATTAACATAATTTTCTATGTTTCTAACTTCATTAGAAACATAGAAAATAGATGCAGGAGGAGGCCATTCGGCCCTTCGAGCCAACACCGCCATTCATTGTGATCATGGCTGATCGTCCCCTATCAATAACCCGTGCCTGCCTTTTCCCCATATCCCTTGACTCCACCAGCCCTTAGAACTCTATCTAACTTGCTCTTAAATCCATCCAGTGACGTGGCCTCCACTGCCCTCTGGCAGGGAATTCCACAAATTTGAAACTCTCTGGGTGAAAAAGTTTTTTCTCACCTCAGTCTTAAATGATCTCTCCTTTATTCTAAGACTGTGGCCCCTGGTTCTAGACTCGCCCCACATTGGCAACATTTTTCCTGTATCTAGCTTGTCCAGTCCTTTTATAATTTTATATGTTTCTATAAGAACCTCCCCCTCATCCTTCTAAACTCCAATGAATACAAGCCTAGTCTTTTCAATCTTTCCTCATATGACAGTCCCGCCATCCCAGGGATCAATCTTGTGGACCTACGTTGCACTGCCTCAATCACAAGGATGTCCTTCCTCAAATTAGAGACCAAAACTGTACACAATACTCCAGATGTGGTCTCACCAGAGCCCTATACAACTGCAGAAGAACCTCTTTACTTCTATACTGAAATCCTCTTGTTATGAAGGCCAACATTCCATTAGCTTTCATTATGTTTCATATCAATTATACTTTGTGTTCCCTTCTTCACACCACTGCTTTTGGTCCATTGCCTAAAACAGGGGCCTTCAGACGTTTCAGCATTAGGACCATATTATATATTTGGCATGTTTTTGCGGGCCATAGGAAGAAATAAAAAAATGTCAGTTTTATAAATTTAATGAAAGACAGAGAAAGGGAGAGGGGAGAGAGAGGGGGAGAGAGGGGAGAGGGGGAGGGGGAGGGGGAGGGGGGAGGGAGAGGGAGAGGGAGAGGGAGAGGGAGAGGGAGTCATGCTGCCGAACCATTCTGCTAATGTGCTGCCAAACCATTCTGACTGCCGCCGCCAAACAGACTCCCCCCCCCCCCCCATTGCGCCTTTCTTCACGGCGGCCCTGTGATGTCCAGGCTCTGACAATCCGAGGGACCTACCCGGTAATAACACTAAGAGCAGCTCCAGGCTGCTGTGCTCTCCGACTCTAATCGACTCAATGCCTAACGGGCCTGTCCCACTTATGCGATTTTATTCGCCGACAGCCGGAAAATAGGCTGTTGCCACAGGGTCACGGGGTGACGCCTGAATTGTCGTGATTTGTCTCCTCAAGTGTCGTAACTTTTTTCTCTCCTGCCTTTCTTAAAATGTGGGATAACATTAGTTAACCTCCAATCCACAGGGACTGATCCTGAGTCTATGGAACATTGGACAATTATCACCAATGCATCCACAATTTCCAGAGCCACTTAAGTACCCTGGGATGCAGACCATCAGGGCCTGGGAATTTATCAGCCTTCAGACCCATCAGTCTATCGAACACCATTTCCTGCCTAATGTGGATTTCCTTCAGTTCCTCCGTCACCCCAGATCCTCTGGCCACTACTATATCAGGAAGATTGTTTGTGTCCTCCTTAGTGAAGACAGATCCAAAGTACCTGTTCCTCATCTGCCATTTCCTTGTTCCCCATAATAAATTCACCTTTTCCGGTCTTCAAGTCTCCAACCTGAATTGTTCGCCGGTTGACATAGCTTGTTGTAGCTTGATGTTGACTAGGTGGTAGCTTGTCGAGGACATTGTCGTAGGGTTGGTCCATTGTGGTGTCCCGCTACGACTGTGTCACCAGCAGTCGCCTAAAATATCGCCTAAGTGGGACAAGCCCTTAACTGATACACGCTCCGTCCTGCGCTGAGCTTGCTGCGGGCTAGATAAAATCTTGAGGTGGGCCAGATGGTGGCCCACGGGCAATCGTTTGAAGACTCCTGGTCTATAATTTACTGTTATACTCCAGCAGAAGTTGTTTTGGGCAACTAAAGTCTCAAAGGTTGGAAAAACATACAAAAACCATAAATACTGGAACTACCAAACTGATCAGACAGCATCATTGGAGAAAGAAATAACTGACATTTCAGATAATTTACGTTAATGAGAAAGTTATTATTTTTTATTATGCATGGAAAAGGGGAGAGGAGAGGCAAGAATGAAAGGGTTCATGATGGTAGAAAAGGAGGGATGATAATGTACAGAAAATGCAAACTGTACTGGAACATATAAAGACTTAATCAAAATAAGCATGGTAGTGACAAAGGTTGAAATAGCAGAATCATAATTTAAAACTGTTGAACTCAGTGTTAGGACCACAGTGTAATGTGTAAAATATGACGTGCTGCTCCTTGAGCTTCAGTGGAACACTTCTTGATATCAAAGATTGAAGATATAAACATGTAATGAGGTGGAGAGTTCCAGAGACAAGCATCCAAAAGCTCTGGGCCACCATTGGCAACTGAACAAATGTGTTCTGCATGGTGATCGCGCTCTCTTTTTTTGGCCTCTCCACTGCAGGCAAGATGAGGTTGTGAGCAGTGAGTATAATAAGGTGAGAGAGAAGTTAATCACTGCTTCAATTAGGGTGTATGTGAATACAGACTGGTTTGGCAACTTGAATGCCCGGGAACGGAGACGATTTAAAAAAGCGGTGAACACCGCCCCGTCCATCATGGGTACTGACCTCCCCACCATCGACGGGGTCTACAAAAACGCAGCCAGCATCATCAGAGACCCACATCACCATGCTCTCATTTCACTCCTTCCATCGGGAAAATGGTATCGGAGCCTGAAAACTGTAATGTTCATGAGCAGTTTTTTCCCAACAACCATTTGGCTACTAAACACTACAACCTCCAAATAACTCCAAGCTATATAGGCCAGAGCATTATTTGTTGACTTTGCCCTATTATTGTTTGTTTAATTGTGGTATATATATATAACCATATAACCATATAACAATTACAGCACGGAAACAGGCCCTCTTGGCCCTTCCAGTCCGTGCCGACCATTTGTTTTCCCCTAGTCCCATCTACCTGCACTCAGACCATACCCCTCCAATCCCTTCCCGTCCATATACCTATCCACTTTACTTTTAAATGTTAAAATCGATCCTGCCTCCACCACTTCTGATGGAAGCTCATTCCACACAGCCACCACCCTCTGAGTAAAGAAGTCCCCCCTCACATTACCCCGAAACTTCCGTCCCTCAATTCGCATGTCATGCCCTCTTGTTTGAATCTTCCCTACCCTTAATGGGAAAAGCTTATCCACGTCAAGTCTGTCTATCCCTTTCATCATTTTAAAGACCTCAATCAAGTCCCCCCTTAACCTTCTGCGCTCCAAAGAATAAAGACCTAACTTATTCAACCTTTCTCTGTAACATGCTGGATCCCAGGCAACATTCTAGTAAATCTCCTCTGTACTCTCTCTATTTTGTTGACATCCTTCCTATAATTAGGCGACCAAAATTGTACACCTTATATCTTTTTTTGTTTTTTATTATGGGTTTTACAGAGTACTGTGTTGACATATCTGTTGCGTTGCTGCAAGCAAGAATTTCATTGGTTTGTCTCGAGACATATGACTTGACTCTTGATAAAATTCAGTGAAATCGTAGCTTGCATCTCTGACCTTCAGGGGGAGCAATGGTTCATAGTCAAAACAGTCAGATTAAGTGAACATTTGACCCATCAACTGACAGACGTAGAATATTTGGGAGAAAATTAAAACAGAGAAAAAACAGACACTTTATTTGAATATATAGCAAATTAGGTAAACATAAAGAATAATGTCCATGAGAGATTAAACCTAGACATTGTTTCATGTGGCACAACATTCAATGAAATAATGATGAATTCAGCATTTACTTTCATTAAAAGCATTAATTACATTTGCATTTGGAGCAACTCAGTCACTTTCCATTCCTTCCAAAGGCACAAGCAGGAAATAACTTACTGTTTGCAACTAATCACAAGGTGACCATATGCCCTGGTTTCAATTGCACTTCCTGAATTTATGTCACATCCTTGTACTCTGCTCCTGACTTGTCTTCGAGGCAGTGGAATGACTCTGGGTATTGAGGAGGTAAGCCATTTGCCACAAGATATCCAGACTCCGACCCTTCTTGCAACCACAGTTTCTATGTGACTGGTTAAGATAAGGTTCTGTGTTAATGGCAACCGAGAGGACATTGATGATGGATACATTGGCAATGTTAGTGTCACTGAACGTCAAGGCAGGTGGTTTGTCTCTCCCCCCTGCTTCAGATAGCCATTGCCTGGCACTTCTTTGGCATGAATATCATCTACATTGATCATGGCTGAGTGTGGTCTAGTTCGTGCTGTGTGTGCTGATGGACTATGAATAGAATTGAACATTGTGCCATCTGTGAACACACCACATCTGACTTACTGATAGAAATACACTGCTGGGGATGACATTAATGATGATGATGCTGCCGCCGCCGCCATTCGGCCCATCAAGTCTACTCTACAATTCAACCATGGCTGATCTATCTCTCCCTCCTAACCTCATTCTCCTGTCTTCTCCCCATAACCTCTGATGCCTGTACTAATCAAGAATCTATCTATCTCAGTCTTAAATATATCCACTGACTTGGCCTCCACAGCCTTCTGTGACAAAGAATTCCACAGATTCACCACCCTCTGTCTAAAGAAAGTCCTCCTCATCTCCTTCCTAAAAGAACACCCTCTAATTCTGAGGTTATGACCTTTAGTCCTAGACTCTCCCACTAGTGGAAACATCCTCTCCACATCCACTGTATCCAAGCCTTTCACTATTCTATACATTACAAAGAGGTCCCCCCTCAATCTTCTAAACTCCAGCGAGTACAGGCCCAGTGCCATCAAACACTCAGCATATCTTAACCTACTCATTCCAGGGATCATTTTTGTAAACCTCCTCTGGACCCTCTCCAGAGCCAGCACATCTTTCCTCAGATATGGTGCCCAACATTGCTCACATTATTCTAAATGTGGCCTGACCAGCGCCTTATAGAGCCTCAGCATTACATCACTGTTTTTGTATACAAGCCCTTTTGAAATAAATGCTAGCATTGCGTTTGATCATGAGACTTTATTGCCACTTATACCTAGCTAGGAATCATGAAATTATTTGTTTTTGCATACAATGTGCTCAAAAGAGTCGCCACAAAGGCGCCAATTAAATTACAAAAGGCACTCATCCTCTTATCTTTTCTTTGCCCCCACCCCCCAAACCCCCACCACCAAGTCCCCCTTAGTTCCCTGCGGTCCCCCCAGACCAAGTCCACCTTACCTCTTACCAGCCCCCCCATGCCGGCTTGGTATAGCTGTGTTCATGTCCTGAATGACAATTATATGTGCACCCACCAATGGGTGAATGCTACTACTCAAGGTGTAGAGTCCGCTCTTCAATCATAAACCTTTGGCGCAAGAAAAAGCAATCTTGCGTCATGTCTGCATGATAACCATTTTCTTCCAAATAAAAATGTATACTTCCATACCAACCTAAAACATGACTTGCAATGTGAATTTATCAACCATTTTGGGAAGTTTATTGGAAAATTTTCAAAGTAATACAAACTTTGGTAATAAATAAGTTGCAAAAACTTCTGGTAAATAGTGCATGTCAAGCTGAGGAAAAAAATTGGTTGTGATTTGCAATATTGAACTCCATGTCCATTGTTTCCTGAAGATGACAACACACGTTGACAGATTAGTAAAGAATGGTATATGCTTGCTTTCATAGATCAGGTCATTGAGTATAAGTGTCAGGAAGTCATGATGCAACTTTATATGACTTTGGTTAGGCTGCTTTTGAAGGATTGTGTGCAGTTCTGGTCACCCCATTACAGGAAGGATGTGCAGGCTTTGGGAAGGTTGCAGAAGAGGTTTATCAAAATGAAGTTCGGGATTAAGGGGATATTGGCCAAAGGGAATGTTTGGACTAACTTGGATTGTTTTCTCTGGAACACTAGAGATTAAAAGTACAGGTTGAACACCGATTTTCCGGTACCCTCAGTTCCAGACCTTTTCTGGATTATCTGTTTTTCTGTACCAACAGAGGTCATGTGAATATGAAATGACAATACACCCCTGGCCCGCTAATGACACCTCTACCGTGTCTCTAAAGCACCATGAAACTTCAAAAAAACAAATATTAAATGTAAACTGAATGTGAATGGAATGACCTGCTGACCCATCGCCGGCTTCCCCAGTCTCCCTGGTCATTTAGAGCCCCAGCTTCCGACGCCACCTCCGACTTGCAAGGTGCACCAGCAAGCCCCTCTCACCTGCTACTGTTTCATGCTGTTGGCGGTGGCTTTATCCACTTCCCAATCGACCACCGCCACTGCTTCTCCCGTCGCTGTCCAGTCGGCCTCTTCTCGTCCCCCCCCCCCCCCCCGCCCACTCCCCCACCACCACTGCCACCTCCTCATTCTTCCCTAGAATGGCTGACATACTCCACCTTGGGAGCGGCAGCAGGTGAGAGGGGAGGGAGACCCATGGTAACCTTGCCTAGTTTTAAAGTGAAATGACACAAAGTGCTGGAGTAACTCAGCCGACTGAATACGTGTGAGGAAGGGTTCCAATGTCACCTATCCATGTTCTCTAGAGATCCTTACTCCAGCATTTTTGTTCCTTTTGTCTATTAACCATGATCAGCAGTCATCGGCAATAACTGACACCACTCCCTCTTCTATGGTCTGTTATAACGAGGGTTTATTGTGAACAGACCACAGCAGAGGTGTCGTCACTGTTAGGGAAGTATGGACTTGCCCCCTCCTCCACAAAAGGTTGGTTAACGCGTTCCACAGTTCACAATGATGTATCCCTCTTGGGATCGTACCATGCCTAGCCAGAAACCTATCCCAGTGGCAGAAATGGCAAGATGAGGAGTAAAAGGTTTAGATGGGATCTGAGGAATTTTTTTTCACCCTGAGGATGTTTCAATCATAACACAATCATTGGAGAGTGGTAGAAACGGGTACTCTCACCTGGGTCTACAACAAGCTGACATTGTCTTTTCCCAGACATTTAGTGATGGACAATAAATGCTGGTCTTGCGAATGATTGGTCTTGCGAATGATTTAAAAATAAACAAAGAAATACAGTAGAAGCTTTAGAAAATTTTCTCCACCCCTTTGTCATAAAACAATACTTCACTTCCAAAATAAATAATTGGATTAGCAGCACGACAGGATTTATCATGGCTATGGGTTAGAAAGAAAGATGGTCTCCTCAAAAGTGCTAATCAAGCAAATCTTGCAGCAGATTGCAGATTGCAGATAGATTCACACTGCATGCACGCACTAGTGGTTTGGGTCACTGATCAGGAACAAATGTCTGACCTGATGAATGATTCTGGAGAGAAGACGACTGGAGAAAATCTGCCCCTGTTATGCCTTCAACACAATAGACAATCAAGTGAATCGTCGTGGAGAGCCTCAGCGCCATGCATGTTAATTCCATCTGCCATACTGCAGCACACTCGATATTTCAAGCTTAAACTCTTGGCCGACAACTAAACTGCATCCTGTGTCAGATTGGACGGGCTGGGGGATGGACAATTTAGTTTAGTTTAGTCTGGTTTAGATTAGAGATACAGCACAGAAACAGGCCCTTCGGCCCACCGAGTCCATACCGACCAGCGATTCCTGTATGCTAGCACTACTAAGGACACAGACCACACTCGGGACAATTTTACCGAGCCAATTAACTTACAAACCTGCACGTCTTTGGAGTGTGGGAGGAAACCTGAGCTCCCGAAGAAAACCCACACAGCTCAGGGGGAGAACGTACAATCTCCGTTCAGGCACCCTGACATCGTAGTCAGGATTGAACCCGGGTCTCTGGCGCTGCGAGGCAGCTACTCTACCACTGCACCACTGTGTATGTAGACTGAAGTCTCTCAGTATTATCAGACCACATGGTTTAATCACTATGGTGTGTAATAGGAGGAAAACTGTGACTCTATGGGTCATATTTGAAGTGGCCATTTTGGATATCACAGGACACAAGAGATTTGATGGATGAGATTAGCAGTAAGGACATCACTGGAGAGATATTAATATACTGCTGATGTTATATTTTGTTCCCTCACTCCCACTCCTCCTTACACATTTTGTCATCTGCAGTTCCTCCTTCCTCGTTACATATTTTGTCACTGACCCGCTGAGTTACTCCAGCTTTTTGGGTTTGTCTTCGGTTTAAACCTGCATCTGCAGTTCCTCCTTACATATTTTGTCTGCTCCACTGCAAAATCCCCTCAAGGTATGCCTACTTTAAAGAAGTTCTCTCTCCAATGAGAGTGCTGAAACTCTCTCTCTTGCTGTAACCCCTCTGAGATTCATCTTGCTCCCCAGCTCTACTGTCTATATCTTTCATTCCCCATTCCCCTGACTCAGCCTGAAGAAGGGTCTCAACCTGAAACATCACCTAATCCTTTTCTCCAGAGATGCTGCCTGACCCACTGAGTTACTCCAGCTTTTTATGTTTGTCCTCAATTCTGCACATACAGTATGCCAAACCTCTGGGAATAATACATATTGCTTATACATACTGTAGCTTTTTCTCAGATGTTTACACAGGCCCCTCTTCCTCCACACTGATTGAGCCCCAGATGCTGCTCTGTGCTGGCACGCTGCATGAGGGTGAGCTCGCAGGAGGAGGAGAAAGAATCACCTTCCCTGCAGTAGTTCCCAATGTGTGGCTGGGCATTCTGCACTGCAACCCCCTGTGAAGCAAGACAACGTGTTGTTGTTGGTTTTCACATTATGCCCAGCAACCCGCAGTTCCAGCGAACAGTGTCCTTGGGTTCCAACCCCACTGCTTGTGCCATTCACGCAAGGTGATGAGCTGGGTATAGTGGACCACAGGCCTTAATCTCAATGGTTCTTGATGATTTCATATGCACTGCAGTGAAATTCGTTTTGCACAGCTTACAAGTGCACAAGTTGCCATATTGTTGCGCCGTTTACACAAAGCCACATGCTGGATACACTGGAGTGCCCCCAATCCAGGTAAGCCTAGGTAAGCCCCAGGTTGCTGCTGGACCTCCTCCGCCGCGCAGTCCCGACTGGCTCGGCCCCGATGAACCACGTATCCCTCTCCTCTCCCCAACCGCCTTTTTTGTGTCCCGGGGGTGCCTCCTGCGCGCAGCGGGATCCTTGAAGGCTCTGGAAAGAAGCAATAACCCTAAGTCCCAATCTTACCTAGCCACTTCTGTGCCACCTGGTCTTCGCCAGCAGCAGGCTCCTTCTCTCCTCAACTCTCCCCAACTTGTCCAGTAATGTTTGGGGTTGGGCTCGGCTCACCCTCGGTAGCTTTCCTCTGTGTCCTTCTTCACGCAGTGAGTCCTAAGGCCTGTTCTTGCCATGGCCGGGGTGGCCCCGCCCCAGGAACGTCTTCATTCACGGCAGCCTACAGCAGATTGTGATTGCTGAGCAGATATGTCGACTGACATACAGAAACTGGTACAAAAATTTAACAAATGAGTTAACTGAAAATAGTAAAACAGATATCACAGAAAATATTCTGCAGGGCATATATGTGGAGTGTTCGAGAATTAACATTTTAAGTTGATAACCACTCATTTACATCATGTTTAATTCATCGCCATTTCTCCTCCTGAGAAGGCCCTTCCTGCGGTATATCCCCACTGAGTTTCTGTGGGCAATTCTGCAATTAGTTTTTAGTTTAGTTTAGAGATACACTGCGGGAAGGAAGCAGGACCTTCAGACGAACAGCAACAGTCCACACCGTTATCATTGTTCTCTGCTCATTAACAGTAATGCTATACACACACTAGGACATTTCATATTTACATGTTATACCAAGCCAATGCGTATAGACTTACAAACCTGTACGTCTTTGGAGTGTGGAGGAAACCGAAGATCTCGAAGAAAACCCACGCAGGTCATATGGAGAACGTACAAACTCCGTACAGACAGCAGCCATAGTTTTATTTCAAAATTGACTTTATTTGAGAAATAAATATATACAATACATGATCCTTACAAAACTCCATCTGACATTCTCAGAGGCTATACATACATACAATACAGTTTCCCAAAATCACACATTTATCCCCCCACCCTTGCCACTCATGAGGCCCACTGGCGTGGAATTCCCTTCCCTTATTTTGAGGGGCATCTCCACCACACCCTGCCCCTATGTCCAGCAGCAGAAGGACTCTAGACTGTGGTCCTCTCCCACCGAGCCTTGCAGTTTGCTGCACCGAACTTCAGTGCATCCCTCAGTACGTACTCCTGCAGTCTGCAACGGGCCAGTGGGCAACATTCCCCGATGGACATCTCGCTCCGCTGGGTGGTTAACAACGCTCGGGCAGACCAAAGAGTGTCTTTCACCAAGTTGATGACCTTCCAGCAGCACTCAATATCAGTCTCTGAATGCGTCCCTGGGAACAGTCTGAAAATCACAGATATGTAATCATAGATTACATATGATATCAGGGCTACCAAATGACAATGATTACATCGGTTCAATTCCATTTCATGAAGTGACATTCCAAAATGTTTACTAACAATTTATGGACTGCATTTCACAACTCTGTCTACAATTTTCTGAAAACAAAACATTATTAAGCGGTTGACAAAATGCTGGAGAAATTCAGCGGGTGAGGCAGCATGTGCAGTTCTTTCTTTAACATTATTAAGTGGTTACTATGCCCGCTGTTTCGACAGGCCCATTCTTGGCTTTGAAATAGCCAAGTTTTGTCTCCAGTGCAAGGAGGTTTTGAAATCTAGATTTTTTTAATAAAATGTGCAAACTGTGACAAGCTGCTATCCCTGATAACTATAACCACAACTGAGCACACCCAGAACAAAGGAATGGAAACTCTTTAGCTCCTTTAATCAATTCTGCTATTGTATCTGTAAATTAAATCATGCACATAATGGATTATGGGCCTGGTCCACAGGCAACTTTTTAGGCAACCTGCACAGCTCCACAGCGAGACTTTGGCAGTCCCACAATGGCATGGCCCGATGTTGACAGGTGGTTGCCCCCGCCTCCTTCAATAGTCGCCTTTCACTATAGATTCGAGACATTAGCGTGTATCTTGGCCTTCATCTGGAGCTCTGGTAAGTAACTGTGCTAGCTGTCTTAATTACTGCGCCAACCTTCCTGTTCATCGCGGTGTGTGTCTGTATCGCCTTGGCTTTACACCATGTGAATTTCAGACAGCGCCCCCCCACCCCGCCCCACCCCGCCCCCCCACCGCCCGCCCGCTAACCCTGGCCCCTGCCTTTGTGGCCCCTATTTTCCAGTTACCGTTTTGTTCAGGGGACTGCGGCAACTTGACAGTTGCCAGCAGACGCCTGAAAAATCACCTAAGTGAGTGGGACAGGCCCATTACATTTCACTAATCCAGAATTAGTTTGTGGCAGTACTGCTTATAAAAAGAGATATTTATTTTTATAAAAATAAAAATAAAATTGTTTATAATATAAATATGTAGTACCGCTATATATAATCATGTATATAGTATAAATTGAAAACCACTATGCAACACCAACAGTATATAAAAAAATAATTATATTATAAATAACACACACACACACACACACCACACACACACACACACACATATACACTATTACATAGTGAATGAGTACTAGAATATAGTCATAAAATTTTGTCCAGTTTTACTTCATGAAAAGCACAATTAGTATGTGGTTGCATGAATGATTGGTTTTACAGTGTACAAGGAAAATGAGAATTGAGCTTTATACATACCCAAATCAATATGGTGCTGATCTTTTAATCTCATTGAAACAACTGAGACGCTACACCCTGTGCATGCAGCATTCAAGTTAAATAGTTATAAACATCATTAATATTACCTTTTTCCCGAATTTACATTTCAGAGAGACCACTTTTGAACATGCAATTCTTGCACAACATGGACACGAAACGCGCAGCAGGAGAAAGAATGCTTGGTACGTGATCTGCAGTTGGGACTTGCCTCATTAAGTCGGTATTGCCAGATGCACACACAGCAACTTTTCACATTGGTCCAGTATTTTACTTGCATAGTGGTATGTTCTCCCTTACAACTACAATCAGAAAGTGCTTTTATCATCTCTTTGGATATTGAAATCATGGAATAATCGAAGACCCCCACCAAACTAAGCCAGACCCTAATTTTTTTGTCAAAAGTGAATAAAATATTAAAGCTAGGTTTGGAGTAAATCTATCCAGTTAAAATGTCCTAACAGAAAGAAACGCAAAAAGAGAATTGCAAAAAAGCAATTTGTTTTAATTGCTCCTCCTTTCTTTAATGAGTATTGGAATGGCAGTGTGTGATTATGAGTGATTTTTAAGAATAAAAGTTGATTCACTGATACTCCCATTAGCTAATATTTCGTACATCCCAGGTCAACATTCCTAGTTCTCAGCATCATCTCTTGATTCTTGATTCTCTTTGCTTATTCTTCCTCAATGTTAGGTTTTGTTCTTAACCTGATGTTGGAGATGGAAAGCTACTAGTCACAACTAAAATCATACTCCACACCCCCCGAAACCCAGCTGCATGAAAAACAAAAAAAAAGTGACTTTTGTTTGCCCAACCACCAACCACCTGTTTTTAGAGATACAGCCTGGAAACAGACCATTTGGCTCACTGAGTCCACGCCGCCCATCGATCACCCGCACTCTAATTCTATGTTTTCCCACTTTTGTATCCTACACAGTAGGGGAAATTTACAGAAGCCAATTAACCTACTAAACTGCACGTTTTTGGAATGTGGGAGAAATCCCACATTTCCAACATTCACTTGTTGGGAGCATAAAAAGCAACCAAAACAAGGAAGGAATTTTGGCCTGGCTTGCTTGTTGGACAAGTAATCTTAATGTTACTGAGATCAGTGTTTGGGAGACACAATTTTCAAAATAATTTAAATCACTCCTTTAAAAAAATAGCTTCCTTTGAAATTTCTCAGAAAACTACTCACGGGCTCTTGCCTGAATATATTTTATATTTCAAACTTTAAGCCATCTGCTGCTGAGATGGTCAATTTTAACCAAGCATATCCCACAGAGCCACTATTATTGATTATTCCATGACAATAACAGACTCATTTTGATAAATCATTTTAACCAAACAAACAAGAATTAAGAGTTAAAGAGGAAATTACAATATTACTAAGCTCGGTATTTTTTTGAAGACGTGACTTCATAGGAAGTGCCAGTGAAGCGTGCTGATGTGGATGTTGAGGAAGTGTATTTTTATAGAAACATTTGTAAGCTTGTTACTTTAGCTGCACCATAGTAAAGAGCACAATGACAGTGAAGATTTCTAGATGCTTGTTAACTACTTGGCTTTGTGTTATTTCGGGTAAGTAATATAGACCGCAAAGGATTGCATTAATGGGAGACGTTCAAACTGGAGAAGAGTCAGAAGTAATATTCTTCAACAGATTGTGTGTTTAATTGAACAGGGAGCACGCAACATTGAAATTTGAAGTTGGTGCCTATATAATCACAAATATAAAAGTTTATTTCAGCCATATTTCAGGACTGTCTTTACAAACATAGGATGCCAGGGGCAGTGGTAGAGTTGCTGCCTTACAGCACCTGGGACCCGGGTTCCTTCGTGACTAAGGGTGCATGCCTATACGGAATTTGCATGTTCTCCCCATGATCTGCGTGGGTTTTCTCCCACACTCCAAAGACGTACAGGTTTGTAGGCAAATTGGCTTGGTATAAATGTAAAAGACAGGTAGGATAGTGTTTGTTTGCAGGGATCGCTGGTCGGCGGCAGGTTAGTTAGCCAGTAAATAACCTTTATAATGTCGGATTAGTGTGTGCAGATGGTCGAAGGGGTGTCGGTGGATGAGGGCCTATTTCTGTGCCATATCCCTCTATAACTGATTCTCCAAAACAGACGTGGCCATTTTATAATAATAGTGTAATTAATTTCTTCATAATTCACAACGCAAATATGCTTGATTGAAAGGTAGTGACAGTAAATTATTGTTGTATTTAAAATAGAACTGGTAAAACTGATATTCTACAATTATTTATTTCAGTTTAACTTTAATGTCAATTAATTAGTCATTTTTATACTTCATATGTATTCAGTCTTTCTCCTTATACTTCAATCTGAGCTCAGGATTAAACTCATGTCTCTCGTGCTATTAGTTGCACCAGTGTGCCCTTCATACTTCACAGTGGCTTCATTTTCTTGTTGAAGTGAAGGGCAACATAAGATAATGAGATTGGAATTCATTGGGATATATTATATATTAATAAAGCTATCTAAATTGTTGAACATGAAAATGCAACCCTGAAAAAGTATTTCAGTTGAATACTTTGTCTATATTTAGTATAATTTGAATATAAATGAGCAGATTTATTATTTATGGCAGGCATTTGTTAAATATAGTTATCATTTAAAATGTAAGGACATTATTTACATCTTATGGAGATGTGCTCTTGAGAAATCTAACTCTTATCTCTGGCTGACTCTTGCAGTTTCTATCCATCAAGCGCAGCAAAACAAGGTGAAAGGTTCAGTTGGGAGAAGTGCAATGCTCCCATGTTATTCTCCTTTCCTCAAAGAATATTACACCAGCTTCAGATGGCTTAAGAATAATTCGTCATTAATGGCAGGAATCATTGGTAAATCTAAAATCAGTGTTCTGGATGAATCTTTCCGAAATAGGATTCAAATGCCAGCAAATTCTTCAACTGGGAATCTCTCACTCATTATCACCCATCTGAGAGTAGAAGATCTTGGGATGTACCAATGTGAAGCCAGTAGCAAGAACCAAAGCATCAGATATGAAGAGATTTTTCTTTATGTTACTGAAGGTAAGGTTACAAAGATTCAAATGAAACCATTTAAAACGTTTTCAATATACATTTTATTTTACCTAGCTGAAGCAAATGTCTGAATGTAATAGAGATTTATTTTTTTTTATTTTTATTTAACATTTCCCAGTGATTAAAGCAAAATTATTGTAAATTATAAACTTTTGATGGGTGAGTTTTGCATGCTTAACATCTCTTATGTTGCAATGCTGAACAGCAACATTGTTGTAGATAATTTATGTGTCGTCTTGATTAATCTTTGCTCCAATAATATTAAGGGATGTGGTATACAATGAGAGAAATACTCCTTTGAGAAAAATTGAAAAAACGATTTTATACATGCATGGAAAATGTGATAAAATTTATTTGGGAATTTGGTGATCTCATTTAGCACCAGAAACAAAAAACAAATTTTAAAAAAAATTACTGCTTTGTTTGTGGACAAGAACAAGAAGAAACATAGAGCTGTTTATGATTCATTGCATGTGTTTCATTATTCCAATTAACCCTACGTTTTGTAAAATAACCTTTTTGTTTTTTTTTACCTCTCTCTACAGATGGCGTTCTCAAAGACCCATTTCTTAGCTTCTTCCAGGTCAAAAACTGTTACTGAACAAAAGTTACAGTCACACTGAAATGTAGCATCAGTCACCCAGTGGGGGTTTGGGTTCATTTACCTATCATATACGTGGACAGGAATAGACCAGCAAAACAGAAGGAAAAAAAAAAAGAAAAAGCCAAGAAAAAATAAATAAACATTATCAACCAAACATTGGTGCTTAATCCAGCAGGAGAAAGATGATAATGGCCTATTCTTCTGTGTAAAGTCAGGAGCAACAAAATTTCAGTACAGTGAATGGGAGCGGTCCTTGGCTTGGAGTATTCCACTTTACTGGTAATCTGCCCTGCTATTATTATTTGCTGACGTAACTTCTAGATAAATATTCCACATAGAGTTATTTGGCTTGGCATTCTTTTCTCAGCTTTCTGGCTACCTTCAATGGAACCACTCTCACCATTCCAAATATGCCAGCAGGTGCATCCAGGCTCCCTTGGGTAGTATCGATTCACCATAAGTTCAGCATTGGTGTTATTACATTGTTGGTGGTCATAGTTGACAGCTCTATATGGACGGTTAAGGAAAAGGTTGAAAGGTAACCATTTTGTTTGTCTTTCTTTTTTACAAGAATGATATAATCCATTGGTTCAATTAAGGTAAAATTGGTGCATATAATAATTATCTTCGGCTTTATATGTTATAGGTAACCTAAAACCTCATGGGACTACCACAGGAATATATATTTTTATTGGAGAACTAGACCAAGTGCAGAACCCGTGGGTTCCTTCCCAAAGTGTGGTTGTAGGGGGAACACATAGAACATAGAAATTGGGTGCAGGAGTAGTAGGCCATTTCAGCTTCGAGCTGCACCGCATTTCAATATGATCATGGCTGATCATTCCAAACTCACGTATTCCTGTACCTGCCTTCTCTCTCTCATACCCCCTGATCCATTGCCACAAGGGCCACATCCAACTCCTCTTAAAATCATGGCCAACGAACTGGCCTCAACTACTTCTGTGGCAGAGAATTCCACAGAACTTCAACCACTCTCTGATGGAGAAAAACGATTTTCTCAAACTCTGGTCCTAAAATGACTTCCCACCTTATCCTTTAAACTGTGATCACCTTGTCTGGACTTCCCCAACATCTGGGGAAACAATCTTCCTGCATCTAGCCTGTTCCAACCCTTAAGAATTTTGTAGTTCTCCTATGAGATCCCTCCCCTCAATCTTCCTAAATTCAGCAAGTACAAGCCGAGTCTTTCCAGTCTTTTCTTCATATGGGGAAGTCGTGCCTTCCCAGGAGATCAGTATGGTGAACCTCTCTCTGTACTTCCATCTTGGCAAGAATTGTCCTTTCCTCAGATTAGGAGACCAAATGTACGCAATATGCCGGTGTGGCCTCACCAAGGAACCCTCTGATAACTGCAGTAGAACTCCCTGCCCTTCTTGTACTCAAATCCTTTTGCTCATGAATGCGCAACCATTCTTTGCTTTCTTTCTTCACTGCGGGCAACCTGCATGCCTTCTTTCAATGACTGGTGACCATGACTCCCAGGTCTCGTTGTGCATCTCCCCTTTTCCTAAGTCGGGTCACCATTCAAATAATAGTACTACTTTCCTGTTTTTTGCCACAAAGTGGTTAATAACCTCACCATTTATCCATTTATATTGCATCCTGCCATGCATTTGCCCACTCACCCAGTCTATCCAAGTTCATCTTGCAGCCTCCTAGCATCCGTCCTCATATTGTGCAAAACTAAAACACTGCCCGCCCCCAGCTTCGTGTCATCCGCAAACCTTCGAGATGTTGCATTTAATTACCCTCCGGTCCTCCTAAATCTTTAAGGTATATTGGTAATAAATAGCTGGGGTCCCAGCATGAAGCTTGCGGCCCCTCCCACTACGTCACTGCCTGCCAATCCTGAATAAGGACCCGTTCACTCCTACTCTTTGCTTCCTGTCTGCCAGCACAGTTCTCTATCCTACATCAATAATGTAACCACCTTAATACCATGTGCTTTTAAAGTTGCTATCACCAATCTTCTTATGTAGGGAATTTGTCGAAAGCTTGTCTCTGAATAAGTTCCAGATATAACATTCCTCTGCGTCTCCCTTATATCCACTACTAGTTACATCCTCAAAAAATTCAATATTAAGATTCTGTCAGGACATGAATCTTACGCCTTTCATAAATCCATGCTGACTTTGGCCATCTGATTTCACCACTTTCCAAATGTGCTTTGCTATCCCAAATCTTTAATAACTGATCTCTTGCAGTTTCCCCACTACAATGGTTAGGACTAACTGGTCTGTAATTCCCCGTTTTTCTCTCCCTCCCTTTTTCAAAGTGGCGTTTACTTTAGCTAGCCTCCAATTCCTCAGGAACTACTCCAGAAATCTAAAGAAGTTTTTGAAAAATTATCACTAAGGCATCTACCCGCTATGATTTCTGGGGCTACTTCCTTAAGTTACCCTGGGATGCAGCCTATATGGCCCGCCTGGGGAATTATCAGCCTTTATTAATGCCCCCCCCCCCCCCCCCCCCCCCCCCCCCCCCCGCCCCCCCGCCCCCCCCCATGCTGGGCCGTCCACACACATAACTACCCCCCTTGATATCTATATTAATATTATTATTTACTCCTTTTACCCCCATAAACCGCCCTATCTCACTGATGCATAAGCCCCCAAACTCGCAGGCGTGTCTAGGAGGGGGGGGTTTTGGTTTAGAGAATGAGAGGCCAGTTGAGAGAATGGGGAAGGAGGAGACAGGAGAGACGAGAGAAAGGCGGCACTAGAGCAGAGACGCACAGTGAAGAGACAGACGGTGGAGGGGGTGTTGGAGATAGGGGGGGGGGGTGGAGAGGAGGGGATGAGAGAGATGGGAGGAGGAGAGAGGGGGAGGAGGAGAGGAAGAATAGAGGAAAGAGAGGGAGGTAAGAGTGGGGTGAGGGAATAGGAGGGAAGGCGAGGGAGGCTAGGCAGGGGATATGGAGGGGATGAGGTGGGGGGGAGGGGGTGGGCCGAGGGTGGGAAGGGAATGGGCGTGAAGGGAAGGATAGGGGGTTAGGTTAGGGGAGGGTGTAAGTGTAACGGCAAGGGGGTTTAGGGGGAGGGAGGTGTGGGGAGTGGAACAGGGGGATGAAGAGAGATGGGGACTGGGAGAGAGAGGGTGAGAGACAGATTGAGGGAGCCGAAATTCAATTGTGCATCACGCATTTCAGGTTGATTAACCATTCTCTCATGCACTGGAAAGCTGTCGGAAGCTCCCATGGATTTCAGGCCGAGCAGCCTGCTGAATTATCACCATCCACACAATTAACCACCCTGCCTCTAACCACCCCCCTCCTGCCGACCACCCCCCTCCGAGCACCCCCCTCCGACCTCCCCCTCCCTCGCTGCTCCTGACCACCCCCCTCCCCCTCCGACACCCCCCCTCCTCTTCCTCTCGCCGGACCCAACCCCCCTCCCGATTCCGACCACCCCCTCCCCCTCCTTGTCCAGACACCCCCCTCCCTTCCTGACCACCCTCATCCCTCTAACATCCCATCCCTCGCTAACCATTCCCCATCCCTCTCTCTAACCCCCCCCAACCCCCCCCCCCCCCCACTACTCTCCCCCCCTCCTCTACTCCCTCTTCTCACCGCTCTCCCTCCCCTACTAAACGGGACCTCACGAAGCTGCTTACGTCACAATCCCCCAAAAAAGCCGCTTCTCTCTTGTTCATTTGGCAGCCCAGCTCCCCCACCCCCCCCACTCCAAAATAAGCACGCGCCCGCGCCTTCTCCCGCAGCTGGGAACTCACCCGCACGCTCCAAACCCCCTCCGTTCTCAATATGGCTCGTGCCGTCGGGAAGTAGAGAAAGTAGAGATAAGGTGTTGTGTAGAGTTCCGCCTGGATCTCACTGCTGGGCGCAGCTCGCGACATAAGCCCCACTACGCCTGAGCGCCCCTTTCCCATCTCTGCCAGTGCTCCAGAGAGAGTCACAAGATCACAAGAAGCCACAAGCTCCACTCTATGCCGGTTTATTGCTTCTACACGATCGGGAGAAGTGTATAAGGCGACGGGCATGGGGTTTAATTAAGGCCCCCGACCGGTGGGGAGGTTGAAAGAGGGGGGACGTCGGAGGGATTGAGGGAGCGGACAGGAGAGGGAGTAGGTGGTTAGGGGAGTAGTGTTGCTCTTAGGGGAGTTAGGGCGGCGTGAGGGCTGTGAAGTGATATGGGGGAGGAATGGTTGAGGATGGAAGAGTGTGGGTAAATAATAGGAGGGAGAGGAGAGTGGGGGGTGGTTGGGTGTGATTAGGGATGTGGGGAATAGTATGGACTGCCCCCACCCCTCTTCACCCTCACCCCCCTACTCTCCGCCCACATTACATTAAACACACTCACTACCCATCTTGATATTAATTTAATATTTTGTTTAGATCTTTTACCCCGTAACCGCCATAGGCCACTGGACGCATAGCCCCCAACTCGCAGCGCGGTTGTCACAGAGAGGGTAGGGGGTGGCGTGGGGTGATAGAACTAGGGAAAATGGGGAGAGTGAGAGAGGCACAGAGAGAAGGGGAGAACAGGGAAAAGGAGTGGGTGGAGGATTGGCAAGGGAGGGTAGGCGGGGGGGGGAGTGTGGGGGAGGATGGAGGGGGTATGAGAGAGGATGGGGAAGAGGATGAGAGAGAGAGGGAAGGGTAGGAGGGGGACTGTGAGTGTCGCTCTGAGAGGGGGGTTAGGGAAGGGGGAGAGGGGAGCCGGAGGGAGACTGGGATAGAGGGGTGATAAGGAGGTTGTTTTAGGAAGCGGGAGCGGTGGGGGAAGGGATGGGCGGGGTGGGTGGCGAGGGAGAAGGTGGTGGGAGGGTGGAGGGTTGTGGAGGGGGAGGGGGAAGTGGGTTTAGGGGAGTGGCAGGTGCAGAGCAGGAGTACAGAGGAAGGGGGAGGGGAGGGGGAAAAGAGAGGGGGAGGGGGGAAGTGAGGGAGAGAGGAAAGAGAGTGGAGTTAGTGGGTGGGAGTGAGAGGGGGTATGAGAGATGACGGAGAGATAGGGGGGAGAGGTGGGGGGAAGGGAGGGGGGGGGCGGGCAGGTGGGTGTGAAGGGGGGTCAGGGGAGGGGGTGGAGTGGACGGGGATGGGTTGGCATTTGGAGGAGGGTTTGGGTGGAAGGGGGGGTTTAGGGGAGGGCAGGGGAGGAGAGGAAGGGGGGAGGAGAGAGGGGGGGGGAGAGGGAGGGGGGAGAGGGGGCTAGGGGGGAGGAGAGGGGGAGGGGGGGGGGGAGAGGGAGGTGGATACTAGAGGGGGGCAGGGGGAGAGAGTGAGAGGAGGTAGAGAGAGAGAAGAGAGGGAGAAAAGATGTGAGAGAAGAGAGGGGGAGGGAGAGCGGGGGGCATGTGAGAAGGGGTGAAAGTGAGCGGGGTTTAGGAGAGATTGAGGCTTGGGGACTGTTTATTTTGCAGAGAATGAGAGAGAGGAAGGAGCGAGACCGGACTTGGATTGTGGGGCGAGGGAGTTGGAGAGAGGGGTTAAGGTTTAGTGAGAAGGGGATTGGCAGATTGACGGAGGTGGAGGGAGGATGGCCGTGAGAGGGATCGAGGGGGGAGGGAAAGAGAGTGCGTGAGTTAGAGGAGGGAGAGAGCGAGGAGGGCGGGAGGGAGAGAGGGGCGGAAGGGACGTTGACGAGGAGGGGGGGGGGGGAGATAGAGAGTGCGAGAGGGACGGATTAGGGAGAGAGAGACTGGGGATGAGAGTTGGGAGAGGGCGGAGGGGGGCGAGGGAAGAGAGGGGGAGGGAGGGAGAGAGGGGCTGAGAGATGGGGGGATTGGGCGGAGATGTTGAGGTGACGAGTGGGGAGAAAAGAGAGACGAGGCGGGGCCGAGAGAGTGGGGGGGGAGGGGAGGGCTGTGAGTGAGAGAGAGTTCGAGTGAGGATTGAGGAGGGGTATAGGGGGATTGTGCGAGGAGCAGAGAGAGGGGCGGGAGGGACAGAGGAGCGGGGGGTGGAGGGTGGTGATGCGGAGAGAAGAGAAAGGGGTGAGAGATGGAGAAAAGAGAGATGAGGTGGAGAGAGAGAGTGGGGGAGAGAGAGGGGTTAGGGTAGTTTTAGAGGAGCGCGCTGGGAGAGCTGAGGGGCGGGTGTCGCAGGGGAGGGCCGCGAGAGGGTGGGTTGGAGCGCGTAGAGAGAAAAGAAAAGGAAGGAGAGGAGAGAGAGGGGCCTGGCGCCGGCGGAGAGAGTGCGAGCAGAGGGGGCTAGATGAATTTTTCGTTTGAGAAGGAGAAGGGGGGAGGAGACGGGAGACGAGAGTTCGGTGGGGGTTTTTAGAGATTTAGAGTAGAGAGTGAGGCTCCAAAGAGAAAGGGCAGAGACAGAAGAGAAGGGCAATGAGACAGTGGCGCTGGGATGGAGGGAGGGAGGAGTGAGACGGGGAGTGGTTGGTGAGTGGTGAGGGAGTGAACGAGGGGGTCTCTGGAGAGGCGGCCGAAAAGGAGGAGAAGGGAAAGTGAATGATAGGGGGAAGGGGGGGAGATGGGGGGGAGGTGGAGGTTGAATGGGAGGCCGTGGGGAGGGGATTTGGGGGTAGGGTGGGACGAACAGAGGGGAAGAATGGGGAGAGCGAGGAGGATGATTGGGATTGGGGAGGGGGAGCGTGAGGGTGAGAGGGGTCGGTAGGGGAGAGAGCGGGGATAGTGTGGGGAGGGAAGGGGAGGAGGGGGTGGGGGCTGTCCCCATTTCCCCCACCATCACTCACCCCCACTCATCTCCCTCTATTCCCACACTCTCCCTCCTCTCCCTCAATCCCCTGACTCCCCCTCTTCACCTCCCCAGGATCGGGCCTTACCCCGCCCGCCCTTCGCCTTATCTCCTCTCCCGATCTGCAGAGTATGCCGGCGTGAGAGTGGAGCTGTTGGCTTGTGACCAAAGATCCTGCTTGTGAGTCTCTGGAGCGCGCAGAGGACGGGAGGGGTGCGCAGGCGGGCGGGGGTTAGCGAACTGCGCCTGCTGTGAGTTCAGCGGAACTGACACCTTATCTCACTTCCCGATCAGCAGACCATTTTGAGAATGGGGGGGTTTGGAGCGGGCGGGTGCACGGGCGATCCTGCTGCGGGAGGCGCGGCGCGTGTGTAGTTGGAGATGGGGGGCGGAGCCAGGCTGCCAAATGAAGAGAGAGAAGCGGTTTGGGATTGGTCGGCATGTGGGATTGTGACGTAAGTAGCTCGTGAAGTCCGTTTCGATTTAAAAATGAGTTAGTGGCGCTGTGGGGGGAAGGGGGGGGGGAGGATTTTATTTAAAAATGTGTACATAAAAATGTCTAAATGTAATGATCAGTAAATCTGTGAATGTAAAAGCGAAATCACTAGCGAAATGGAAAAAAAAACACGGTTTGAGCGTCTGGTTTTGGCGTACCATGGAATCAAAGGCCAAAAATCTAATCTGAAAAAAAAAGGAATGTGACATACAGATTCCTGCTTGTGATTCTCTAGAGCGCACAGAGGACTAGAGGGGTGCGCAGACGGGCGGGGCTTCACGAGCTGCACCAGCTGTGAGTTCAGCGGAACTTACGCCTTATCTCTCCTCCCGATCGGCAGAGCGGTTTGAGAATGTGGAGGGGTGGGGGGGTTTTGGAGCGGGCGATACTAGCTGCAGGAGGCGCGGTGTGGGAGCATAGTTGGGGGGGGGTTTGAACACTGTGCGCGGGCGAGTCCTGCTGTGGGAGGCGCGGCGTGTGTTGTAGTTGGAGGAGGAGGTGAGGGGGGAGCCGGGCTGTTCAAATGAAGAGGAGTGAAGCGGCTTGGATGGTCCCGGCAGTGGTGGGATTGGTGACGTCAGCAGGCTCGTGAGGTCCCAATTTCGATTTCAAATGAGTGAGTGTGGGTGAGAGGGGGGGGGGCGGGGGGGGGGGGCTCGGGGGTGGAGGATTTTATTTAGAAAAATGTGAGCTTGTACATATAAATGTCTAAGTGTAATGAGGAGTGAATCCGTGAATGTAAAAGCGAAATCGTAGCAAAATGGAAAAAAATCAGAGTTTTTGCGGCATGTTTAGGGCGGACCAGAATTTGATCTAAGGCCAAAAATCTTATCTGAAAAAAAATGGAATCTGAACATACACACACACACACACACACACACCCACACACACACACACACACACACACACAACACACACACCACACACAAACACACACAGCCCACACACACACACACACACACACACACACACACACCACACACACATACACACACACACACAGACACACCAGCCGACACACACACGTGCATCCTGTGTCGCACACACACACACACATTCACACACACGTGCACACACACACATACACACACTTACACACACACACCCACACACACAGGGCCACATTACACACTCACACTATACACACTCACCCACACAGCCCACACACACAACGCACACCACGTGCACACACAACCACACACACACACATCCACAACACACACACACCACACACACACACACACGCACAGCCGCCCACGTGCACAACACACACACACCCCCACACCACACAGCCGGACACACACACAGCCGGACACACACGGAGTTTTAAAAAGTAGATAGATTAGATAGATAGATAGATAGATAGATAGATGATAGATGATAGATAGACTGTTTGTTGTCATTAAACAGTTGGTTTTAAAATACATATTAAGAAATAAAGAAACTACAATCATCAAATACACTAAGACTAAAAAAGTTTTTTTCTAGCCTTCCTCATTGCAAAATCATCCAGAAGTTCATCAAAATATTTTGTTTGTCTATGTTGGTCACTCTCAATGCACAGAATGCTCTGTGCAGACAACCTCTCTTGAGACATCGTGGCCCTTAATTCATTTTTAATTCTTTTGAGTCTTGAAAAAGACCTCTCTCCCGAGCAGTTAGTGACCATTAAGCTAAGAAACAGCCGCAGATTGCTGCCACATTAGGGAAGGCCATCTGAGTTGTTTCCTTGTATATAATTTGATAAAGGTCTGTATGAATCAGAGAGTGCTCTTCTGTATGCCTATGGCTTTGTCTCACGTACGATGTGAAAGTGCAAAAAGTATCTCTTATCAGTGATTTCAGGGTCAACATCTTCTGGGTATGCTTCCATCAACAGTTCAATACCTTGCTGAAATTCTGGCTTAGATGTTGTCAGATTAGCAAGAAAGGAAAACATTTGTGCTACATCACTGTACACAGTAGCTCTTCTTCTTAAATTGGTTTCAAGTGCATCTAGTATAGGAATAAAGGATTTTATCCTAAACTTATCTCTTGAAGAGTTTATCTAAAGCATCAGGACCTGGTGCACTTCCATCATTTCCTTGCCATTTCCTTACTCTTTGTCTCCTTGTGACAGTTATGTAGTTAACATTTGGCAAGGTGGCCTTTGCTTGTTGCTCAAGCTCATCAAAATCTCTAATTTTGCTTTAAGAAATTCTGAAGTGAACTGTACAAACTTGCACACTCAATAACAGTTTTGATTTCTGAATGGCTTTGTTGACCTTGTGAAAGTAACCTAGCACGCGGGTCCAAAAATGCAGCATAACACAAATTCCAGTTCTTCCATTTTCTGCAAAAGATTGTTAGCTTGAAGCCTGGTGTCACCCTTCACATTAACATCAGAGTACAAATGACTGAGGACATCAGTGATAGCACTGTAACTTTCCAAAATGCTTTTGCATTTGCCTTTCACCTAGTATCTTCTTCTTCTTCCTCTTGCATGTGGCGTGCACGGCCTAAAGTTGCGGGACAACTTGTTCTATTTGATCTTATTTGATTGTGCACACCAGGTTGATTGCATTAGTCGAAACAGGTTGGTTCACCTTGACTGAGGTTGCAAAAATGATTTTAGAACTGCCCATCTCTTTGTGGAGAATGAAAAGAAGGTATACATTTCATTGATAATTCCAAAACAGTTCACGGCATCGGCAGTAATCAACAGCCGAACGGCCCACAAAATGTAATGAGTGGATGGAATAAATCTCGCAAATTTGTTTTTATCGATGATTTTTTGCTGCATACCCTTGTACCTACCGGCCATGTTGGCAGCATTGTCATAAGACTGCCCTCGGCATTTTCTAAAGTCAATTTCAAGCTCAGTAGTGAGATAGGTAAACACTAAATCAGCCATGCATCCTCCTGAGTGGCCTTTTAGCTCAAGGAAATCTTTTTTTTTTCTGTATAATATTTGGGAAATATTTCTTAAAGAATTGTTCCTTATTGACAATTATATTGCAAAATCTGAATCAAATCTGCTTCAAAAAAACCATTTACAAAACAAGTCTGAAGAAGGGTCTCGACCCGAAACGTCGCCTATCTCCTTCGCTCCTTAGATGCTGCTGCACCCGCTGAGTTTCTCCAGCTTTTTGTGTACCTACAAAACAAGTATGCTTTTTCCTATCGTTATGCTACAAATAAGCTTAGTTTTATTACTAACCTGACAGTGGCAGCCACAGCACTACACAGTAGGTTTCTAGCAATGATTATCAGCTCTACCCCTAGCATTGCTCCTTGCCAACTTCCTACTTCAAATATCTTTGCACTTTCCTACTTACCCCTGAGTTTTGACTTTTGAAGCCTGCAAGTATCCAAAGATGTTCCCTGCACCTGCCATCGCTGCTTACTGGAGCACTTGTAAAAGTTTGCAGGACCCCGGTGCCACCAGATTGACACCGATGTGCAGCCGAGCGTGGCCAATGAGATAAGGGGTTGGAAAGCTGCGCTTTTTATTTATTTATTAATTGCCAGTGCTAGTGTCGAGTTATCGGCTTAAAACAGTATTATTCTGAAATGGAGGGCCAGGAAAATTACTGAAGGGTTGTTTAGTGACTATAGTGCATTATGACAGCATATGCAAGAAAGGCCTATGACAGTGTCATAAATGTTATACACCTTGGCCAGAGGACCCCTAGATTTTGAGGCCCTAGGCTTCAGCCTGCTAAACCATGAGGTAAATCCTGGACTGGCCGAAGAGAGGGAGGGGGGGAAAGGTGGAGGGAGGGAGAGTGGGAGGGAGAGAGAGCAGAAACTGAGACATGAGAGCAGGTTGAAAAAACGAAGACAACGAAAGAAGTTGGAGGTTACAAAAGCTGCCTTGTATAACACTGTACAAGTGAGTAACAGAAGCAGGCAGATAGTGTAGTTACATAGATCTTTTTTGCCTTGTTTTTCTTTGTGTTGTTAATGTGTGCCCGCAAAAAAACCCAACAAATAGCACGCAGGAAGCATTTTTGAAATTTCAGGAAATACCTTAAAAATCCAGGAAATTTGGGATTCTATTTAAGGATTTTTTTTTATGAGGTGTGGAAGCATTGGGTCATGGGGAGAACGTACAAACTCCATACAGTCAGCACCCATCGACAGGATTGAACCTGGGGCTCTGGTGCTGTAATATAACAACTCTACTGCTGCGCCACTGTGCTGCCTGTAAATTCTGAATGTATTGTATCCAGAGGAGAAAAGGTTCTTATTTTGATTAACTCGATTGGTTATCTGTATACATGTGTGTTTATGGATTTTTTTCCACATACAAAAGTGATTTGTGGAATCCAAAAGAGTGAATTCCCATGACCAGAACTGCTGATATGTGGCGGGTTTCACTGTATCTGGCTTTCCCCGCATTGATTCTGTCTGAAATGATCAAAGCGGTATGTATATATTTTAATTATATAAAACAAAATCTCGCTTTACTATAGGAAGGAAACAGCCGCGTTCAATTCAGCTTCAGAGATTTCATAAAGATGTCGCTGTGCAAACCAAAGAAGAGGTAAACCCTTATCCATAAATTTATCCTTTTAAATTTTGTATTGAAGGTGCTACAGAATGCTATATTGCCCATTACACATTACTTTATTTATTTCACAAGTTATAAGAGTAGAATTAGGCCATTCGGCCCATCGAGTCTACTCCGCCATTCATTCATGGTTGATCTCTGCCTCCCAATCCCATTTTCCTGCTTTCTCCTCATAACCCTTGACACCCATTCTAATCAAGAATTTGTCTATCCCTGCCTTAAAAATATCCACTGACACCCTCCACAGCTCATAGCAATGAGTTCCACAGATTATTTACACTCTGACTAAAGAAGTTCCTCCTTTCTAAAATAATGCCCTTTAATTCTGAGGCTATGACCTTTTGTCCAACACTCTCCCACCAGTGGAAACATCTATTCCACCCACTCTATCTAAACCTTCTTTAAGTTTCATGAGGACCCCCCAACCTTCTAAACGCGATGGGCTAAATGTCCTAATTCTGCTCCTATATCTTATGGCTGTGGTTGACTAGGCCCCAAAACTGTGTACAATGTCAATGAGCATTTTTGTGGGATGAGTTATGGTGCGGATCAGGGTCATGCTTAACTTGCACACTTTGATAACACCCGTCAGAATCAAACTGATATTATTTCAGATTAGTTTAGTATCAGTTAATATGCAACACTAATTCAATACCAGTGCTGCTAATTTGGAGTTTAATGTTCCAGATTATTATGCATGATTGAACATGTTTATCAGAAATAAACACTCCTGTCTCACTCCACCCCCTATCCCCGCCATGTTGCCCAACCATCTCAAACCATCATGGAATAGGCTTCTGCCTGGACCAACAAAGGATTAAGGTCATGCTCAAAAATCTGCCTAAACTGC
Organism: Okamejei kenojei; assembly: GCA_035221665.1. Classification (NCBI taxonomy): domain Eukaryota; kingdom Metazoa; phylum Chordata; class Chondrichthyes; order Rajiformes; family Rajidae; genus Okamejei; species Okamejei kenojei. The sequence goes on from CM069131.1 coordinate 81,368,936, forward strand.
AGCAACTCACCACCCATCCCTAATTTAAGAGGTGGGGGTATGGCTGAGCAAATTTTGCAACCTTTGCTGAAGCACCCAGCAATTGCGTTTCGCAATAATGCTGATTAGCAAACAATCAGAGCAGATATGGTGTCTGCATTGGAAATATGGTCAATGGTTAACCCCAAATCACAATAGCACTCCCATTTTCAGGACTTTTGAATTTCACATGCGCTTCCAAATCCCCACTCCCGAACTGTGTTCACTTATTACCTACGACATTGGAGCAGAATTAGGCCATTCAGTCTATTCTGCATTCCATCATGGCTGATCCATTTTTCCTTCTCAATGCCATTCTCCTGCCTTCTCTGTGTAACCTTTGACGCCCTTCAAAATCAGAAGCCAATCATTCTCCGAGAACTCAGAGAATCACCCTGCAAGAACTTGTTCAATGTTTCAATACCTGATATCATTTTAATATCTGTTGATTAATTTTACTGATTTCTAAATGATGAGTATTATGAATAATATTAGCAATTTCTCATTTATAGGATTTGGAACATGGAAATTATTGGAACAAAAATATTGATGCCACCTATGCCACCATTGATCATACTAGGCGACTACCTAAACCACCAGTAAATCCAAGAAACACATCCATGCAGTTTACAGAAACTCCCTCGATGAGGCATCAACCATATACAAATTTCCATGTGACATATTGAATACGAGTGAACATAATTTGTGAAGTTCAAGAAACATCTAAAACATCCTGGGAAGTGGAACTCTTCAGTCATTTTACTGTTACATTTTTAATAATTACTAAATACAAAAGCATTCAGTATGAAACAATTCAAGTTGTGTTGAATGATTTCAGGAATATTAACATGATCTAAAGGCGAAGTGAAACATTATATTAAAACAAAGAATATTAATCTAAATGCCATGCCATCACAATATAGGGCAACACAGTGGTGCAGTGGTAGGATTGCTGCCTTACAGCCTCCAGAGACCCAGGTTCGACCCTAACTATGGAGGCTGTCTGTACAGAGTTTGCACATTTTCCGTGACTGGGTGGGTTTTCTCAGGATGCTCCGGTTTCCTCCCACACTCCAAAGATGTACACGTTTGTAGATTAATTGACTTTGGTAAAATTGTAATAATTGTTCCTAGTGTGTAGGATAGTGTTAGTGTATGGGGTGATCAATGGTCAGTGCAGACTCGGTGGGCCAAAGGGCTGGTTCCTGCACTGTATCTCTCAAGTCTAAAGTAAAGTAAATATAAGTGCTGTCTAGAGATTTAATTTGTTTACAAGATTTGCAACTTTAAAGGGACATCATAAAGGCAGGTTAAAGGCAATTTAAAAAAAAATCTTGATTCTCGGGTTACAAACTTTATCTGGGATTATAAAACATATAGAATTCATAAACGACATCTATGTAAACCCAAAGAAACGGGCGAATTGGCTCTCCCCAATTTCTTATACTATTATTGGGCAACGAATATTAAAAATGTAATTTACTGGCTGGATAATGCATGCCAACAGGTAGACTGGTTAAAAATGGAGGGAGAGGATTGTTCGCCTTTTAATATAGGTGCGATTCTTCTCTCCCCAACAAAGTTGAAGAACACACTATATGATAAAAATCCGATTATTCGCAGCACTCTACGAATCTGGAGACAAGTAAAATCAACTTTTAAACTAAGAAATTTATCTCTTCTCTCACCAATAGCTAATAACCTTTTGTTCAAGCCATCTATTATAGATAAAACATTTACCTATTGGGAAAGACTAGGAATTAAAAAAACTTGCAGATCTCTAAGAGATGGGAACTCGTCTGTCATTTCAGGAATTACAGTCGATATACCATCTGAAAGGTAATCAATATTTCAGATACCTTCAAATTCAAGACTATTTGAAAACATATACCCATGACTGCCAGATATATTAGACGAATGTATGAATAGAGACTCAGAGTCAAACAATTTAACATCATATTTGTAAAACACCCTTCTAAATATAGAAATCCCATCATCAGACGCAATTAGAAGAGACTGGGAAGAGGAACTTGGCCTAAAAATTCCAAAAGGCAGATGGGAAGAAAATCTTTTATATATATATACAACTGTTTGATTAATGTTGGACATACTTTAATTCAATTTAAAACACTGCACATACTCTACTATTCAAAGACTAAACTGAATAAGATCTTTCCAAATGTATCTCCTATCTGTGACAAATGTCTCCTTCAAGAAGCAACTATAACACATTCCCTCTCCTCTCGTATAAAACTACATAACTTCCGGAAAATAATTTTTGAAATTTTCTCAAAAACATTAAAAACAGAACTGGATCCCCACGCGGAACTGATTATTCTTAGAACATCAGAAGCCTGCCCTGAGCTATCAATATTTCAAAGATGTTTCCTTAATTACGGCCTGATAACGGCGAAAAAACTAATACTTCAATTCTGGAAAAATACATCGGCCAATACTCTTAAAATGTGGATTACAAACATGTCTGAGATGCTACATCTTGAAAATATGAGACTAATCTTAGCAGAAAAACCATAGCAGTTTTCGAAGACATGGACACCATTCATTGATTTATTACAAGAATAGTATGATGCAACACAATTTTGCAATTATATTGAATTACGGATCGGGTGTTGGGTGGGAAGAGATACAAAGTAGGTATATCATCACTTTTTGCTTTTCTTTCTGTTTTTGTCTTTTTATTTCTTTACGTTTTTCTTATTTCGTTTATTGCACTCTTTGGCTACACTTATTTGATAGTCTTGGGTTATATTTTTGCATTCATTTTTGCTTTTCCTCCTTTCTTCTCATCTTTAGCTAAAAATTAAAATTGAAGCTGTACAATAAATGTATGATGTCATATGCCGCGGTTTATACTTTTGTACACTGCTTCTAATAAAAATATTTAAAAAATAAAATTAAAATAAAAAAGAAAAATCATGCCTGCCCAGAATTTAATGAAAGCTCAGCTGATTACCTGAATGCCACTTCACTGTACTAACTTCATAATTCTTGAATCCTTTATTTAACAACCTCTGTCTTGATATACATATAGAAACTACAATCCCCGTATGGATAGAAAATCCCAAAGATAACTATTCTATGGGTAAAATAAAATGTTTTCTCATCTAAATCCTAAATAGGATTTCTCAAACCTAACTAGCTGATCCCATATTTAGAGTGACTTCTGGTCCTTGACAACCCAGTCAGGCAAAATATCATCCCTGCAACCACCTTATCAAACCCTGTAAGAATTCCGCTAACTTCCATCCAGCACTCAAATACACCCAGGATGAGGTGTTCCAAACCAGAGCATCGGAGATGTCCTCATTCTTTAGGGAACGCGAGTTCCCCTCTTCTACTATAGATGAGGCTCTCACCAGGGTCACTTCTAAACCCCGTAACTCTGCTCTCACTCCCCAGCCCCCCCACTCGTAACAAGGGCAAAGTCCCCCTTGTCCTCATATTCCACCCTACCAGCCGTCACATATAATAATCCACCCACATTTTTGCCACCTCCAACTGGATCGCAACACTGGCCACATCTTCCCATCTCCTCCCCTTTCGGCTTTCCGCAGACTGCTCCCTCTGTAATTCCCTGGTCAATTCGTCCCTTCCAACCCAAACCACCCCCTCTCCGGGCACTTTCCCTTGAAATGGCAGGAAATGCTACACTTGTCGCTTTACCTCCCCCCTTGACCCCATCCAAGGACCCAAGCAGTCTTTCCACTTGCGGCATCGGTTCACCTGCACCTCCTCCAACCTCATCTATTGCTTCCGCTGCTCTAGGTGTCAGCTGCTCTACATCAGTGAGACCAAGGGTAGGCTAGGCGATCGCTTCGCCCAACACCTCCGCTCGTTTCGCAATAACCAACCTGATCTCCCAGTGGCTCAGCACTTCAACTCCCCCCCCCCCCCCCCCCCCCCCCCCCCCCCCCCCCCGCATTCCGAATCCGACCTTTCTGTCCTGGGCCTACTCCATGGCCAGAATGAGGCCCACCATAAATTGGAGGAGCAGCACCTCATATTTCACTTGGGTAGTTTACACCCCAGCGGTATGAACATTGACTTCTCCAATTTCAGTGTCACTGCTTTCTCCTTCCCCCCAGCACCGTCCCCTTCCCAGCTCTCTCACAGCCCACTGTCTCCGCTTCTTCCTTTCTTCTTCCTGCCCCCCCCCCACAACAGTCTAAAGAAGGGTCTCGACCCGAAATGTCGCCTATTTCCTTCGCTCCATAGATGTTACCTCACCTGCTGAGCTTCGCCAGTTGTCTACCTTAAGTTTCAATATCACTTCCAATTTTTCTTAAGTTTAGAGTGTCTCCTCATAGGAAAATTTTGCCATACCAGGAATGCATTGGTGTCATCTAGTGAGCCTTCATTGCACTTCTTTTATCAGAAGTATATCCTTCGTTTGGAAGAGAAATCATGCCTACATTATATACGGTTGGTGCAGTCTGTCAGGGCCCTATATAATATCATACGTTTACTCATGCTCTTGTTTCTGTGCAACATCACTGGTTTCACAACATTCCACTGTCCTCCATCTGCCAACCCATCAATCTTCACCAAGTCTATTCCCATATGCTGAGTTATTAGCATAATTTACATATATTTTCTTTAAAAACTATTATGGATTCCATTTAAACTGCACATAAGCTTTTAACAAATTGAGATTTTGTGCAATTCATCAGCATCTAACTCCGCCAAAGAGCTACATAATTTTCTACCAGTGCAGTTATTTTCACTTCAGCATTTCCCTGCATGTTCCAATTTATTGATGAAGTCAAAATAGATCAGGTGAAGATCCAGATTCCAACCATTCAACTAAACTTTGCCTCACTGGTGTTTGCAGTTTTATTAAGCTAAATAAATCTGAGAATACTCAATTCAAAAACAATTCTCAATAAGGTTGATGCTTGAAATTTGACTGTTGAAAACGTTTAGGTCAATAAGGAGACCATGAAGTCAACCATACATTGACCTTATTTTTTTGCTCCTAGTGTCTGCCATGTATTGCACTTTGTAGAGAAACACATTGAACCAATTATTATTATTTTTTGGGTGGAAGGACAAGCAAGAGCAGAAAAAGAGATGAAATGTTGTTGATTTCCAAGAACAGCAGAATTGGAAAGGCATGTATAGACAAAAAAAATTGACAATTTTAATCCTTGAAATTAAGTTTTCAGGTTGAAGCAGAGAAAGCAATTAAGATTCCTGAGCCTGGTCAATCAACAATAATGGTGTCTAAAACAACCATTTAGACCTTTGTGGACAAATGCAAAGCTACCTTTTAGCAACAAAAATGACCCAGTTAAGTTCAAAGTTTCATCCAGGGAAAAGACAAGATGACACCTTTAATTTTTGATTCTATTTGAGACTCCTAAAGAATCAGGTGTATTTCTTTTTTTTCTTGACAGATTTTCATCATTTCATCAAGTGAATGTTAATAATAAATTTGCCAGGCAAGACAAAATAAGTTTGGTACCTTCAATGGGAATTTCCTAACCAACTCATTAACATTACCTTTATTCCTTTAAATGAGAAAGTTCTCCAATCCTACACAAAGGTAATTGCCATTATCATTTAAAATTAAAAATAGTTCAAATTAGATTAAAATGATACTTTTAGATTGTTGTAAATTGTAGTTTAAACACTGACATATTTGTTTTTCATTGGCCTGATCCAATGAGTTTTGTGAATGTTCATTTTATCTGCAAACATTTGATTTTTCACCAAGCACCACAGGATACATTTCATATTTGGAAATATTTTAAAAGCACAAAATGTAATAGTAAACAATTTTAATTTTAAGAAAATACTATTTTTTGGACAGAAACACATTTTAATTAAAAAATTTAAATTTAATTTTAAAGCCCGACTTTAATTTTTCATTGACGAAACTCTCAAGCTTGGAGTAACCATGAAATCCTAGCTCCAGATAAGCCAGCTCATCGTCTGCAGCATGATGGTCAGAACATGCAGCCAATAACTTGAAACTATTATGAAGGTTTCATGGAAGCATAATGACAGTTTATGATTTCAAAATTTGATCTTCATTACAATCTTCACCTAAGTTACAGCCAATGTTTATTGAGATTATCTTTGTTATCAAATGATTGCAGGTGTATCTACATGATAAAGCACCATATGAGCACATATGTTTTATTATAAACCAGCTGAACATGCTCAGTAAGTTGTGTATGAGTACAAAATAGTTTGGTTACTCACTCCAAGAATATAACACATGGAACATCAAGGAATGTACAATGTACAAAATTATGCTGTGAATGGCTGCATCCCTCAGTTGCTTACTTTCAGCAAACAATTTTATTAAATAGGATTTGGTAAAAATAAAATACATTCATAGAATGAAAAACCTTTGTACTTAAAATTGCAAGAAACAACAGGTAAAAGCACAACATGTTTGCATTTATCATATACAACACAAAAGTACAATAAAAAGACAGTATTAACCTATCAATACTGACTTCATTTCCCTTAGATTACTACAACAAATATAATTTATAATATAAAATGTACACAACTAATTTTGTTGAGTTAAAGTGGCAACTTCGAACATTCTGTGTTATCGCCTCGTTCGTTTTGGTGGCACTTCTGTTTTTTGCTTTCTTTTGCTTTCTGGACTTGCTTCTCTTTTACGTCCTTGTTTAATCACAGGGGATGGTTGATTTCGTGATCTGTTGAATGACAACATTTTATGACATACTGTAGACAATACAGATTTAAGATTTGTATTTTTCATTTTGGAATTTATTCCCAATACGAGCTCTTCCAACTTCAGTTCAACATTTCCTCAATGGCTTTACAGTATACATTAGATCGGGGGTGGGGGGGAGAAAGCCGGACGAGACCAGAGGCAGGATAAATCAGACAGGTAATAGGTGAACACAGGTGAGAGGGATTTATGATTGGTAGAAGGTTGGAACAATGGCTGGAGATTACAACAGAAGGTGTGAGAAGAACAGATTGAAAAGCTGCAAATTGTGAAACCAGAGGAAGGAATGTCAGGGGAGGGGGAAGGAGATAAATAGGTGTGAGACCAGGTGTTAAAATTCCTGCTTCTAATTTACAATGAAAACATTTCAGGACCTCCCTCTGGCTTTACATTGGAGATGCAGGCCATGTCCTGCAGGTACAATCTTTATTATTTCTCCACCTACCATAACGCAACGACTGATGTTATATCTAGCAGGATGACTGTGCAATGTTACTGCAATTTCCAATCCAGTTATTGTTGCCCAGTGACAGTCAAAATAAAATATAAATTTACACTGTAATTAGAGCAGACTGCACATTACCAGAAAGCCTTGGGTGATATGTAAAGAAACTAGGGTAAACCTTTGTTAATATGCAATTTGGAAATGTTTTAACGTAAATTTCATACTCAATTTATTTTGACATGCAAAATAAACTGTAATTCCACCACTGCCACCATGTTATGTTTTGTGTTGCTTTGAAGGCTATCTTCAAGATAAAGAACGGAGAAAGCACTATGTGTCATAGTTTTCTTTTACTATTACAGGGCTCTACAGGCTTCTCATTCTGCAACTGCTCGCCCTAACTAGAACACATGACTTTACAACGTCATGCACTTAATTTGCATGTTACAACCCAGTTTCAATTATAACAATATCTCAACAATACTTATGAACTGTATACAAAAAAGAATATCACTGTACCTCAGTACATTTGACAATAAAGTACCATTGAACCATTGAGTTTGGACCTTAGGGGATTTATAGGATGTTCTTACCTTGTCACTGATACTGTTGCTGAAGATTTTCCTGCCTTTGAATCTGCTGTTAGTTTCTCTTTTGCCAAAGTCGATGAACGTCGCTCTCGTTCAGGTACCGACAAATGCTCGAGATTGCTTACTTTCTTTGCTGCACGAGTGTTTGGTTTATTCTGGCTACTCACATCATTTGTCTGGTTTCTTAAAAAGGAAATCAGAGCTATGTATTAAGCATTCACAGCAAATATTTACCCTATGAAAATAATTCACTTCTGCAATTCCGAGGAACTCTGAATTATCTGATGATCATTTATGCACTATCCTGATGGTGAGCTTACATACTGGTGCAAAAATAGTACAATGCTTTCTCAATCAATTGCAAACGATCTAAGACAAAATATAGGTACTACAGAATTAGAAGTTAGTTCTGCACATTCAAGGTTTTGTGTGCAAATTGACCTGCAGCTTTTAGCTATATGGAAGAGAAACATACTTTACTCGAATGAGACCAACATAAATAGATTAATTGATCAATTAATACTTGTTTTTAAAACTTGCTCTTGCAATATTAGATGCAGAAAGAGTTGGCCTTCTCCCAAAGGGAGAATACAGATTTTCAATAAAAGGGCACATGTAATTTAAAAAAAAAGTCTCACTCCATTCATTGAAGTACCTCCCATTGGTTTGATATAATGACAACGGGCATTTTCATGCTACATCCCAACACATAAGCTCTTTAGATGAAAATAATTATTGCAATTACACAATTAACAATACAAGTACCAACTTTAGCAGTTCAATAAATCATGGTAAATTACAAATATGTCAGTGGAGGGAGAGATTTTTTCAATCTGTCTAAACTGAAGGCAAATCTAATAACTAGATCCGAAAACTACCTTGCTTTTTCTTCAACCTTTGATGTAATTTTCCCTCGAGATTGTGTTGCTTTTTCCTCATCTTGTACTTGAACTAATACAGCTTCAACAGGTTCATCCGCTGCAGATTCTGCCTCTGATGCATAAAATAAAATACAGCAAGAAAACATCTAGGTAACTAAAGACTTAAATTCCTCCAAGATGTTTGTAATGCAGAAAAGGCCTCATGTTTCCTCTCTCCATAACTCAAAAATGAAAAGCTGAGATTACAGTTTAATGTACCTGATTGAAGTAGTCTCCTTTTAGGAGGATTTTCCACTGGAGTGTATGGACGCTTAGGTTTCCTTTCTCTTTTAGAGGAACTTTGCTCTTCAGCACCTTTGACAGATTCCCCAGTCTATTTTGGAAGGAAAGGCTGCATTAATAGTTTGCATACAATTCCTTTAAAAACAAGTTACATCTGAGCATAAATGCGACACTATCATCATTTTGGTCCTTAAACAGGTTTCACCTGCTAAGATATCTATGGAATCAATGAATTTGTATGAAAGGTTCAGTCATTACAATGCAGCAATCTGCCTATAAACTATTCACAACTTTACAAGTCATTGATTGCACAATGCACCAATGTTTTAGATGTAAAAAGCATTACCTAAATGCATATTTAATATTGCCAGAAGTTTATATGACCAGTACGCACACCTAGATGTTTGACACAGTGAATTGAGACTAATTGCAAACAGCAATAAATACACTCATCAACTGGGCTAATGTGAGGAATAACAATAGGAATAGCCATTAGTGATGAAATCATTACAAAGTTTGGGCTAGAGCCATGGCCTCCAGGAGTGAAGAACATTGGAGAGTACAAAAATACTGTAATGAATGAAAGACTGACAGAAACCGTACAATCACACCATAATTATTTATAAAAGAAAACTGGCTGTCATATTCTAGCATTACCAACTAAATTACAACAGAACACTCCACCTTGGTCTCAAAGTATCAGTACATCTAATGCAGAGGCTCACCACTCTCTGTGTGAAAAATGTTTTCCTCATCTTGGCCCTAAAGGAATTATGACGATGATGAAACAATTAGCAATGCTGGCCCAAGACCTATTTTATAGGGTCTTGCAAGTATAGAATATAAACAAAGTGACAATTGGATTCTTGAACATAAACTCAGCCTTGTAAGATCCTAAGATGAGAAAAACATTTTTCACACAGAGAGTGGTGAGTCTCTGGAATTCTCTGCCACAGAAGGTAGTTGAGGCGAAGGAGAGAAGGGAGGTACGGGATACTGAGTTGGTTGATCAGCCATGATCATATTGAATGGCGGTGCAGGCTCGAAGGGCCGATTGGCCTACTCCTGCACCTATTTTCTATGTTTCTATGTAAGTCAGATACCAACTTCATAACTTCTAGGAACAGAATAAGGCCATTTGGCCCATCAAGTTCAATCGTGGTTAATTTATCTTTTCCGCTCAACCCATTCTTCTGCCTTCGCCCCGCAATCCCCGACACCCTTATTAATCAAGAATCTGTCAATCTCCGCCTTAAAAATATTCATTGACATCTTCCATGGCCGTCTGCGGCAGTGAATTCCACATATTCACCACCCTCTGATTAAAGAAATTCCTTCTCATCTCCTTTGCTGAATCTACTCAACTCTAACTACTTGGGCGGCACGGTGGCACAGCGGTAGAGTTGCTGCCTTACTGCGCTTGCAGCGGCAGAGACTTGGCTTTGATCTCGACCTCGGGTGCTGTCTGCATGGAGTTTGTACGTTTTCCCCGTGGGTTTTCTCTGAGATCTTTGGTTTCCTCCCACACTCCAAAGATGCAAAGGTTTGTAGGTTAATTGGCTTGGTATCTGTCAAAATTGTCCCTAATATGTGTGTAGGATAGTGTTAGTGTGCTGGTCGGTGCGGTCTCGGTGAGCCGAAGGGCCTTTTTCCGCGCTGTTTCTCTAAACTAAACTAGTGAACAACTTCTCACAAATCCACAGAACAAAATAGGATAAGAGAATTTTTTTCCACTTGTTGGATTATCTGGATCTAGCTGAGAACAAATACTAACATCAAACCATTGAATAAAATGCCACCCCCCCAAAAGAATTATCCATCCATTATAACGACAAAGTTAAGAAATAATGGAAATAAAGTGATTTGCATTATTCAATGATTTTGAGACAAATCTTTTAAGTTTGGGTGAGCTAAATTTAACTGTGAATTGGGACAATAATTTGTTCCTGATAGCGAGCTAAGGCATAGTTCCATTTGGAACTGACATTACCAAAGCACAAATGAATGAAATGTTAGAATTATATAACAATCAAATCTTGGGGCAGATTCTGAAGAAATCTACAAGATATCACTGTGCATACATGAAGTCTGAAACTGAGTAGCATGGATGGCTTCAACTGTTGAAGTTAAAAGCAGGGTAAAACTGAAGGTTGATTTAGAAGAGTCTTTGGAGTGTCAACGCATATACAGAGCTGAATGGGGTTGAAGAGGAGAGGATGTCAAGGTTATACCTGGGTCAGTAAATATGAACATGAATACCAAAACTGTGGGGTCAACAGGGAGACTGAAAGCAAATGGCACAAACAGAACAGGATAGGTAATGGAAGGAACATTTATGAATGAACTGTAAGCTAATTGCAGATTGGTTACTTCACACTAACCAATGTAGTGCTTTATTATTGGAAGCTCCGCCTACTACACTGAACATGATGCTAATTTGAAAAAAGTATTAGACCATGTTAAAGACATCCACCTTAAGCTCAATCCTCTAAAATGCAAATTTCTTGTCACAGAGGTCAACTATGTCGGACATGCATTCACCAGTGATGGCCTCAGACCAACCCCTCCATGACCACTGCCATCAACGAGATGCCAGCTCCCACTGACGTTACGAGTTTACAGAGATTCCTAGAAATGGTCAACTACTTGGGGAAATTCATTCCCAACCTCAGCGATATATCTGCTCCCCTGCGAGAACTGACTCACAAGGACACTGCCTGATCCTGGTATCCACAACACGAGAGAGCTTTTGAAATCCTTAAATTGCAATAGGCCAGTGCTCCAACCCTCGCCTACTTTGCTTTGGAGTGGCCGGTGACGCTCACGTGTGACGCATCCCAATGTGGACTTGGCACTGCTTGCCTACAGACTTCCACCGAAGGTGAGAGCAGACCTGTTGCTTACGCCTCTCGTACCCTATCTGAGACTGAACAACATTATGCCCAGATCGAAAAAGAATTGCTGCTGTGGTATTTGCCTGCACAAAATTCAAGGACTTATTTTTTTGGCAAGTCCGTGACTGTGGAAACAGACCACCAGCCGCTGGTCATCATTCTGAACAAACCCATTCACGCCGCTCCAGCCCGCCTGCAATGGATGATGATGCAGCTACAGTGTTTCGATTTCACCATAGTCTACAAAAAGGACAAGGACTTGCACCTAGCTGACATGCGATCAAGAGCCCCACGCAAAACCTGCGAATAACAGCCCTCAGAACAAGACCAGTTCACAGTAATGATGGTGTCGTACGTACACACTGAATGCCTAAGTAGCCTGGCAGAGCACACGGCTGCAGATAAAACTCTGCAACTACTGTCCTCAGTCATCCGGCGTGGCTGGCCAGATAAACAACATAGTACCCCACTTGCGATTCGCCCATACTACCTGGTTCGCGACGAACTGGTGCTTCAGGACGGTGTCATAATCAAGGGTCATAATGCAGTCATCCAAGCTGTTCTTCTTGACAAGTACTTTGATGCCATCCACACGGGCCACCCCGGTGTGGAAGCGACCTTACAACAAGCATAGAAGGTAGACAGAAATGCTGGAGAAACTCAGCGGGTGCGGCAGCATCTATGGAGTGAAGGAAATAGGCAAGGTTTCGGGCCAAAACCCTTCTTCAGACTGAGGCAGGGTATGGGGGGGGCGGGAAGAAGAAGAAGAGGAGCCAGAGGGCTGAGGGAGAGCTGAGAAGGGGAGGAGACAGCAAGGGCTACCGGACATTGGAGAAGTCAATGTTCAGGCCACTGGGGTGCAGACTGCCCAAACGGAATATGAGGTGCTGCTGCTCCAGTTTCCGGTGGTGATCACTCTGGCAATGGAGGAGGCCCAGGACAGAGAGGTCGGATATGGAATGGGAGGGGGAGTTGAAGTGCTGAGCCACCGGGAGGTCAGGTTGGTTAATGCGGACCGAGCGGAGGTGTTCGGCGAAACGATCGCCAAGATTACGCTTGGTCTCATCGATATAGATCAGCTGACATCTAGAGCAGCAGATGCAATAGATGAGGTTGGAAGAGGTGCAGATGAACCTCTGTCGCACCTGGAACAATTGCTTGGGTCCTTGAATGGAGTCGAGAGGGGAGGTAAAGCAACACGTGTAGCATCTCTTGCAGTTGCAAGGGAAAGTGTCCGGGGAGGGATGGTGTGGGTGGGAAGGGAAGTATTGACCAGGGAGTTATGGAGGGAGCGGTCTTTGCAGAAAGCAGACAGGAGGGGAGATGGGAAGATGTGGCGAGTGGTGGGGTCACGTTGGAGGTGGCGAAAATGACGGAGGACAATTTGTTGTATGTGATGGCTAGCGGGGTGGAAAGTGAGGACTAGGGGGACTCTGCCCTTGTTCCGAGTGGGGGGATGGGGAGAGAGAGCAGTGTTGCGGGGTGTGGAAAAGACCCTGGTGAGAGCCTCATCTATGGTAGGGGAGGGGAACCCCCGTTCCCTGAAGAATGAGGACATTCCCGATGCCCTGGTGTGGAACACCTCATCCTGGGAGCAGATGCGGCGTAGACGGAGGAACTGGGAGTAGGAGATGAAGTCCTTACAGGAAGCAGGGTGGGAAGAAGTGTAGTCTAGATAGCCATGGGAGTCAGTGGGTTTATAGTGGATGTCAGTCAAAAGTTATCACCTGCAATGGAGATAGTGAGGTCAAGAAATGGTAGGGAAGTGTCGCAAATGGTCCAGGTGTATTTGAGTGCCGGATGGAAGTTAGTTGCAAAGTTGATGAAGTTGTGTGTGGGTGCAGGAGGTAGCATCAATGTAGCAGAGGTAGAGGTCAGGGATCGGGCCCTGGTACGTCTCCATCAAGGATTGTTCGACGTACCCTACAAAGAGGCAGGCTTAGCTGGGGCCCATGCACGTGCCCATAGCTACACCTTATGTTTGGAGGAAATGGGAGGAGTCAAACGAAAAGTTATTGAGGGTAAGGACCAACTCCGCTAGGTGGAGGGGAGTATCAGTGGATGGGTATTGGCTGGTTCTCCGGTCGAGGAAAAAACGGAGGGCTTTGAGACCATCCTGGTGGGGGATGGAGGTGTAGAGTGACTGGACGTCCATGGTGAAGATAAGGGGGTGGGGGCCTAGAGAATGGAATGCACGGAGACGACGGAGAGTGTCTGAGGTGTCTTGAACATAGGTCGGGAGGGATTGAACCAGGGGGATCGGATGGAGTCAAGATATGTGTAAATAAGTACAATGAGCATGTTTTACTGGCCCGGTATGACCGAGTATATATGCAAAAAAGTCAAAGCCTGCGCTGTTTGCATTAGTCTAACGCCACATCAACAGAAACAACCCTTGTTCTCACACCCTGTTCCTCTTCTACCGTGGTCCATGGTCACTACCGACATATTCGAGTGGCGTGGAAAACGTTATCTGGTTCTCGTTGACTCTTATTCGGGCTGGTTCGAAATTGACCTACTCCAAAACATCACATCCGACACAGTCATCCAAAAGCTGTCACGCCACTTCTCCATGCACGGCGCCTCTGCACGCCTCCTGTCAGATAACGGCAGTCAGTTCACCAGCCAGTGTTTCAAAAACGTTGCACAACGGTCGGATTTTCACCATGCCACCAGCAGTCCTGAATTTCCAGTCCAATGGACTCGCAGAACGGGCAGTCCGTAGCGCCAAACAATTAATGGAGCGCTCACACCGTGCTAAATCTGATGTATTCTTGGACCTGCTTAACTTATGGAACATCGCCCCGACCCAAAACTGGGGTCTCCAGCCCAACGCCTGATGTCTCGGCAGACCGGTGCTGCCCAGCCCGTGCCCCAGCAGCTGCTGCAGCCACAGATCAGTTCACCTCCTGCTGTCCAGAAACAATTCCAACTGAAATGCGATGCACAGAAGCTATTTTTTGACAAGTCCAGCAAACCACTTAAACCTCTCTCTAGTGGGCAAGTTGTTCGTCTTCAGATCGACAAGGGCTATGGCCGTTTGGGGTACATCCACAGCCCTGCAAAAGAGCCGCACTCATACCTGGTAAGTGCCGACAGAGGAATTTACAAACACAATTGTCAACATCTCCTTCCTATGAAGGAACCACATCCTGCGGTCTCGTATCCAAGAGCCAAGCGTCTGATGTACCCTTCTACTGTCAGACTGTCTCTTCCCTTGTGCCCTGCTGCTGCAGATCTGCCACTGGCCATGTCCACTACGTTCTCACCGTAACGCTCGGCACCCTGCTCGCCGGCTTTGCCGTGTTCACCCCCGGTCTCTGGTGCTCTCCCCGCATGAGTCCCCGGTTACTTTCCCGGTGAAGGGAGGAGACGCGGATATATACCGCGCAGGACGGGTTTGTAGGCCACCCGTTAGGTACGGGGATTTTGTTTAAATCATCTGTACGTCCCTGTATGCGCTATTAATGTTTTGGGTACTGTATTATTCAGCCATCACATATTAGTGTGTTTATTCTCATAGGTCACCTGCATTTAGATGTGCTTCATTTTTATTTCTACAAGGAAAGATGTAGATTGGTTACTTCACACTAACCAATGTAGTGCTTTATTATTAGAAGCTCTGCCTACCACACTGTTCATATTATCGTAACCCAACGTGCTGTCAGTCTATTGCTGCTACACAGCTAAAGCAACATGCTGTCGTGTAGTGCCTTTCAATAAATAGCATGTTTGTGAGAATGACTGGGTCATTTACACTAATGACTAAAACTTGAGATGTTGGCAGAGCTATGTAGATAAGTATTTTAGCAAGAGTAAAGAAGTGGAATTGGGGAGAGTAGATCCGCTCTACCGAATACTAACAAACACATGCTACACACCATTCGGATATATAATCCAGTCCGGGTTTTACCATAGTCACCATATATTACTAACGCTTCCAGACGCTAGCGGTTAGTCGGGATGTAGTCACAGTGGTGACTGCTTGTAGTATAAGTTTATTATATGCTAATAAACTTGTTGGATTGTTACTTGGCATATTTGTTAATAGCTCTACATGGTGTCAGAGTTTTTCGACCCATTCTGCTCCTAGTTTACCGTTTTTTTTTTTTCATTTTCATTCCCCAGTATTTATTTTCCCCTTCCCACTTTATTATGGCTCAATTGTTTAAGACGCCCGACCCCCTAGTTTTTGATGCCGACCTCAATGAGCGTTGGCGGATTTTTGAAAGGGATTTCAACGTCTACATTCAAGATGCCCATCGTGGAGCGTCTCCAGACCAGATAGCTGCTGTACTTCTCAACGTCGTGGGATCTGTAGCTATTCAATGAGCTGAGCGGTTCTACCATGCCCCGGCTGTGATGGGTGACAACAATGAGGAGATCACCCCCCAAGAGTCTATAAACGACCCAGTCTTCTCGTCACCAGTGTCGACCCCCCGATCTCCAGTCTCACCACACCCGTCTCTCCGATCTCCTGTGCTTCAACAGCCCCCGGTCTCATAGTTCTCGCCGGTGAAGGATGGAGATGCGAGCTTGTAACGTATGCGAGCTTGTAACATAGTCCCCTTAGATACGGGGACTATGCTTAACCTGCTCCAGTGCTGAAGCGACTATCTATTCTTATAGACGCCTGCTTGTAGTGTAACTTTATTACATGCTAATAAACTTGTTGGATTGTTACGGAGTATTTAATAGCTCTACAGGGTGTGAATATTGAAATTCAGTTCAAGACTGCAACATCTGCTCATTCTAAAAACAGACATGTCTGGTTCTTTCATGCTGAGATAAATAAACATCTTCATCCATAATTGAAAACTATCAGGCTGAGTAGTAAGTCAGTCGAGGCAAACACTGGGAGTAGCCAGCATGTGAACAAGTAATGAGTGAAAAATCATTAACCACCAACGAGTAGGCAAGGGCTCAGTGGGACAATGTGGAATTAATCGGAAATGTCTGCAAGATCTCATCTGCACATGTTAAACCAACGAGGCAGGTCAGACACACAAGGAGAGTGATGTTTACAAATGTGGTAAATGGAAATTGTTGAAACAACGTAAAAAGAACTCTCAATTAGATCCCACAGAGTTGTAACCTCCAATAAATAGCAGTCGATATAACCAATCAAATGTAATCGTTAACGACATTCAATTTTCTGACCTGCGATCGTAGTTTCAAAATAAGAGAGGTCATTTTGGTGGGATACGAGTTTAAATTTCACTCAGAGGATGGTACATTTTGGAAGGAAGTTCGAGAAGGTTGTGGAAACATGCCGTTGAATTAATTGATGACTTTCAGGACATTAATGGAATCAAAGGATGTGTGGCTAGTACAAGAAAATAAAAATCAGTCACAATCCAGATGAATTATCTACAGCAAGATCTGGATCTGGATGTAGTACGCTGAAAAGCTCTAGGTGGAGCATCACTCAGCACTGGAAGTGGGACAATTTTATACTGGACAATTTTTACATTTTTTTATCAAGCCAATTAACCTACAAACCTGTACATCTTTGGAGTATGGGAGAAAACCAACACAGATCACGGGGAGAACGTACAAACTCCAGACAGACAGCACCCATAGTTGGGATGGAACCTGGGTCTCTGGCGCTGCATTTTGCTGTAAGGCAGCAACTCTACGTCTGCGTCACCGTGACTGCCCAGCAACTAGACTGCCTGGTCTAGTTTCCCAAAACAAGGATCAAGAAATTCCACTTAAATACAAACATCTGTGGTAGACTCAAGTATCTCAGAAAGGGACTGGTTGCAATAACAACTCGAGAATCGGCAAATTAATATAAGGTCATAAGGGATAGAAGTAGAATTAGGCCATTCGGCTCATCAAGTCTACTCCGCCATTCAATCATGGCTGATCTATCGCTCCCTCCTAATCCCATTCCCCTGCCTTCTCCCCATAACCTCTGACACCTGTACTGATCAAGAATCTATCTATCTCTGCCTTAAAAGTGTCCACTGACTTTGCCTCCACAGCCTTCTGTGGCAAAACATTCCTAACCTGCTGAGCCATTTACTTTCCAATATGAAAATCTCAAATTACTTTGTTACGACAAGCAATATTTCTGACTCCAAAATGTTTGCTCATTGTTGTAAATGAGAACTCCGATTTTTTGTTGTTGTAATGTCTTGTGATGTCTATTATGACATAATGCAGTTGGTGTGTGAAATGGAAGTGGGAAGAAATGTTGAGAAAATGGATTCAGGTTTCGGGTGAATTGTTAATTATTAACATGGCGACTTCAGAACAGGCCTTGGACAAAGTTTCAAAGCAATACTTCAAAAACCACTACCATTTGTACATAGTATTTTGTTGCTTTCACAGATCAGTACCATCAGAAGCAGTTTATTTTGCACACAGACATCTCAATAAAATCCGTAGGGGTAATTTGCCGTTCAAATTGCTAAATTGGGTTACTTGGGTGAAAATGTCTAAAGCATCTGAACAGATCATTATAAATGATATTAATTTCACAATGATTAAATAAGTCTTTGCGCTTATGACTCAACAATTCATGAATTTAATACTTACCCATCTGCTAATGGTTTTGGTGGAAACATTGTCAATGTCTTCACTGAATTCATTCATCTATTCCTGCAAGGAGAGTTTGGGTGGCCAGGGATGTTAGTAATTCTGGCCTGCTTAAACCAGGTTGAATTCAAATTAAGCAGCAAATTTGGTGAAGGAGCAACAAATTTAAATTAACTAAAAATTTGAAGCAGCAGTAAATTTTCATTAGATTTAAATTACGAGTTGAATCCAATCATAAAGATTTAAAATGATTTGCACTTCCCTATGGAAGAGGTTATGATTAATATAGGTTTGCAAAAATTAATGTTTTTTGAGGAGGTAACAAAGGTGATATGTGCGGGCAGTGGATGTTGCCTATATGGACTAGGCTAAGGCATTTGATGAAGTCCCTCATGATGAGCTGATCCAGAGACCTACGCATTACCAGAGATCTATGCATTAGACCCACGGCGACTTGGTTGTTTGGATTCAAAACCAACTTACTCAAATAAGACAGAAGGTTGTGGTTAAAGGGTGTTATTCTGGCTGGAGGTCTGTTTCCAGTGCAGTTCTGCAGGATCTGTGCTTGGACCGCTTTTGTTTGAGATACATATAAACGTCTTGGATGTAAATGTAGATAGTTTCGTTTGTACGCCTACAGATAACTTCAAAATTGGTGAAGCTGCGGACAGTGAGGATGACTGTCAAAGGATACAGCAGTATGTAGATCAGCTACAGAAAAGGCAGATGGAGTTTAATCGGAGCATGTGTGAGGTGCTGCACTTTGGGAGGTCGAATATATGAGGAAATTACACAGTTCATGGAAAGACCATAAAGAACACTGATGTACAGAGGGATCTTGGGGGCCAAGCCCATAACTCCTTGAAAGTAGCAAACAAGTATGCTAATTGTATACATTAGGTATGTAGCAAATAAGTTAAATGTGCCTAGTCACATGTAACAATAAAGTATTCCATTCCATTCAAGTAGATATGAGCAGTAAAGAAGGCATATGGTATGCTTGCCTTCGCTGATCGGGTCATTGAGTATAGGAGTTAGGAATTCTTTTTACAACTTTATAGGACATTGGTTAGGCAATAATTGGAGTATTGTATGCAGTTCCAGTCGCCCCAATACAAGAAGGATGTGAAGGCTTTGGAGAGGGTGCAAAAGAGGCTAATTAGAATGCAGGTCAGATTAGAAGGTATTGGCTATAAGGAAAGGTTGGACAAACATAGATTATTTTCTCAGGAACATCAGAGACTGAGGGGAGACCAAACAGAAACATATACAACTATGAGAGGTATAGAAAGGGGAGGTAGAATCTTTATCCCGCAAGATGGAATTGTCAAAGACTAGAGGGCACAGCTTTAGATTGGGAGGCACAACATTTAAAGCAGATGCACAGGGCAAATTGTTTATTTAAACATAGTCATGGTGGACTGGTGGATGCCTGGAATGCGATGTAAGGAGCATTGATAGAAGCATGTATGATAGTGGCATTCAAGAGGTTTTCAGATCAACACATTGGACAGGCAGGGAATTGGGGGGAGTTGGGGGGGGGGGGGGGGGAAAGAATATGGATCATTTGCAGACAAAAATAAGTTTAGCTTGTCATCTTCAGCATGGACATTATGGGCTGAAGGTCCTGCCCATGGGTGTGCATTTTAAAGGTTTTGAAACAATTGAGAGACTGGATTCAAATGATTGCTGATTCAATTTGTCAACAGTGGAAGCATGAAACCTAGATAATGGAAACTATAAAAAGGATATGGGATAGAGATAGTGGTACAGTTGAAGCAATGGTGCCAGCACAATGGTTCTTATAACCTCCTGTTATTGGAAAAAGCAGGCAACATACTAGATGGACACAGCATGGAAGAGGAGATACATTTTTTTTCCACAGACTTGTAAACTTTCCAAAATACTTACAACATCTTCATCTTTCAATTCACTTTTGGCACTTGTGTTGATTTCAGGCAGGACATCCTGGTGTACTGGCAATTCTACATGAATGGGTAAAGACATTAAGAAAACTTATGATAGCATTATTAGTTGTCATTCTCTCAACCATAAATTCACACAAAATAATCATCTATATGGAGGGGAAAAACCCCCAAAGTGCTAGAGGAACTCAGTAGATCAGGCAGTATCTATGGAGGGAATGGTCAGATGGTATTTAAGGTCGAGCTCCTTCAGACATGGAGTGGACGAGGGGAAAGCTGGAAGAGAGATGGGGATGAAGCAAAGCAGGCAAGTGATAGATATACAGTGCCCTTCATAGTTTTTGGGACAAAGACCCATCAATTATTCATTTGCCTCTTATTCCACAATTTGAGATTTGTAATAGAAAAAAATCACATGTGGTTAAAGTGCACATTGTCAGATGTTATTAAAGGGTATTTTATGTAGAAATTACAGCTGTGTTTATACACAGTCCCCCCCATTTCAGAGCACCATAATTGTTAGGTATGTAATAGAAATGGTGTTACCTGCCTCCAAGTTAAAGGGGGAGGAGTGTTAGATATATAATATAATTAGCACATGTGATGTCTTGTGCAAGGACGCATGCGCAGAGAGACTCAAGGTGGCGTCCTGGAATAAAGAAGCTTGTTAGTGTACTCCAGTGTCTGAGTGTTATTTTAAGTCTGTTCCAAGCACCCAAATACACAACAATTGGTGATGAGGATAAAAGAACAGAAAATAACAAGGACAGCCAAGGAAAACGAAAACAAGTTAAAATAGAGGTTGTATTTGGAAACAAAGTGGAACAGCACCAAGCAAAACGATTTGGCGCCAAATGGTTTTGAATTGGCGCCAAAGAAAAAAAACGGTTGGAACGGGAAGCAAGAGCACAAGGAAGACAAGCGGGGCAGTAAGGGCCACCGAGCGCAGCTGGAAGCTAGGAGCGACCGTGTCAACTTACCTGGAACGTTTTCTACAGTTGTGCAGCCCACAGCCAGGCCCAAGCAGCAGCCATAGACGTCAGGTGAGGGCCTAGTACCGTGTAGGCCACGGACAGGTCCGGAGAAGCCACCGACGAAAGCCGAGTCTTCAGCCCGGCTGGGAGCAGTCAGCCCGGTGGGGGGAGAAAGCAGAGAAAGCCCGGTTGGGAGCAGAGTCAGCCTGACCGTGAGCAAAAAAGAGGGTCTGACTGCGTAAGAGAAGCGGACCGGCCGAGTGGGAATGCTGACCGCGAGAGAGAAGCGGACCCGGCCCCGAGAGAGAAGCGGGACACAGCATTTACCCAGTCCCCGATGGCAGGGCACAGACCCGACGAGCCGAGCAGCCAGGCGGGCCATGGTGCCAGAGCAGCAGAGACGGGCCAGAGAGCCAGCGACGAGCGAGCAGCGGGTCTAGCAGAGGCCAGGCGGGCCGAGGAGCCAGCGACGAACCGAGCAGCGGGGCCCAGCAGAGCGAGGCTGCTCTGTGGAGCCTCGACGGGCAGAGCAGAGGGGAGCCAGAGACTTACCTTCCACAGGGCGTCCACGGGAGACAGCAGGCAAGTTAGCGGAGCAGCGGGAGTAGACTTGGCAGCGAGCCAGCGGAGGCAACAGCAACGGCGGAGCCAGCGGAAGCTGCGGAGGTCCGGAGTGGCTAGCAGTATTTAAAAGTAATGGTGAGGGCCGGGGGAGCCAGCGAAAGTAGCAGCGGAGCTCCGGTGAGGCCAGCAACAAAAGCAACAGTGTCCTTGGGAGAAGCTCTGGAGAATCTGAGAGGTCGAGGATGCACCAGAGTCCGAAGACCGACAAGCTGGACCGGTGGAATCTTTCAAAGTAAAATCTCGACCGGTGAAATCCTTCACAATAAAAGCACTGGTTGAATGTAATGTATTGTTCACTATTCCTTCACAGTAAAAGCAGGACTGTTTGGATGGAATGCATTGGCCACTGATATTAATAGTAAATCTGTGTGCATAGGAATATGGTTTAAAATGTTCTAGTTGGCTATTAACATGAAATGTTGGTTAATAGTATAAAGTTATTATAATAATATTAAGTAATAGTCAGTAGAATGTTAAAGCATTAAGTCCAAGGCAGAAAACACAGTGAGAGAACAGAATATAGGGCACCTGAATAATAACAGTTAGCGTGGCTTTTCAAATGGCAGGAAAGTTGCCCCTGTTAGATTCTGGGTGTAATTTTGTGAAATGAACTGATGTCTTGGAGGCTTCGTTCATTTCCAATGATATCACTGGAGAGAAGAGAGATTGGTTCATAGTAAGCTTAGGAAGAGAGGGTTATCACACCTTACGTACGTTACTGCGGCCAGCAAAGCCCACGGATAAAACGTACGAGGAGTGTAAGGAGGCATTAACTCATTTCTCGCCAAAACCTCCAAGGGCATCCAGAGGCAAGGAGCCTGAACTAAAGAGGGCTCCCTCAACTAGGGAATCCCTCAAAGGACAAACGGGAAGTGTAAAGTGACAAAAGTCAAGGGCAAAGTGACAGAAGTCAAGGACAAAGTGACAAAAGTCAAGTACCAAGTGACGAAGGTCAAGTGCAAAAGGCCAAAGGTAAAAGGCAAAGGAAAAAAAGTCAAAGGGAAATTGCTATCCAAAGGGCAACCGTAACTATTCAAGCTGCATTCAAGGGTATGAAGGTACGGAGAGATCCGGAACAAACAGAAGGCAGCAACAGTAATACAAGCAGTATTTAGAAGGCACAGAGTATACCATCTATACAAGGCAATGTGATTGGCAGCTATAATAGTACAAACCCATTATAGGGCACACCTTCAAATGGAAAGTGATTGCAAGACTTACATGAAGGTACGCAGCAGAGTTGTGCTGCTTCAGACTGCCTACCGAGGAATGGTTGTTCGAAAGCAATTGCGGTGCATGCACAAATCTGCCTAGGTCATACAGATTATAATCAGATGCATAAACAGTGCCAGTATTTCAAGAAACTACGCTGGTCTGCCATTGCTGTACAGCAACGATACAGAGCTTGCCAGATAAGAGATGTCCACGTGAGACATTATAATAGTTTGAGAAAAACAGTGGTTTGTATCCAGGCCTTCTACCGCGGGATTAAAGCCAGAGAATTGGTTGAGAAAATCAAGGCAGCATGCCATATTAAATCATTCATAATGATGTGTATTACAAGAAAACGTTTCTTGATGCAAAAGGCGGCTGTAGTCACTCAGCAAGCTGCATACCGTGGTTACCGATCAAGGATATGCTACAGAGCTATGCGACAAGCAATCATTTCGATCCAGAGATGGGTACAAAGTATGCAAAATAGGGCATTCCCAGTTTGTGCAATATCAGTCAATGAGGTATGCAACTATTACCATTCAGGCTGCCGACAAGAGTATGGTGGTTAGGTAGTGGGTTAAGCAAAAGAGGGCTACTATAAAAGTGCAGTCAGTACTCTGTATGAGTTGGTATAGGAAAGACTTAAGAAGACAAATAGAGGCACAATAGAAAAGGCTTAAACGATACAAAAGGCTTAAAAGATATAGGAAAGACTTCCTCAAACTGAATCATACCTTGCTTATGAAGCACGAAAACTATACAGAGCACAAATCAAAACCACTGTTGTATTGCAAAGACAATATAGATCCTATTTCTTGATGAAGAACCAGAAAGGTGACATAAGAAGACAACTAGATGAGCAACAGAAAAGGCTTAAACGATACAAAGAACGGTTAAATAATTGTGTGACAATGAATATATAAAGTAGGTGCCCACTTGATAACCCCAATGACGTGCTGCCTAGCCTTTCTCAACATCGGAGGAGCATAGGTGAGTGCAGAAGGCTCCCATCACCATCGGGAGTAAATTGATATTTGGTACCTTGGATTTTTAACATCTAGTCCTGTGTATTTACAAACATAGCTGCTAATAGAAAAGTCTAAAGAAGAGAGGCTTGTCGGTCGAGACAAAAGTATGCAGGACCGATTGCGATTATGACACTTCACTTATAGTTCAGCAGGGAGCCTCCTTCACTGAGCAATGGACAAATGGTTATGCATTGCAGAATCTCATTAAACAACAAGAGCAGATAAATAAGCAGTGAATGGAAATTGAACAACAGAGGAAGCTGCCAGAAAATGAAAACTTGCAGCCATGGGTCAGATCCCACCTACAAAGAGGAAAACAAAGCAAATACATGAACCAGAAAATGAAACGCAGAATATCAGGAACAGGAAGAAATTTGCAAATTAGATCAGGACATTTAAAAGGGAAGAGATACAGGCAGAGCTAGAGCAATTAGAAAGTGTTCGTAATTTACACATAAAGGAACGAAAAATCATAACATATAAAACAAGGGGTAATGTATTTGGTTTAAGGAAGATGGGTGGAATGAAAAAATTATAAGTGCTGGTTTAGATAGGATTATTACAGTTATGAGGATGTATTGCAAGATGAATGTAATAATACCATTTTGCAACAGTGTATTAAACAATTATATTTTAGGTAAAGAGCATATTACCGTGGTTTAGATATGATTATTACAGTTATGAGGATGTATGGTGACATGACTGTAATAATACAATTGTGCAGCAGTGTATTAATCAATGATATGTGAAGTAAAGAGCATATACCGTGCAGGTGAAATTGAGTTAAACGGGGAGGAGTGCGGTGTATGTAATAGAAATGGTGTTACCTGTCTCCAAGTTAAAGGGGGAGGAGTGCTGGGTATCTAATAGAAATGGTGTTACCTGCCTCCAAGTTAAAGGGGGAGGAGTGTTAGGTATGTGATATAATTAGCATATGTGATGTCTTGTGCAAGGACGCATGCGCAGAGACTCAAGGTGGCGTCCTGGAATAAAGAAGCTTGTTAGTGT
Organism: Okamejei kenojei; assembly: GCA_035221665.1. Lineage (NCBI taxonomy): Eukaryota > Metazoa > Chordata > Chondrichthyes > Rajiformes > Rajidae > Okamejei > Okamejei kenojei. Next base: position 81,394,102 of record CM069131.1, read on the forward strand.
ACTCCCGTGTCTGACTGTTATTTTAAGTCTGTTCCAAGCACCCAAATACACAACAATAATTGTTGGGACACATGGCTTCACAGGTGTTTGTAATTGCTCAAGTGAGTTTAAATGCCTCTTTAATGCAGGTATCAGAGAGCTCTCAGCTCCTAGTCTTTCCATCACCGTTGAAAACTTACATTGCTGTTTATCAACATGAGGACCAAAGTTGTGTCAATGAAAGTCAAAGAAGCCATTATGAGACTGAGAAACAAGAATAAAACTGTTAGACAGCCAAATTAAAACAGCCAAACCTTAGGCTTACCAAAATCAACTGTTTGGAACATCATTAAGAAGAAAGAGAGCACTGGTGAGCTTACTGGTGTGAAGATGGTGGCGTAGGGGAGAGATAAAAAGGAGAAAAAAGGTCTGAGATAAAAAGCGTAAAATGCAAAGCTGAACACAGGGATCTGGATAGAAGAAACAGGGGAAGGGATAAAGGAGGGGGTATTACTTGAAATTAAAGAATTCAACGTTTATACCTTTAGGCTGTGGATTATTGTTAATCTGCAATTTGAGAGGGAGAAGGTGAAATCGGAAGTGTTGGTATTGCAGCAGAGCAAAGGAGAAGCAGAGGATTTGGTTGCTTTGAAAGAACAACAGAAAACTAAAAAGGCAATAGGGGGAGAAAATATGAAATACGAAGGTAAACTAGCCAATCATAAGATAGCAAGAGATTCTTCAGTTATATAAAGAATAAGAAAAAGGCAAGAGTGGAAGTTGGACCTCTGGAGAATGATGCAGGAGAAGTGATAATGGGGAATAAAGAAATGGCAGAGGAGTTGAATCACTTTTTTTGCATCAGTCTTCACAGTGGTGACCAGCAATGTTTCTGAAATTCAGGAGAGTCAGGGAGTGGAAGTTAGTGGAGTAGCTATTACCTGGGAGGTGCTAGGGAAGCTGAAATGGCAGAAGGTGGATCAGTCCAGATGGACTGCACCTAGGGTTCTGAAAGAGGTGGCTTTAGAGATTGTGGCGGCATTGACAGTGATATTTCAAGAATCATTGGAGACGGGGGTTGTCCCAGATGATTGGAAAATTGGCAATATTACCCCGCAGCACAAAGAAGCAAAGCAGAATAGTGGGAACTATAGGCCGGTAAACTGTCTTTGGTGGTTGGTAAGATTTCAGAGAGTCCATTACAAAGGATGAGGTTACGGAGTATTTAGAAGTTCACAATAACAAAGGCCAAAGTCAGCATGACTTTGTGAAGGGAGGTCTTGCTTGACAAATTTGCTGGAATTCTTTGAAGTAAATAGCAGGACAAAGGGAAGTCAGTAGATGTTGTTGATTTGGATTTTCAGAAAGCCTTTGATAAGGTGCCACACATGAGGCTGCTAAGGAAGATGATAGCCCATGGTATCAAAGGGCATATACTAGCCTGGATAGAAGATTGGCTTGTAAGCAGAAGACAAAGAGTGGCAATAAAGGGGTTTTTTTCTAGTTGGCTGCCAGTGACTAGCGGACTTCCTCAGGAGTCGGTGCTGGGGCCGCTATTCTTCACGTTGAATATTAATGATATGGACGAGGGGATTGAAGGCTTTGTGGCTAAGTTTGCGGATGATACAAAAATAGATGGAAGGGCAGGTAGTGTAGAGAAATCAGGGACTCTGCAGAAGGACTTGGATAGGTTCAGAAAGTGGGCAGAGAAGTGGCTGACGGAATATAGTAAAGCAAAGTCATGCATTTTGGTAGCAGGAATAAAGGCGTAGACTATTTTCTCAATGGGGTGAGAATCCAGAAATTGGAGGTGCATAGGGACTTGGGAGTGCTGGTGCAGGATTCCCAACAAGTAAATCTGCAAGTCGAATTGATAGTAAAGAAAGCAAACTCAACGCTAGCATTAATTTCAAGAGGGCTTGTATACAAAAACAGGGATGTAACGCAGATGCTCTATAAGGTGCTGGTAAGGCCACATTTGGAATATTGTGAGCAATTGTGGGCACCATATCTGAGGAAGGATGTGCTGGCTCTGGAGAGGGTCCAGAGGAGGTTTACAAGAATGATCCCTGGAATGAGGTTAACCTACGATGAGCGTTTGTCGGCATTGGGCCTGTACTCGCTGGAGTTTAGAAGAATGAGGGGGGCCTCATTGAAACATATCGAATAGTGAAAGGCTTGGATAGAGTGGATAGAGTGGAGAGGATGTTTCCACTAGCGGGAGAGTCTAGGACTAGATATCATGGCCTCAGCATTAAAGGACGTTCTTTTAGGAAGGAGACAAGGGGATATTTCTTTAGTCAGAGGGTGGTAAATCTGTGGAATTCTTTGCCACAGAAGACCGTGGAGGCCAAGTCACTGGATATGTTTAAGGTAGAGGTAGATTCTTGATTAGTACAGGCATCAGGGGTTATGCGAAGAAGGCATGAGAATGGGGTTCGGAGTGAGAGATAGATCAGGAGTAGACTTGATGGGCCTAATGACCGAATTCTACTCCTATCATATATGATTAAAGATGCTGTCATCTATGGCGTCACTCTCTTATCCCGGTCACCCTGCCCCTTCCCCCTCCTCCATATATCTCATACCACCTTGGTCACCCTGCCCCTTTTGCCTCTATTCGCTCATCCTCCAATCCTTCCACCTCTTAGTTAGCTCATTTCCCTTTTATCCCCTTCTTCCCTGAGCCCCATCCATTCCACCCATACCCCTTCCTCTGGCTTTACAATTCACTCATCTTCTTTCCTTATGACACACTTTTGTCTCCTTTTCACCCCCAGCCCTTGTCACCATTTCATCTGCAAATCACACCCCTCCGGACACTTCTATCACCCATCACTTTGATCACAGTTTTGCTCCACCCCACCTCTCGTATCCAGTTTACTTCCCTCGACCCCAGTCTAAAGAGTTCCGACCTGAAGCACCATCTTTCCATTCCCTCAACAACTGCTGAGTGAACCGCTGAATGCCTCCAGTACAACTTTTTGCGCAAGATTCCAGCCTCTGCAGTCTCATGTTTCTATCTATCTGGAGGCCCACTGTAAATAAATCATTCTATGCACAGCCTCCGCCAAGTCAATAAATTAAAAAAAAATAATAACAATATATATAAATATATATATATAACACACACACACACACACACATATATATACACACACACACTATATATATATATATATATATAATATATATATATAGATAGATAGATATATACAAAAATCACACTGAGATCAGTCAAGGGCATCTATCATGAGCTATGGGGGAATCTGCTTAGCTTATCCTGATCTTTTCAAAATTTGAACCCTGAAATCAGTTATGTTCTCTGCCACAGAAGGTAACTGAGGCCAGTTCGTTGGCCATATTTAAGAGGGAGTTGGATGCGGCCCTTGTGGCTGAAGGGATCAGGGGGTATGGAGAGAAGGCAGGTACAGGATACTGAGTTGGATGATCAGCCATGATCATATTGAATGGCGGTGCAGGCTCGAAGGGCCGAATGGCCTGCTCCTGCACCTAATTTCTATGTTTCTATGTTATCAGATTTGTCTTCTCAGTTGTGGATGCTTCTTCTGCTCAAATTTTTTTTTATGCCAAACAGGAAGTTTAAAATAATAGCAGAATGAATAAATATTCCACAAATATAGACAGCATGATTCTATCTACAACTCATTGAAAGTTAGCTTTCAAAAATACTCAGAAGGGAAAAGAACAATGAAGAACATCTGAACTGCAGAAACTCTGATTCATTCTATTTTTCCATTGCTGTTAGAATATATTGAATGCTCCGAGAACTATTAAAAAAATCGCAAATTAACTATTTTATGAACATTAAATGGTTTAATGGTTCAAGCATTTCATGATTGAAGAATTCTCGGCTACCTTGTGACTCCACTTTTGAAGGATCGCATTTGGAGTCCATTTCTTCATCTTGATGCTTGTCACCCAATTCTTCTGCAACATTTTCTGAACTATGAGCCTTTTGCTTTCCAAGACTTTCCACAGAGGGTACAAGAGATTCAGGTGCACTAGAAGGTGCCTCATAGCTAAAGGTTTCATCGAGTGTTGGAGTAGCCGGTGAAGAAGGATCATAATGAACAAACTGTGCTTTATTAGCAATTGAATGGAGAAGCCCAGCATCATTCATTGTTGGTGTATCAGGGGAAATGGTCTCACAAGGGGTATTTAAAGATTCATGTTGTTCCACATTTGGAGGAATATTTACCTTATTTGGTCTTACGAATTGGTCATGAGCTGGTTTTTTACTTTGTTCTTCATTTAAAAATGTTTTACATTCAGTGTTTTGTACAATTTCAATCTCCTTTTCTCCCATGTTTATATCTTTCAAAGGTCCCGCTTCATTCTTTTCATCTTCAAAGGCTTTTGTTCTTTGCTTTAATTTGTCTTCAGCTTTTATCAAACTTTCTACGTCCACTAAATTTCCTGGAGTGTTGTGCAGAATTTCCTTACTATCTGATATGCTCTCTTTTGAATTCAACTGAGAATTTTCTGTATCAGTTCTTTTTTTATCATTAATCTGATCAGTTTGATCTTCATTTGATCCTGACAGCGTATTTTCCGATTTTTCTTTTGATTCACTTATATCATTTTTGTCCAAATGATTCTCTTTTAATTCCAAACTTTGAATATCATTTTTTTCTTCTACTATCTCTTTACTTTTAATATTTGTTTTCAGGTGAGCTTTGGA